>CM043713.1:19627478-20227478 GCA_023969325.1 Oryzias curvinotus | reverse complement strand
ATGCAAGGACATCCTGTGTCTTTAACTTTACAATGTGAGACATGCAAATGAATGAAAAAAATCAATATAAAGAAAGGAAATTTGACTAAACAGTGTTTGTAACAGTCAAACGCCATGCTGTTTAAATAAAATCCACATTTCATGTATTTTTAAGCATCACAATATATTTTTTTTTTTTGCATTAAATGGTTTGTTATGTTGTGACCTGGTCACTTTTGTTTTTGGAATATCTGTGTTTATTGTCTTTGCACCAATATGCAACAGTTGGCATAGGAAAGTTGCATAATGACTAGAGTTGTGTATCTTTCCTCCTCTCATGATTCGATACACATCTCATGGTCCACAAATCGATGCATCAAAGATTCTACTAACCTTGTGGCGATATGTTATAGTCCAATAATTTTACCAAAATGGATGGAATCCAGAAATTTACTATGCATTTGGCATATAAAACTATAAATAAAAACGTCTTTTGAAAGAGAACCTTTTTCTTTTCACTGGCACTTTTTATTTGAAGCAACCAAATGTCAATGGAAAAGCAGCTTCAAACCTAAAGTCCTGGTATTTGGTATTTGTTTTGTCCTTTGTGGTTATAAAAAGGATAATTTTAATTTATTTGTTTTATTCTGCATTACTGTGAAAAAAGTATTATCATATGTTTAGTGAACACAACACACATCTCTAGCTGTGTCTTCGACCCAACTTGGTAGAAGCAAGCTTGTAAAGTATTTTTGTTTGCGTCACATGTACATAAAAAAAACAAAGACAGTATAGAGACACAACATGAAAAGAAACAAAGTTTGACATAAATAAAACATTTACTGCCTGATCAATTTTATTCCTTTTTTTTTTTTACCAAGATAATCTTGTATCCGTTGTTTTGAACCAATACTGCTGTTACTCTTAGTGCCCAATTCATTTTTCGATACGTATCTCTATCTTTTAAATTCGGTCCAAAGCCGCTTTTTTCCACAACAAAATCAGCTGATTTACATCGACTGCGTAAACACTTCATTACTGTAAAGTGTTTTATTTCAGCACAAGACTGCTTTTCTCCACCAGCTGTAATTATGGTAATTGTGTAAACGGTTGAAGAGTTATGGTAGTCAAATGAATGTCAACACTAGAGCTAGAGCTCTGGTGTGAAAGGGTGAATGTTTTTTTTCCCTTCAAGTTAGACCTCATTTCCTGCTTCTAAGCAGAAGTTATTGTAACAGCATGACATTTTGCACAGTTTTACATGCTTCCAAAACAAAGTTCCCTGCACATGCTCTGTTCCCTAAAACCAGAAGAACAGATAGACATCTGAAATGTTTATATTGTTGCTGTTTATTCACAAATAAGTCAGCATATTGTTTTAGTATCAAAATGCTTGGTTCAACACGTTTTCTTAAAACAAAGGGATTCTTCAGTTACTGGCTATTGAAAATAAAATACATCATATATTTGCTTGCTTTTGGAAGCCCTGAAGCTTCTTGAGATTCAGGGAGTCACCTACCCAATGAGGTGTAGGATCTGATTTCATCTCATCTCCCCTGAAAAGAGGATGGCACAATGATGAAATGAGAAAAATCCATTTAGAGCCCGGCATGACTGACAGCTGCCAGCATCTCTCTAAGAGGAGACAGAAAAAGACGCCTGCGCGAACGAAAGAAGAAAGGAACAAAGAAACGACTTTGTTCATCTAAAATTAGAACCAGATTTTACCAGAGGGTTCTAGAGGACAGGTGACATCATTAGTGCGGTCATGAAGATGGTGATGAAGGATTGAAAGACAAACCAGACACTCAGCATAAGGAATACTGTGTATTCTAAATCACATTTCCAAGACTCTTCAGTTGGTGTGATTTTATAGTGGAGTCAAAGAAATCTAAGAGGCCTTTAAACTGTTGGTAATATACTTTTTCCAATATACAAAATAAAACCTTAAAACCTTTGCAATTTAGAATCTTCCTGGATTCATTTAACATGTCTGTTTTCGACTTTGGGGAGTAATTCGGCCTGAATTGCATTTTGTTTGGTACAAGTCCACCTTAGTGTCTGTTTAAAAAACTGGGTCTTTTTTTTAAGTTGGAGATACCAAAGTCTCCAAAAATGGGATCAAGTTCTTGCCTTCGCTCAAGTCTCCAAATCAAAAGACTTGGACATCTTCCTTTTGCTGGTTAAAAAAGAAAGTAATTGGAGTTCATTCAGTTTACTTCATCACCTCTAGGTGACTTGTGATCTATTTTCACACCACAGTCAGCAATGTATGTTCAAGTGACCACTTCCAATGAAATGTTTCTGTAAATGTGTGGACGGGACAGAAAAGGGTTAAATGGTAATTCTTTTTCAATAACTTACCAGTAAAAAAAAAGAAGTATATGTATTTAAGGTGAAAAAACAAATGAGGAAAGACATTTCAACAGAAGCTTGAGGGTGTATTTAGCCTTGACAGGTGTGGTCCGCTTAAAGTGAAGCAGAGTTCATTTCCCCCTATAACCCGTAACAAATTTTCAGTCTGAATACACCCAAGGGAACCTTGGACCAGGACCAGGAACTGCTCTCAAACCTATCTTAAAGGTGGTCTCGGTTTGTTTCCGATCGGACTAAGCTCCAGTTCTCTCTGAGATTCTGAGCGTCTGAATATAATCCGTTCATAGAGTGGAACAAGTGAACCAAAACGCCCACCGTAGCTGATGTAAACAGAATAGGAATGTAGCAACAAATGGGCCGTGGACAGATGTAAAGCAACGATTGTGGTGCGATCAAACAGAAAAAGCGTCCAATTGTTTATTTCTTCAAACGTTTATTTGAACACTGCTGAAAACGCTTCTTACATGCTTTTGTGTCTCGTTACGCTCAGTGCTGCTGTGACGTCCTCCTAAAAACTACCTTGTAGTTCCTTAATAGAATTCTCTTAAAAACAATGCCATAACACCACAACCGTGAGACACAGCAACTTATTGAAATGTGATTGGATGAATTCAGACTCATCAAAACAATTTTTAATGTGACACACATTGCTCCTCTCTGTTTTCCCAACAATCTATTTGTCATAAACACTTATTAGTGTGCCCTCTTAGTCATCTTCTTGCCAGTTGCTTTGCCCCACCCTTGTAATTCCTGACCAATGAGTGAAGAGATCGTTAGTTACATGGTTTTGTTTACAAGCTTTAGTCCAGACAGGAAAGTCCCCTTTACTTCAGTCTGAATACATACCAAATGCAAGATTCAGGACTCTATAAAATCGAGCGAACTGGGAACAGACTAAACGGATTTCCCAGTCTGAATACACCTTGAGTGATTTTTTTAAACTGCCACACTTTTCATGCTCACTCTATGCATTTAATCTTTCAGACTGATCATACTTATTAAATTTTAATTCAAATACCTCCTCCCAGGACCCAACAAATAGAAACACAAATAGATGCCTGTTCTGATTACCCCCTTATCCATCTACCTGCCTCCCATCTTTTCATCAGCCCCTTTTTATTCCCTGTTAGAAATCCCTGTTTCCATTGCTGGTTGGCTATGTGTCTCTGAAAGTGGGATCTCAGGGATACACTAGGAGTGTGTGTGACCTGAGTCCCAGCAGCTTCTGTCAAAGCCCTGGGTGAATGATAAAAGGAAAAGTTGCAAAGGAACAAAGAGGATCATTGCTGGTCCAGCACGCCCCTAACTAAAACGCTGCTGCATGACTTTTTTTTTCTCTTTTCTGCTCTGACAGGATGAATCAAGAATCTCAGTTTTTGCTCACACTAAAAAATACGGTGTGTAAAAAGGCACAAAGTGGTGCATAGTAAAGGGCAGACAACAGTGTTGCCATAGTCCCGTTTTTCCAGCCCAAAACTAATACAAACACTGCCAGACTCTACAAAAAAAAACATAAAATGTTTAGCAATAACTAATTAGTTAATTGATTATTACTTTATTATTACTTCCTGTTTTGACTGAAAATCCAACTTTGATACATCCTGCCACATTTGGGATGTTTGCAGTCAGTCACACCAGAACGGGAAATTACAAATTCTTGTTAGACTTTATTAGCAACAACTGAAGAACAAGCCCACATATACCCCCCCCCCCTCCCTCTTTTTCAAGCTTAAAGAACAATAAAAACAAGAAGAAAAATGAAAAGCACTAATGATAAAATCCTAGGTGTGCTGGTAAACTTGTCATGAACAAAAGTGGAAAGTGTTTTACTTTTCAGGAAATTACAAGATGTAAAATATAAGCCTTGTGAAGTGTAAAGAGTGGTTTGATTTTCAAAAACCTGTTTTTATGAATTCAAAATGTTCCAAGTAATAAAAAAATATCACAGTATAAATCAAAGGAATTATCACCTCAGAGACCTGAGATGGTATTTTTTACATTGTTTTTCTAATTTGTCTAATTGTGCATAAATAAGGAATATAAGCAACGGCAACAGCAAAAATTCTCCCAAACACTTGTATGTATTCATAAAAGAAACATCTAAAAAAGCACAGTTGTCTTCCCACCTGCACCACTTTGTGTCCTTTTAAGTGTGATTTTATGTCAGATTTGAACACAAAATAAACAATGGACATACATGAAATACACGAACTATTAAATTGGACATGTAATAAATTCAGGTTAAAAAATGTCAAGAATGTATAAAAAAAATAACATTAATAAAGTGTTACATTATTAACATAAACTGAGTAAACTAAAGGAATCAACCCAGTCTAAATGGGATTGCATCTGCCATGATACAAAGCTCGGCGCTGTCATTTAAAAGGAAACACGCAAATTACAGAGATTTTGAGGCTAAAAATGATTAAGATCTAACATATAAATTGAATTTAGGCTCCGATTAGGAGACATTTTGTTTCATTTTTAGTAGGCTATACATGCCATGATGGCAGGTGAGGAGGATAACAAGTGATGTACCACCTATCTTAATATGTATTTCAGGAACTAAAAACCACTGAAACCAACCCCAAAACCTCCCAATTTATGTCCACGTGCCCATAACAATTTTTGCTGCAAATTTTGAATCCAAACCGCCCACTTAAGCGCCCACTGGCAACACTGAGTCAGACTCTTGTGACTGGAAGTTATAGGGACAAAAAAAGATAAATTAAATCCTTGTTTTTTGAGTTATTTAACACTTTCATCTTTCTCATGGCATAAACCTAACGTCCACATTTTGACAAGAAGTGTTAAGGCAAATTTACTGTCTTTTGTAAGTACATTTAATAATATTGCACAAACTGAACCATAGTTTCTTGAGCTGCATGGTAAGAAGAATAAAACAGCTTTCTATTTGTAAAAACTAGAAAAATTGTAAACTCAAAAGGCCTAAATTCTCAGCAAGGTCAATCAAGGTTGCTCCCCTTGTTTAAAATATTTACATTACTGGTAGTTACTTGATTTACATTAAACAGCATAAAAGCAGCAGCGCTTAAAAGTTGTGACCACTAGAATCTCAGAGCATTCTCAGAGAAATTTCCCTAAGATTTCAAAATCTAAGAGTCATTCTGTAAAATAAACTTTCTTTTTTAGTCACATAGAAAAAAAGTGATAGAAAAGTCAGAAACACCTAAAGGAAAGCGTTATGTTTGAATGGTTACAGCGGTTTCAGTTCTCTTTTGAATAAGAGTTATAGGAAAGGAGAAGTGCCACATTACTGTTGAAATAGATGTTTTAAAAGAAATGCCCCCATCCCCCACCCATCATTAGTAATAGTGCAGAAATCACTAACGTTTTTATTATTCTATCTAAAAGCTTTATCTATTTTATTAACCTTTTTCTATTAAAAAAATAGTGAGACTTGAGTTTACCAAAAATCTTCACTGCAGCAGTTTAATGTTAGTCTGGATTACATTTGAAACCTAAACAGAAATGTAGATCTTTCTCCTTGTTTTTTGGGGATTGAGTATTCTATGTTAAAAATTCTGTTAAGGATATTTTGACAATAAGAGAGTCAATGTTTTGTTTAACAGATTTAATTTTATAATAAAATCATTTAATATTTTATGCACCAACCAGGGATATCAGTGGGAATATGTAGATAAGGAAATACCAACAATCATAATCGTCTCAATTCTTGCACACCAATTTCTAATTTTATGCTTTTATTTAAGAGGTGACGTTAAGAATATCAGTGACATTCATCATTTGGCATTCATCATTACAGGCTGTAATTACAGCTGATTTTGATGTTTTTATTTACAGTATTTGTATAGAAATGAAGCTAAATCACCTTAGATAAGGTCTAAAGGTTTAAAGGTTTAACAAAGCAATGGTAAAAGGAGTCACAGGCTGAAGCTTTATCATTGTTAAACTCAGATTCCTGAGAATTCTCTAAAAATATGATATAGAATTTTAGGTTTTATCTCCCACCAGGCACGGACACATCTATTAAACATCTCAATTCTGGCTATTTCTATTTTTACAGCTATAGATAAACATTGGGTATCTGATAGACATCGACTGATGGAGGTCTATTGAACATCGCTGTTTAGATCTCTAGAAGATGACTTTTCCACAGCTAATCGTATTAGAGTCCCATCATGCCTTGCGTGTCGTCACCGGGCACAAGACATCTATTAGAAAACTAATAGACATCTATTTTTGATGTCTAGTGGAAATCTCAGACAGCTCCATTACGTTACTCTACTAGATGTCTATCAAAAGTGTTCTGCACATAGAGGTCGCCCACACATCTACCTGTGGACATCTAATCTTTGGGTATTTTTAAATTTCTATTGGAGTACATTTAGATATAAAATAAACACTGCAATTTTACATCCATCCATTTATCTTCAGAACACACTAAATCCCTTTTGGGGTCACAGGGTTGCTGGTTCCAACCTATTGTTGGCAAAGGGGGGGTACACCCTGAAAAAGTCACCAGTTTGTTGCACCCTTTTCCTGTCTCTATATGAAAGAGCCACTTTAGTTTCTAACTGACCAAAACCCAAAGACAGCCACAAATTTCAACCTCCCTGTTTAGAAAAAAACATTTAATTTTTTCAGTGGCCATTAACCCATTACCCAAATGTAGCTTAAAGAAATTTACAATGATTAAGATATAAAGTTTTATATTTTCTTATATACTTAGCAATTTGTACTTCTTTTACTTGAACAGAATTACATACAAGTTCCTTTTAAAATAAAATACACCCAAAATGAGTATGTCAAATAAGATCCCCTTCTGCTGCAGCAAATTTACTTGATATAAAACTGAAGGAAAAGCCAAGTCAAACATATTTTTGTCATTTGGATTTTATTGTGCCATTTTTATTTTTCTCCTTTTACTATCAAATATAAAAATGACAACATTGCTGTAGAATCTTTTTACTAATGTATACATGTAAATGCAATTCTGTACTTTAACAACTTTGCCTCTGAACAGCAACCAGACATAACTGCAGTATTTATTATTTAATTACAGGTAAATGTTTTAAAAAGTTCTCTAATAGAAATCCAAAAGTATCCCAAGATTATAAGTAGATGTATATTAGACATCTAAGATATATTTCAGAACACTAATTGTAGCCATCTAATAGAGTAATAAAATAGAGTTGTCAGAGATGTCCTGTAGACATTTACAGTAGATGGCCATTAGCTATCTAATTAACCTCCGGGGCCTAGTGGGCTATAGGTGGTTAGCTTCTTTAAAAAGTATATTAATAATGAAGTCCCAAGAGGTGATCTGACAGCATCTCAAACCCAGAAAAGAAAACCTTGGTTTGCAGGATGGAAAACAGATTATTTTTGGCCATAATGGTTAAAATGAATATCTATTAAAAATGAAAAAAATAGCTCCATAGTTAAATTTTGAAAACAAAACAAAAAAACAGCAGGTTTAGTCAGTCTGTTTTCTTTATGAGCTTATATGTGCATGTAAAAAGCATAAGCACTACAAGTTGTAGAGAGATTTTGCCACAACCCACTTTGTAAAAAGATCTGTGGCTGTCAGAAAGAACCGGCTGCTCCACGCGCAAGAACCATGTCTCTAATCAGTGCAGCTGGACTCGTAGCTAAGTGTTCGCAGGCAGGGGAGGGTGCTTTGTTACGATGTTCGCTCCGGAGGAGGCTTCGGACAGCAGTCAATCCAGCTGCTCTGCATGAGCGAACTGCCTGACTGAATAGACCTGTGTCTCCCGGGAGATTTGAATCTCCAAGCAGAGAAGCGGCTATGGGACGGTGTGTTCGCTAGCAGAGGCAGCTTTTGAATGAACAGTCATGAGAAATCGTGCAAACAATCATGTAATTTTGTGTTTCCCGTTGGGTCCAGACAAATTAAGGGCTGATGTTATTCCAGTTAAAGTTCATCCAAGGCTAAATGTTGTTAGCACATATTAGCTTAATCCTAACCCTTCTTGCGGCTCCTTTCCACCAAGAAATAAACACTGGGCACACAGATTTAAAAAAACTATAAGCGAACAGGCACTTAATAATAATCATAACAGTAAAAGTCTGTTTAAAAGATCATCTCTCTTCACACTGCAGCTGGGGTTGTTTACAATGGAACACGCCATTCCTTCTTCCACTGCTGTACCGCAATTTATCCAGACCAATCACTATCTGACACGTCATTGGACCAACATACAGCCAATCAAATAGAGTGATGTCATCATTAGTCGCAGGCCCCCAAACACTTATTGCTGGCCGAACATTTTTGGTACCTACACCGGGACTACTCTCAGTCACAGAGCCACAGACTCGGCTGCACAAGTCTGTCTAATCACATCAAACTGTGGCTGAAGGTGTGCACTTAATAAGTCTAACAAGTCATGGCAGTGTGGAACATTAGCAGGCAGCGGATCGATACACATGAGCCTCCAGTGCATTAACCTGACTTAATTACAGGCTCTCTCTGTGCCAGACCCCTCCTTCTCTAAAAACCCTGCAACACAAAAAAAACTACAAAGACTGCATTTTATGAGGGGCTGTACAAGACATACAGTATTTCATTCTGAACCACTCATAGATCTATATACTTGCTCGACACATACATTCACTTGCACATACATACATTCATTTGCACACATACATTCTCTAGTAAATACATATATATTTTTTCACACACATATATACTTCTTCACATACCTATATACTTTTTCCACACTCACATATTTCTTTCACACACATACAGTATATACTTCTTTCACATACATATATTTCTTTCACACACATACTTCTTTCATACATATATACTTTTTTCAAACTCATATTTCTTTCACATACATATACATGTATATATCAATTATGAGTGTGAGGATATGTTAATGTAAGACAGAGAATGTATGTAAATGAGTGAATATATATCTATGCGAGGGAGAATGTATATATGTGTAAGGGAATATATGTGAGAGTGAGAATGCATGAATGTGAGTGGTTAAGAATGAAATATATCGTGTACGGCCCCTCACAGTATTTTATTACCAGTCCATGGAAGGTTCAAAAAGGTGAAAATACCCCATTATTTTTTGAAGAGGTGCTGTTTCAACTTATAACTGCATCTATGCACTGCTGAAGGACTTAAACCATACAAGCTGCTGTACAGAATGTAGTTTAATTTTATTACCAAAGTTGAATTCTTTGGAGCCTCTCTATCGCCATGAAATAGTTAAAATGTGTGAATGAAATACTTTAATTTTGGCCATGAAATAATTTTAATGTGCAAACTAACAAGGCTATAAATGAATCATACCCAGCCAGCATTGCCAAGTGGGCCCCATATGGTTCAAACATGGGCAGAAAATGTGGGCTTTTGTCTGCAGTTTCTGTGGAGGCCCCACCTGTGTTTCCTGTGTTTTCTATTCATGCCATACAGGGGCATCACAATTCAATGTTAAGGCAATGTACAGAGGGGATCTGAGGTCCTGCGGCGCAATTCGAGCATTGAGGCACATTGCGGCAAAAGTTAAAAAATCTGAACTTTCGTGAGGTTGATGTGGCACGTCAACCAATGAGGAAATCAGCTTTAGGAATGTGATGTTTTCAATGTCTTGATCAGTGGGTAGAATACAAATACAATATGGCTGATCGATGCAAGGATTCTAGTCATAAAGATCGATCCATGTCCTTAATCCACTGGTGCCGTGGGGTTGCCTGAGACAGTACCGGCTACTGTTGGGCGAAGGCAGGGTACACCCCGGGGTGGTAGCCTGTCGCAGAGCCCATTGTGCTGGAGCAACTACGCTGGCACCTGCGGTGGCTTTTTGTCTGCCAGGCAGCCAGCCGCTCTGGGGCTCGCGAGCTCTGCCAGAGCTTGGGGTCCAGAAAAACTTGGTGTCACATATTTCCAGCCAGGCACAATCTGCAATTGATTATTTCTCCTTCTTGATCAATTTTCAAACAGTTGGTACTTCCATATGTTGAAAGACAGAGAGTTCCGGTTGTGGGTCAATGAGAGAGAATGCGTGTGGCAGTCCTCTGGGAGTGAACACCGCCCCAAAGGGTCTTAAAACAGCAAAAAAAGTAGTAGATCTGCCAGAAATACAGAGATGACCAGGGTTCCCGAATAGAAAAACCATCGAGACCTGCCATCTGCTTCCCAAGAGAAAGGAGCCGGATAAACCAGTGAACCAAATCAGGTTTGTGATTCAAAGCAAATAAAATATCTGAAAGGATCTGCTGTTTATCCGAATGACCATCTGACCTGAAGGAATGCAGAAATTAATAAACATGCCAGGATTCTTGGTTGAAAAACTGCAGGATCTTCGTCAAAAGGAAAAAAAACAGTCCTTCAGTCCCTGATTGTTTAAAGTTCAACTGGTTGTACTTTCAGCATGCGTTCGATTGCAGCACGTTGTACATTTTGTACTGGCTTAAAAACTTGCATTACGATGCGTGAATGTAAGAGTTTTGAACACGGAAGCCCTAAACACTCATATGTGCATTTACACATATATAAGCTTTTCTTACTTTTCTTAGCAGATGGTTGCACGATTGCAAGCCCTGTGTGATTGTTGCATTAGTCTGTTCATGTCTATCGTACCTGTTGCTGCTAACTGTACATTGGAGTGAATGAGGACTGACAATATGTTTGTGCTAAGACACCTTGTGATTATCTGGTGAACTGACAAGTCTTTACTATCCAACCAGCTCCACCTGTGGCCGTATATTTCATATCTGCTTTGCACTCAAAGATATTCTTACTAAGTGGTTCTCGAGTGCAGCTCGATACCTTCCTTAAGGGACCGTTAAAACTTCGCAGGTGTGAGGTAGCTGCTGGCACTTTTATCCCATGTGTTCAGTTTGTAGTTCAACACCCAGATTGAACAAAATACACAACCCTTTACAAATTAACTCTAAAGAAAATATTATTTTTTTAGCAATCATTTATTACTTGTTGTTTTTAATATCCCTAATATTGGATTAGCAATCAGCAAAGTATCTTGTCTGCTTTAAAAGTATAAAGCTCAACAGCAGTGAGCGGAGAAAGCGTCTGCTGAGCGAACTGTTCATGTAGAAATGACTCGTAAAGTTTTATTGCCCATAAAGAACAAATAAAAGCAATCGCGCATGATGAGAGTGCGAGGCAGATGGTGTTGTTATAACCATAATGATTTTATAATGTGCAGCAAATTTTCATGTTGATTATAAAGAACTGATGTTAACATTGGGATGGTGAAAAAATAACGTTTAGGTCTGTCTGTGTTCATTTCATAATTGCTATCCTTTGGAAATTCAATTCACACAGTGTCAGTCATTTGTTAAGATCCTTTAAATGTTGCTGCATGTTTGTCTTTTTAAGAACTTTAAAAAAAAATGTCTGCTTTTAATTTGACAATTTTAAACCATAGTAAGTTTCTTCTTTCCCTAGCCATGAGGGTTTCTTAGAGCATTCATTGCCTCTAGAACAGGTGTGCTCAATAGGTCAAGTGCGATTGACCGGTTGATTGTTTTCAATGTATTAGGCAGGATGTCTAGAGGTGTAATTAAGTATTATGACAACAATTTAATTCATGTCACGATTCGAGGTTGCTGATATGATTCATTGTCGATATTGGTTCATTTTAAATAATCTGATTCACTGTCCTAAAATCGATCTAGGACATGTTTAGCAAAAAATTCAACAAGTGTGACCCCAATAAATATCTGGTACTGAACAGAGCCGGTCTGCCTGGAGAGCCCTTGTATGCAGCCTATGTCCCAACCGGGGGTAACAGGCGAAAGAGGAAGACGACCGAACAGAGGAGGTGAAGTTTTCCAGATTCCTTGTATTTCTCTCAAGATGATCAAGGGTACAAACAAATAAAACATAATTAATGGCATATCCATTCAGTTGTTTCATAAAGTTCAGTCCGCTGTGTTTTTCCACATCAAAATAAACCAAAGGGAACATTATTAGAACATTCTACCACACCGTATGGTCACATGTCTTTGGAAAATTTCAAAGCGTTTCCACACATTGGACTAGAATGATAGCTTGATAATTCTTTGCTGCCATCATGTGTGTTGTCTGCTGTGATGGCACTTGGTCGTTTGTACGTTAGAGTAAAATAAACCTACAGTGCCTCAATCCAAATGGTGTTTTTTTGCAATATTGATCATACTCAATGTCTTTATTTTTTAAATGATTTTTATAATGGTAGTCTATTGGTCGATGTGATTCAATTCAATTTAGATTAAAGATCCTTTGGTATATACATCACTATACATGTGTGTTCTAGCTAAACTGAGTCTCGTGCTTCTCTGACAGGCATGACTTTTTTCTTCCTCCCACACTTCATAAAGGTGTGAGCGATCAGCGACAGACTCAGGAGTGGATGTAGTGGCTAATGTGCCTGAGGTTAGAAACTCAAACAGACAGCACACAGAACATTTCTGTTGTCGCCACTAGGGCTGGGTTGATAAAATCTATTGATAAATCAACAATCGATCCATAAAAATAGAAGTTGACCTTTTATGATTCTCCTTTTCCAGTGACCTAACGCATAACAGCAGTGTGTGCTATCCAAGGCACAAGACAGCACACTGAACTTTATTTTTCAGTGATTTTTGATTTTCACTGGTGTCCATGGCATAAGTGAAATTTTGTCCACCTTTGTCATGGGAGGGATAACACATCAATGTAAAGATGGGGTCATCTAGAGCCTACAAGATAGCACAAGGGGTAAAGAGAAATTCAGCTAGCTTGATGCCAACGTATAATAGAATTTCCCATAGGACAGCTAAGGCTAACGCTTGTTAAGCATACATTGCTAACTAAATAAACAGCTTTATGTACTCACAGGCATGAATTTTCCAAACTCTTTTAAGGAAACAATTTATTGAAAGTAACAATTTGTTGTATAAAGCACAGTTTTTTGTTCAAATCTTCTGGAATAAAGTTTAATGCTTTAGCACGAGTTCCACCTAGTGGAATTTAGATTTAGAAAAAACAAGTCCAGTTCAAGAAGCTGATGAAGCAAGAATTACAAAGCAACTTCTTATCATGATGTAATCTGATATTCACTTTAAAATCAAATTTTCATAATACGTTTTTTGTATTTAAGTACATAAATATGTAAAAAAAAAATTTTCTTTTATAAAATATTTTATTCAATAAAAACAATAAAATGTGTCGTCTGTATATATTTAAACTCTCCATTCTTCATAGGGATCTGTCTTTTGGTTTCCCACCAATGCTTCAGGCGTCTAGGAACAGATAGTGTGTGAATCACACGATCCCCCTTCTCTTATTATTTTCACAGTAGATCTCCTCTGCTGACCTACAGGGTGTCAAACCCCAGCCTTCAGTCTGCCTCATGTGTCCATGTTTGCTGTTATTTTGGTCATCATCCTGTGTTTATTTACACAGGGGGGTAGAAAGAAGACACCAAAGTACACCAGAGAGCTAAAGCTCTCTTATTTATGACAGAACAAGACAAATGTGCGGCTTTGACATGAATTCTAGTTCAGATAAAAACCATAAAAATATTTTACATTTGACTGCAACATTAAAAACTTGACCTGTGACTGTGTTCTTGAGACTGCTGACAGTCAGATATAAAAAACATAATAACAAATATATAATAACAAATAGAAAATTAGCTTTCCATCTGTCAATCAACTGTCTGTATTATCTTCATGCATCTCTTAACAGAGAATATACATTTCTGTCCTTTTTTTAGTGCCCTTAGCATTGTATGATCGGTGTGTCCTCTCCCATGTCATCAGACGGATACAGTGAAAAAGTACTCAAAAAACACAGACACAAGAAGTTCCTACCCCCCCCCCCCTCCAAGTTTGAACTCACCAAGCGCTTGTTGATTGTACAACAGAAATCAGGACGCTGGTTCCTGTTGAAATTGAAGTAACCTTTCTTTCCATGTTTTTTATTGCTATAGGTTTGCCATAAACCGCCATGTACTCATGGCACATAGTTTCTTTTTTTTCTTTTTTCAATTAGGCTTCCGTGTTTTCTCGATCAGTCTTTGTCGGCTCACTTTTTCAATCAGCATCTTGTCAACGTGAAAAAGTAAGACAGCAGAAACAAGGAGAAGGAGCTGGCGGCACCAAAGACAATGCCCCAAAGCTCTTTTCTTCTTCTTTATGTATTTTTGCAAATGTCTCCAGACTGCAAACATTTATAAACATACTTTTTCAATTATCTTACCCTTTTAAGATTTTTTTTCCCTTGACTGGGTGGATACAGGCAGCCTTGCTGTGCTATGATGAAATCTTTACCGTAACGCGCAGAACTTGGGTTATGTGTCTGAGACTTCTTCAGAGAGTTTTAGAGCTGAATCAGAGGCCCCTGTTGTTTGTCAAAGTGAGTTCTAATTCCACACTGGCAGAGTGACACTGCACTAGCAAAGTACGCTGGTATAAATCATTTACAGCTTAGAGTCACTCACATTAACAGGTTTTTGGGTCAGGTTTAAATCGAAAAGTAAGGACTTGATTTATTAATATCCTTTGTTAAAAAGGCAGAATTGTGTTCAGCAAATGTGTCCATGCTTTTTACATCCCAACTGACTGTCGCAACCATTCTGCTAGTTTTTCTAACAGCAAACAGTGGTAAAGTATGTTGGTGAGGATTTAACATGTGCTATGGTGTATGCATGCTAAAGCAATGCAAATAAGAACATAAAGTACCTAAAGACGGTCTGACATCTATTCCCCACATGGTGAGTCCTGTTCTGTATAAGCAAAGTTTTGAAGTGAGATTCTCTGGTCATTGCAGCTCATAGGCTTGTGTCTGCACCATTGACTGTATATAAGAACTGGACTGAGTGATCCTTCCCCCTCGCATTCCAAACAGGAAGTACCTGTTGGCTCTAAGAAGCTGAAATAATATAGACCTCTATAGAGACATGAACAGCTATTACTCAACATTATATTTGTCAGAATAACCATTCTTGCTCTGATAACTTTTCCTAACATATTTTTTCATATTTTTCCATTAGTGCAAAGTTTCTGATCTTACATCTAATTTTTGAAACGTCTGATTGATAGATTCTCCCGAGCCCTCTTTCAAGAGGTAGGGGTGTGGTCTTCTAACAAGCCCATTCCTGATTGGTGAGAGTGGTTGCCATGGAAACAAGGTCTCAATCCAAATTGTTTCCTTATCCTTACAGCTTCTCCGAGCAGAGATATATGGAAAAATGGTGTCTTCAAATCTGGGCATTACTCCCACTTGATGACATCATCACTAGCCGGAGGTCATCTACATTAGAGCGTAGGTGCTAGCGCTCGGAAAATACATAAAAAATAGTTTTATAACTTTAAAAAGTCATACAATAACTCAATACATACATTTAAATGTAAACCTTGTGCTTCAGAGCACGCCGGCATAAGGAAATGCGTTTCTCCTTCACACCACCGTAAGACGTGGATCACCTTAACAGCGGAAGGATAGCCTACCCTGGCTCTCTACCGCTCTTCCTTAAAATAACCCTTGCGGACACCACTACACCTTCAAATGCCCCTTTGGAGCAATAGGAAGGAGCCAGAGGGGTAGGGAGGCAATTTGGATTCAACCAGTGACTCAGACCACTAACTGCATACTAACATTGTCTGGCTCCAACATGTTGCAAAAAAATGACAACTAATTTGATTTCTTTTCTTTGAATCTGGAAGTAAACTATTTTCTGTGGGTAACTTCACGCTCCATCGTTTCATTAATCAATGATAATGTGCAAAAGATTTACGTGCCATTTTGCCCATTATCACATGCACTCTGATTAATTAATCAAGTGCACTTTTTTTTGCCTCCACTGCCAAGTCTGAACACATTTTTATTTATGCACAGCTTGAAGAAATCAGGCCTCATGGAAGAGTTTTTGATTAAATAAAACAGGACTTGAGCAACAAAGATTATTTGATTTTACATGCGAAGTGATTTGAACCAGATGACAGACAATTAAATATAATCATTTTAATAAATGAATACAACATCACATATGTCCATGCATCCTGGTGTTTCTGCCTGCACTACCACATGATCATACCCAAGTTATTAAACAGACTGAGATAGATGAGAACCTAGAGAAGGTTTTACACGGTGCAGCACACAGCCGTCATTTTATTCCTTTTATCAGGGACTCGGATTTGGTGGTGATGTATGGATGGTGTCCTTTTTGATTCACGGAAGTAGTCAAAATTATTTATGAAAGAGAAATTTACAATTACGGTTTGTTCCCGGGCGGCACACAAAGTCTTTCATATATCAGACTACAACTGGGAAAGAAAAAGCCTGGAGAAAAATTCGCACTGCTTTGACTTTTTGTATCTTTTCCCAACCGTGATTACATGCACTAGTATCATATAGCGACAGTCCAGTGTGAACACCGTAGGCTAATAGTGCATTTAAGAACTTGAGTTCTTAGACATGCATCACAAACCTGGTGTGTCCGTAGCATATTGTCAGAGATGTCACCGGCAACACCTAAACAACACTTGCTCTTTGACCTTCCGTAAATCCCCCTACCATTTCTGTGATTGATGTAAATGAGCTAATTCTGACGTGGAGAAAAGCAGCTTTGCACTGAAATGCTGCACATTCCAAACATAAAATGTTTCATAAAATTGTAAACTAGCTTTTTTCCACATCAGAATTAGCTGATCTGCATTGATCGCATAAGCACCTCACTACTGTAAAGTGTGGGAATATCAGCACAAAGCTGTTGGAGAATGCACTGAAATGATTGTGTAAACGGTCGAAGCGTTACGGTGGTCAAAGCTGGAGCTTTCGTTGAAGAACCTCCACTTTGCCTTGTCTTATCAAAACAAGGCTTACCCCTGCTATAAAATGCAAAATCGACTTTTTGTTCCGAATGTAAAGTCACATTCCCGAGTCCACAGTGAGGCTGGATACAGTCAGGAATCTCTAACCTTTAGCATTCTCTGATAAAACCAACAGTGATGCTTTAAAGAGGTCACAAATCATAACATTTATTTCCATCTTTGCTCCAGTTTAAACGATGGAAAAATTGGAATAGATCCAGTAATTAGTCACTGACGATGCAAATCGCCCCAGAGCAGAAAGCGGCGAACGAGATCCGAAAGTGGAAATTAAAAGTTTAAGAGAACAGAGTTGGATGGAGGCACAAATATGCCTTGGAGCAAAAAGGAGAGATTAAATCAGTGGAGGAGTGGAGGACAGAATGAGGACCTGGAAATTGGGTGGCGTGAGGAGAAGAAGCAGATTGAGGAAGGGCAGAGAAAGACAAGTGGCAGCAAACAACACAGCCCAAACACAGCTTGGAGATGTGGGCGGAGTAAAAAGCTCTGCCTCACACTTGCCCCCCTTCTGGTTTTTGAGGAAATATTAGTATCATTATTGACAAAGGTAAAGAACTCATCAATACATGATTCTTTAGACGTTGCAAAAATAAAAGAAGAAATGATATAAAATGAAATAAAAACAACAATAATAATAAAACTGTGGCTTTCCACTCTGGTGTTTTGCCGCCCTTTTACAGTCTTCTGCCCCCCCCTGCCCATGAAATGTTCTAGCTCCGCCCCTGCCAGTGGAAGGCAGGTCTCTGCTTTCACCAAATGTTCTTTTCCTTCTCTATCAGAACAATGAATGACTAACATTAAAGAGTAATTAAAGCTTTTTACCAAAAAGATAAACCAGATTTTTCACACAGAGACATGTGAAGGATAGTCTCCTCTTAAGAGCCCAATTAGATTAAGATACAGCCTGTACAACAACAGCGTAATCACTTTATGATAACATCCATTTATTGCAAGATAACAGGCCCAGTTTAGATTTTTGCTCACCTGATGGTGATATTTTCAAGGACACGTTTTAATCACAACTAATTAAACTAAACGTGGCCTCACTCCTTCACTCCGGGGAAATGTAAATTTGCCAAACTGCTGATGTAGTGAAAGACACAAAGTTCCTTTTCAGAATTCATTTCTTGCTGGTTGTTTTGGTGGCTTTCATCACGAGGAGGGAAAACTATTGCGAGCGATTTACGCACAGAGCAGCGCTTAATGGTCTCAGCTAATTAATCACTTTCCATAATGTTTGGTTTGAGAGATGGAATTAACTGTTTGCGGCTGTAAATATTGCTGCTAATGCTTTCAGTGGTGGATTAAAAGGAATTTACATCTTTAATTTGTTCTGTAATATTTATGCAAATGCACAGTTCTTTATGTGACTGCTATTAGAGTTTGTTATGAAGTGGTGCCAACTCTGCTTGACAGTGTAACTTTTTAGTTCTCATTGTGCTGCTAGAAAATCATAAAGATGCCATTGTTTAATCCTTTCAGGACCAAAACCTCAAATTAGTTAAAGAGCCACTGATGAAAATGATGTTTTAGAACTTTTTTACATGTTCTAGTGGTAGTTTTCTGATGATGGAGGACATAAATAAAGAAAATTAAGCTTAAAATTGCATTTTTGAGTATTTCTTCTCTCAAGTTGTTGTTAAAAAGACGGGATGGGCCACAAAATTCCTGCTTCGCTCCACTCTGATGCATCCACTTGCAGACAGCAAGATCGATGTGTGTCTTTGTTTATTTTTGTCGAAGCTGGATAACTCCAACATTTCTCACCATTTTTGCTGCACCGCTATTGTTAGGTTGAGAGTGTAAGCTAGCAGGGGAGCGTGTAAGCAGACAGCTCTGAGCAGGGGAAAGGGGGGCGGTGTAGCTCTGCACCAATGGTCCCGCTCACAACTCAGAGCTACATTTCTAATAAGCTAACACGGCTCTGCAGAAACTATGTTCTACAAAACAGCATTATTATTTTGTTTTTTGCTAAAAACAGCTTAAATATAGTTAAAAGAGCACTGGGAACTCTTACAATAGATCTAAAGGTGTTTGGAGTGGGTCTTTAAAGACACACAATATAAGCAGGTTGATACTCACTCAAGATAAAATGTAATGGATTTAAAAAAAAAAGATTTTTTCAATGGATGCACTTGCATCATAAAAAAGAGCGCTCAGATGAAGCAATGTCCAACTGTGGGTTAGACCTTCCACTTATGAAATGTTGTGATTCAGCTTTTGTGTCTTATGTCTCTTATCTTGCGATTTCTCCCCATTAACGTGACTATCATGGTGATCGTAACTTTACCAGCTGAACAACTATATTGCTGCATTGAACAAGTTTACACAGTTTCAAATTGTTGGTCTTTCCGTCCACTGGCCACTGCGACAGAGGATGTGAATAACACGCAAAGTCCTCATGGAACAGCTGCAGTCGGGATTTAAATCAGACTCATTAACTGTGTTAACCACAACTTCAATAAGGAGAGATAAGAGGAATGCAGATTTATGTGCGAAACACAAACATAGATCTTTGGAGGTTAAGGCGCTTGCATAATTTGCATACAATAAGTTCGGTTTATAGATAACTGAACTCCAGTGCCAAGACACAGCTGATGGTTAGGGGCCAGACTGGTGGAATATGGGATGAGAAGGGTGGGAAAAACCATCTGGAATGTGAAGAGGGATTATCTACACATTTAAAGGGAAAAACCTGATCATTATTACTTGGAAGAAGGTGGGGAAGCTGGCTATTGGTTCAGACTGAAGGTGACATGATGGGTAGGTGTGTGGAGAGAAGTTCTTGGAATGAAAGTGGATCTTCCTGTTTGAAATCATGCTAAAGCTTCACTCACTACTGTGCAGCCCCCATCCTTCGCTTTGGACAATTGTAAAGGTGACAATTTAAAACAGACGTTTTTTTTCTGTTTCAAAAGCAGCAGGTGCTGCACTCACATGTCCTAAAAAGACCCTTTTGGCTGCCAAAAACATTCCTGGAGCTGTGTCAAAGACATATTTACCCTGAAAATGTGCAAAATTACTGTAAAACTAATCTGACAGACTATTTTCGAGACAAAATATCCTAAGATTTGGTGTTGGCCATTTGGCATGTGAGTGTAGAAGGACCAATGTATTTTGTTCTAAATCCATAAATGTGGCCCATAAATGTGGCCCTATTTTACAACTTAATTGAGTACAAAGCAAGTTCTTTTTATTCAATTTAGATTAAAAAAAAAAGTAAAGACATTAGAGATGGAACACACTGGTTTTTTTTTGTATCTGCACAGTCGTGTTGCAGTGGAGGGGCAGTCAACCACCAAATGAAATATTGCAGGTTCGATTCCCACCCATGTGTCGAAGTGTCCTTGGGCAAGACACTGTACTCCACCTTGCCTCTGGTGGAAGGTTGGTGCCAGTGTTCAGCAGCGAAGCCGCCATCAGTGTGTGAATGTGTGTGTGAATGGGACTGTGACTGTAAAGCGCTTTGGACCTTTGAAGAAAGTAGAAAAGCGCCATGTAGGCATATGCCATTTACCATTTACCCTTTTCCTAAAATTACAGTCAAGCATCAACTATAGTAAAAGCATTCTACTGTTTTCCATCAGCAAAGTATCATACTGTAAAACTGCAATGCAATCTGGGAGAAAGTCTTACAGTATTCTGCTGATTTCCTGTTGTACAGTACAATACCTTTAAACACAGTGCAAACTGGGAGAAAATCTTTTAAGCTGTTTTATGTTGTATAGTGCTATAATGTAAATTGTGCCGCAATGGCAAAAGCAAAAAGGAAAAAAGCAGAGATTTTACATTAACTTACTATAAGCAACCAAGCATTACAGGAATAAAAAAGTGTGTGACTTCATTTAAACATCAACTGCTCAAGAACAATCTAGAAATGTTTAATGGTCTCTCGGTCATTTTGCTCAATGAGTTATATCGCTAAAGGAGACACGCCCGCTTCAGAAGCTTGGCCACCGTTGGCGGAGCGCAACGGCATCTTGGTGAGGTCGTCGGCCCCAACATGACAATGCTTTCTATTGCTTTTAGTGGCATCTAAGTAGCTTTTATGTAATACATATATTTTTATATTTAAATATATTTATACATATATGCAAATATATATATATATATATATATATATATATATATATATATATATATATATATATATATATATATATATATATATTATTCCAGCCAATCAAGGGGGTGGAATAATATACAGGAACATGTGTGCAGAATATGGTCTGGAAACCCCAAGGTCAAAATGGGAAACACCTCCGAAGGTGGTAGAGAATGAGAGGGCAAAGATCCTGTGGGACTTCCAGATCCAGACTGATAAGATGGTAATAGCGAACCAACCAGACATTGTAGTGGTGGATAAAGAACAGAGGAAAGCCGTTGTGGTGGATGTGGCAGTGCCAAGCGATGGGAACATCAGAAAGAAGGAACATGAGAAACTGGAGAAATACCAGGGACTCAGAGAAGAACTGGAGAAAGCCGGGAAAGTGAAGGTGACAGTGGTGCCTGTGGTAATTGGAGCACTCGGGGCAGTAACCCCCAAGCTTGAGGAGTGGCCACAACAGATACCTGGAAAGACCTCAGACCTCTCAGAAAAGTGCAGTGCTAGGTACAGCCAAGATACTGCGCAGGTCCCTCAAGCTCCCAGGCCTCTAGTAGAGAACCCGAGCTTGAGTGAGAAACCACCCGCGGAGGGTGAAAGGGGCGTTTTTTTTTTTTTTACATATATATATACATCATTTGTTAAATAAGAGAAACAGTCAGCTTTAAAAGCTCCAACTTTAATGAAAAATGCATTGTTGAAGGACTTCTTACAAATAAAAAAATTATTACAAGGAATTTTTAAAAATAATTTCTAAACATTTAGAAGTTTTAGGCCTCTTTCACATGTAATTTAAATGATTTAGAAAAGCCCAACAATATGTCAATAATAATAATAATAATAATAAATAAATAAATAGTCAACAAAAGTCCAAAAGTTAACAATAGATTGACCCTAAAAAAAATGTTTAATAAAGCAATAAATTTACCTACTGATTCATTTGAGTGATCAGTTTGTGTAACACAGATTGTATGGTGCTGGGTTTTAAGCGAACAGTCTGGCCTCTTATCAAAATCGTGTTCCACAAAACGTTTTGAACATAGTCAGACTGTATTGTTAGTTGGTAACCACAGTGATCCATCTGGGTTAGCTCTTTTAATAGCTAAGGCCCACTTTCTTTAAGTCTGAATCCATTGGAAACCTACAAGTAAAGTTCAGTCACTGAGTCAGAAATGCATAAATCTATATTATTATAATAGCTTAGTCCTGGTATACTGTATATAGGTTTAACACGATAAAGTCTACATTTATGTGGACAGCAAATTATACGTACATCATGCAGCATGTTGATAATAGCCCTGCAGCATCATGCATGTCAACATGTGTACTATTAATGAAGCTGCTGCAGCATTAAAAGAAAAAAATTATAATACCTACCTGTGAAATGTTGTGCCTTCCTCCTTTGTGGGCTCATTTTTCCGATTTTGGCAGTTGAAACCCGCACAATGACCTGGCATTTTGCAAAAAATGTGTTCACATTCATGCACTGCAGCAGTGACTTGACCTCACCAAGATGGCGGTGCTCTCCTCCCATGAGGAATCACGTGATGTCTCCTCTAGCGATATAACGCATTGATTTTGCCTCAGTTTGGCAGCTACAAACTAGAAATAGCAGAATGCATTATGGGAGTTAAAGTTTGAATTGAATGTGAGTTCATATTTTGAACTTTTGAACTACAAAAACTTGATTATAAAAAGCATAAGCCTACACTTCTATCCTAACTTCAATTGTTTGTTTACTTATCAATATAACATGAAACTAAACTCAGCACTTCACAAAGATGATTCCAGTCTGATTACTTTTATTGTTTTAAAAAATGTTCAAACCAAGAATGTCACCACCAATGTCATCACATTTACAAATTTATTCAGGTAAAATGTTGACTTTTTAATAATTGCATGACTGTATTGATGTTTACTTTATGGCAGCCCTAATCCTCTATCATTAGACAGAACCTGTACAGAGGAAGAACTGTTTCAGGTGTTTGCAGTTCTTCCTGCATCCCAGTTTCAGTCTAAAGATTATGGTAAATCCTGTTTCCAGACTTGTGAAGCTACTATTTAAAATCCCTGTTGGTGTTATTTTTGTGTAGTTGGGATGTCAGTGGTGCATCATCCAGGATGTCATGCATATTTCATTTCATTCTGAGAATCAAATGGAGGAGGTTTGTTCATCTGCATAACATCTGAATGTTTTCCACAGCTAACATGTTGATCCCTCTGGGTGGAGGTGATGGTTTTTTGCATGCAGAATTATGCAGTCCAATATTATGAGGTGGGATGGAGAGTTAGGAAAGAAAAAAAGGCACAAAGATTTGGTTCAGATTGCTGGGATTGTCATAAAAATGGCTAAGTACAGATTTTGCCTTGGTGACGCCGCCTTTGCTGATGATTCTGTGTTTTTACTACATGTCACAAGTTTTACTCACTGCTCTTTAATAGCAGCTTAACTTTAAATCCTATGAAGTGTTGGACTTGATTGATGAGGAACATCTTTTGTAAAACAGCTGCAAACAGATTCAACAGTTTAAGACTTCGTTTTTTTTCCATAGGTGATTTCCAAAGCAAATCACGCCCTTCTTGATGACATTTTGAATTGCGGAGGAAAGCAGAGGATTCAGTAAATGTATGTATGACATGCACAAGAGCTGCTGTGAGAAAATGAGAAACCACTGATGCGCAAAAGAAGCCACAAAGAAAACAAAGAGCTTCTCCGATTTAACTGTACTAAAAAATTGTATTCTCATAAACTGGAATGCATAATAAATCTTTCTTTTTGAATAACCTTCTTTTTTTTTCTTTCTAAAAACAACTTGTTTGATTTATTTAACGAATCTGAGCAGAGATTAGTTAAATTTATGGTAAAAATAAATAAATAAATAACTGTAAACTCTAAGTCAACAGTTCTGTAAAAACATTTCAATTACAGGTTAAATAAGGTGGCATAATTCACAATAACCATTGTAGAAACAGCAAGTACATGTCTGTATTTGCTGTGAACACTTACTGAGTCAAAACTACAAAACTGTGGCCAACAACTAGCAGTCAGGATTTCCTTTGGAAGATGCTCTGCAGCAAGGGTACACACAAACACCATAAAAAAAAAATAAAACAATAGGAAAGGTATGTCAGTACGTGTTTGGAAAGAAAAGAACATCAGAACCATTGTTTTTGCTGTAACTCAGGACGGATTTTTGAAGGAAAGATGTAAAAATGTTTCATTTTCAAGGCAGAAGGTGGATGTGATAACTTCACACATCCACCTGTAAGGATGTGGATGCGGTCTGGACTCATTTTCCCTACAAACCGGGTTACTTCAGTGGAGGTTAGTGTACAGCTGTTGCATTCTGTTACTATAGGCACCTGAGAGTGAATTTGGGAGAAGCCCAAATGTTTTGGTACAATGCAGGATTGAAGGCTGTAGTGGTTAATTTAGCCTAAATTCTATTTGAGAAGCAGGCTGACATATTTAATTAAAACAAGTATTAGGCGCACTTAAAAGCCAGTTTTGTTTTTTTTCAGAAAGAACAGTAGTGTGTCTAATAATCGGGAGCTCCTTTTATTTGAAATAATTCTGATTGTGTTCACTGACATTGAATTGATTTTAAGAGGCAGACAGTACACTGTCTGTTTGCTTGGGTTTTATTTTAAATAACACGGCTAACGTGTAGCAGTGTCAGACTGTTGTTTTTTGTGAGTTATTAACAAAGTTGGGAGTTAGCATAGTCACAGTAACGTTTGTTTTAGGGGAAACAGTCTATTCGTGTGTGTTTCAGACAAGGTTGGGAGTTACAGGTAATGCAAATGCACTAATATGATGAAGCCTGTAACATGGCTAACATGTAGCGTGTTACAAACAAAATCTAGAGTTATTTTGAATGCAGTTAATTGAATCTGACTGACATACAGACTTATCTTATAGTTCAATGCACCTTGAAAAGTTTGAAAATAGACCATTCATTGATGGTGCGTCCTATATTCCGTTAGGTCCCGCAGTGCGGAAAGTATGGTAAGATAATTTGTATTGTTTGTGTGTTGGCCATCAAGATTTGGGTTGAAATATGTTTGTTTTTTAACAGTTGTAAAACAAAAATCAGCATAATTTCAAGAAAAAAAAATAAAAATGAGAGAATATGTTTTGATGATACCTCCATGAACCACCTTAACATGGAGAGAGGTTTGAGAGCACGAGTGAAGCCCAGGACTAAGCTGTCTGGGGGTTCTGCACCTGGTAGGGTCTCCCATAGCAGACAGGTCCTGAGTGATGAGCATGACAAAGAGCGGTTCAGAACCCCCTTTATGAGAAGAAAAAACAAAGATTATCATGTCGTCCGGAATGGTGTCACTGTGCCCACTCTGGAGCCGGTGCAATGTGGTTTGGGTGGCAGTCAGTGCCTCAACAGCCAAAACTCCAGTCATGATCATGAAACTTGGCTTTTGGTACATAGAACGGCACCTCTCTGGAAGGGAAGGAGCCTTAGCCTGTGCGGGAGGTTGAGAGGTATAGTTGGGCTCACCTCCATGCACAGCCTGGGCTCTAAAAATCAATCCCTTGGGAGGGGTTGGACTCCTTACCGTTCTAGAGTTGCACATAGTGAAAGGTGGCATGCTGGGGTGGGCTTACCCGTGAGCCCCCAGCTCAGCCGCCAAATGTTGGATCTCACCCTAGAGAACGAGCGGGTCATTCCCCTTCAACTTCTGGTGGAGGACAGGTGGTTGTGGCCTACAGGCTGAACATCACTTGTGAATACCCATTCTTGGTGTCTCTCAAAAAGGTACTGCAAAGTGCCCCAACAGGGCACTCCATTTTCCTCCTGGGGGATTTCCATGCCCACTTGGGCAACACCAGTGGCACCTGGAAGGATGTGATTGATAGGAATGGCCTCTCTGATTGGAACCTGAGTGGTGTTTTGCTGTTGGACTTCTATGCTCGTCATAGTTTGTCCATAACAAACCCCATGTTTGCCCACAAGGGTGTCCATCAATACACGTGACTACAGGCACCCTCTACAGATTGAGGGTCGTTTCAGTCGACCCTCAGCCGTGTAAAGAGAATGGCAGAGCTGTCAACTGATCACCACCTGGTGGTGAGTTAGATTTGTTGGTAGGGAAAGGATGCCGGAAAGACTTGGGAGACCCAAACGTACTATCCAAGTCTGCTGGGTATGACTGGCTGAGCCCTCCTTCAGGAAAGTCTTTAACTCCCACATCCGGGAGTGCTACCGACGGAGTTCGGTGACAATGAGTCAGAGTGGACCATGTTTTCCACCTCTGTTGTCTCTGCTGCTGTTTAGAGCTTTGTTGTAAGATCTGTGGTAAGGTCACTACCAAATCTGAGTGCCTGATTGGTCAAAGTTTAACCTGGTTTAGCTTTCCACTTGCATTCAGTGGAGGCAGATTTTCTTAAAAATGTGTGTCGCTATAAACATGAATGCAAGAGTTTTAAACATGCAACAGCAAGAGGGAGAAGCCACAGGGGTAGCGGAGCAATTTGAATTTGTGATGGCTCTGCTTCAATACTCATAGGTGTTTCTGCATCTTGCACACCTCTCTCTGCACGTTGTAAGACAGAAGCTGTAAGAAACAACGTAAAAGATTCTACTTTTCATGAATCCATTGACCTTATTTTGAGGGTCAGATGAAAAGCTTTAACAGACTGACAAAGTCACCCGGACGTCCTCTTGATTCGGGAAAGAGCCACTGTGTTAATAATCCAGTTAAATGCTGAGCTCTCTGAGAAAATTGGATTACAGTCATGAACAGACGGACAATGTCTGACTGTGACTTCTTAGCTTTTGTGTAATTTATACGGCTTATGTAGAACCCACAGAACAATGAACCCTGTTACCCGAAGGGAGCCTTTTTAACGTAAAAAGAAGAAATGTTGGTCATGGCAGCTTCAAACAGCAGGAGGCTCATACATAATTCCACACAAGTGGGTGTTTTGTGGCCCAATTGTGTGAAGTGAAGAGCAACACAATGTGAAATAAAGCCACTAAACCCATCAAAGCTCATAATCGAGATATTTCCCGTTCACACATCTGTTACAGTAAATATTCTCTGCTTGTCTCTTTTTTCCTGTTAACCTTGCTCTGTGTTTTTCTTGACTCGATGCAGCAAGCGTACAGGGCTCAGGTTTCTTCAAGCGTAATACTCTAATCTCTTTCTTCTAGGCATCTGAGATGCTCTTAAAAATACATACACGTTCTCACCAGTGTGCAGCTGTTGCAGGAGCGCAGAGAGCTGGCAGCTGTGCAGCACGGTTGGGTTTCACACACCTTACAACAAAATTTTCCTTTTTTTTCCACTTCTCAGGAATCTCAACTCAAATAATGCTCTTTAGAACCACTGAGATTGCATTTAATCTATCAAAAGTGTCATATTTTGACGGGTTTCTCCTGGTGAAGTGTACTTACACTGTACAAATGAAATCTTTAATGTCAGAGCTCATTTAAAATGCAAATTTTCTGTTTTGCATGCAAAGATAATGCTTTGTGGTGCATTCTTACAGTATTTTGTGATGAGATGCAAAAAAAAAAAACTGGAAGTAAAATGAGCAGAGGGAATGCAGCACTGTTTGAAATGGCAAAAGGGATTGTGAGAAGACCCTTTGACGTGGCTCTGAAAAACTGAAGAAAAAAAGCAAAAATTAATGACAATAAAGTGGGTAAGCAGTTAATGATCTTAAAAAAAGTAACTGAACATTGCTTTAAAAACAATAAATGAACTAAGGAGGCACAGAAGATGGAGGTGCAACTGAACAAGGAGGAGCACAGGTGTACTGTGGGTCAGGAGGACAGACGATGACCAAAAACCTAAGTCAGGGCAGAGGCCAGCCGAAAAGGAGCTGCAGAAAAAAACAGTTGTTGAAGAGTAGTTAAATAATAAAAGAGCAGCAAACCATTTAAAGCAGGTCTCCCTGACAGGAAAAGGTGAAGCATGACTCCAAAACTATAATAAACTGTATTTTTAAAAAATCTGAACATGTTCCTTAAGTTAAGATTCAAGGTTTATTCTCTGCAAAAATAAGTTTTTCAATTAATCAATACAAACTAATGAACAAATCATTCAAAGTTAGAACCTTTTTAAGATTTAATTAAGCAATAGTTCATACTGCCACTTTAATTTAGAATAAGTCAATATATATCGTATCCATGAATTATGCTAATTAATGATTTGTTTTTTAACTCTGTCCTCATCCTTCACTTCTTTTCAGTGAGTCCAATTTTAGTTTATTTTATGCCTACTAACCCTGGAGAACTCAAAAACAATGAGCTTTTAAAAGTCTCCTCCTCCTTTATATCTTCTGAGAAAAGCTTGGTTTTCGCTCAAAAGTGGTGGCCAAAGTCTGGAGGGGTGGCTGCCTCTTTGATCCAGACCAGAATAATTAAACTTTGATAAGTTCAACGTACTCCTGGCATCAGATTTGTAGTTTTGGATGTAGATTCATTTTTTCATCCTTTATTTTGAGGCATTGAAGTAGAAGCTTAAAAGTCCTTAAAAGTCCTATAACAGGATTAAATCAACTTTATGCCATCATCCCTGCAACGCCTCTGAACTTTTCTCTGTAGCCGATGATTAATCGCACACTCCCAATCATCACGGCGGCGCTCTCCTTTAAATTGAATCCGTCTTTCTTCGCACAGCTTCACTCTTACTGAGATATCTCAGTGAATCAATCTGGTCGGCCGCATTTCACATTGAATCGTTTGTTTTCCCTGCGGACGCCTTTGTGCTAAAGGTCAGAGATGGAGGTTGTTCCTCTGCAATGATAAAAGATTGGATGTGAGGCCACACATGGAAAAGCACAGCTCGCCATCGATCCACAACACAGTGATGCTGGAGTAGATAACACCGTGCCGCTCCACGGGCTCCACAAAGCATAGCACCAACCAAAAACATGGAGGTGATTATTGCTGCTCATTATTGAGCTCATCAAAGTCTCAGTTGATTTCTGAAACATGAAAAACTTCTCTTTCTTCACAGGACAGATAATTTATGTTTGTCAAGGGAGATGTAACCAGTCATCAATCTTACATATCATGTAGGCTTTATTAAATACATCTCATAATCAGAGAAGTCATCAAAAATCGTAATGCATATTTTTTTTATAGAATAAATGGTAGGCTAACCACTGTTGGCTAATAACCCTTTGCAAAAAGTAATCAGTTGAGGTGTACTACAAGGATTCTTAGTCTGTGTGTTGTCAGATTTTGTGGCACTAAACTTTGGAACGGTTAAAGTAATGAGCTCAAAAAATGGTCAAATATTTAAATATTCAAGAAAATGTATAAAGAAACTCTTATTTCAGGATATGAAGATAAGAGGATTTAAGGATCAACAGGTGTTTGAATAATTCCAAATACATGTGTGAACTTGATTGTGGTGAAATAATCAAAGCTCTTTTAATTACAACCAATGAGTATTACATTGTAATGTGTAATAATGATTACTGAAAGGTTTGAATTACAACCAATAAGCTACTGATTTTCTTTACTTGATCTGCAATTTGTAGCAATAATAACTGGTTTAATGTGACCGTGTGTTCTAATGATATTCAATGAATATTACTTATCGGTACCATTACTGTTTACTGAAATCATGAATGAATGTTTTCTGAAGATCATCAATCATTACTAGGCACTGGATTTTGTTACTTTAAGAGAATCTATCTGATCAGAACCGGATTTAAAACACAGTAAAACTATCAAATGAATGAACTCAGTAGGGGTGGGATTATATAAGCTTGCTTCTTCCCACTCCTTTTCAAGCAATAAAACAAACTCTACTTAAGTTTAGTTAATGATCACTGCATTTAATTAAGCAAATGTGATTTAAGTGACGTTTTTGTTTTATTTCTGTCTTTTTAATCTATGCATTTCATCATTTCTGTAATGAGTTTGAAAAATTTGTGTAAATTCTTTATTGTTTTGACTACAATGCTTGAAATAAATCAAATCAAATCAAATCAATCAAAAGGTTTGATGACCACCACTGATGGAGGCCAGTTCACTGCTCAACAGACAACAGGGGATGATGCCTACAGATGGCAGTGAAGGCAGAAGAGAGGGGAAGATTCTTACAATGAAACATGTTGGTACTTCAACTTGTTTAATGTTTCATTTTTTATTTAAATGACTGTTGTTTTCAAATATTCAGCAAATAACAAATCATGTGGTGGAAGGGCCATCTTAAATAGGAGCAGGCAGGCTGATGAGGAGTCACGATAAAAGTCTTTAATCAATGACGGGTCCAGGATAAGGGAACAGGACCATTCCAGGACCGTTCCATAGGGCAATAACCCTCCCAGTCAACCAGGAACTGCAGGCCCCGACCCTGAACCTCCAAACCCGGCTAACAGTAAAGGCCGGGACGCCATCAATGATACAGGTGCGAGGTGGACAGGCTTGATCTGAGAGACGTGGAAGGATGGGTGGATCTTGTGAGCAGCTGGTAAATGGAGACGGACACAGGAGGGGTTGATGACCTTGTCGATGGCATATGGTCTAATGAAACGGGGAGCGAGTTTCCGAGAGGTGGACTGGATGGGGATAATCCTGGAAGAGGGCTAAACCCTTTGACCTGGTTGGTAGGAGGGGCCCTCCACCCTGTGTCAATTGGCAATACGGCAATTGCTCTCCTTGGTACGTAGGAGAGCATCCCTGGTCTGGAGCCAGATGCGTCTGCACCATTGGTGGTGTAGGACCGAGGGCACCACCAAATTGGCTTCCTGAGATGGAAACAGAGGTGGTTAAGTACCCAAGGGAGGCTTCAAACGAAGACCCACCAGTGGCAGACGAAGGGTGAGTGTTGTGGGGGTATTCAATCCACACAAGAAAAGTAGGCCAGTCCGTGGCATTTTGTGCTGCCAGAGACCGAAGGACCGCCTCCAAATCTTGATTGGCCTTATCCGCTTGACCATTTGGACTGGAGAGGATAACCTGAAGTAAGACTGACGGTGATCCCTTGGGCCGAGCAAAAGGCTTTGCATACCTGGGATATGAATTGTGCACCTTGGTCTGACACAATCCGCAGGTATTCCATGGTAGCAGAAAACGTGATTCACCTGTACATTGGCAGTTTCCATAGCTGTGGGTAGCTGGGGCAGAGAAATAAAGTGGGCATTTGGAGAAACGATCGATAATAGTGAGTATGATCGTGTTGCCATGGGAAGGAGGCAGTCCAGTCATGAAATCCAGTGCGATGTGAGACCAGGGTCGAGTGGGAGCAGGAAAGGATGGAGCACACCAGAGGATGGAGTCTTGGCGGACTTAGACCGAACACAGGTGGAGCAAGCGACGATGTATACCCCCCCCACATCTTTTTCCATGGAGGGCCAGAAGAAGCACCTACAGTGTAGGTAAAGAGTCCTATGGACACCGGCATGGCAGGAGACATGTGACGTATGTCCCCAGGTGAGGACATCGGATCAGACCTGAGGGAAGACGGCACAAGCAGAGTTCCATTAGGTCCAGAGGTGTTGGGTTCCTCACCTTGATCTTGAGCTTGAGGGACCCTGCTCTCAATTTCCCAGATAAAGTTGCCCACAATGCAAGTGGGGGATAGGATGGTGGAACTATCAGAGTTGTTGAATTGGCGAGAATGTGCGTTTGGTTTGATATTACGACTACCAGGTCTGTAGGTAATGGTAAAGTTGAAGCGATCTAAGAAGATACACCAACAGGCTTGGCGTGAGTTGAGTCTTTTAGCTGAACGTAGGTATGCCAAGTTCTTGTGTTCCGTCCAGACGATGAAAGATTGAGCCGCCCCCTCCAGCCAATGATGCCACTCTTCCAAGGAGAGTTTTATAGCCAGCAGTTCTCGGTTCCCTATGTCATAGTTCTGTTCAGCGGGTGAGAGTTTGCTGGAGAAACAGGCACATGATTTTGGTTTGCCTGAAGACTCCTCTCTTTGGGAAAGAACCGCTCCAACACCAGAATTGGAGGCGTCAACTTCCACAATGAATTGACGAGAAGTATCAGGCTGAATTAGTATGGCAGCAGTGACGAACAGATTCTTGAGGGTGTCAAAGGCAGTTTGGGCCTCTCTAAGACCCTCCAACTGAAGGGTCTTAGAGAAGAGATGAGTTTGGTTAAGGGGGAGGCAAAATTGCTGTAATTTCGTACAAAGCAATGGTAGAAGTTGGCAAATCCCAAAAATTGTTGTAACTTTATTCTGTTTTTGGTGACGGCTTCGATTTTGGCTCTGTCTGGTCTGATGCGACCAGCTTCAAAATGTTTCTCAGGAAGGGGATTGTGGTGACATGGAACTCGTATTTCTCCGCTTTAATGTAGAGTTGATTCTCCATGAGTCTTAGTAAGCAATGTACATGAGTTTTATGTTGAGCAGGATCTCTGGAATAGAAGAGAATTTTATCAAGGTAGACAAAAACAAAATGATTGAGAAAATCCCTGAGAATATTGTTGACGAGTCTTTGGAATATAGCAGGAGTGTTAGTGAGTCCGAAAGGCATGACTAAATATTCGAAGTGATCTAATGGAGTATTGAAAGCGGTTTTCCATGCGGACAAGATGATAGGCGTTGCAGAGATCTACTGAGTTTAAAACTGAGTTTAGGAGAGGTAGCGAATACTTGTCTTTGGCAGTAATTTGGTTAGGTGATCTGTTATCAATACATAGACATAAGGTTTTGTTTCTCTTCTCAACAAAAAAAAAACCCCGCTCCAACTGGTGAGGAGGAAGGACGAATGTGACCCAAAGAAAGTGCCTCTTGAATGTATGTCTCCATAGCTGCTTTCTCTGGAGCTGACAGATTAAATAATCTACCTTTAGGTAGAGTAGCACCCGCGAGCAGTTCAGTGGAGCAGTCTTAGGGTCTATGCGGAGGTAAAGAGCAGACTGGAGACAACTAGCCATACAAAAAAAAACTGTTTTCCCCATTCAAATTCAGGATTACGCAATCTAAGCCAGGGGAAACCCAAAATTATGGGAGTCTGCAACGTTTGAGTGATGAAAAACTGTATGTGTTCTCTGTGGTTAGAGAAGAATCGGTCTGGTGCGATGAGTGATGCGGGAGAGATGTTTTCCTCCCAGTCCCTGCAGCTTTAACTGGAGGATCCAGAGGTTCAGTGGGTAGAGAAAGTTGGGTGGTCAGATGATGGTCGATGAAACTCTTTTCAGAATCTACCAGGGCTTGAAATTCAAGAACCTCGGACTGTAAACAAAGCTAGATGGTAAAAATAAAAAGTTTCTTCCTGATGAAACTTTGGCGTCACCTTCCCTAAGGTAATAAATTATCATATACATTAATATTGTTTGCTATAAAGGCTTAAGAATAGCATGATAGGCCCTTTAAAATAGCTGCTTCTAAAAAATCTGAAAAACTATTTTGGTTGGAAAAAGTTTTGCTAATTTTCAAACCTTTATGGTGAGACTAACTCTAACATCTATTGTTATTCATATTTAACATGACTACTTGCTAAATTGAAAAATATAAAATTTATAGATACTTATTTCTTTATGATACAGTTACATCATGTTAAAAATGTGTGGTTCAAATTTAAGACGAAGGGGAATATGAGCTGCTTATTCCTAAACAACCATGTCAATATGTTTACATCTTAAGTTAATATTGTTGTGAGTAAACACGTAACAATAATCCATATATCATAATTGATACTATCTATATTTAATTAGGAAAAAGTATATTGTAAGAAAAATCTTAATTTGCAAAAAACTGACATTTTTGTCACTTGTTTGGTGTACTGGGCTTTCAAGGGTTACCATTATCATACAATATCCAAAAACTGTTCTTAGAAAATAAAGGAGGCTACAAATTGAGGGGATGTAGGAACATCAAACTGATTAGAACAACAAAGAAAAGTTTCTTTGTGTGGTACTAAACTTTGGAACAGGTCAAGTAATGAACTCAAACAATTCAAATAACCCAAAATGTTATAAAATGTATAAAGAAACTCTAAATACATGATATGAAGATAAGAGCAGTTAAATTTCAACAGGTGTTTGAATAATTCCAAATACATGTGGGAACTTGATTGTGGTGAAATAATCAAAGCTCTTTTAGTTACAATAAATGAGTATTGTGTAATCTGCAATAATGATTACTATTAAATTACAATCAATAAGCTATTAATTTACTTTACTTGATCTGCAATGAAAAATAATAATTACTGGTTTCATGTGATGATGTGCTCTAATGATAATCAATGATTATAACATATCGGTGTGATGATTTCTGGATAGAAATGAAATTGTCTTCTGATAATCAATGTGTCTTACATATCTGTTACATGAAGTGTGATTGTCGTTACTGTTTATTGAAATCATGAAAGAATGTTTACTGAGAACAATCAACAATCAATAAGCACTTAATTTTGTAGCTTAAAATAAAATCTATAAATAAAACAACTATATGAAATAAAATCACTCAGTAGATGTGGGATTATATAAACTTGCTTCTTCCCACTCCTTTTCAAGCAATAAATCAAGTTCTACTTGACTTTAGTTAATGATATAATAATCTATACAGTTCACCATTTCTGTAATGAGTTTGATAAGTCTGTGTGATTTTTTTATGGTATTGTCTACTATTAATTCTTGAAATAAACCAAACCAATCAATATTGGTAATACCTTTGCAGACGGATCATCCCTGCTTTCATAAGGTCCCTGTCTTTGTCTGTCCAGCTTGAGTACACTCATGCAGCACGAGCACAGTAGTCTCCGCCAAAGTCAGGGGAAAGGGCGTCAACTTCTCAAGCAGCGATCAGGTTCATTCACAGGTCGTAAAAAACCACAGGGCTGTTAAGTGCCGGGCTTACCTTTCATACTGAAGCAGATGAAGATTCTGCATGTGGACCAGACCACAAACTGAATTCTGCTGTGGTTTTTCTAGGACTCACACAGATTTGACATTGCTGTTTGTCTTAAAGAAAATCATGCAAGATATTTTAGCCTGTATTTTTGTTTCGTTCGAAGAGGCTCCTTTCTCAGCTCATGCTTAGTTGTCACTTCTTCAGGTTGTCACTCATCACCTTCTCCTCACATGTCCTGGTTTCCTGCTCCATTTCCAGGGTGTCACCAGTGTAATACGAGAATGTCTTCCACTCATCTCGCTGCTCTTCCGCAGACTTATTTTTAACCTTGTCCCCTCTGATTCTTTCTTTTCTCCTCCTCTCTCCTTTTTTTCTTTTGTGCCTCTGTCTTCTCCAGTCAAGATGGCAATGAGCAGCATCCTCAACGCTGATGACATCAAGAAAGCTCTTGATGCCTTTGCAGGTAAACGACCTTCACTCCTAGTGGTTTGGAAAAATCCTTTGGTGACTCTTTATATCTGCTCCCATCTCTGTTTGAACAGTTGCTGACTCTTTTGATCATAAGAAGTTCTTTGAGATCCTGGGTCTGAGGGCCAAGTCTGCCGATGATGTGAAGAAGGTTTTCACGGTGCTGGATGCCGATAACAGCGGCTACATAGAGGAGGAAGAGCTCAAGTAAGAAAAAATACTAAAACTCATAAAAAAGAGACATAAATAAAGTAAAAACATATTTTTACTATTCTCTGACCATCTCTGTTTTACCCAACTAGATTCGTCCTGAAAGGTTTTGCCAAGGACGGCCGGGACCTGACGGACAAAGAAACCAAAGCCTTTTTAAGAGCAGCTGACAAGGATGGTGACGGAAAGATTGGAGTTGATGGTAAACAAAAACAACCAATTGTATTACCAGACAAATGTCAAAGAAGATAGAAATGTGTAGAAATGACCCACAAACTCAACTTTTTTGGGGGGGGAATTTACTCCTGATTTCTTAAGAGCACTTCTTGAACATTGGGTTCCACATTGCCGTTACTTTCCAAAGCTGCACACTGCAGTTATTCTCCAGGGATAGCTGCTGCGCTGCCAGCAGAACATTCTCAGAAGGAAGCATCATTCTGCAGGGTTCTTATCATCAACGAACACAGTCCGGCCTAGGAAAGCTGAAAAGAGAAGTGGAGGTTGGAAAATGGGCTCTGAAGCATGTGGCTTGAGTTCATGGCCGACTTTGAAATGCTGTTATACTGCCCATGCTTTTCATTCTACCGAAGGTCCTGAAAGCAACACGCTGAGGAGCAAAGCAACTTTAAGACCAGAACTTGGTGTCTTTGTGAGGAGAAGAGCTGACTTTAAAGCAGTGAGCATGAATTCGTATTTATTTGGCAGATGGTTTACAGCCAAAAGTCAGAAAGTTAGCAAAAAGTTGAAGTGGGAAACTTTGAAATGGGACTCAGAGATTAATCTAATGTATAAATTGAAGAAGAGGGTCTAAGACAACAGCAAGCCACATGTGATATAGACTAAATATTCACAAAGCTAAACCACTTCTTGTTCCTTAAATGGCCCAAATCATGCTTTTCTTAAGCCTTTCAGAGTAAATTATGTCCATTCATATGATAATGTATTACCTTTGGTACACTACAGATTGATTTTTAATGAAGTATTAGTTATTTTCGCAGCTCATTTTCTTACCAGGATGTAAGAGACTCAATCTCTGAGGCATCGCCATTCTGTCCGTGTAGGTGCCGCCCATTTCATTACATCAATCTAGAGCCAGCCTCGGCAGCGTGTCTGCATTTCACCTACAAAAACAAACAACATCTGAACTTTTGCAAAGATGGATGTGAATATTGTGCATACAAAGTCAGCTCCATATTACTCGCCATTTTTGTTGAAGAAGAAAAAAAAAAAAGCAATTTGGCCTTTATTTTCAATTCAACAAACGGAGCTTCATTTCGAAAAGGAAAAAGCATTTCTAGTATTGAATTTTGTTTTTAATTAGAAAGACAGAAATATACTCTCTACAATCCCGGAAAACTCGAAGATTCCCTTGAGGCTCGTGTAGCCACCTAAAGGGACGTCATGATAATAGAACGTACGATAGTCACATTGGAAAGTCATTACTAGAGGTGTGGACTCGAGTCACATGACTTGGAGTTGAGTCAGGTCACATGACGTGGACTTGAGTCAGATTTGAGTCATGATTTTGACAACTTTAGACTTGATTTGGGCTGTAACATTTATAACTTATGACTTGTTTTAGATCTTGGTCTTCTGACTCAGAAAGACTTGCTATTTTCCCGATCATCCAAAGATGAGATAATGACTCATTAGTAAGGTGCTCCTTACTGATGCTCAGAAATGCTGCAGGCACAGGATGTGCATGTGACACGTAAGAGCCTGCAAGATGGCCGTAGGATGTTCACACAAGCAACGCAGTGTTTCTGCAAAAAAACAGAACTCCAAACAAACGAAAAAGTTGTAGGAATTCTAAGCATACAAATTACTTAAGGATCTTATTTGTTTTGTTATCTGGGTGTTCTCGAACTCTTAGTTACCTCAGTTCATGTTAACAAATAAAATGGATTCCATTTGATTTTATTTGATTTATTTCAAGCATTAAAAATGATTGAATACTACGAAAAAAAATATAAAATAATAACTCATAATCATAAAAAGGAATGTGACATATGAGTGTATGCATACAGTACACTCACATGTCACCTTTGAGTCAGGTAGAGTTGAATTTGTTGCTTGAAAGTGAGTGAGAAGAAGCCAATTTCTATAATCCCACCTCTATTGTGTGTTTTTAAAAAATGTATCTTTTTACATAGGTGCTATAATCTGGTCATTATCAGATAAAGAGCAGATTATTTATCAAGTAACAAAATGAGTATGTATTGATTATCCACAGAAAACATTCCTACGTCATTTCAGTAAACATAAATATGAATCACACTTCATGTAAAAGATATGTAATATTGTTAGATTATCATCAGAGTACTTTGTCAGTAATCAATAATCATCGCTACACATTGCTGATCAAGTAAAGAAAAATGATAGCTTATTGATTATTAGCAGAGTGAACCACTTGGCAATCTATGCACAGGGTTGCAAACTAAGGACGCTACTTAATAATCTGTCTGCACAGAATTCAATTAAATAATTAATCTATTTATTTATCTATCCTCTGATACCTGCCGGGCTCCATTTGAAAAAACGTATTAAGTTTGTTTGTTGTTGTTTTTTTGTGTGAAAAAGAATTCTTGGAGGTTTTTTTTAGCATGTTGTTGACCCAAAGATTTCACTGACTGCCATTTTAAACGGACCTTTAGGGGAAATTTGAGACAGATTCAGGGATGAAGTGCCTTAGTACAGTGAGTTTAGAGCTTTAAAAGGTGTGAACTTTAAGAATTCAAGATTAAATCATGAATTCAAGAGTAAATCATGAACGGCATCTTCACATGTTGTCGTACTGAATTGCTTCCAAACTCCTGAACTTTCTCCTGCTTTCTCTTTCAGAATTCACTGCCCTGGTGAAAGAATAAACGGTGACCCTGCCGCACCTGTAAATGGCCTCCCACCTATTAGCACACCTCAACACCCCCGACCCCCAGCCCCTCCCCCTGCGCCTGCACCTACCCGCCTCGGCCCAGCTGCCCTCCCGCCACCCTGAAGAGAATTTCTTCTGACATCTCTTTGGACCTTGCCGTCTTCACAAAGTTCGATCCTGCGGTGTTACGCACACCCCACCCCCATTAGCAGAACCCCCCCCCTCCATTTAATTAATCTCTTTTATACTCTATTTTCTTTTTATGCCATTGATGCACAAACTTCAAACATTTGAAACCTTAAAGTGGTGTTTTAATGAAATATTTCTCTACCTTTCCAACCATACACCCCTCCTTAACTCTTTCTCTGTCTGTGACTCCTCCCCTTTTTTCCTCCTTTTCCTCCCCTTTCTCCAACCAATTCACTTCTTGCTCACCTTGCTGCTCTCTTTCCATTCTCTCTGTCCTATCACCAACTATCATCTTTTTCTCCTCTGGAAACCTGCTGGGGTAAAATGAAAAGCAAAAAGATGAAAGAGGTGAAGTTGTGAAAGAATTAAATAAACAAGTGAAAACATACCCTCAAAAGGCTCTTTCATTTTTTACAATGAGCCGTTCACTGAGAAAACTCTTTGCATTTTCTGAAATTAGGTCCTGCTGCCTCTTGAATGTTTGCAGCAGTTTGTGACATGAGCCACCATCCTCTAAGAGGCCAAAGCAAAAAAAGGGCCGCATCATTCCAAATGCATGAGAGTCATTACTTATAAGTGCAAAGCTGCTGTCAAGCCATTAGCAGAATTGGATTCATACCAAGGTTCAATTTAGGTTAAGCATCCCAGTGGAGGAGCAGAGCGGGCAAAGGCACGAATCTTACGTTTTTTCAGCTGGATATCTTTCTGCCTGCCGTCAGGCGGATTTTCAAGTGGCAGGTGAGTTACTTTTTCCTGACAAAAAACAACAAAGAGACAAACACGTGTGGATAACACATGAACATCCTGTAAAGTCAATGTCTCAGTTACAAGAAAAAGGGGTTACTGTTAATTTTAAAATTGACAAATTTGACATTTTATGCAAAAAGTGATTTCCTTTCAAATTTGCTCAGTTCCACAGCCAGCGTCCTCTCCAAAATAGCCAGGAGAGGAGCATGTTACCATGGTGTCGGCTCCTCTTGTCGAAATTATATGAAGAAACTGAAGTTAGGATGATTTGATCTCATTCATGCTTAATGTCTGTAGTTTAAAGATCATTGATATGGCAAAGCAACACTCTGAAAAAAGCTCCATGTGGTTAAGCGTTGTCCCACCAAAACACATAAAGCCCTCCTTGAAAACAATGTTGCATGGTGGGAAGTGCATGTTAAAACTTTTAGGTACCAATCATTGACTGTCTTTGAGAAGTGAACTGAGTGACTCCTCTCCCTTAGCATTATGAAACATGAAGTACGCTGACTCAGAGAAGCCTAAATCCCACAGACTTTCATTAAGAAATAAATTCAATTCAATTCAATTTCTTGGTCTTTTGTTATTGCATGATCCAATCAATTTAATAAAATCCCAAACAGTTTTTGGTCCCACCTCTATTTGGATCCATAAAAATCCTCTTATTTTTGCCTCTGTCACTCTGTTTTTGTTCTAAAAGTCTCTCAGACTCATGGAGGCGGCAGCTGAAGAGGCAGGTTGTCCTGCATTTGTCCTGCTCCAAATTTTTTTAAATCCTTAAATAACTCAATTAAAGAGTTGTGTTTGTCTTTTAGAGGATAACAAGCACTTGTCCCTTGAAAAGCGCCCACTAAAGGTGTGGCAGAGTACTGTCAGAGTACTGCCTCTATGAATATTTGTTGTTATTCTCCTCCATCAATGAAAGTAATTTTGTCCACTCAATGATAACAACATTAAACTGTTAGGATCCTTGTCTTTCCCCACACCTACCAGGGAATCCTCATCACACCTGCCACCCATCTTCTCATCAGCCTGCAGCCTTCACATGGACTGCTCACCCATCAGCCGACGTCAGTCCGTCTGCTTCATGCGGATAGAGTTCAGACCCATGTGACGCTTTATGTCTACGTTTAGTTCTATGCCAAGTGCCTCATGCGGCAAGCTTATCCGCTCTATGGCTACGTTCACACTGCAGGGCTTAATGCTCAATTCAGATTTTTGAAAAAATACGATTTTTTTGCAAGACCGTTCACATTTCCTAGTAGATCCGAACTTTTGTGATTTCCGGTGTGACCGTGACATGACCCAAACGAGACCCGCATGCGCAGAAGAGTACTCAACGGTGAACGACGTCACTCGTTGTTTGCGGAAGTAGCTAACGTTAACAATGGATGTCAACAGCAGTGTTGTAAACAGCGGAGCTCTTTTGCATTACTACATTTATTTTCACAAAGGAGCAGCACAATTACAATATTCTCATTTTAAGAAGGCATTGGAGCCAGCATCGTCTGTACCCACTGTTGTGGAACGGGGATGTGTATGTGCTGGGCCCGCGCGCGTGTCTGTGTATGTGTAAGACAAGAGAAAGGAGAAGAAGAGCACGTGCAGCGAGGTGGGAATGAGGGGGGCAGTGGGGGCCCGCATTCATGTTGTGTGTTATGGAGGAAGGAGAACGGTAATGAAAGAAGGTTTCCCCATGAATAAATGCTTTTGACTCTTTATTAACCCGCTTTGGAGAATGTGAGAGTCTGAACGGGGAAGTGAACCCCGGAAGAGGATCCGCCTTCAGCCCTGGAGAAGCCGGTCTCCCCCGCGCTTCTGACCACGAAAGGGTCGGAAAGAGGAAAAAAGTAATTGCGGGGAAGGTTCAACACCACACTCGGCCATTTCGCTGGAAATCTTTTCAAAAACCGTTCGGTTGCGAAAAGAGCCCTGGAGTTTGGCCTGAATAGAGCGGTCACCCCAAATATTAATCAAATCAGTGACCTCACTTCCCTTCCACTGACCGGTCTCAGCAGCATCGTCCGCCATGGTTGATGTTTACGTTCTCGTTCCCGCCTACTTCAACGAAGAATGATGACATTTGTAGCGTGTCGATGACGTACGATTCGGATTCAGGTGGCCTGGCCGGTCAGACGGTGGTCGCAATTGAAAAGATTGGATACCTATCGGATTCAGGACGGCATACCCAAGTGGCCTGGGTCACATTTGAAAAGATCGGATCTGTGTTGTTCAGACTGTCATGAAAAGATCGGAATTGGGTCGCATAGGGGCAAAAAAATCAGAATTGGGTCGTTTCAGCCTGCAGTGTGAATGTAGCCTAAGTCTGCCTATCCAGGAATCACCACCAGCTACGCCTCCACCTTTAGTCACCATTTGTCACTCTTCAGGACTCCAAGCAAGGTTCCATTCCGTCACCTGTCAAAGCAGCAAATCATCCAAGCCTGAACCCTTCACCACCACTGCGACTCAATAAAGATCACTTATTTAGCCACCTTCTGTTTCTGTCCTGCTTCTGGGTCCAGCCATGCTCATCATAACATAAACAGGTTGTGGTTAGTCATCAGAACTTATGATTTACCGGTTTGTTTTCTGCAAATATTATATTGGAAACAAAAACAGAAAAGAAAAAACAGCCATTACACATAAAAACGGACTTTTATTTCACTAAATTATAACACTTTTATCATATATATCTGACTGCACGTCACTCATCATGTCCTGCAGAAAAGATTAAAAAGCTTTAGTAGAGGATTTTTGATTGCTTCTGAGAGACTCTAATGCATTTCTTTCTTATTGCCGGGTTGATGTTTTCATAGTCAAATTCTATATACATTTTGTAGCCATTTGTCCACTAACTATTTTAGGACATTTCTGTGAGTATTTGCATAAAGATGTACAGTTTTACAGGTTAAACAACATCATTGACTCAAGCGACTTAAAAGTCTATTAGTTTTCACTTAATTTAATGGGCCTGTCCTATACAATGCAAAACCTACTTTCTGAGCTTTTTATATGTATTAAAGGCTCATTCCTCGCAAAAACAAAGCAGTATTTTGATCCATTCAAGCATTTCCGAGTATTCCTGTAAAAACCTGCGTTCTGAGCCCCTCCTAATCCACAGAAACAAGAGGGTTCTCACATTGGGATGTAGATGAGTAAGAACAGCTCCTTCCAGGTAGAGTCTGTGCTGCCAGCCCAGCTCCCCGGCTAACACACACTTTCTCCGCCAAGCTAGCATTGATCGGTAAAACTTTATTTTATATGCACAATATGCACATCCATCATTGCAAGAGTTTGGATGTTGTTTTGTTTTCGTGGACAAAACACAGACACGCTGCCGAGGCCGGCTCTAGGTTGACGTCATGAAATAGGCGGCACAGGGAGCAAAAGGCAGTGCCTCAGAGGAAGTCGTCTTACTTCTGGGTAGGAAAATGAGCTGTGAAAATAGTAATATATCATTTAAAAAATCATTCTTTAGTTCATTCATTCATTCATTCATTCATTCATTTTCTATTCCGTTTTATCCCTTTCTGGGTCACGGGGCTGTTGGAGCCTATCCCGGCCACTTGTGGGCGAAGGCAGGGGATGTCCTGGACAGGTCGCCAGTCTGTCGCAGGGTAGAATGTCTACAATCACACACCCATTCACTCTCACACCTATGGACAATTTAGAGTTGCCAATTAACCTATGAAGCATGTTTTTGGACGGTGGGAGGAAGCCGGAGATCCCGGAGAGAACCCACGCATACACGGGGAGAACATGCAAACTCCACACAGAAAGGTCCCCATTGATGTCGTGCTTTTCATGTCCCCCAGCCAGGCACTTGAACTTGAATGAATTGAAATGAATGAATGAATGAATTCTTTAGTGTGCCAAAGGTAATATATATTTATATATTTGGATATAGTATCTGAAAAGCTTAAGAAAATTATGATATAACCTAGAAATTAATTTAAAAAATTAGAAAGTAGTTTTATTTAGTTTCTAGAAGAGCTACAGAAGCTGTTTCAGGTTAAAACATATAGTAAGAAGACGACATCTCATTTTGTTTTAATACATTTCATAATTAATGTCCCACCTGTCTAAAAAATAATGTCCTTACAAAGTCTTCAAAGAATGTGTTCAGCCTCAGGCAAAAAAAATCCTTTTTTTACATTTACAAGTAATGTTTCTGCTAATAGCTAACTTCAGGAAGTGAAAGAAAAAAATTACATGGAGGTTCATTAAAGAAGATGCTTGGCTTCCAGCATTTGTTCTTACAGGTGACCTCACTCTGGTGCTTCAACATGTTCTCAGATCCGCTGTTTGGCCTGCATACAGTGCACAGGCTATCACGTTTCCTCATATACACGTTATATAATCCAAATGTTTAAATCATGAGGCTAAAGGAGAAAAAAACTGTTTAAGGACCCACTTGAATAATTTTGTGATCTATTTTAAACACATTCCCAGTGTTTTTTTAATTGTAATTGTTCTATTTTTAGTCATAATCAAAAAATCTGTGCTGTTTTTAGGATATAGTTTCTACAGAGCGGCAGGAGCCTATTGGAAATTCACCTCTGAGTTGTGGGCGGGACCAGTGGCATTAAGCAACCCCAACCCCCCTTACCGTCAAACATCTATTGATGGAATCTCATGCTAGCTTATAGCTTTTACACCCCCAACCTACCAAAAATTGTGAGAATTATTGGAGTTATCCAGCCTGTATATGTTGAGCTGATTCCAGCTTAGACGAGGAAAACACTGATGCACGAATGCATCAGAATGCAGCGGAGCAGGGAGCTTGTGGCCCCACCGAGTGTATTTTCTATATATATTTTTTTGAAACTGCATTTTTTTTTGTCCAAGCTTAATTTTCTTTATGAATGTCCTCCATCATCAGGAAAATGCCACAAGAACATGTTAAAATAATCAAAAACACAATTTTCATCCTGGTGGATCTTTAAAATCAAACAAACAGATTTCTTGGTAACTCTGGTAATCAATAAGACAGCTGGATTTTGCTAAAACTATTGTTCTAAAGTTCTTAATGTGGCCATCTTGTGAAGGATAGTTAAAAAAAAACTCTTGTAAAGTCCTCATCCTTTGTGTTTTTACTGTAATTGAAAGATCCCCATGAAAAAGTGAAGGCCAAGCGTTTGCTGCAGCTTTGACTCATCATCGGCGAAAGAGACGTGGAGCCGATCTGTCATTGGTGGACGTGGGCTTCAGCTTCACTGTTGCAAATGGGTTGGTACCCCTACATAACGGGGAACAGAAGAAGAAAATTAGTTAAAAAAAACACTTAGAAAGCATTGTCAAAACTGCAGCATTGAACCTCAACTGCTTTAATTGCGCATCTGAAGTAAGCGTGATAGTCACAATGCAAAGCCTCCTGACAACACTTAAACTGTTTAAACCACAATTCTGTGCTGATTAAACCAACATTATCAGTGTTTATTGTGACCTTTTGTTTGCGGATTGTCTTCAGTGAATAACGGGGAACTGTAAAAGTGAAGCCTGGAAGAGGCACCATTCTTACCTTGGAAAGAGCTCGGGTCGGGAGTCTTGAGCTTGTGGTCTCTGCTGAGAGAAAAGCTGGGTGTTACAGAGACCCAACATGAATGAAGCTAAAAGAGAGAGCTGCCTTTCACTTCAAAAAAGAACAAATACATTCGATAGATTCACAAACCAACGCAGAGGCTACATCACTTCTGTCATAACTAATGACAGAAGTAGGGATGTTTTCAAAGCACCAGCAAAGTATGTAACCTCTCACTTCTACTGTCATGCAGCAGCACAGAGGGAGTTATATGAGAGGCTAATAGAGTTAAGATGTTTGGGTGTTGACAGTTAGGGCACTTTCACACTGAGATAACCTTTGACTCAATCAGCAAAGCAAATAGCATAGAAAACTCCCGCAGTTGCAAAAGCTGATCCTTTGGGGGCAGTATGGTCCAAAGCAGACTCTGGCCAAAAACAGATTAAGTAAACAAAGAAAATCTTAAAGTCTCACTTCTGTTTTAACTTTAGCTTGTCAATAAAACATTTTCCTTAACAAAAAAGAAACACATTTACAATCTGAAACGCTCAGTTTGTACATCACTGATCATCTTTGGCTGTTTCTTCAGATTTTTGTTTGAATTTACCACAGCAGGATTCACTTGCAACTAGACCCTCATTTTCAGGCGCACCAGAATTCATTTGTTTCAGTTGTTCAAAAGTGAAACTTCATCTAAACTCAAATTACTTTTTTCTTTTCATTTTATTGTTTAAACAAAATTCAGCTTCATGAATTTTACTTTTTTAAGTTTCCTTTTGGCTTTTCGATCCGTTTGTAATCCCGCTGTAGTGAACTGAACCAGGGTTCACTTTCAGCTAAATCAAATCAACAACTCAGTGTGAAATCCCCCTAAATGCTCAGAGGAAAGTCTCAACTGAAACACATCTGTACACAATCCTCACACTTGTCAGCAACTGGAGCATCCGCCTTGCATCCACCAGAACAAAGGCGGTGGTGTCATTGTAAACAGCACCTTGCCATAGTGGTCCTGCTGGACAAATGTGCAATATACACATGCAAAAGTCAATTAATATGATTTTTTCATTCTTCTTCTGAAAATCAATAAATACCAGAAGAATGAAACGGAAATGTGTGCATTTTTTTTTGTATGATGTTATAATTTTTTATTCAGAAAATCTAGAACACCCCCTTGGCTTGTTGTTTGGAACCTTCTCCATTGGAAAAGAAACATAATGTTTCATTTTGTGGTGTTTTTGTTCTAATCTGTCGAATAAGCAGGTGGTCGGATCAGTGATTTGTTGTTTACGATGGATGAAAATGACACAATTGGCACATCTACAAGTCAACTCAACACAAACGTCAGTGTCAATAAAAGTCACTACAACATGTCTCTAGCAACTCATAAACCTAAGAAAATAAAAGCACAGCCATAATCAGGATGTTTTTATCAGTACGACAATTTGTCTGCACACAGACTGAGGGCAGCTTCTCTCAGACCCAAAGATGAGGTTGTTGTTTGGCAAATAAGTCTGAAGGTTTATGTGTGCTAAAGTCTGTCATACCTTGTTTTCTGGTTGAGTCTCTGGTGCTTTCTTGATTGTGCTTGGCCGACTCAGTGACGGTGAACTTGCAGGTAAAGACTGAGGTGGTGGTGGTGGCGGTGGTGGAGGGGGTGGGGCTGCTCCACCCTGGCTGCTGACTGGTGGCAAACTCTTTAAGCTGATGTTGCTTCCCCGTATAGTGGAATTACTGGAATTATGCCGGTAAAAAAAAGTTTGGTTTGCTTAATTAAAAAAAGAAGATTTATTACAAACGTTCATGTCCTAAAGAGTTTTTTCTGTTTAAATCTTTCATGTGAGACCCACAATCATTTATGTGTAAGGATATCTTGCGTCCGTAAAATATAAAATAAGTATGAGACAGGAAGTCCAGCTGCTGGTCCCTCAGGATACTTGTCTCTGCATCAGAATCAGCTGATTCAGATTTCGATTCACTATGTATTTAAATGTCGCAGGCAACATTTCCAGTTTTCATGGATTAAACTGCCACTCTATGACATAAGGTGATTCGGATTGTGACTTGTCATCCATCCATTTTCAGAGGCGACTGGGGGGCACAGGTTTGCTGGAGCCTATCCCAGTTGCTGTTGGGGTACACCCTGGACAGGTCGCCCGTCCGTTGCAGGGCCAAACAATCACACACTGACATGCATTTAGTGCATTAAGAACCATGAGGGCATTAATTAACCAATGAGGCATGTCTGTGGATTGTGGTAGGAAACCAGAGAAAACCCACGAGGAGAACATCCAAACTCCAAACAGAAAAGGAAATCAGCATTCACTGATGTGAGATAAGAGTGGTGACCACAACACAATTGTAATTTTGTAAATAAATTCGGCAGATTTTGTCATTGGTTTATAAATAAGTGATCCAAGGAATACGATCTCCCCCTTCACTAGGTCAATCTTACTTTATATGTTCAGTCATTTGGTGAGCTAATGTGGACAGCAAAAGTGACAATATTATAGTTTTCCTCACAGCTACGGGTCACCCAAATACTTTAAGTAGTTCATTTTTACTATTTCCTGCCTGGGTTTCATGCTGACCCCCTTTTTTTAAACTAAATCCAGAAACAACAGAGACAGCCTTGGGGCAACTGCACAAAACTCTCCTGATCATACAAGTGAGATGTTAAGGAGTATATTAAACTTAGCCTTTTTTAATTTAAGAGTTCAAACCAACAGGTTCATGGTATGTTTTTTTAACCACTGAGGGCTTTAGATGGGATTGGATGTTTACCGAGAGCTGATGGGACTTGGAGGATTATTCGCTGGTTCCACAAATGCAGCTGGAAACCACCCCTTACTGAAAATAAAGATACATTCATTTGTTACTTATACAAAAAATTGTAATAGATGCATCCAATTTTTTTGTTTAAAAAAGGCTTGTTCTGATGCCAGATACAGACAGCTTCGTGTTTCTCACCGTGACCCGCTGTCGACCCGTCCGTACAGCCAGCCGTTTTTGGGTTGCTGGCTCATCACTACGATTGTCTCTCCTTTTCTGAAGGTCAGCAGACTTGGGTTGTTATCAGTTGGGTGATACGCCACCTTGGCCCTCATGGTTCTTTCACCAGCAAGGCCTCCTGTAGAGTCCGTTCGGAGGCGAGAAACGCTTCCCTGTGGAGACGGAGCTGAAGAAGCCACAAATTAAACCCACAGGTGAGAAGTCTGAAAATCTGCATGACGAGGCTCATCAAAACCTGCTAACAACAAGAAACTGTTTCTAATTGTGCTGTGATTAAAGTGATTACATTATAATTCATTAATATTCATTTTGGTATTTATTGAGGCATTTACAATGAAAGGGAGACTTGGAAATATTCTATTCGTGTGGGTTTTCTCTGCCTCAGTAGCAGGGGATTCATTCATTTGGTTGTTTTCTCGCCGGAGAAGCTCAATTTGGCAGCGCCGCTCAACCATCCTGCTGCTTGGTATGTTTCAGAGGGAAAAAAGTGGAATCTAACTAAAAAAGATGTTATTTTTATTGTCAGCTGTGAATATTCTGATCGAGGGACTATTTTTACTCCTGTTAAAAACAAGCCAAATGGTTAGAAAGAGGCTGTATAAATATGATTGTATGTAGAGTAGAGCAGAATGAGCTCTGATGAAGTCCTGTTGAAGTGTAAATAATTTACAAAGAGAAAAGGATGAGGAAAAGAGCACATTCATTTCCAAAATGAACAAAGAGAACTTTGTTAAAAGGTCTTATCAGAGCCTCATATATATTATTTGGTGCTTGTTTTAACCCTTGCGCTGTCCTATGGGGTCAAGATGACCATTGACGTGTTCTCCCTACCATAACAAAGGTGGATAAAGGTGGAGAGGATTTCATGTAATCCATGGACACCAGTGAAGATCACAAATCATTGAAGAAAAAAGGTTCAGTGCACTGTGTTTGTGGGATCTAGATGATCCCACTCCCAATGTTAAAGTGCCTAGGGTAGCACAAGGGTTAGAGATCCACTCTGATGAAAATTAGGCTTTTGGTGTTTTCATCATGTCCTTGTGGCCTTTTTCTCATGTTGGCAGAAGAAAATTAAGATAAAAGTTGCATTTCTGAGTGTTTCATTCTTTATTCAAACTGCTGTGAATTTGGCTAAAACCATCCTAATCATAATTAAAAGACCACTAAAAATTCTTTAAAATAGATCAAAGGTTGATCGGAGTGGGAATTTAAGAGAAAGGAGGTGATGTCTGTGTGCAGTATAAACACACCTCTTGATGGGATGCTGCCAAGCGGCTCTTCATCTCGTCCCCTTCTATGGTCGTCCTCCTTCATTTTCATTCCCTCCTGTCAACATTTAAGTTGAATGTTAGTAGAATGCACACACTTAGCTTAAAGTTTTTTTTCATACTTAATGTAGTTATATAAGAAAAAAAATTCTCAAAAAATGTTCATGTAACCCTTCTGTTTAGGATAATTATTTGCGTCACTGGATGGGATTCAGGAGTTAAACCTGAGGAATGACCTCAAATAAACTTCCAAAATCAAGAGGAAAAAGTTTTTTTAGGTGTCAAAAGTACTGCTTCCTCAGTTAGCTTTTCATTTTACACCATAATGGTATACACAAAAATACATGGACATCATGGCTCACAGTAGCACATGTGAAGCTTTGGACAAAAAAGCTGAATCCCTGGTAATGGAGAAGTAAGGCTTCATGGAAGTTAGGCTTTATAGATGAAATCCGCTCCTTTGAGATTTTCAAATGTCTTCTCAGTCCTTCTGTAAAGGATTTCTATAATGTTATTGACCTTAAATCAAAGAGAAAACTATTTCTGCTTCAAATTGACTAAGCTGTTAGCCACTAGAGGGCAGCGATTTACTGCCTCCGTTCTGAGTTCTGGTCTTCTCAATATCTTACTGTAGCGCCTCCACTTGTATCATCTAATTATTTTTAAATAAATAAATAAAAATTGTATTCTGGAACTTTTAAACTCCATAAAAAAACGTAAACTGGTATAAAAGATTTTGAATAATAATTCTTTGTTTTTTCTAAATCAGATAAAAATGTTCTACCTGTAATATATTTGCAGTGTCAAAGAGATTTGTGGTTTAGCGGTTCCAGATCAGCATAGATATTACATTGAGTGTTTTCTGTTTGGGCATTGAACACACCGTATTCCCCACAGAGCCCGGTCTTATGACCTCCGGCCGTCTGCTGGCACTGATGTTCTCTGTCCACACGTCAGCTCGGTGCTGGAGGTTTCCTCCAGTCTGCAAAACAAACACTGCCCATTTTTACTTACAATTTACAACAAATAAACATGCTTTTAAAAATATATCCTACCAAAAAAAGCTTAAATATGAAAAGTCGATTGTCCTTGAAATATATTTGACATAATAGTTAAAGCATTTTACTAATTTCTTTTTAGCAGTTTCAGAGCATATTATTCACTACCAAATTTTTTATTGTATGTTTGAAAAGAATGGCTCATTTGAGGCAGAACAGCGGATGTCTGCCTTGTTTCACTGCCCTCACTTGAGGGCAGCATCAGCCCACAGGTGCTTTTCTTTACAGGAATGAGCTGTGACATTTTCACACAGCAGGAACTACAGATCTTTACAAATCTTTACAGATTTTTACAGAAAGATCTTTACAGCCTTGGATATTACATTAAAAGAAAAAGTTCCCTTAAAATAATAATTTGAGATCATAAATTAGTATTATGCAAACAATTTAATATTTTGTGTCCAAATTTTAGTTTTTTGTACACTCAAATTAATTTTTCGTCGTCTCAAATTAACATTTTATTAATGTTTTGTGCAAAAAATTTGGGGCACAAATTAGTAGCTTGCATGCACAAATAAGCATTTTTCTAACATATTGTGAACACATTTTATGTGCACAAATTTGTATTTTGTGTGCTCAAATAAGTAATTTGGGGGTAACAATTTACTACAAATTAATATTTTGTAGCCACAAAATAGCAATTTATTAAGATTTTGTAGAAACAATTTTGCCGTTTGTGTGCATAAATGAGTAATTTGAGGACACAGTTAATATTAAGTATTTTGTGTGTACAAATTAATGTTTTGCAGCCACAAATTTGCAATTTATTAAGATTTTGTAGAAACAGTTTTGCAGTTTGTGTGCATAAATGAGCAATTTGAGGACACGGTTAAGTAGTTTGTGAGAACAAATTAGCATTTTACTAGCAGTTTGTAGACACAGATTTACATTTTGTGCACACAAATGAGTCAATTTTGGCCACATACTAGCATTTTGTGGTCACAAGCTAGTATATTATGGGCACAAATTTGTCATTTGTGGCCATAAAAAAACAAATTGTGCTTATGAGGTACTAGTTTGTTACCACAAAATGCTAGTTTTTGGCCACAAAGTTATAGTCCAAATTTCTCCAATGTAGGGCATTTGGAGCTTTAGTGGTGTCCAAATTTATTTTTTAGGGGCCATGACATAACCGTAGAGACTTAGGGTTGGCCCGCTTCACCCTTGTGATGCAGAGTAGAAATGTATTTCTTCAAGTGGGTGTGCTCTGAAGCACAGAGGTTTACAGATAAATGTAAGTAGGCCTAATGACTGTTTGTTTTAGCATGACTTTTTAAAGTTAAAAAACGGATAATGTTATGAATTTAACAAAAACTAACCTTAACCCATGATATATTCAATTTTTTGCATTTCTTTTTCAAAGCCAAAGAAATACATTGGAGAGATAAAAGAGCTGTGCGGGGCTTTGGAGCCTGCAGGTATAAGGAAATGTATATTACACGCATTAAAGAAGTCAGTAAATATATTAGAATGTCTCATGAATACAAATGGTTATGAAAGTTTATGTGTAAACTATAAATATTTTGGCAGTTGTACAATGTCCTCAATACATGATCTACGGTATGTAATACATATAGAAAGAAACAATTAATTTTTATTTTAAATAGTGTTTACGTAAACATAATACATGAAACTTCATATTTAAAGTAAAGGATCCAAATATGTTGTATTGTGTACATAGAAGCGATATGGACAAACCAAACAATAACATATTTACAACTTTACTTAGCTTGGTAAGTTATTTTTTTCTAAAGACAGTATTGACATAAAATATAGAATAGTATTTTAAACTTTGTTGGAAAATTAAAAAAAAGATGTTTGTATTTGCAAAAGAAAACTGTAGTAAAATGTTGTTTTTGTCTATTTACAATTGATAAATCATATGTATTTCTGTTTACTAGCCTATATTTTTAATTATTAAATGAAGCTTTGGATCTAGGAAGATGTGATGATTAACTCTAACCTTAACTCATTATCTTGCTTTGTTTTAAATGGGGGATTTAGCTTTTTCTTTTTATTTACACAAAAACAATCACAAAAGGAATTTTAATATTTGTAATCCTTACTCAATAATTGAAGCATAAATCATTAGCTTGTTACAATAAGAGATATAAATGTGTTAAAATTAGACAACATTATGCAAACATGTTGTCATGGTAATGTCATGGTAATGTCATGATAATGTTTTATGGTGTTAGTAGAATGGTGTCATAAATAGTGAATCAATAGTTCAGATATATTATTAGTGAATTAAGGTTATAAAAATGACCTGGAGCAACCACAGCCTGTTATGTTTCCACGTCACTGGAAACTCCCTTCCCTGACATTTCGCAAAATGGCAAACCAAAGAGTTTTTTAGGCAAGTCAAATATTGATGATTCACCAGGCATGAATGGTAACATGTGTACCCTGTTCATAAGCTGGGCCACGGACTGCATCAGGCTGCTGTGCTTCTCTGCCAGGAAGCGGAATCGCCTCTCCTCTTCCTTCAGAGCCTCGCCGTTGCTCTCCCTGAGGAAGCGCTCAAACTCACGAAAGTCCTGAGGGCACACATCGTTGACAGAGCAGGCAGTAGATGTAATGCAGGGAGGCATAGAGTCAATATTCAGCCGTGCAGAAAAGAGAGGGAGAGCAAATGAACCTGGCTGGCTCCTCTCCTCAGATGCATCTCCTGGTTATGGACCACTTTCTCATATTTCACCCGGCTGTCCTGTGGGACGATTCAAGTTAAGTCTTCAACAAACCGCTTAAGTTAAAGATGACCAACTCCAAGTGATGATTGTAACAAACCAAACATGATCGATTTCTTATTAAAGTGATTAAAAGTCCATCTTCTTAGTCTCTTGAGTGATTCTCACTCACTGATAGGTAACTTCTATCCAGCCGAACATTAGTTTCCATCTTTTGAAGAACTTCTGAACTGAACCAGGAGAACTGGAAGAAAACACACACGTTTCACTGCAAAGTTCTCTGAGTGTAAGCAAACAAATTCTGTAATGAGGCAGCAAACCATTCCTTCCAGCTCCATGTTCAGCCTCCGCTGGTTCTCTGAGATCTGAATAAGAACGTCTCCTAAACAAGAAATAAATAATACGACAAACTGCAATGTAAATAATCTGCAATTCTTTTATGGCGCGGTAAAAGTTCTAAGATAAAGCTCCTACAGCTAACTACGGAGGCCCTGAAGTGCAAATCACATTAACAAACTACTTATTGCAAAATCTTTTCAAAAAAACAAAACAAATGATTACAATAAATTTGAAAAATTAAATGTAATGTTTCAGGAAAAACAAAAGCAATTTCCAGGAATCCAAATGAAATGTTAAAAAGCGAAACGCAACAAGAAACTGAAGAAGTAGGAAGTAGGTAGGGCATCACTGATTCGATTATGACGTTTGAGTTTTTTCCAATGAGTCTTCAATTTCCAAATACGAATAATAGTTTTATGATTAATATTGGCCGTTTCCAGTGTCCTCTCATGCCAAGTAACGTTCAGTTAAAATGATGGACAAAAATCATCATCTCATTGGCGATGTTCCATAGCATGGACCCTTTCCGGTGTGTTTCATTTTAAACATTTTATTTTGATTTTAAAAAGTTAGTTTTTTTTTCCAAAACGTTTCTTTTTTATTTTGTTTAATTTTTTTTAAATGTTTTTTGGTTTTTGTTTGGATTTCTAAAATGTGAATGTGAAAATGTAGAAACAATTATCCTGACAAATCTTCTTTAAAGAGTCACAGAGTTGTTGCAGAAATGTTAATAAGTCCCCAAAGATTCTCAATTTTGTTTCCGTTTTTGTTTGAGTCAGAAAGTCTTGAATAGACACAACTGAGAAAACACATACAATGCATTAGTATCGCTTAAGTGGTATTTATATATTTATTGAACTTGCATTGCTTGGTTAACATTAATAATATTAGATTTTATTTTTCTCTTTTACAGACTCGCCACACACTTTTCTGACAAACTGAGACGCACTCAAGAATTTGACAAGCTTTTCTGACATGTGTTTGTTTGAAAAGTATTTTTCCCCAAACATTACTGTATATCCTTTTTTTACGAAGAGCATATAAATGTAAAAAAAAATTCCTTCTCGTTGGCAAATTTAAAGACAAATGTGTGGAAAAAGGCTGCGGCCTTTTAACTATAATGACAATTATAATTTTTAGTTAAAAGGAACACAAAAAAATGTTCAAGACCTCCTGCCATTCAGTTCATTATTCCAAAATTATTTCATTTTGCAATTTAAAAAAAGCATTTTCTCTTTCTGTGCTTATACTTTTTGCGTAATATCAACACAATGGAACGTATTCATTGTCAAAAAGTACTTTACTTTATGCAAATACATCAGTTTGGTACATTTCTAGAAGCAAAAATGTGTAATTTTCTCATTGATTATTCTGTTTTTCTGGTAATAGTGATCCTTTTCTCTTTCATAATTAACCGAAAGCCTTTTATTCCTGTTATAACAGGTTGTTTTTATGATTCAACGCCTTGAAACCTTTGATTTCTGTGATTCATTCAAGGTTTCCAAAAGTTTTTATTGACCAATGTGGGTCAAATGGCGCACATCTGATAAGAGCTGTAAACCAGTGATGTTATTTCTTATAGTAAAATAAATAAATACACTTCAATTTGATTTATTCTACTGGATTTTTTTTCTAATATTATCTTTTTTGCTTTCACAGCTTGTTAGATAATCTTTAACATGTAAGCTTGACATAAGAGAACTCTGAACGACGTGTCATCCAAAAATGTAAGCTAACATGTCTCTTCTGCCCGCATCCGCAGATCTAACAGGAACAGTAAAAATAACAGGAGTAATAAAGCGTAACTGGAGGGTAAACTTTGATCAGTTTGGCACAAAAGAGCTTTGTTTGATGTGTTAACATATTTGAAGAATGATGTCTCAGAAAACTGCTTACATCTCATTGACGTGTGTAAAAAACACTTGTGTCCACCTACCCAGTGATCGGGATGACATGGTGTTGAGAGCATTTTGGCCAATCTTTGAAAGTGCGCTAAAGTAAGCTTCACTCGTGGCAGCAAGAACTGAAATGAACAAACAGGAAACTTTATTTACTTTGCACTTTCAGTTTGTTGGTTTGACAGCAGCACGGCGTCCCCAAGAGAAGCTTTTCAAGTCATTTGGATTTAAGGTGAGCTTTGGTGGGCCGGGCCTTGTGTTGGAGCTGATAAGATTGTTTAAAAAAAAAAAACGCTCTGTGGGACGGGATATTCAATGGACTCTTGAAAAGCCTCTGGGGTAATGTTTCACCAGCTCCTTTCATTTACAAGCAAATCTCCAGTTGCATTAACCGGACAACTTATGACCCAACACTGCACACACATACAGGGAAACCAAAGCTCCACTGCAGGGGGTAAACAGTCTCGTCTGGGTCCAGCTTTTCTGCAGCAGGCCTATCAGTTGGTGCTGACGCAGCATTTTATTAATTAACTTGGCTTTACTTCCATTAAATTTAATTTTAAGGTGGATATCTTTATGAACGCAAGAGCTAAAATGGTTTATTTCAACGTACTAATAAGGCAAATGTAAACCCCTGGAAATGGAGGATGATGAGAGCCCCCTCCCCTCCCTGCAATTAAAGCTTTACTGGTGGGAGGGTAACCACGGAGAACCATGTGAACTTTGGAATCTGTGAAGGACAACTTGTGAAGCTGAAACAGTTGTAAATGCTCAAGTTCTGACATACCCTTAAAAGCTTGGACGTAGCTGTTTCCCAGTGAAACCAGCTTCAGAAGACTCGGGTTGAACTCCTCAATCAAGCTCTGGTTGGGGGGTAAAACAAAAACAAAAGTTGTGCAGAGTTTTCTGCTAAAATTTTTGCTCCAACCTCACAAAAAATTAATAAAATTTGAACAAAGCCGCCAGAAACGATGATAAAAGTTCAACTGAGATTCCCGGAACGTCCCTTCAAGAAACTGGATCCAGAATCAGTTACTTACCGAGTAAATCCCCAAGGTGGAGCGATGCAGGTGATCACTGTTAACTCCTGACATGTTGACACGAACAGAAAGCCAATGAGAGGACCAGCATCCAGCAAAAGCACCTCAGCCTCCAGCAGATATGAGGGTGAGTGTGGAGAGGCCGCTGTAATCCACACCGGCGTTGTCAGAGAAAGACAGGAGTAAATAATTAAGCAGACTGAATCATAAAATGCTCTGTGTGTACATACTGCACTCTGCGCTTTGGTCCCTGAACCACAGCCTTTATATATGTGCACTAAATTTAGCTTCCTATTTCACATCCGTGTTCCGGATTTTGGTGAATATTTCAAAGTAGAATATTAATTTTTAACCACAATTTTTTCGATTGTGAAATTGTGAAACAAAATTTGTTCATATAAATGAATTTCTTAACTGCTTTTGATTAATTTATGGAAGCTTTTATTCAAATCTGGCTGAGATTTAATGCATTTATCAGTTGCTTTTGTTTAACCGTTCATTCAAATCCAATAACAAAAAACAAAGCATTTTCATATGAATGAAGTATTAATATATAAATGTAAATATAAAACAAAAACACAAATAAAAAATCTTGTTGCTTTGGTGATTCCTACTTCTATATTTCAATTTGCAAAAAACTGCTCAAAACAGAATAAACAAGGTGTTGCAGTCAACTTTTCGTAGATGCCGCCCGCAATGATGAACAGATGATTGAGCATTTGTTTCCATGGATGGTTTTTACAAACAAACCCAAAAGATGAAAGCAAACATGATTCTCACAGAAACTGAAGCAGCCCTGCCTTTCTTTATGATCCGAACTTCAGCAGAGAAGTTATGGCCTCCCTGAAAGCTCACAGCTCCACCCTCCTGCTGCCGAGCAGTAATCCGCACTGCTGTGAGCTTCTCTGCTCATCCTGATCTGTAATATGATCGGTAGATTTTTTTTGCAATGACGCAACAAGATAAACTCTGTGTGAACCTTCTAGAAAGGTGGGGCAGCTGCCAGGCCCAGGAACTGACATCATTTAACCCTTGTGCTGTCCTTGGCACTTTTACATTGGAAGTGAGGTCAGTTCTTCAGTGATTTGTGATCTTCACTGGTTTCCATGGATTACATGAAATCCTCTCCACCTTTATCCACCTTTGTCATGGTAGGGATAACACGTCAATGGTCATCGTGACCCCTTAGGATAGCACAAGGGATTATGAGAATGCAGACAGGAAGTGAAAGACAAAACTTCAAACAAGAAGAGAACTGTTTGCACAGCAGATGGCACCATAAGCCAATATGACAATGGAACATAGCTTTCATTCTCTGACTGCCTTTTTACATTGGGTGGAGATTCAGGTGGATGGATGAGGCTCTCCGTGCTCATGGATGTCTACGTTTTCAGAGTATTAATTAACAGATTTTTGGAAGGAATCTTAACAATAAACAAATGCATTTTGAAAATAAACCCCCTGAAATCCCAAACAAATGTCTTCACTTTTCATTTGTCAGACCTCTGATTGTAGATAATAAATAGACTTTTTCTCTTACAGATTAGATAATAAACTTTTCTGGGGTGTCAAACTCTGGGCCTCGAGGGCCGTTTTCCTGCTGGATTTCCAGAAATCCCGCCTTATCTGCTGCTGATTACCTGGATTAGGTGTGTTTAGACAGCAGGGAGCTTCAAAGGCAGGTTGGCTGGAAAACATGTTGGACACCTGCCCTCTGGGCCTAGACTCTGACACCCCTGCATAGAGTTCCAGAATTAGAAAAAAGCGATTCACTGCAGACCATAAAGAGAAGAATGCACACAGTGAACAATGATATTTGTCATTTTGAAGCTACGTTCACACCGGTCATGTGACCTGTGTTCAAGAAAGCATTATGGGGGGGGGGGGGGGTCATAAACACCAGTGTGGTGTTCACACTGGTCAAACAGGGAGGGGCTTCTTCTTCCTTCTCTGTACTAGCGCATGTCTGCCACCTACAGTTGGAAGAGGTTTGGTGCGAAATGTTGAAGTGATGCAAATCTTGTGATTCTCCCTCCAGGCTTTTTCTTTCACAGCTCTTTTCTGATATATGAAAGACTTGGTGTCATAGAATGCCACCCGGACACAAATTAAGATTATAAATTTTGCCGTGATTTATTTTAAACTGTTGTCGCCTTCATGAATGAAAAGGATGGCGCCTTGCATTGTTCACTGTCACATCCCAGTCCTTGATAGGTCAAAGTTTGACCTGCTTAAACTTTCAATGTGCTTTCAATGGCCGCTGTATTGTTCAGAGAGCTCGAAAATGGCCATACAACATGCATTTATTTGTGTTTACAGAGACTTTTCATCAGAAACATTTAACATAATTTTACACCGCAATCAATTCTATCTGATGCTACTTTTTCACACACTTTGTTTTGAATAATGTCATTACCTTTAGTTTGTTTTCCAACATATCTTACCATTCTCTTAATTTTTTAATATCTACACTTATTATGGAGCCAATTCACTTTGCTGATGACAGTGTGTGATGACTGCAGTCACACAAGATTATTATTAAGGGGAAGTGTACACTTTCATTTGTAGTTGTATGTATTTTTGCTATGATTATTTGTGTATATTGATTCTTTGTTTGAGTTTTCATGTGGAGCTGTACTGGCTTGAGGTGGCCTAGAGATGGTGCCAAATGGAACGGCTTTCAAAAAGGGTTCTACCATTACCTGGACTCCATGGGGGAGGGAATAGGTTTCTCTGTTCTGCTTGTGTTGTTTTTTTGTCTTAACCCCCCCAGTGTATCATTAGTGGTTTAACCCACTTGTTTAAAAGTCCTCTGGTGTGTGTTAATGTTAGGTCAGTCATTTGAGTTCTTTCCTAAGTTGCAAGTTTGTTGACCTCCTTTATGGGCCCTTTTTAAACTGTTTGTTCAGTGGGATCCTTGACATTAAAAAGAATTTATTTTTGGACTAAATATCTATCTCGTTTTTTCGGATCTACCTACAGTGTTGATCTAAAGGCGTTAAGCATAAAGTGACCATCATGTTCGTATTTAATCCAAGGTAAATCAATGTCTCTTTTTAAATTGAATGTATTTTTGTACAGGCATTCTTGTCTTACGTTTATGGTTAACGTGTTGTCCTCATACCCTCCATTAAATTTATGCTGATACAAGTATGCTGGATGGATTCCCCTTTATCGATGTATTGTCTCTAATCAAAAAATGTCTTTTTTTACAAACAGTTGAGTTTCAGTCCTGCAGGTGACATCTAGCGGGCTCCTCTCTGCGTGTGGTGGGACAGCATGACCCAGGGTGGTCAATGTAGCTTGCAACACCTCTGACTCCAACCTGGGCAAGCCTGATGCCCCATGTTCATTTGGGCTGGGGGACAGGTTCTCACAATATTATAAGCTTAACATATTTTTATGTGTATGATAGTTAGTCTGAACATTTAGTATGCATGTATGAGTGGGTCTGCTTAAGACTGTGTAAGAGAACTGGACAGAGCTTCCCCCTCGCGTTCCACACAAGATGTACCTGTTGGCTCTCAGAAGCTAAAATCCCATAGACTTCAATAGAAAATAAACAGCTATTACACAGTCATTCTATTGGTCAGAATAAACATTCTTGCTCTGTGTCAGATAAAAGCATCTAGACATTAAAGAAAAACACAATTATAAACAACAAACCACAACAAGAATCAAGTTTCTCATGCACGAGGGAGAGGAGCAAATGTGACGGAAAACATCCAGCACGTTTCTCTTCTCAAAGGACTGCCTCTCTCTGTGCTGCCTTTATTAAGAATTCAAGTGGGAGGTCACAATTTCAAGACAAAGAGAAAAGTTCATTAGGGGGTGTTGTATAATGACCCATTTGGTGGATTCCAAGTTCAAACAGTATTCCTTATCAACTCAGGACAGTGTGTCGTAAAACCCCCTCTTCCTTGCTGGGATTGGGATGAGAAGCAGATGAACACACACTACTGTTTTCAGAAAAGGTCAAAAGGTCAATCTGAGTTAACATTTAAACAAATACATTTAAACCAACACATTTAAACAATGATAATAATAAAACAATTTCCTTCACACTCTGACAGCTTTTTTTTTTTTACCATGGTCTTGCTAATCCTATTTTTCTTTTCATGATTTTGTTTCTTTAATGCAATTTATAAACTGTCCAATCAAATACCTCAAAAGAAGCGTGTGGTGCCTGCTGGCCCCGACCTCGAACATTTGAAATGTTTGGATTCTCTTGAGCGGCTTTGAGTGGAAGGGGTGTGGACTTCCAACAAACTTACTCATGATTGCCATAGAAACGTTGACTCAGACCAATTTGGACCAATCACTGTTGTCTGACTCCAAATGGCAGGGTCAGTATCACGGAAAAATGGCAACTGAATTGGCTTCATTTGCTTTGAGCTATTGGTGACGTCATCTCCCTCAGTCCAGTTCTCTTGTACAGTTATTGGCATGTGTATAGATGTTAGTCGTATGAGTATTAATTTGTGTTCATACGGATATTTAAATATTTACATATTAGCAATATTGACAAGGCTAATGCTTTTTTTTCCCTATTTTTTTCCATCTCCAATCCTTTTTATCATTTGTCTTTCTGTGGTTTTTATCACTTTCAAGTCTAGTTTCCGTTAACTATGCTTGTTCCTGTTAGATATACAGCACTATGGGCGAGATTCTGTCCACCACATTTTATGTTCATCCTAACTAAGGGGTGTCTGAGGAATTTCAGCAACCCCTAAAAAAATAAACTGTTTAGGAGAGTTTTTATGAGGAACTAGAGCAGATATCTGTCACCAAGTTCAAAAGTTTTAGTGAAACAGCCTGCAGTAAATGTGCTTTGCAGGATAAAGAAAGCTTTCTGGACTTGATGGATCAGCAAAATGTTTAAGTCACTAAAGAATCACTGATGAAAATCATGTTTTAGGTATTTTGGACATGTTCTTGTGGAATTGTTCTGATGATGCAGAACATATATAAAGAAAATAAAGCTTAAAATTGCATTTCTGAGTATTTCTTTATTTAAATTATTGTGAATCAGGACCAGACGAAAATCACTGTTTGAAAAAGAGCTTATTTGCTATGTACAGCCAACAATGGCAAGTGTCACAGAGTGAATGTGTGGAATCCAAATACCTGCATTTGACAGTTATTCAACTGTTTCCAACTTCTTTGCTCTTGTTCATGATTATTTATAGTGTTTTATGTGATAGTGAAGCTTCTATCAAGGACTGGCTTAACTTCAAACCATAACATAGATGTTCGTTTTTTATTTCTTTAAATTAAAGCATTCACTTTGACTCTGTTTACTTAAAATAAATCAATAATGGGTGCAAACATTTGATTTTTTTTTTTATGTGAGATGATAGTTTATTCACTTTTGTATGTTTCTGAGTTTCCATCTCAGGTGAGCCCATCCATAGTAATCAGAAGAGGAGATTGGATGGGACATTCCACTGGGGAAAGTGCAGGGATTACCAACTCTTCTCATGGACTTTATTTTTGCATCTTTAAAGGAAATCATTGAGTTCATTGAAAACTACTTTTACATTATTTAAATGTTGTTATTTTACTATTTTCCTGTTTTTCTGTCATAAATTAATTAGTTGCAATGTTTGATTCATTTGTTTGCCCCTCCCTCATGTGTCCAGTATGGTTTTGCCCCTGTCTATAAAACCTCCCCAGTATGCCAGTGAGGGGGCCTTAGTCTACTCACTTTAGTTTAGTCCCACTTGTTTGTTTTGCTTAGTTGTTTTTTCAGTTGGGGCCAAATATGCATCAGTCTTTGGAATTACTCTGTTTTGTACTTTCTATTCGTCCTCACAAAAAAAGAACAACAACAAAAAATATGAAAATATCTTGCGAGAAAACTCACCTTTGTCCACTGACTAATTGTGAACCTTCACAAGCTTGTTTCAGCTGTAGCCATGATGGATCTATTCTCCGACAAACATCTAAACAGGACTGCTGATGCAAAACCACAATTTGATGCCAAAAACACACAGCTGGATCTCCTCTCATCACCTTCATGATTGAATGTGTGTCCCCAACTGCTCTTTATATTCTGTTGTTTCCGGTGTCCTCCTTTATGCAGTGACATACAGAGACTAAACCACTTGATCAGGCAGGCAGGTCATGAGGTGGATTTGAGTCAGGAATTGCTGGAGTGTGTGGTGGAGCGGGGGATTTTGGCAAAGATGAAGAACATCCAGGAGAACACCAGCCACCCCCTGAACCAAGTTCGATCTATCGATCTATCGATCTATCGATCTATCGATCTATCGATCGTTAGCTTTCTGCTGCCATCTGTGGTGTTAGCGGGTCATTTTGGACCCGTGTATTAAATCAGCCATAAAATACCCTAAAAACAATCTTTTATCATCCAATGTTTTTCTTAACTCTTGTTTAGCTTGTTGGGCTCCCTTATCCATGAAAAGATGGGTTTTAATATTTTTTGTGGCCCCCTGGGCCTTTGTTTCTAACAGCATACCCCTTGTTTTCAATGTCTAAAAAGTGGTCAAATGAACCTTAAGAGTTTAAGGCAACAAAATAATCAGTTATTCTGTTACCTGAGTGTAACTTAGAGATATTAAAACACACTTCTTAAATGCTCATCAAAAAAAAGTTTTTAATTTTAATATGATCAAATATAGTAACATCTATGGTGTTTCGGGTCATTTTTGACCCGTATACATTTACTTCAAGAAAAGGGCAAAAACAAGTCTTTTCTTTCCACACAACAGAACTTTAATACAGTATTTAACAATATGAGAAACAGAACAGTCATGAATAATAAAAAAATTACAATAAAACAAAGATTTGCAAAGTCAAATAAACAACAACCAATCAAGAAAATCACACCAAAAGAAATCAAGTATGTGTTCTATAAATACTCTGTGCAAAGAACATGCCTGTGTGTGTGTGTGTGTTTAGATGCATGTGTTGCAAAAGGTTACACTTTTAGTGTGTCCTTTGCTATATTTGTTACAGGTGAAGCACACTATGTAGGTTTTTCTGTCCATATTGCTAGGGCAGACCTGACACCTCTTTCTTTTTGAGCGAGGTGGTCTCACTGGCATTGTGGCTGTGGCTGTGGATGGAGTACTTGAGGCAGGGCTGGCTTCTGAGGGGGAAGGTGATGCTGATGCTCTTCTTGTTGCTGTGGATGGCGTGCTTGGAGACCCCTGTAGCTGTCTGACCAAGTCTGCAGCAGATGGGTCTCTGGGCACCCGTTCCCGTTGCTCAATGTGTAGCTTGACAAGGGAATCCCCGAGCTCCTCAAGAAACATTCTCTGCTTGGTGTTTTGGGTTGAATTCCACCCTTGGTGAATATTGGTCCACAACACAAATGCATTGAATGCAGACACATTGAGGATGTTGTAAAACACAACCATTGGCCATCTCCTGGTCATTCGCTGGCAAGTGTAGGTGGCAGTCAGCTTGTCCAGATTGTCCACTCTTCTTTGGTTTTTGTTGTAGTCCAGGATGATTATGGGCTTTTGTCACTTCCTGAAGACTCAGCAGCGTCTTTGTGAAGAGTGGACATCAGTATCACACTCTGTCGTTTTTTGGTCCATCCATGCACATCAGGAAGAACTGTGCTCCAACGGATGTTGCCACGTTTGGATTGAAATGATTCAGCAGGAGCAGATTCAGCACCAGTGACCTCCTCTTCGGACTGATCAGTTGTGTCTGTTTCTTCCAATTGGTACTCCACATCATCTTCGTTCTCAGAGGTCTGCTCATCTCCATCGCTAAAATGCTGTGTGTCCTCTGCCTCATTTGCAGCAAAGATGTGATCCAAAACTTCATTTACATTGAATCTTCTCCTCATTGTTGCGTCCTGTAAATTGGAGATGTGTATTCTGGAAGTAACCACCTCTACACTCAAATGGTTTGACAAGCCTGGACATCTCTCCCAGTGTTTGTTCTCGCAAAAAGGCAAGGAGAAAAGCTCCTAAATGAAGCTCAAGTAGTTGGAGGAAGAGACTGTTGGTTGATTGTGTGTTTATGATTTCATTTTTGCCATTTTTTATTGTTTTATAATCGAAAATTTTAACTGGGTCCAAAATGACCCGAACACCACAAAAGTCATTTTTTTCACCAGCGCACTTTATAATTTAGTAAAAAAAAAAAAAAAAAAAAGCTTCTATTTTGTTTAAATTGAAGTCCCTGACAAAGTCAAAAAGTTTCAACGTAAAAAACAAATGTATGAAGTACTTTTGTGCATGCTAAAACTCAAAACGGGTCAGTAGGGACCCTAACACCTTTGGAAGGCTATCTATCTATCTATCTATCTATCTATCTATCTATCTATCTATCTATCTATCTATCTATCTATCTATCTATCTATCTATCTATCTATCTATCTATCTATCTATCTATCTATCTATCTATCTATCTATCTATCTATCCATCTATCCATCCATCCATCCATCCATCCATCCATCCATCCATCCATCCATCCATCCATCCATCCATCCATCCATCCATCCATCCATCCATCCATCCATCCATGCTCAAACGATGTTTATTCTTCTCCTGTTAAACTCTCATCAGCATCAGGTGTGTCGTGCTTGGACATGCGCACTATAACTGCTGGGAAGTGTTTTTTTCCCGCGGGGAGCTCTGAGGCTGATTTATGGGCTGTCTGCACCCCATAATTACTGCGCGCTGCTGTGCAATTGAGCTGGAAAACAGTTTACCTAAAGGGAGGAAAAACACCTTCTTATGGTTTAGACGGCAAAGAAATGTCAATACTGCGTGAGAAAAAAAGAAAGTCTCCATGAAACAAAGGCTTTTAATAACCTGCTGCAACAGGAGACTGCATGGTTGTTGGATCATTCATAGATGAAGAGTGTGATTATGAGTAAATATATTATATGTAGATTATTCCATCCATCCATCCATCCATCCATCCATCCATCCCTCTCCTGCTAACCCCCTTGCTCTGTCTCTGTATCAATAGGCTGGCTGTCTCCCGCACATGAGCACATGCGCGCTGAGGAGAGAGGAGCAGCATCATCTCCTCTCTTCTGATGCTTCATTTGGACTCACTTGTGGTGCAGACCATGCATGAAGTGATCCTTCCTTCCTATTCTTTCTTCACATGCTGATTTGCGCTGTTCCCATTTTTCATACGGACTGGTTTTGATTTCTGATAAGGACCCCCCCGCCGCCAAACTGAAGTTTATCGTTGTTATCTTGGCCGCCGGGATGGTGGCCTTCATCGGAGCGGTTATCTGCATCATCGCGGCTGTCCACACCGGATCCTCCAAGGCTGCTGCGGCGCAGCGGCAGCCGGCCGCCGATAATCGCTCTCTGTTCCCGGACGCGGCTGCGCAGAATCCCCCCGCCCGCGTGGGTTCCCTGGGCGCTCTCCATGGTTCTGAAAGTCCCGATTCAGAAGCGCCCACCTTCAACGTCGGCTTAGATGGGTTCACTGGACTCACCGGGCACGACCCGACGGTCAGCCGGCTCATCTGCACCCCCATCCCTGCTGGGGAGTGCAACCCCAGAAACTTTCAGCAACAAGCGGATGACCCGTCGCTGTACGCGGGGGAGGACTGGGGGTACCTCCGCACCACCGCCGAGGAGCTCCGGCAGACGGTTCTGCAGCAGAAGGACCAAATACTGACGGACCAGCGGACCATCAGGGAGCTGACGGGGAAACTGTCCGAGTGCGAGAAGGGGCAGGGCAGGGGCCGGAGGAGCGGGGGCGCAGCGGCTCTCCGAGCCCTGGAAGAGGCGCCCCTAGAGCGTATCATGTTGCGGGACAGCCCCGCACAGGACGCCGCACACCACCTGCTCACCGTGAGAGCCGTGGACGAGCTGGAGCAGGCCATCACACAACTCAAAGACCGCATAGAGAAGCTGGAGGTGAGACAAATCCAAACACAATTCATCCAGTTAAACCAAACTAAATGACCATTTTGGAAGGAGACACTGAAATAAAGGTCAAAGTTGAGATCTATCACTGCGTGGTTTTGAATAAATATTTCAGTATAAAAGCATTTTACCAAGAAACATCTTTAACACAAAGAGGAGTGAGGTGGAGGGAAGAAAACAGTAACCTGAAGCATTTTCCTGTTTGACCACAATCCGATGATGTACAACCTCATTTTGGACCACAAAGAAAAGCCATGCATAATTCACGAGGTGCCAGCATTTGCTGTGGAGAGCACAGACAGAATGTGTTCCACCGCAGAGCTCCTGTGTTTTATTTAGGATGTGCCGGTGTGGGTCCTTTCCCTCTCCTCAGATCCCACTGCAGCAGTAGTGTGCACCATGACACCTTTCCAGGGTAAAAGGTTCATCCATGCTATGTTGCATGCAAAAAATTGACTTGAAAACATTTCAGAGTTTTTTTCCTCTGCAGCCACATTAGAAGACAGAAAAATGTCTGCACCAAACATTCCCAGAATTCTACTTTAGCCTGCAATTTGATGCTTGTTTATAGTAAAAGATTCCCAGAAAGAGGTTCTTAGAAACAAAGGCATGAATGGAAAACTTAAAAGGCACTGTTATTTATAATTTGAATACAAATAGTTCCTCCTCCGTCTTAAAATGGAGGTCACAGTAAAACTGTGTTACTCTATTTTTCAGCATCTTAGAAAAGAGGACTTAATCACCAGTGTTTTCCCTTGAGGTCTCCATCCACTTCAGCTGCATATTATAAACATGCAGATCATAAAAGCACTGAGCCCAGTGTAAATGTAGAAGGTTGGTAAATAGTGTGTTTGTTTTCTTCTTTTGTTTAGTTATCACTCTTCTACGTTTTTGTGTTTTTGAGGTGAAAAATTCTCATCAGAGTTTTGAAATGTGCTCATGTCTTCTATTTTCAGCTCAATGAATCCTGATAGATGAAGATTTTGGTTTTATTAAAAACATCTTCATGCTAAAAAGAAATGGATTAATAAAGCACTTAAAATGTAAAAACCCAGTGTGAGGAAAATAGTATTTTTGGTGTTTACATGTTCTTGTGGCATTTTTCTGATGATGGAGGACATCTATTAAGAAAATAAAGCTTAAAAAGGCATTTCTGAGTTCCGGGGTGTAATCTGAAAGATTTCGAGTAGGTATCATTAGTGAGCCCCATAGCAGAAGGAGAAACATATTAAAGCTTATTCCAAGACAAAAAAAAAAAAGATGAATTGAAAAGATTGAAAAGATGCTACCACTCAACCCTGTCAAATGCCTTTTCTGCATCAATAGAAAGGAGGCATTTGGATTTACTGAGTGTGATGGTCAAATATTACCTACAGTACTCTTAAAACATATTAGATATTATATTGAAAATTTTAATTTAATATATTTTTGGGTTATATTTGGGGCGTTATAGTGGTGTCATTTTAACCAAATTATGTTTATTTCTTGAGTCAAAATACCCCCCCCCCACACACACACACACACGCGCGCACACACACACACACACGAAAAGTGAGTCCCTTTTTAACCTCAGAGCTGTGTTAAGAACAACTCAACATGGTCTATTTTAATGATGGAAGTTTTAATATACTGTGTAAACATTTATTGAAAAAGTTATATTTTCATGATAATGAAACCTCAAAATTGGTGCTAATACATAAATCAACATTCTCAAAGGTGCTAATCTGTGATTCATCAAAAATCACATCCATATTAAAGAGAGTGTTGGATTGTTTAATCTATAGTTTTTATTTATTATTGTGCACAGTCAGACATTGGCCCGTTTCCACATAACCGGACGGACAGCGACGCCTCCAACGAGCCAGAGGAAGACAGCATTACCGGTGACCCAGAAAGGCCCGGGAGTCCTGGGCACAGATCTGATGTTGGCAGGCCCTGGACAATGGAGGATTTGGAAGGAGAGCTGGAGAGGAAGGTGGAGCTGCTGGAGAAAGAGAGAAAAGCCTTGAGGCTGGAAACAGAAAAACACAGACAAGAAATTGAGCGAAGCATCAATAAAATACACCACCGGATCTCAGGCCTGGAGGAAGGTAAGCTGATAAAAGGGAAGCAAAAGCTGAGAATGTGGCACTGTCCTAAATGAAAGGAAGCCCTACATGATTAATCACACACATAGATTTAAAGCACAAAAAAACTGGCTTTCACATGACCTCCGAGCCTTCAGTATCATTTACTTTTCATCAAATGAATTCATGAGTTTTCTTTATGATGAATAAATCATGATAAAAAGGAGAAAGAAAAAAACAGATCATAAAGACTGTAAAAATCGTTGCTCTGCCTAACAGGAAAAAAACACTCGATCTTCCTGTGCTAAAAATGCAAAAATCCAACCAGGAAAGATGTTTGATGATTCCTGTACAGCCTTCTTTTTATCTCATTGATGCTTTTTTTTCAAGGTACTGCAGGAAATTCGTTCCCGGAGGGCTTCAGATTGTCTTTTCCTACACGGACCAACTACATGTTTGCTCTGATGAAGCATCCGATTCCAAAACTGAGGGCCTTTACCGCCTGCCTGTGGCTGCGTCCGGCGGGGGGAGGCATCGGGACCCCCGTCTCCTACGCTGTCCCTGAAGAACCCAATGAAATGGTGCTCCTGCAAGGCCTGCACGCTCCCTCTGAGTTGCTCATCAATGGAAAGGTACTTCGAGAGTCAGCAGCCTGTGGGAAGCTGTCCAGAAGCTGCACCCACATCTAAACTGATCCCAGCTTGAGGTCAAACTGATTTTCTTAGAAAGATTCTGTCAGATCAGGGTTTGAAAACATTTCTTAAAAATATTGGATTAGTAATAAGGACCATGCCATGAACACAGATTAAAGTTTAAACATTTAATGCTGACTTTTTGCTGATTTGAACGACCAGGCTGTCTCTGAATCTGGCAACTATTGGGAATGTTGGAGACACAGGGTGGGAGATCTAGGTTTGCTCTGACTGTGAGCCCGTTATGCTGCAAAGCAGTAGTGGAGAAACAAAATTTAAAAAAGGAGAGTATCAAATGAATCAGATGAGTCTTCTGACAAGAGGATAAATGATGAAGACATGAGGGAGCAAGGAATAGATGAAGAAAGAAAAAGAAATTATGGGTAAGGGAGGAATGGATGAGGGCAGAATAAGATGGTTATAAGAGAGTCTTGGTGAGGAGTACGAGACAAATGGATAAAAGTGTGTATGGATGGAAGTAAGGAATGCAGAACTTTTTAGGGAAGCATAGGAGAGAAGCAAAGTAAAGTCCATTGATTGTCACACACCTGGGTGTGAGACATTTGTTCTCTGCATTTGGCCCATCCTCTGGAGGAGTGGTGAGCTGCAGACACAGCCTCCTTGCTGGTTTTACCCCTTAATCAAGGCACTTTAACATTGGGAGTGAGGTCATCTGGACCCCACAAGACAGTGCCTCGAACCGTTTTTCTTCAATGATTTTTGATCTTCACTGGTGTTCATGGATTAAATGAAATTTTATCCACCTTTATCCTGGTAGCTATAACACGTCAATGTAAGGGTGGGGTCATCTGGACCCCATAAGATAGGACAAGGGTTACTGCCTGAACTTATTTCCAGAAATAAAAAAGAAAATAAACTATTATGTTTTTGCTTTCATGACGATGCTAAATTGAGTTAAGTCTTTGCCGAGAGGTGGTTTTAGACGCAAATAAATGTAAGAAATATTGACTGTGAACCACCAGTATGATTTAATAAATGTGTCCTTTTCTTTTTTGTTTTAGGTAGCAGAGTTGCCGCTTAACCTTAGCCGAGGCAGCTGGCAGCACATCTGTGTAAGTTGGAGCCAGAAAGGAGGGGCATGGCAGGCGTACCAGGGGGGCAAACACAGAGGCTCAGGCACTGGACTGGCATCCGGACATCACATTAGGCCTGGAGGAATGCTTGTTCTGGGGCAAGAGCAGGTGAGGGCACAGGCACACACAACTGCATGATTCTTTCATCTGTAAAACTAAATAAAAGAGAGAACAGAACAGAAAGACTCATAAACAGCGCAGAGAGTCTTGCTTGACAAATATACAAATCCAATTTCCTTGCAAAGCACTGAGCTGGGAAGCTGTGCTGTGATGTTGTGAATGAGGTTGGTCAGGAGCTACAAACATGGTAGCCTAAGGGATAATAATCCAGCGTCAGAAGAATTTTCCCATAAGGCTGCTTTCAAATGTAATCACTCCTAAGCTGCAAAGTGTAGCCAAAGGCAGCAAAACAGCAAAAGGCGATTTTGACTTCTCCCAACATCTAACATCCACCGAACTCCATCCACAGGATTCGCTCGGTGGAGGTTTTGACTCGTCCCAAGCCTTTGTTGGAGAAATGTCTCAGGTGGGGATTTGGGACCAGGTTCTGTCATCCACTCAGGTGGCCAGCTTGGCACGATGTGGCACGGTGACGCCGGGCATCATTGCCCGGTGGAGCGAGGAGGGGGTGGAACCATACGGCGGAGCAACGAAAGACCCTGGTGAACCGTGCAGTAAACACAACCGACGCTCGCAGTGACTGAAACACAAGTAAACAAAAAAATTCGGACATTTTACAAATGAAATCATGAAAATTTAATTAGGGCCACTAAATTTTGTGGTTTTGTTTTGTTTTGTTTTTTCATTAGACTTTAGCAGTCAAGCTGGTGCTACTTTTAGCTCAAGACTCCTACAATTAGGCTAACAATTCTATACTATTATTACAGTACATATTTACTTAAGTGCAGTAAAAAAGTGATCAAGTTTTTTTGCTGAAAATTTTCTAATTTTACTGGTTACAGATGGCATTAGTTAGCTTGCTTGCCATCACTCAGTTGTTTAAGATATTTCTGACTGTTTTAACACGTCTTTTGTTGAATGTAAGTGCAATAGAACTGAAATGTCTTTGTCAGATAAAGATTGTCATTTGATTAAAAAAAAGGTTTATTTTGACATGGACAAAACATTAGAATTGTTGTTTGGGAGTGGAACACAGCTAAAATGATCCATACCATAAATCAGGCCTGATTATCACAAGCTCAGCATAATTCAGTCTGATTTCAACATGGAAACAGACAAATATTATTTGTTTTTTTTTTTTGTAAATAAAAGCACCATTTATCATTCTCAAAAATATATATAAAATGTCTCTACAAATAGTAACTTTTCCTTTAACCTCTTAAAATCTAAAAGGGATACTTTCACCCAGTCTTTAAAACCATGTGTGAACACAATAACAATGTTTGCCTACTTTCTGGAGACAACCGAGCTGCTCTCAAATCAGTCTGAGATTCCGAGCTGTTTTCAGCGTTAGATGTGAGAGCTGCATTAATATCAAGCAGAACTAGAGCGGCTTCATGAGAGCAGCGAGGATGGAGTGGAATAAATTAAAGGGCTGTGACAGCTTTAGAGTTTAAAGTCAAGGTAAGGAGATGAAAAATGTAGGGGAAAGTGGTGGGAATATTAAACAGTGTAATGGCAGTCGGGAGTAGATGATGAAAGCCAAAGAAAAGAGGCCAGGACAGAGAACGATTGATGGATCAGACACTTGTTGTGAGTGATTTTACAGTCTTTTCACCTCTGCATGATGTAATTTTACACATAAAGTCTTGTCATTGCAAAGTGTCTCTTACAAGTGCCACAACAGACGACACTTACTTCTACATTTGTGCCAAAGTCATGGCTCGTGTCTCTTAAGAGGAGCTCGTACGTTCTTTAGAATATTCCATAAAATGTTCACATTGTTCACCTTTTGGCATATTCCCTCAGGAGCCACAACAGCGAATCAGCTTTCACTGTTTCGCATAAATGGTTTGGCAGTTTTTATGTCGGATGCCCTTCATGACACAATCCTGTATTTTCAAAACACAGGGAGATCCAGATAGGCAGCAGTGTGAAGGGTCTTGCCTAATGACCCACACCGGATGTTTAGCTCACCGAGAAGCAAACCCAGGTTTCCTGTGTGTCAGTCCTACACCCATCAAACTGAGCCACCCAGCAGACATTAAATAGCATTGAATAAAGTGGTAACAAAGTCCTGGGAGAAGTGCTGCTGGGGGCTTCAATACGTTGTGCAAAGCTCGTTCTAAGAATTTTCTCAAATGTAAGAAAAAATAACTGAAACATTGAGCAAGTTAGAAAAGTTTTTTCTCTATCAAGCTATCTCTATAAAAATTATATTTTTCCACAATGTGAGGCAACTTTGGTAGGTATTGGAGACATACTAAAGAACCAAAAAGCAATTAATATGGAGTATCAATAGTATATACCCTATTAATCAATTGCTAAGGTCTTTTTTAAAAGAACAAATACTGCAGTCTACTGATATAATTACATATTTGTATGGTTGATGTCCTGTTAAAAAGATTTGGACTTGGAGACCAAAGTTTGACATCAAACATTTTGGGCACACAAATATTGTGAAGACACACGTGTTTGAACTGCAGGAAAATAAAGCCCACCGTGTTATTCAGAGTTTGTAAAATATCCAAATAATTTGCACAATTTTGTTTGGTTTTCATGTGAAATTGTGTTTTTCTCAGTTTTGTCTTCAACACCTTGTGAGCTCTGGCTGGTCACCCAATAAGATTCATCCATTGTCTGTATAAAAGAACTGGACTGAGGGACCCCTCCCCCATTACATTCCAAATCTATAGTGCAAGTTATTTAAGTCCAAAACTGGCCCATCAGATGCCTTAATAAAAAGATGTGGTCTTGCATCAGATGTTCCAAATGTTTAATTGACAGATTCTCCTGACCCCCCCTTTCAAGTGGTAGGGGTGTGGCCATCCAAAAAAATCACTCCTGATTGGCAAAAGTGATTGCCATAGAAATGTTGATTCAGACAGACTCTGATCAAGCACTGCTCACTGACATTGTCTGGCTCCAACATGTCAGTATCAGTACAGCAAAAAAATGTTGACTGAATTGACTTAATTTGGTTGGAGGCGGAAGTAAGCCATTTGCTATGGGTGACATCACACTCACTCAGTCCAGTTCCTATAAACAGTCAATGGTTTCATCCAACTATCCTGATTAAGATAATAAATATTCAACAAATACACCCAATGTGAAAAATGTAAAAGAATGAAATAATTGTGCATGTTAAAATTCTTTCAAAATACATTCCGTGCAGGAGTTTTCTTGTATCATGCCTTGGTGGATTTTTAACAACAATAACAACTCTAAACTATTTCATTATAGGTAAATGCTAAGGCCGAATCTGAATTCTTCCCCTACCCCTAAAGGCCTCTCCCTACCTGTATATTTAGTTCTCTAAACAGTAAGTTATGGAAAAAGTGTCTTCGAATTCTGGACGGTACTCCCATTCAATGACGTAATCAGTAGATACCAGTCAGCTACACTCACGTAGAGCTGCCAGCGCTCAGAAATACATGGCAACCTTGGTTTTATGACTTTAAAAAGTTCAGAAGCCGTAGGGGAAGAATTTAGATTAAGCCTTATACTTCACTTTTGAATGTCTGTCTCTGTTGCATTAAAATATCTTTGTTGGAAAGTGCCTGTTGGGGTGTTTGTACCCATGCAGACCGACCATCTGTTTTATTATCTTGATGGAAATTTTCTGCTACCAGATATTTTGATCTAATTAAGCATCTGTAAGTCCCGGGTGACACATTTTTCAGATCACAGAGCTTCTAAAAAACCATTGACTTAGTCCACACTTTACTTGAAACCTCTGCATGGTGCCGTGAACAGATGCTTAATTTGGGTCGAAACCATTTTCTTGTGCTTAATAGTGTTTTTATTTTGGCTGCTCGGTCTGCAGAGCCGATATTTAATTGTTGTCTGCTCGGCTCATGGAAATGTACTGGAGCTTTATGACTGTAATGTGTTGACATGATGCTGCATCAAGAAACTCCAGAACCCTTTTTTTATTACAAGCATTGATGTTTGTTAATTTTCATTTTGCTGATTATATAAAAGCTGTTAGTCTGTGTCTTGTGTGGTGTTGTCTTGTTCTGAATTGTGACATGTACAAACTTAAAGTCTTTATTAACCATATAATTTTGAGGCAAAAACAACATTTTATGTTATTTGATTTTTTTTTTTTGGTATGAATTATCTTTTTGTGAATTAAAGTCTAAAAAAACCTGTGTTTGTTTTCTTCCAAAAATGCTCTCCCCTATTGAGTGAAATAAATCTGTGTATCAGTCAGTCAGTCAATTTTTTAAATAAAAGTCGACAAGGAAAAAGCAAAAAAAAACTGACCACATTATTCAATTATCAATTTCTTAACAACTGGAGACAAACAAATAAGGATTTTTTTTATAATCCCTTTAAGTAATAATTTCCAAAAGGAACAAACATATATCAATTGTTTAATTTATTGCAATTTTGACTAAGACACAAGGGTTACCTGGATGTTGTTAAATATCTACACGATAGCTGTCTATCTAACATGCTGACATTAATAAGCAACAACACATCATCTCAGGCTTGTGATAGAAATAATAAAAAGATGATTAAACATAATTTATTCATGGAAAATGAAAGAAATCTTTTCCGTTGTCATATCCTAAACCTCAGAGCTACCTTTTTTTTCAAATTATGAAACAACACAAAATTACCCGTTTTCTTTAATGACCGATAACATTTACCGTGAACGCAGTAACGACTTTGACGCTGTGTCAAAATATCTGCCTGGTTTTTTTAGGAGTTGTAAACATGTTTGGGTGTTCTTGAGTTGACACGGCTAACATGGCGGTATCGGACTGTGTGTTTTATGTGTTACTAACAAGGTTGGGAGGTTAGCGTAGTAACAGAAGACTAACTTTTCTTTGATTTGTATCTGTCTGTTTATTTATGTGTTACAAACAAGGTTGGAAGGTACAGGTATTGTGTATAATCAAAAGCGGCTACCACTTCTAACGTGTAGTGTGAAATCTGACTGACGGACTTTTGGTGCGCCTTATTTATGACATGAGTTTCAAAATAGACCATTCTTTCTGATCCAACGAGATCTATAATTATAGAAAATACGGTGTCATGGTTTGAGTTTCTTTTGTCTTGGTTTTTGCTTTATTTCTTGTTCTGTCGTGTTTGGTTCTGTTTCCTGTTTCATTTTGAAAGGTGTTCTGTTTTGTCATGTTCTTGAGTTTTACTTCCTTTGTCCCAATCTGTCCTGATCATGTTCACCTGTGTCTTGTCTGCCCTGTCTGTATTTAAGTCTAGTCTCTCCCTTCCTCTTGTGCTGGTCCATTAGCGTCTTAACGTCTCTACCCTGACTCCCTTCTGCCATGTGTTCATGTTTTGCCACAGTAAGTTTAGTTCTGGTTTTCGTTATCCTGCTCTGCAGCGCCTTTTGTTAGTTAATAAATCCCCTTGCCCTGGAACTGTGTGCTCCTGCCTCTACGTTTGGGTCCTTCCTGCTCACCAGTCCCCCCAACCCTGACATACGGTACACAAAGTAACTCCTCACTAAACAACTTCCAGGTGACCCTTGTGTCTTTGACAAAACCACAATAAATGAGTTTAAACGTTCATTATATGTATGCATCATTTTCAATTTAATACACAAAAGAGAAAGACAAAAAAACATTGTTGATTTGTGTATAGTAGTTTAGAAAAAGATTACTAAATGAAGAGGTCATCATTTGTTTTTTCATTGTTGATTTTAATTTGAAAAACCAATGAACGATTGATGCTCAGATAGGATTGGAAGATCGATTCCATGGCTGGTTGTACCAAAGACTAAATATTCAGACATCTTTAGTTGCAGAAACTGCCCACACTATATTGGTTGCATAGTGAATGAAAATGTTTACCTTTTATAGATGTGATTCTTTAGATGTGGAGTAAAATCTGGTCAGAATGATATAGCAGAGCTGGTTAGGATTATATTTCAGGAAAATCAAGAAATCAAGTATTTTTTTTTTTTTTTTTATAACTTGTCCTGTCCAACAGCTGGGCAAACAGGTGAGAGCTGAAGGCCTCTTGTGTTGGACATATTTTACTTTAACAACAGGGGTTATGAATCTTCAGACAAACCAGAGGTAATGTCTGAATAAACCCCTTTTGTAATTGAGGCCAAACTTTATTAAATTCCATCATATTTGAAAATCTTTGGTGTTGGACCGGACGGAAAAGGAAAGGAGGGAAGAAGAGAGAGGGATGATAGAGAGGAGGAGGGATAGGAGGGTGATAATAGGAGGGGAGGGGGTAGAACCATGAAGCAGCCTAAAGCAACAACTTTACTGGATGTTTATCATTACGGTAAGGTTCAAGTGTAATACAAATCTCAAAGGGCGGGGCCTGTCCACACACACATTCAGATGTTATAAACACACCTGTTAACTGCAAAGATGTCCACATGTCAACATGTACACAAAACATGCACACAATACAGATATTGTTCACACACGCATACTCATGCCTTTAAACCAACTAGTGTGAAATATTTCATTCGTTCAATCATGCAAACTACCAGTGTAAAGGTGAGCTAACACCTGTGCTCAGGTGAGTGTTTATGTTCTTCTAAGTGGATGATGGAATGTGAAAAGAAGGAGGGAGAGTGTCCAGCCATCCCCACACCAAGACCCCCGCCACAGCAGCAGTGGCAGCCAGAACTCCCAACGCCACTCGGCAGCAGGCAGAGAAAATCCCCTACCCCTAAAATCAAGTATTTTGTATTACAAGCATCATGTTTGGCATGGATGTAGATTTCCCTATTTCAGAAAAGCACTTCAGCCACTAGAAAATTTTAAAATGGTGGCCATACACTCAATTTGACAAAAGAAAAGTCTAATCTCTGTATTTCCCCTGGTTTCAATAATATGGACTGCTCAAGCACAAAATGTGGACTTTAAACTTGAAGGATACTGTGGGGGTTGACTTCAAACCAACACACAGGTGTTAGTATTTCCATCATTTTTCTTTAAAAGTAAAACATTCATTTTTACTTTGTTTACTTAAAATAAATTAACAATGGGTGCACACATTTGATTAATTTTTTTATGTAAAAAGATGGTTTATTCACTTTTGTTTGTCTCTGAGTTTCCATCCCAGGTGAGCCCTCCATTAATCAGCAGAGGAGATTGGGACATTGCACTGAGGAAATGCAGGGCCTCCTCGTGGACTTTATTTTTGCTTATGTAAATTATTTAGTCCACTTTTTGTTGAAGACTACTTTTATATTGTGTCCCTTTTTTCTGTTTCCCTGTTTTGCTGTCATAGATTAATTAGTTGGAATGTTTGATTAGTTTGTTTTCCCCTCCCTCATGTGTCCAGTATGGTTTGTCCCTGTCTATAAAGCTTCCCCAATGTGTCAGTGCAGGGACTGCGTCTGGTCAGGCCTATTCAGTTTAGTCCCACTTGTTTGTTACATTTAGTTATTTTTTCAGTTTGGCCCAAATTACTTTTGCTATGCAACTATTCTGTTTTGTAATTTTGTATCCTCCTTTACAAAAAATATATATATTAAAAGATCTTGCAAGAAACTCCATCTTTGTCCATTGACTAATTGTGAACCTTCACAGATACCCAAATAATACTTTTATATGTACATTATATATATTAAAATATTGTATTTTTCTTATGGCTAACAGGCTTTTCTGATTAAGGGGATCCTGAGGTACATTCATGCCAAATTTGGTGCCTGTACCACAAAATAACCAGCTCCACTAATAAAAATATAAATGGACCAGATGGGGCTACAATCAATGCCCCCCCCCCCCCCCCCAATGGATGTGGACTGGCATGCCTGTGTCTGCCCAGGAACCCAAACTTGAAAATATCAGGCACATTTGAGGGCAGCTTTGCAGCCCTTACCGTCAATATTGTGGAGGAAAAATTACATATTGTATTACATACAAGTGGCTGAAATTAGGAGAAGAACTGTTTGGCTGCAATTAAAGTCTGAGAGGATTCCTAACCTGAGGATGTGATTTGCAATAAATATCAGAAAATGTAACCGAGTTATCACAAAAAAGCAGTAAATAACACTGGTATTCATGGACTTACCCAGGGAAGAAAAGGCTTCACAACCCTTGCACCAATGCTGTCATTCAACACATACACAAATGCTGATGCAGGTCACGCTCGCCCCCTCATGTTTCCAATGCCTTCCTTTAGCAGATCGGCTCACCCTGCCAAAATAGAAGAGCCTTTGTTCCTCAAAAAGCTCTTTATTTCCCAGTTCTCAGCTGCATCCAGCATATGTGGGATGTGCTGTAATAAACACATGTTACACAACCCCCTCCCTCCCCATTAACAGTGTTTGACACAGTATTTTTTTTTAAAGATACGGTTCTTATGAGAAATAATGATTTTAGACAGAAACATTCCAGATTTATATTTATTACATTTTTTTTTTAATTATTTGTCAGATGTAGAAAACTAATTGGACACATTTAAGTACATTTTATTTTACAGCAATAATGATTTCAATATATATTTGTATATGATAAATATTGGATTGTAACATCATGTTTAAGTTTACATCAAATTTACTAAATGTTTTGCTTTCATGTAGTGAAAAGTCCCACTCCATTCCCGGTGGTCTTTTATTGTGATTATGCTGGTTTTTTTGGGCCAAATTAAAAAAAACTCTGTTGTTTTCTAGGACATAGTTTCCACAGAGCAGCAGTAGTTTATCAGAAATAATCAGAAATTGTCGGCGGGACTGTTGCAATGGTGAAAGCCCGCCCCTAATTACAAAAGTGGCAATCAATTCTGGCCGAACAGTTTTGAACCAGATGCCACCTCAGACGAGAAAAACAAAGATGTTCATGGATCTAGTCTTCTACATGTCGATGCATTGGAATGGAGCGCCCATGTGGCCCACCCAGTGTATTTTCTGTGTCACAGAAATGCCACAAGAACATGTAAAAAACACCAAAAACACAAACTTCATCCAAGTTAGTTTTTCAAAATCTAATTGTAGGAAAAATATTGAATAGTAAAGTAACACCTTTGGCAAAAACGTTTAAGTTTGTATCAAATTATTAAATATTTTTCTTCCATGTAGCGCAAAAATGTGTAGAGCCACCCATCGATCTTCCTCCGCTTATCCGTTTTTCTTTTCTTTTGGCCAAATTTGCTAACATTTGGTTGGGTTTTAAATTAGATTTTTACCTACAGTGTTCAGGTAAAGAGTTTTTTACACTAATAGCATAAAAGTCAGGGGAAAAAAAACAACTTTAAACTTTATTTAAAGTACTCTAAAGCAGTGGTCCCCAACCTTTTCAACACTACGGTCCGGTATGACGTCACACAAAACTTTCACGGACCAGTCTTTCAAATGTAGGCGGATGATTATTGTAGCAAAATTATGATAAAGAAAGTACAGAGATGTGACAAAACGAACCCTATGCTTTTATTTTGACACGCAAGACATTGTAAATCGCACAGGTGTCATCATCCTCCCCCCTTCCCACACTCATGGTGCAAAAAATAAGTACTGTCTATTAAATGTAGCTTTCTTTTTTTTGGAAGTCGAAGGATCCTCTTCTGTCTCCTGGCTGGGCGCTTTCCCCTTGGCAAAGAAACTTTCCAGAGACGTTTGTTTTTTACTCATTTTGCTAGCTCCTGGGTTTTATTTTAGCGGTAACCTATCACATGACCGAGAAGAGCGCCTTGGCCTGCGTCAAGAGTGATAGATGGGTGTAATAGAGAATTGGGCAATATTTCAAAATAAAATATCTTTCAGTTTCCGAAATAAATAAAACGGAAGTAATGCAAGTTATTTATTTTTTCTGTGCGGGCCGGTACCAAATGACCCAAATGGCCCGGGGGTTGGGAACCGCTGCTCTAAAGGACTAAGCAATTGATAGAAAACAAACTGATCAGGTATAGTAGTGCTGTATAAAGATATTATCGCGTCAGCACCATGGTCAGCGCTCACCGAGGGCTCAAAACCTAATTCACGTACAGACCTGTCGGTCAAAATCGTCGACAGACAAAACACTAATGAATTACATATATCACGCATGTATCGTAAAAGGCCGACATTTCATCTGTGGACAATGCGCAGATTAGACATAGCAACATGACCTTAAGGGTACAAAAAAAGGGGATAAAAGAAGAAGAAAAAATGGGAGGTTAAGGAAGTTGCACAATATTGTTGCCACTTTCCTTACTGAAAGCAAAGCTTTCAGGAAACCTCCCTAAGACAATGTGATCAATGTGATTCCTGGAATAACACCACCTGTGAACCATGCATCACCGTACCTTCAGGTAAGCACGAGTCCTGTTAGTGCTAAGAACCAAAACATTCCTGGTGGGAATTTGAACTTACAATCCTAAACTCCCTTCATCTGCCGTTGGAGTCAGATTGTCACTTTTGCAGAAATGCCTGATGGGAGTGAAGTTGTGAAAGACATTTACCCCTTACTGTCATGTATCTGTCTTTTTTGCTTTTTCATTGTTTGTCTCCCTTTTGTCTTTTATGTGTCATTAAATGTTCAAAGCTCATGTTGTGCTCCTGTCTCACAGCATTTTATCAAACACTCTTCTGCTCTTAATCTCTTTCCTGACAGAAAAAGGAGAAAAGCCGCACAGTTTCCACTTTTCAGGCTGCTGTCACCCATCTGTCATTTGAGAGATTTGCAGAGGATCTGTTGACAAACACAACAGGAAGTAAGGCTTAACTGGTTTGCCCTGAGAGGATATTCCTATGTTTTTTGTATTATTTTTGTTGAATAAGATTGCAGTAAGCCTGCAATCTTTAGAGAAACCATTGACAGGAATGCCGAAGTCAAGCAAAGTAAATGGTCATCTGTCTATTAAAGGTACTGTCTGTGTCTTGTTCTTGAAAGGGTTTCCAATGGTAAACAATGTGTTATTTGAGAATTTAGTTAAACTAATTATGATTTTAATATTTGAAATGTTTTGCATATATGTTGTTCACCCTTCGGCATATCCTGTCACCGGTTACTAGAGCAAATCGCCTCTCACTGATTTGCACTTGGTTTGACAAAGGGTTTTATACCGGATGGCCTTCCTGACACAACCCAGTGTTTTATCCGGCCAGGGAAACGGCTAGGCTACATAGGCAGTAACATGAAGGGTCTTGCCTAAACACCCACACAGAATTGAGGTCATTGCGCCCCCTTGGAAGCTAACTGCGGTTTCCTGCACGCCTACTGAGCCAGCTGAGCCATCTAGCTGCTAGGTGTCTTGCATGTACAATATACTGAATTCAAACTGGGGCCAGTGCAGCAGGGTTGGTGTTACGACCCCTGTAGTGTCTGCTTGTTTTGTGGTGTGTGTATGTGTTTGAGTTTCAGCACCTGCGGCAGAAGTCAGCTTCGGCACAGCTGCTGATTCCGCCCCCTCTGCAGAGCTGATTGAGGCTACTTCCAATTGCCTGGCTGGGAGGGAAGCTTTAAAAGCTCCTAGGATCCTCTGCTCCAGTAGGCAGCTGCATTCCCAGGTGGGAGTTTGTTTTCCAGCCTGCCCCTGCTGTCTGCCTGGCCCTAGCTTGAGGAAGCCCCTGGTTTCCCCCTTAGTTTGACTCTTGTTTTGTCCTTTTGTTACATTTACTCTTGCGGTCTTTTGTTTGCATTTGGAGTAATTATGAGTTTTGCCTGTCTGTCATAGTTGTACAGCTACAAAGCCTGAGAATTTAAGTTAAACCATCATTGATTCCACCTTTAGTGTTTTTTTTTGTTATTTTCCTTTAGTTCTCTTTGATTTCTTTATGTGTCACCGCATAAACGGCTGTGTGGCCAACTTTAACCCCGCCCGGTTATCTTAATTTTCTTTATGTTACACATTTTCTCCCTCCTCCCTGAAGAGGGACGTAACAGTTGGTTGTCTTAACGCTCACCTAGTTAAACATGTTACTTCTTTGCTGCTTAAGGTGTAATCGCATGCACTCATACGGGTCCTGTGGGTCTTGAGTTGGAATAGAAATACACCTGAAGTCGATGGTAAATCTAAGAAAACAATACTGATACATTTGTATGCATAGAGGTTTTGCTGCCTGTTTTTATCTTCTGTATTAAAGAAAGTTAAACTGCAAGACGGAAGGTGCTTCAGAATTCATAAACTTCTTTTGGCAATATACTAGAAGATTAACCTAGTGTGCAGAGCGGCCCACTGAGAGGGGTCATATAGGGTTGGGTACCGAGCTCCAGTATTGCACGAGCCCCGGGGCAACATTGTTCAAGACCGCAGTGTCGTTAAGATCTGACCTCAACGGTTCTGCTATCGGTACTGGAGAAGTCGCATTTTTTTTTGTGTCCCACAAAATATAAACATTATCTGCCATATTTACAAGTCAGTCAATTTTCCTTTAATTAATGTTGATATTAATTCCGCTATTCTCGCTGAAGAGGAGAGGTCTGTCTGTCTGGCTATTTGTGTGCACAGTTAGTAAAATAACTATCATGTTCTTAGATTGTCATGGTGCCTTTAGCACCGTCAGTTAGAGCGAGCAGGCAGGAGGAAGAGAGCGTGAGCATGGGTTGCACAAGGGGGAAAACAACGAACAGGTAAAGAGGCGGGGCTTAGACTCACCGCTTATGATTCTAGACCTTCAACAAACCAAAAGCTGCTTCCTAATAAAAAATAATTGTCATCCATAAAATTTATATAATTTATTGGGTTTACTGGATTTAAAGAAAAATAAAAAGAAAGGAGTCTGCATCAAAGTGAATTTGTTTCCATCATCTCACTCATCTTAACTCTGGTGTTTGACAGACAGAAAAGTCTATTTAAGGTTGTGGAAAATGGACAAAAGATCAAAGGAAACATTACGCTCATACAGAATAAAAATAATTAAATAAAATAAATATCCTGACAGTATTTTGAGTCAATAAGTACTAAATGAACTATCATGATTTATCGGCAAAAACATTTTTTCTAACACTCCTAGTGTTGCGGTTCCCTGTGCTTTCCTCTCAGTGGCAAACTGATCCAATTAGCTCTTTGAGAGGTTCAGGTTGCAGACCCCTGGTCTAACATGTCCACGTGCCTTCCAGGTTTGTATTGTAACATTATCATGTATAAAGTAAAATGTTTTGTTAAAAAAACAATGTTGTTTCATAATGACGAAATAAAACACTTATATTCTTAATTATTGATTGCTGGAAAAAAATTAAGAACATAAAGTGTTTTATTTCGTCATTATGAAACAACATTGCTGATCTTGATTGATTGATTGATTGATTTTCCGTCCTCAAAGTATTGGAAAAGTATCATTAAAATACCGGATCGATAGTAGTAGTACCGTTAAAACCTTAACGATACCCATCCCTAGTCATAAAGGAACACACTTTTTTTTTGTTTATTTACTTTTAATTATCTATTTTACATCAAACAAAGCTGTCGAACAAATAAAATAGATTTTTCTTTTCTTTTCTTTTTTTTTTTTACTTCAGCCAAGATCAATCTTGTATCTTTCCGCGCTCTAGTGACACTCAGACCAGGCTCAGTGTTTGAAATATATTATCCTCATTTTGTGTGGATTACTAACCCCTGTTTAATCCATAATGCTTGGAAGGATGGGGTGGATTGCAATCACATGTAATCCATTTGGAGGCTGGCTTTGGAAGAAAAACAGATGGGACATCTTGGTCACTGATTTTGCTTTTGAAGTGCGTTAAGGGTTTCCTGTAACTACGAACGTCGTCTTTTTTTACTCACAGCTGTTGGAAAGGATTTCCTGCGGGTTTTGAAATATTGAACAGAAACTCGAGCTGCTCTGCTCAGTCTTGACTGCTGATCTTGATTGCTGGAACTACAGAGACTGACTGAGCTCTGAAATAGAACTGACTGATTTCAAAAAGATTTTTCTGTGAAATATCTCAAAGAATTTTTCATTTAAAATAAATAGTTATATAAGGGTTACTGGCCAACGAAGTATGCATTATCACTTTTTAACGCACGCCGTGGAAGCCTGAACCGTCCGACCCGAAGCGCGTTAAAAAGTAACAATGCACACTTCGAAGGCCATTAACCCGCTTTTACCATGGTCACTTACAAATAAATAGTAACCAGTTTTTTAGTCCTTAAGTCTTGTTTTTTTTTCCAATTTGGATTGCTTTTCTCGCAAAAAGCAGACTATTCGTCATGTAGTGCGGTGCGTCGTCACGGTAACATGATAACGCCACGCTTAGCCAACTTCGACTGTAGTAGCAAAGGAAAGCGATATATATGCTGGTCGTCACTGATGGGTTCAATAAAGCATCAGTTCAAAGGAAAGTTCCCCCTTTTCCCCCTTTTACCCTTAGATGATGAAGCAATAGTTTGCTTTAAAGAAGCCAGCGCAGTGATATAGAACATCCAAGCAATTTGACAGGAACTTCTTTTTTAGGTGTGCATCATTACTGTGGATAATCACTTTTTAATCCACACCCAGCAGTCAATCAGAGTTTAGTACTCTCCTGTGCCACGGTATACATTTTTATTAATTCATTCATTTTCTATTCCGTTTTTCCCTTTCGGGGTCACGGGGCTGCCGGAGCCTATCAGGCAGGGGATGCCCTGGAAAGGTCACCAGTCTGTCGAAGGATAGAATGTCCACAGTCACACACCCATGCACTCTCACACTCACACCTAGGGACAATTTAGAGTTACCAATCAACCTATGAAGCATGTTTTTGGACGGTGGGAGGAAGCTGGAGATCCCGCAGAAAACCCACGCATGCACGGGGAAAACATGCAAACTCCACACAGAAAGGTCCCCCACTGATCTGTTTTTCATGTCCCCCAGCTGGGACTTAAACCAGGGGCCTTCTTGCTGTGAGGCAAGAGCGCTAACTACTGCGCCACAGTGCAGCCCCATTTTTATTGTTGCAACAATTGTACATTTGTTATTGAATTTACGAGCTTTTTTAGGTAATATCTTCAAACAGTGGTATGGTTTTCCATTCTGAAAAAATCAGAGAAACTAAATATTCAAACAAACCTCTTTGCTCCCTCTTTTAATTTCGTTTCTTTCGGATGCAGTAGCAGTTTTAGGGACGGGTAAATTTAAAGGGGGGGCGCCATCCCCGTGCTTGGAAAAAAAAAAAAATTGCACCACGATCAGTTTTCTATTATGTTAACTCACAGAGTAATGGCCTGAAACCTGCGAATTGGCACCCCCGCAGCTGCACACCCTACTGTCTTAGAGAAGAAGTCTCAAATGTCTTTGAAGCAGACTGGGAGGGGTAGTGGGCGCAGGTGGCGAGGTGAGCCCGGAGCGCAGCGTTGATTGTGCAACACCTCATCGCGCGCTGTTGGATTACTCAGTTGATACTAATAATGTCATCCTTTAACTATTGTAGACATTTTTATTATGTGTCTTTATTTTTACTTATAATTTTCTTTTTACGTCTGCCTGTTTAGTTGGTGTGAGTGACCGATTCGACATAAACAGCTCCACTTTTTGAGATCTGAAAAAAACAAAAACAAAACAATAGACAATTTAGCTTTTTTGGAGAATTTTTACCGTTGGTGTTGCACAAAATTAGGAAAAAGGCCAAACATTTTTTGAGTAATCTCACTGTTGAGTTGTATGATTTAGTTCTTAGTGTTTTTTTAAGACCTAAAAATGATTTACAATAACACGTTATTACAAAAAATCGAATCCCTAAATATAATAATAAACATGAATCCACCATTTGAGCAACTTTATTAGCAACATCCTTATAACATTGAACAGCCGGTTGCTGAATATTCTGCATTATTACTATTGTGTGTGGGAACAATTGTCCAAATAAATCCATATTTGGAGTTAATGTAACACGGTCTGAACTTTTCAACTCTTTGCGCAGCTTATGCTGAAAAAACGATGACTAACACTTACCTGCATGAACTTCAAAATGTTGCAAAATGTACCGGAAAAAACTATGCAGACGTTCTTAGGGATGTGATGTCCCTGCTGGGCCACTCGGTAGCAGAGCTAGGATCACAGCACCCTGAAGATGAAGTTGAGATGTCATCAGCTGCGTCATCTACTGGAGTGCCACCATTTGCCGCTGGTCCAGATTCACATGAACCCCCTTTGCGTAGTCTACCAGAACCAAGAGCTCAGTTTCTTTCCCATGTGCCTGATCTCAAGCTATCAGGAACAGATCTACCAGGAGTTCAACGCTATGTGGTTGAGCACATCATTAAAAATGAAGACACTCAAAGGCTGAGAGTATTTTCTGGTCGACTGCCCCGCCCACAAAATGAAGCTGACTTTGAGACATGGCGGTCTTGTGTCGAACTGATGATGAATGATCCTGCTGTTTCAGACCTGCAGAGAACAAGAAGAATCTCCGGAAGTATCAACACTTGCACTTGTTGTTCCTGATAGTCTGACTGAAACACAATCCCAAGTATTAACTGGAATGAATACTCTGGAGCAACTATACGATCAGCACCTGCACAGTGATCACGCCTGATCACTTAGTTGTCCTGGCCATACTGGCCATACTGCAGCTAAGACACCAACAAACTCAGTTGGGCAGCAAAGGAGTTGTGCGACTTTCAAGCAAAACACCAGTTGTCATTCCTGGTGGGCACACAGTTGTTGTTGAAGGAGCCATTCAGACCAACTCACCTCCGGCAGGCTGTTGTGCACTAATAGAACAATTGCTGGGGGGCTTTGTGTCACAAGCTGCCTCATAACCATTTCACAACAAACTCCACACAAAGTTCCAGTCACCCTCAAGAATGAGTCAGACCAGATAGTGTGCATCCCACCTTGGCGCATCATTGCTGATTTTGAGTCAACCCCTCAAATATTGTCACATGATGTATATGTTCCATCTGTTCCAACTACCAAAAGTCTTTAACCAGATTTTGGGGATTCCCCCACTCTCTGCTGATTGGAAAGAAAGGATTACAAACAAGTTAAATGAAATACCAGAAGTTTTCTCTCAACACGAGCTTGATTTTGGAAGAACTGACAAAGTGAAGCATAGCATCAAATTGCATGATCCATCTCCTTTCAAGCATCGACCAAGACCTATACATCCACAAGACATCAAAGCTGCAACACCTGCAAGACCTTCTACAGGCCGGTGTAATTAGAGAGTCAGAGTCTCCATTTGCATCCCCAATCATTGTGGTGCGAAAGAAAAATGATGATGTCCACCTATGCATTGATTACAGGAAGTAGAACCTGCAGACCATCAAGGATGCCTATGCTCTTCCCAAATTGGAAGACTCTTTTTCTGCATTAGCAGGCTTCAAGTGGTTCAGCGTCCTGGACCTCAAGTCTGGTTACTATCAGATTAAGATGACAGAAGCTGACAAAGAAAAAACAGCATTGGTTACCCCATTAGGATTTTGGGAGTTTAACTGCATGCCGCAGGGTGTTACTAATGCACCTGCCACATTTTAGCAGTTAATGGAAAAATGTATGGCAGACTTAAACCTGAAACAAGGACTTGTTTTCCTTGATGACCTGATTGTTTTCTCAAGCACCCTGGAAGAACATGAGGAGCACCTAATGTGTGTTCTACACAGACTAAAAGAATATGGTCTCAAGCTGTCGATGGGAAAGTGTAAATTTTTCCAAACCTCGGTGCGATACTTGGGTCATATAGTATCGGAACGAGGTGTGGAGACTGATCCTGACAAAATCTGTCCTTTAAAATCTTGGCCGATGCCACGGACGTTAAAGGAGTTAAAATCTTTCCTTGGATTCGCCGGATATTATAGCCGATTTATCAGAGGTTATGCAGCCATCGCTAAACCGCTTAACAATTTAACACGCGGTTATGGAACACCCCGCAAGTCTGGGTTGAAGAGATCGACTGCCAAGGTGCAAGATGTGAAGCAGCCGTTTGGGGAGAGATGAATGTCAGCATGCCTTTGAAACGCTGATAAATGAGCTTCCAACTAACCTTTCCCTCTAACCTGATCAGAGCAACACAAAGGATGTTCTCGTGCTTACAGATCACTTTACAAAGTTTGCAGTGGCTCTACCAACACCGAACCAAAAGGCCAGAACAGTTGCTCGCTGCTTATGGGAAAACTTCATCTCATGTTATGGGTTTCCTGAATGTCTTCATACTGACCAAGAAGCTGGTTTCGAGTCATAACTCATTAAAGAACTTTGTGAAATATCTGGAATAAGAAAAACAAGAACAACACCCTACCATCCTTGAGGCAATCCAGCAGAACGTTTTAACAGAACGCTCTTGAGCATGCTGGGACTCCTCGAGTTGGCACAAAAAAAAAGGTGGAAAGAGTATGTTAAACCTCTTGTTCATGCGTGTAACTGCAGCAAAAATGAGGTTACTCCATTGTGGTTTTCTTCCTTTTGATACCGACCATGGTCTGGAACTATCTCCTGTTCATAGTCCCGTGACTCGAAGCCAGCAAAAATCAGATCCTGTGACATGCCTACCACCAGATGATGATGATGAGGATGATGAATGTGAATTACCTTTTGTCGTACAGTCACCTGAACGCTACTGGGTTGAACACATTGCTCCTGGGCCTATGCTTACTGTTGCTGCTGACCCAGAGCCAGTGTCTACGCCTCCAACTTTGCCCTCTCCAGGAGAATCCTCTGCTGCTGTTGAAGCCATACCACTGTCTTCACCTGTCGAAATCATTCCTGAACCTTTACCACAAGATGCAGAACCTCCTGCCGGGGATGTTCCTAGTGATGACACAATGTTCCGTGGCCTAGCAGGGGCATCTCTAGACATTTCAGTGACTGCTGTTGCTCAGCCTGTTTCGGGAGACTCCGAACAAACCATTGCCAAAGCAGAACCTGATGGAGCTATCCGTCGCTCGTCTAGACAGCAACAGCCGCCTAGTCGTCTCCACTATTCCACTCTAGGTAATCCGTTAGTTTCCATGGTTCAGACCGTGTTCCACAGTCTGGTGGATGCCTGTGGAGATGCGCTCAATGCTGTCCAGTTGCAACTTATGGGTCATGTGACCGCGACCAACCAATCAGTAGGGTCATGTGATCGCGACCAACCAATCAGTAGGGTCATGTGACCACGACCAACCAATCAGTAAGCTTTATAAGCCGCTACTCCGGAAGCTATCACAGTCCATGACAGGAGAGCCGGATTATGAAGCTACGAGGTATGTTTACCTTCGGATTTACTTAAAAAAACATTCGATCTTGTCCTGATCTTTGCTATTGATTTATTAACTTGTAGGAGCCAACTACCAGCTTAATCCGGCCGCAAATAAACTGCGTATTTGACGCATTTAGATGAAATCGGTGAGTCGAAACTTCCTCCTGTTTGTTTTTGGTTAGCTTAGCATTTGATATTGTCAATGAATGACGTGGACCGATTATCAGCTGCTATCAATGCCAAGTTTCTGTTTTCTTACAACGTTGATGTTTACACTGCATGGTAAAATGTTATTGTTAATGCAACCACATTGATAATCAATGTATTGGTTCTTTAGTTATTTTTGCCTGATTAATTTACTATTTTGCTGCTGTATTATGAACTGAAATGTACTTTAAATTGAAAAGCCATTCCATTGAATGGAAACACACACTTATAAATCGAATTATGAACTGAATTACAATGAATTTAATTATGAACTGAATTGAATTATGAACTGAATGTGTATTGTACAATGCTGGAACTTTAAATGACAGAATCTATTTCCATAACTGTAATACAATTTATGTTTTGGATTTAGAGGAAGATCTTGTGTGCGCACAGAATTTAATTTATTCTTGGATCATATGGGTCCTGTTCTTTATTCAGGCCATATATGGATGGTGAGCTAAGCCCGAACCAGAGAGAGACCAAGCATTGGAGCCTACCTAGGAACTTTCCGCATCCTATTCCTCAGTACGGGCTGGTAGGAGGCTCCTGTAGCCTACAGACCCACTTCTTTTCCTTTGCATTGCATTCTTCCTACGACCCAGTGACATTTTCATAGACTTTAATCACTCCCCTTCACTGGACACCCGCCTCTGGATTTCCCTGTCGGGGTTGTATGGACGATGCATGAGCTGATTCAGATACTGGATCACTAAAAGGACTATATAATAGTTGAACACTGTGATTTCTTGGATTTGTGCTTTCCCTATTTGCATATTATTGCATGTTATATCTGGGTTTTTTTTTTTCAATTATTACAAAGTAATTTTTCAAAGCAGATCTTACAGTCTCTGCCTCCTCTCTCCTTGAGCCGTTCCTGGTTTTCTGATCACTAGTCCACGATTGTATATGCTACATTAAGACTTCTGATTTTTGTCTGTTAAATGCAGATTTCTTTTATTTTGAAGTTGATGGTTCTTCTGTTGTTTCCTCTCTGGCTTTTTTTCTGCAAAAAAAAAAAACAACTTTCCAAATGTTTTTGTTTTTTGTTAACTAGTTAGCTTGAGGGTTTGAATCTAGCGGCTTTCGCAGCTGCTTTAACAAAATAGTGGATGTATTTTCAACACGTGACCGAGCGACTTGACATGCAGCAGGAAGGAGTCGGATGTGGAAGATAGAATCCAGTAGTTTTACAAAATAAAACTTCCTTCGGAATCATGTTATAAATAAAATGAAAAAAAAAATGTAGGTCCATTTTGTTCTTTTTCTGTCCCACCAGTTCACGGTTCAGGGATTGGGACCACTGGTTCAGATGATCCTTGTCATATTGCTGTCCTTTTTTTGTAGTTCAGCTTTTGTCAATGCTGCATGGCTACCTTGCCACAATGTACATGGAAGAAAATGTATTTGTTTCCGCAATGTTGTTGGACTCAAGAGAATCAGATGAGCTTGGAAAATGCAGTCATGTTTTCAGCTGCAATAACATTTGGTTAGTCTCTGGCAGCCCTGCAATGGACTGGCTAAGTGTACCCTGCGTTCACCTTGTAATAACTGTTATAGGCTCCAGCAACTGTGTGACTCCAAAAGGGATTAAGCTGGTTTAGAAAATGGATGGATGAATGAAGGGATGGATGAAGGGATAAGACTGTCTGTCTAAAGCATCAGGTACTCCCAAACCTAAAGAGGTCTATTCATTGAAAACTTGCTTTCACTTTTAGTACTTTGCTATTTTCTGACCAATTAGCAAGAAAAATGACACGGAGCTACTAGCGTTAGAATGAAAAAGGAATGTCTGTGAATGTGCATTATTTAAGTTTCTGCAACGTCCGTCCTTAGTCCGTCAATGAATTTTTATGGCAGTTCTTCCTGTGTCCTGTGAGCCTTCTCTTCTCAGCCTGAGAAAATGTGTTGTGTTTTCTTCTCAGGTCTTTGCAGCTTTTGTTTGATGTTGCTCCGTTCCTATTTTCATGTTGCTCCACATGCCGCCTCACGAGTTCCTCTGAGTTGTGTGTTCACAGTCACGTTCCCGACCTTTTCGCAAACCAGCTCATTAGTCGTGCAATGTTTCACATCGTTATGCCATTAAAGGATTTTTTAAATAATTTGCTTTTTCTTCATTTTAATGACTTATTGCCAGCATTCTTCAGAAATAATTGTTTAGTTTGTCATCTCTGTGCTGATTTTGGAAGCTTATATATTTATTATTGAGCAGAAGCATCCACCGGTTAGGCATCAGAGTCTTTCAAATCCACAGATTTACCTTTTTTTCCTGCACGTAACTAAAAAGGAAGCATACACACAGGATCCAGATTCCCATGGAGCCTCCATCTGGACCGGAACTGCCTCTTCCTCTTTTCTTTACTACTTCACTTCTCTCGTCTTCTACATGTTTATTCTTTCTTTTCTTATTCATCATAACTTGCCTGAGTCTTTCAAGATCTTATTAAATGCTACAACTTGAATTAACAACGTTTTGTGCAATTATGAGCAAGAAATATATCAAAATGTTATGTGCCTAATGACAGGTGCCTCTCACAGAACCTGCTCATAAATGTTTTTTAACATAAGAAATCATTTTAATGTCTTTCCTCCTATTTTCTAAATGGTAAACAGGAGAATGATATGCAATCCTTTAGGATGTTGTCATTTGAATAAAAATGTATTATTTTTAGCTGATATTTCTTTGTGTTTGTGAATTTAATACCATTTTCTTGACACCCAAATGGATTTATTTCCTTTTGGCTTGCTCTGTTCTTGTGCTTCCCTCTTTGGATTTACATTCAGACTCTTATTGGATTCTTGCCCTCTGCAGTGTTTCATTTTTAATCTGTTTATTAAAGTCGTTTGTTCTTTAGCCACTTCAGTGTTTTGCCTCTCAGCAGATCAGAGTTTAAGCTCAGTAAGTCAGGAGGCACAGAGCGGTTATCAGCTGTGTGGAGGGTTCCTGCTTTAAGGGCTCTGGGTAAGACACTACAGTTTATGTCGCCCTCAATCTTTATGCTGAAGATGCAGTTTGGATGACAGAAACTCCACTTTACAGGTGAAAGTGACCATATTTGAAAACATAAAATAAATGCAGATTCCCCAGCAAGAGGAAGCGAATCTTATCTAATGGCTAATTTTCAGGGCAGACTTACCTCTGAGTAAAGGAAGGTGATTGCTCCAAGCTGAGCACTCCACAAAAATGTGTAAAATTATTTCCTTTAACATTTATCTCTTTCATAAGAAAAACCCAATCCACCAAAATGGCATTAGATAGCCCGTGTTAAAGTGTTTGATCCTCCCCCGCCCCTCTGCAACAATGGACTATTCTGCCAACAGCAAGTTAGCGAGCTCTTTGAGTATATGACAAAAATAGTGGATGAAGCATAGTTATCAAGTGGCTGTAAAAAAAAAAACACACACAAAAAATTGTTGCCACGCTTCCAAAAGTGCAGGAAGACAAAACTGGAAAAAGAATAACAGAATGAAAGGAACTCAAAAAGAAGATAAATAAAGTCAAGAATGAGAAAAGAGAAAGAAAAGGAGTGGAAAGGCAAAGATAGGGGCAGAAGAAAATAGTTTTGAAAATATGTCTTCATATTTTTACAATATAATTATAAACGTAATCATAATTAAATATATTTTTCCGTATAGAAACAAACTGCTTTGTTCCATCATCAATGTTTTAGCAGCCAACATCAGACGCTCTGTCCAGACATCACCTGCCCCCATCATGTCCACACCAACCACACCACATCAGACATCTGTGTGTGGAAGTGACTGACTGGATTCTGCATCTTCCTCCCACATTCCCCAACAAGCAACTGCTTCAACCATCAACACAGCTTCCAATTCATGTTGCCCCCTCCGACTATTCCTTCAAGACCATTATCACAGACAGGTCTTCCACGAGGGGACATGGTGGGGGAAACCAAAATTCCACGACCTTTACTCACTAACGGAAGGACCAAAGCCTCTGTAAGCAGTCTCAACAACCAGCAAGATACCACCCTCTTTTAACATGGCATGTTTTAACATTCGATATGTGTTTAACAAGACAGATGCATCTACTGTCACAGTTTTTTTTTTGTTTGGGTAGGGCAAAAAGGATGATGGTACTGCATCTATAATATCCAACTGCTTTGCAATAAAGCACATTTCTTTGGATCAGTACCCCAGTTTTGAACAGCATGTCTTTGTTTTTGACAGCCCTTCAATTTTATGGTTCACAGTGTGCAGACCACCACAACCAAGCTGTTTTTAGTGAGGAGTTTTTTGAGTTCTTAGCATCTGTCCACACTTCCTTTAACATGATTTTAATAACTAATTCTTTTAACCTTTAACATATAGACAGGGACTCGGACTACAAAATAGAAACTTGAAATAAACTACCAACTATTTCAAAACCAACTAAAGCTGTATAATCACACTATGAAGCGGACCAGGAATTCAGACATTGCAAGCAGCATATCTGAAAATAAAAAATTAATTCTTCTTTAACACAATTGAATCTTTAATTTACCCGGACATGACTAAAAACCCAATGTCAACCACGCCATCATTGTGTGTGTAAGGATTCTGTGGTTTTGTTCTTGGTCATGTTTTTGGTTTTCTTTTTGTCAGTCACTCCAGTTTCAGGTTCATGATCCACAGCTATCTTCAGTTCAGTTAATTATCAAACAGTCACACTCCAAACTCCACTATGGCCAAGACAAAAGAGCTGTCTAAGGACACCAGAAACAAAATTGTTGACCTGCACCAGACTGGGAAGATTGAATCTGCAAATGGTAACTAGCTTGGTGTGAAGAAATTGACTGTGGGGGAAGTTATTAGAAAATGGAGGACATACAAGACCACTGTTAATCTTCCTCCATCTTGGGCTCCCGGCAGGATCTCTTCCTGTAGGGTCAAAAGGAAAACAAGAACGGTGAGCAAAAATCCAAGAACCACAAGGGGGACCTAGTGAATGACCTGCATAGAGCTGGGACCAAAGTAACAAAGGCTACCATCAGTAACACACTACGCCACCAGGGACTCAAATCCTGCAGCGCCAGTCATGTCTCCCTGCTAATTCTACATCAGGCCCTTCTAAATAGTCAAATAAAATAGAACTTTTCGGTAAGAACTCTACTTGTCATGTTTTGAGGTGAAAAAATGCTGAATTGCATCCAAAGACCACCATACCTACTGTAAAGCATGTATATAGGCATATTTATCCTGCACTGTGTCTCTTCTGTCAGTCATAGGTTTTCCTTTGTCTCAGGATCACACTGCATCTGAATTCAAGTACTTTGCCTGAAAGCAACATTTTTGCTTTAATCTTCTAGCAGAAAAAAACTAAATCTTTTTTTTTATTCACCAAAAAGTATATTTCCCAGAGTCCCACCCCTTCATATTTGGTATCATCAAAAAGCCCCAAATGCCTCCTATAGAGATTACACTGAGTTGATTCAATCCCATGCAGAGGTTGGAAGGTATTCCCGTTCAGAAATCTCATCTTTAGAGGACACATTTGCATTGCTGGTAGTCAGGAGGATATCTCCCATTCTTGTTCATACTTTTGTATGTTTTGTAAATCCATCCAGCTTCCGTTATATTTGTCTCTGTTTTACACAGGCAGATGCACTCTCAGGGAAATGTAAAAATAAGCAGCTGATAAAAGTTTCATGCCAGGATGAATGGGCGTCAGATGATGGGGGTGGGAGAACAAGCTGAGTAGGCGGCTGTGAAAGAAAGAGGAATGGATGACAGGCCAAAAACACACAAGCCTGAGTGGGCACTCACACTCTGAGCTGTACTCCAACCTTCCATTGCCTCCCCCACCCACCACCTCCACCAGCAGATTCCAGAAAGCTTCATGGGTTTGTGTCTGAATGCATTCCTCTGTGTGTTCTCAGTTTTGTCCTCAAAATGTGCGTGAGCACGTTCAGTCCCTCTGAGAGCTCTTCGCTCCATCTGTTCAGAATTTATACAGTTGACAAACAAACACACAGACTCACACACTTAGATGCACAGTCAGATAAAGTCTAGACTTTATCTTCACAGATCGATGGAGAACAGTTTGTTTGTGTATTTTTTTTCCTCTGCACAAAAGCAAAGTCTTCATCGATGGATGGATCGTTTTGAACCCTCCCGCTCTTGCTCTGTCCCGAACCAATAGTGCAAGCAAAACGCCGGGCCTAGAACTTTATCAAATGACAAATCCGTGAACAAAGGGAGCTACAAAAACAGATGCCCTGACAAATCTGGTTGTGCTCACTGATCTTAAGGCAATTTTTAGAGGTTCAAGGCGCTCTGTCAAAAAGTTTAGTTGGGTGTTATTGTGAATTTACTAATGCAGCTAATGTGTAGCAACGTCTGTCTGTGTTTTTGTACGTGTTACCAAAATGCAGCTAATGTGTAGCAACATCTGTCTGTGTTTTTTTACATGTTACCAAGAAGTTTGGGTGTCAGCACAGTGTCAGATTTTTTATGTGTTGCAAACAAAGTTACAGGTATTGGTAATATGCTGATCTGCTTCTAACTTGGCTAACGTATAACATGTTACCAACAGAGTTCTAGTTACTTTGAAAGCAGTGAAAAAAAGTCAGACAGACTGATGGAATTATCTCCGACTCTTCTGTCTCGCTCAATGTGCCTTATAGCTCGATGTGTCATATGTACAGCGTTACACACCTGGGGCTTCAGTAGTGCTACATCTGAATCCACTCTTTTACTAAGCACAAACTATCTTTGCATTGCATTCTGAAAATTGCTGTAGCCACAATAAATGCCTCTAAAAACCTGAATAAACAAAACAATAAACAAATCTCGTTATGCAACTACAGTCAGCACAAAACATTGAAAACAACCACATAAATTTGGAATATTATTTATTTGGGTATTTATCATTTAACTCATCAAAAAATCCATCCTTCTCTCTTTCCTCAAAAACAGTTCGATCACCCTGTTATGTAGATTATCGTGCTTCAGTTCCGTCAAGAAGTCCTTCTCTATCGCCAACAAGGCCAATGCTGTGATCCAAGTCTGTCCAGTGTGTTTCTGCGTAGGTTTTAATTCGCTTTAGAGCCGGAAATGTCCACTCGACAGACGTAGTGGACATGGGGATGGTCAGCGCCAAACACACAAATCTGTACAGTTGCTTCATGATTCACTCAGATTTTTCTGATGAAGGAAGTCAAGGAGATCAGTGGTAGATGTTCCTGCAAAATCATCTATGATGAAACTTCTGTCCAATCAGAAGGTCTGAATACTGTGACGCTGCCTAAGCCTGCTAGAAGGCCCTGCTGATATCAACACAAAATCTGATTGGTGGAAGGAGATGAATCTCTGACATTGAATTTTCATATTAGAAGGCCAGAAGAACAGATAGTGAAGGCCTCTTTAGCTCTGACCCTGCCTGGCAACAAAGGACAGCTGAAATGTGATTGGTTAAATACTCCAATGTGAAAACACGATTCAGATATTTTTTAGACCTCAGAGAAGGCCAAGAAGGCCCAACGCTGCTTATGTATGACATAAGTTTAAAAACAAGACTATTCATTGACTGTACGCCTTGTACTCCAGTGTTCCCTATAGTGTGGCAAATACGGTACACAAAAAACTCCTCACTAAACCCAAAATTAAAAAAAAGTGCCACTGGAAGCATCAACATATGAAATCCATTTATAGTACAGCTATTGACATAATTTCGAAAATAGACCATTCATTGACAGTGTGCCTTTTAACTTGGTGCACTATAGTGCAGAAAATTTGCTAACCTTAACCAAAAAGACAACACATAGCTCAAACCAGCTGAACCAAAGGGCGCAATTCTCACACACTCAATCAAATTCATCAATCAAAAATCCTGAACACGATTTCATAAGACAACAGCAGTGCAGCTCTCTGAGTCATCAACGGCATGTTACTCCACAGTCTTGGAATGCCTCACGAATCTGTGAAATGTGCAGACTGCTCATTCTTTTTAAAGCCTGAGTTGTAAAGATAAGTTAGTTTTCCCACTCTGTGCCTATGACAAGCAACAAGAAAGTTTCAGTGCAAATGTTTCAGTTTCTCCGTGTCTGATAGTATTTCACAGCTTGAAAAATCTCAGGGGATGAAACCCTCTGAAATATTTTCACTAAGGGCCAAATTTAACATCACTGTTTGGTCATGCTGATTATTGATTAAAAAAAGGGGACTTTAGAAGTTGGACTGTAAAGCATGGGATGGAAGGATCATGGTGTGTAACTGCTTTGCTGCAAGTTGTACAGGTTTACAAAATACTCATCAGAAAGATAGTAATTACCCACAAAAACATACTGAACATTCAATATGTTTCCTGAAGTTTGAGCGGGATCAACTTGTACATTGCGTTTCAACATAGGCATTAAAAGTTTAACAGATTCTCCTTAAAGATGTCAGAGATGTGACCTGGGCCAAATTAAATTAATTCAAAGATGCCCTATCAAACCATGAGAGAAGTTGTTGTTTACTCATATTCTAAAGTTTGTCGTAATTGTAGATTGTTTTAGATGTGAAGCTGTTGAAAAACGTAAACTTTCTTGAGAAATATAATTTGTCGTCTCCAATCCAGTCTAACATCAAAACCACTTCCCCATCCACTATAAGGAGAACTTGGATTGACTTGTTACTGCACCTCTTGGGAACCACAAATACCTCTTTTGTCTTATCTGTCCATCTTCTGGACCCACGGAATCACTTTCAGGACAGCTGGGTTGCTGGAGCCTATCCTTGTTGTGGGTAAAGGCATGGTACACCCTGGACAGGTCTAAGGTCTGTTGCAGGGCTTCACACATGCCTGCAGAAAACATACAAACTCCAAATGTCCCAGCTGGGATTTGAACCAAAATCATTGCTGCTGGAAAACTCGATATATTTAGGAATTGTAAATAAACTTTATGTTTTTTTCCTGTATCAGACAAAAAAAGTCAGAACATAAAGCTAAACTGCCCAAACAAAAGTATTTATACAAAATGTTTTTGCTTTTTTTAAATCAAGTAAACAAAATTAAATAATTAGGTCCAAATAATGTTACATCTTCACGAAATAAGGCGTAAAGTGATCATTAAAGCTACTCCTTGAACCAAATAGTAAAATGTATTTAATTAAATTTGATCAAATATTTAGCATGGAACAAATATTAAAAGATGGATTATTTAAAATGAGGAATTCCTTATAATCAAGTTGCTTGATTGGGTTTCCTGTTACAACGGTACTAAATTCCATATCTCCTGCAACAGATTGGATCATTTTTCTGATTTTTGGTTCCCTGTCAAGCTCTAAATTTAATAGCAACCAAATTAGTAATGCATCACTGAGCAATTAAACTCAGTTAAAGGATTTATCCCCACCATGCAATAACAGTTCAGGTCTTGCTACACGTTAGAGTGCCAGTAACTCCATGTATAGAAATGCTGCTTCCAGACCTGGTCCTGACACATTTTAGTTATTGTTTGTTTTGTATTACAAAAATGATGCAAATATGGAAAAGAACTGGTGTTTCATCATCATATTAAAAACAGTTTCTGTCAAGTGCAGATGATGGTTTTAGTGTTAAGATCCACATGCAGGACATGAGAATCAGTCAGACATAAAGAGAGTATTTCAAAGGCTAGAAAAGAGGCAGATATAAATCATAATCATTAATGAAAATTAATTAAAAAGTCAAGGAGAGTTCTGGAGCACTCTTCTTAGCAGGATTGTTTTTAATTCAGTCCCATTGATGCCATGTGTACTTCTTTAGCTTTTTTAATTTCGTTATTTTCCAATCAGCTTACACCCTTAAAATATAAAAATCCAAGGCATTGTTACAAGTCCTTCGGGCCAGCCTCAGAACATTATTCTACCACCATCATGTTTGAATGTTGCTATAACAATGTTTCATTAAATCCTAATAAGACACATAGCTTACAAACATGATTTTATGTTTTGTAATCTTGGGGACATTATAGAAGTTATTGAGTTCTCCCATAGATCCTGTCCAGACTCAGTCTCCTGCTATTTTCTAACATTATTTTTCTGTGAGCAGGTTTTTGATTACTCTCTGCACTTATTTTTGTGTTTCTCGAGTCATTTTGGCTGGTTGGTTAAATTTATTATTTTGACTTTCCCACAGTGCGCTGTTTCTTTTTCACACTTGAAATATTTTATATTGATATAATTTTCTCTTTGGTTGATCTCCACTCGTTTGTGCGCCCTAACAGTCCATCTGCATTCACACCATAACTTCACCACTACAGGATTTCACATCCACACAAACCAACTTGCTTTGTCGGCACAACAGTTCCCATAATACTTCACCTGACAAATAAAGTAGAAAAACCCAAGGAAATGAGTCCTATACTGTGATCAAGATAGTTTCGAGGCATCTTTTTATGAAGTAGGCACAGAGAGAGGATGTGAGATGTTTTCCTGTACCTCCTGCTTTTCTCATGTTGTCATACCCGTTTTCATTGTTTGGGGGGTCATGGGTTGTATGTGTCCATAAAGGGGAGGGGGAAGGGCAAAAGGGCAGCTTAGTTTTAGCTTAAATTTGCCTGCATCCATCCATCCATCCATCTCCAGAACCCGCTGTATCCCTTTTGGGGTTGCTTGAACCTATCCCACCTACTGTTAAGTGAATGTGGGGTACACCCTGGACAGGTGGCCAGTCTGTTGCTGGGTCACACAATCAAACACACACCTGAGGACAGTTTGGAGAGCTAAATCAAACTATGAAGTATATTTTTGGACTTTGTGAGAAAGCCGTAGTCCGAGAAGAAAACCCACACATGGACGAGGAGAACATGCAAACTCCACACATAAAAGGTCCCAAGCAGGGACTATAAAACCGGGGCCTTCTTGCTGTTTTTTAATTGTAACGCTACGTTCACACTAGGCATGTGACATTCGGGCATTTTGAATATGTGTTTAGCAAATTGTGTTCACAGCGGACTGACGATACTAGTGCACGTCCGCCACCTAGAGGCTTAGTGTGAAATGTTGAAGCGGTGCAAAGTCCCATGAATCTTGCACCAGACTTTTTCTTTCAAAGCTCTATTCTGACTCGCCGTCATAAAATTTAGTCTGAGGACAAAGTGCAATCAATAGATACTTCTCCATGATCAAACGGTTAGCACTTTTGTGAATTAAATGAGGACAGCATCCATTTGTCACTACCAAGTCTGAAGTTTGACCTGGCTTAACTTTCATTTTAAATGGCCGCGTGGTTTTTACAAAGAGTCTGAAAACGGTTGTAGAAACTTCTAAAAGCATGAAAAGTGCTTTTCCTAAATAAAGTTTGGTTTGAGTTGATTAATCTTTCCCTAACTTACGTAGACAAATAGAAGTACAGTTTGCATGGTTAGATTTTGTTAATCTTGTTTTATTATTTGATCATTTTGAATGATTTATGATACACTGGATTATAAAAGCAATATTTTTTTTTGCCTCCTCCACTCCTCAATCTTAGGAATCAATCTTAAAAGTGAATCATATAAAACAAATCTAAACCTGGATCGTTTTCTTTTCATGGAGAACATGCTTTTGCAGAGAGTTACATAAGCAGATTTGTTCCATTAGACGAAAACTGCCTGCTTGTCACAAGGTGTTCTTGCCACCAAATTAAAAATTCCCTCATTCAAAACACAATGAAAACATGCCAGTGGTCCTGCGAATGTTCCCTGCCATTTGCCAAAATTTAAATGAGGACCGAGGGGACATTTTGTTTTCCCATCGTGGAATAGAAATGTTCACATGGCTTTTGTAGCATCTGATTTAAGAGCAGTTAGGAGAATTTCTACAGGCAGACAGGCACCGAATCCCAGCTGATGACAGATTCTCCCTGGAGGGGAGAGGCAAGATTAGATTATCTCACAAGCTGTCACCTTGAAATGGACGAAAATGAGAAAAACAGACAGGAAGAGAGACAGACTGATCTGAACACAGATGACAATTTCAAACAAGAAAAAAAGCAACAAGCCAAGGGGCATTGTGTCTTTTTTAATGTGTAAATGTATCCTTTTTCTAAATATATGTGCATTTCAAATACATTGTTGTCTCAACTTCTGTTCAACATTTCATCACTCCCGCAGTTTTCTGTCTTGCTTCTATCTTTTTCCCATCGGGTGCATTTCTGCCTCTTTGACTCTATTTTCTGCACTCACCTGTTTCCTTCCATGTCTTTTCCCTCCTACTGTAAATTTTGCTACATCTCCCCCACCTTTTGTCTGCCCACGCGTCCTCCTCTCTCTCTCCTCAACTCTCAAGCTAAAATATTCATGCCCATCCACACAGAGAGAGCAGAAGCAGCAGCAGCCGGAGCCACAGGAGTCAATGCTTTCAAAGTTGCGGGGCCTCTGAGCGTACAGTGAGAGGAGGAAGAGGAGGAGGACAGGCAGAGATGTTGGGAGGTGAGTGAGAGCAGGTGAAACAGAGACATCCATCGTGACATGAGAAAGAAGGGCACTGTGGGGAGGTGAGCCCCTCCCTCACATAAAACACAGCAGCTGAAACACATCAACAACAGTTTATTTCAAATCATTCAGTTACAGTTATGGTCTGGCATGGGATCTTCATCCAAACTGTCCTTAGACCCACTCCAATTAAAATTGTGTTTTTGGTTTCTTTACTATGTTCATGTGGCATTTTGTCTGATAAAGGGAGACATATATAGAGAAAATGAAATTTAAAATGGCATTTTTTTTAACATTTCTTTATTCAAAGTGTTGTGAATCAGGAATAGATGAAAAAATGCGGTTTGAATAAAATTCGTATGACAGAAAATACGCTGAGCAGACCTCCCTGCTCTGAGCTTTCAGCAATGCGAAAGGGAAGGGGGGTGTGGTTGCTCTGTGCCAACTGTCCTGCCCACAACTCAGAGGCAAATTTCCAATGAACTACTGATGCTCTGCAGAAACCGTCTTAGAAAATGAAAGCAGCATAATCATAATTAAAAGCACTGGGAACACTTTTGCAATAAATCAAGATGATCAGAAGGGGACATTAATGAACTATTTCTGTTTGGAGTGAATTAGCACTTTTTTGGTAGACTGACACAAAAATGCAGCCCTTATATATTTATGGCAGCCCTTAAATAAAAAGACATCAATCTGATTTTATTCTACAAATCAATCAATCAAACAATTTTGTTGTGTAGTGTATATATATATATATATATATATATATATATATATATATATATATATATATATATATATATATATATATATATATATATATATATATATATATATATATATATATATATATTATTTTATTATTTATTAAAACATAGAATGTAACAAAAAAATAAAAAACAAAAAGGGGTTTATACAAATTTACACCCTGGTTCCCTGACATAACCTACATAACCTCTTCTTGTAATAGTAAAACTTGTCCAACACAAAAGGCCTTCAGCTCTTATCTGTTCGCTTAGTTCAGGGGTCGGCAACCTTTTTTACTCAAAGAGCCATTTGGGACCGCCCCTAATGAAAAAAAAAGCACTCGGAGCCACAACCCGTTTTGACATCATTATATATATTATGCATGTATATATTATATAAAGGGTGGTCATTAGGTCGATCGCGATCGATCTTCAAGGACATGAGTGTGGATTGCGGGCCAGAAAAGATAAAAAAAAGTACTTCTTTCTTTCCATCGTCATGTTTATTAGTTACATGTTTATTTCAACATTATTGTTTATGTACTGATGATTAAAAACTACACAGTGAGTTTACATAAAGATACTTTTGTATTAACAGATGAGGCGTTTTATTACAAAGACAGAAAGCAGAAACCATCGTATTCATGCTCTGCTGTAAACGGTCCAATGCGGGGAGCATCATGGCATATTATGAGGCTTTTGGCGCTGCTGACTCCGTATTGATCAGTATTGATGGGGAACGACGACTACTCTTTATTTAGTGCTCCGTCCTCCGAACACACAATATATTTCACGCACACACCTCCGCTCCGTGCTCACACCCCCATCTCCACCTGCAGGCCCCCCCCCCCTTCTTTCTCGTGGCACGCGCGCCGCTCAGCACAAACACACACTCCGCAACAGTATAAAGGCCTCGCAGCTTCCTTGATGAGCTCGTATTTATCGGGCGAGAACGGCAGAGCTTATAGCAGGAGGAGACACGCGGGGCGGCTTCAATAAACTCTGGTTGCTGGTCTTCTACCGGTCTACCGAGGACGTGATATGCTGCGGGGGGACAGAGTTTGCGCTGAGTGAGTTTAAACTCGCGTCTGCAGTGACGTATGTGTCAGAGGATGTCTGATTGGCCATTCTGCATGTCAATCAAGTCCCGTACTTTTCGGTGAGGGTTTTGATTGGCTGGTGGATTTTCAAGAAGCACTCTCTTCCCCTTCAATCTCCCCCACTTCCCAGAAGATGACCGGCCGATCGCGACCGACGCAACGAGCTCCCCTGCTCTGAAACACACATCACCGCACACGCGAGTCCAAAACACCGGCGCAAACTCTCCGTCACCAGAAAGCCGCTCCCCGCTCCGCGCCACGCCAAGCCCCCGGCAGAAAATCACTCCAGACCCGGAAGCCGCCCCGTGTGTCCTCCTGCTATTAGCTCCGCAGCCCTCGCCCGACAAACACGAGCCACTAAGGAAGCTGTTTTTTACGTGGCACGGAGCCAGCAGCGCCTTTGAAATGCCATGAAAAATGAACAAACTAAAATAAATTTGAATTTTTATAAAATACTCATTATTTTCCAAAGTCACAGGGAGCCACAACAGAAGGATGAAAGAGCCACATGTGGCTCCGAAAACATGGGTTGCCGACCCCTGGCTTAGTTGTTGGACAGAACAGCAGAAAAGAAGAAGAAAAAGAAAAGAAAAAAAGAAAAACACAACAGATTATGTCAAAACGCAAGAAATAAACAGAGCCATCCATCTTTCATCTACAATTTGGCCACACAGTCACACACTCTCACATTCACACCTAGAGTAACCAATCAACCTGTGCCAAATTTTTGGATTGTGAAGGAAGCTGAAGAAAACTCACCCATGCTCGAGGAGAACAATCCTCACCCAGAAAGCTCCCAGTCGGGATTTGAACCAGGGCCTTTTCACTGTGAGGTGAGAGTGCTAACCGCTACACTAGACAGAGCATGTGAGCTAATTAAAAAGTTAAAATAAAGTAAATAAAATGAATTTTAAAGACAACGCTGTCATACACTCTTCACTAAAGTCACCATGGATTTGTTAACACAAAAAGTAGCAACAACAACTAACTTTCTTCACGCAAAGCCGGATGTAATGTAATAAAACAGTGAAGAATAGATCCTTTTTAAATTTAAAACTATTGTTTGACACTTTCAAAGTAAACATGCAGTTGACACTTTCAACGTAAACATGCAGTAGTGATACACCAATTCACTTTTCTCTTGATTTAAGTCAATGGTTTAACATACGGTTCTACGCTCCACATCCTCTGCTTGCCCATTTGGCTCAATCTTTGTTCAGTTTCTCACTCGTGATCTCAAGTAGTCTAATAATTACTCAGAGTTTGGAAGCAGTCTGCATCCGGGTCTTGCTGACAGGATTGTGCACGCTCCCATTAGGAGTCAAATCCTGGGTTGTTTCCAAGCAACCTACATAAAGCTGCAGCTGCTGTAAGGGAAAATGAGCTTCAAAGCTTTACAAGAGGCTTTATATGCCTCAATAGTAGCATTTGGGTGACGTTTCTTTGTGAAGAGCAAAATAAAACAGAAAAGACATTAGAATGAAAAGGAGAGATATTTAACAACTGGAGTTGCTGACAACCCATAACAAAATTAGATGAAAGTGATAAAATACCCACTCTTTGCTTGCTTTTGTGTGATACAAACAGCTCTGAAAATGAATAATAGTCAGGAATTAATTTGTAGGATGCTCTTCAACTCTAAACCCAAGCATGGCTCATGACTGTTCCTTAGATTCAACACATGTAAAATCTGCATTTTTGTTTTATAGACACGTTTCTAAAATCCAACAGGTAAACTCAAAAAGATTTTTTACTTCAAAATGGATTCATCTTATAAAATATGTTAATTAACAATAATTAATAGTCATAGCTGGAGCCCTGATATATTCGATTAATTTTATTTTAACAATAAATTTTTATTAAATGTTGTCATACAAGTGTGAACAGTTTATAGAAGGCCCATCATAAACCCTAGGAATCATGGGAAATTGGAAGTGTTAGCTGTTTTAGATTTAATACCTTCTCAGGATGGTTAAATGTGTCAAATTCCTAAAGGTCAGTTATGATTTTTAACTTCAGAATGTTTTTCTGTAATCTTCTATGTTTACAATAAACTTTGTCTAAACTTAAAATCAAAGTTTACCAAGTTTCAAGTCAGCATGTCTCAACAAATTTTGCTTTGGCTCCAACCCTGATGTTATTTATGTCTCAACAGATTTTTTCTAGGAAAAAATACTGAAACATAGGATTGACAGGTTACGTTTTTCCAGGACAGTGTTCCCTTGTTATGTCATCGTTCAGTTGTCACAGTCTCTCTATTTTACTGATATTTTTTACAGTGTAAATTTGTATCTTTTTTTTTTGCACCGCATTTTGATTTGTGTCCTGATTGGCTGTTGACCTTGTCAATCAATCTTTTTGTCCTGTGACTCCTGACCTGACTTATGTTTTTAATGAAAGTTTGAACATCTATTGCGGGTTACTTTAAGAACACAACTCCTGTGATAACTGAGAGAAAACTGTATTCCTCCAGTGAAATGTGTATATGTCTGCTTTGCTGCTTAGAAGCATTGACATTAGAATGCTCAGAAATCGTGAAGAACAACAAAAGGATTTTTTTTCAGTCACGCGACTCCTCCAGTTCATTGCAAACGTCTGAGACTTTTGGGTCTGAAGGAGGCGCTGTAGGGGAGGAGGGGATGAAGAGCACACTGGTCCCTCGACTTCATTGCTGGCTGCTAAGGAATATTTTACAAGTATTTCCTCTGGTTCCTGAATTGCTACCAACCGAGGTTTGTTCCCCTGAACGAAGAAATGACATCAGCTGATTCAGAAATGGCTGAAAAAATCCTGAAATGCTAAGGAACATAATTGTGGTGAATAATTATCATCCGGATGAACGAATGATGGATGAAACCGGCCTCTTCTGGAAGAAAATGCCCTCTTGCACTAAACTGATGAAGAAGGATGAAGAAGGAGTAAGGATCAGTGACGGACATTCTTAGGCCGGGGTGTATCTCCGTATTCGCAGATTCCGCATATTCACACAGCAGAGACCACAACGGTCGAACAGAGACAAAAGATTTGCTCTGAAGTGGAGAAAAGCAGCCTTGCGTTGATATGCAACACCTTACAGTACAGAAAAGATGCAATCAACGTAAATCAGCTGATTCTGAAGTGGAGAAACGTTGCTTAGCGCTGTTATAGAAGACTTTACATTAGTCATGTGTTACAATAAAAGTCGAGGAGTTACGAAATGTCAAAGAGACATTTCTGGTGTTAAAGGGTTAGAAAAGCTGTTGGAAACACTAGTATGGTTAAGCAACAAGCCGAATGCAGGCAAACTATTCAAGAAGGTCACGGGGGGTTTATAAAGAAAAAAGGAACTCAAGGAATGTAAATACAGTGCAAAAAGTTAAAAATGCAAATATTGACTGCTAACCAAAGAAACGTGATTACATAGTGTTCTGAATTGTCATGCAAATAAGGGTCAAAAAGATAAAATTCTTTCTTTTTCAATTAAACTCATGGATGATATTCTGTCTCTGGGCTCTTTGGATCACAGACATCAATATCAAACACCTGTGATAGTTTATTTGCCTGGTGAGTTTAATTAAAGGAAAAACAAATAAAGACAGACGTTCCCCATTATTAAGCAGAAAAACATTTTCAAGCAATATGGGAAAGAAAAAGAATCTCTGCTGCTGAAAAGCAGGAAATAGTTAAATGTCTTGGACAAAGTATGAAAACCTTGGATTCGTGAAAACGTAAGTGTGATCATCGTAGTATTAAGAGATTTGTGGCTGATTCAGAGCACACAGGGTTCATGCAGATAATGGCAGAATGAGGAAGATTTCTGCCAGACAAGTACATCAGATTAAAAGAGCAGCTTCTAAAATACCATTATAAAGCAGCGAGCACATATTTGAAGCTTCTATTTGGCCAAAACAACACACACAAGGAGAAACGACTGCTGTGGGCCCAGACATGCATGCAGATTAATTTTCAGTCTTGTTCACTGATGCAACCCTGGATGGTCCAGACGGATGGAGTAGAGGATGGTTGGTGGATGGCCACCATGTCCCAAAAAGGCTGTGATGTCAACAAAGGAAGTGGCACAGTCATGTTTTGGGTTGGAATCATGGGGAAAGAGCTGGTTGGCCCTTTCGGATCCCTGAAGGGGTGAAAATGATATCTGAAAAGTTTATGGAGTTTCTGACCAACCACTTTCATACATGGTCCAAATAGAAGAACCGTGCTTTTTGTAACTAAATCATCTTCATGCATGAGAATGCACCATCTCATGCTGCAAGGAATACCTCTGCATCATTGGCTGCAATGGGCGTAAAAGGAGAGAAACTGATGGTGCTGCCTCCATCCTCCCCTGACCTCAACCCTACTGAGAACCGTTGGAGCATCCTCAAGCAAAATATCAATGAGGGTGGGAAGCAGTTTACATCCAAACAGCAGCTCTGAGAGGCTATACTGACATCCTGCAAAGAAATTCAAGCAGAAACTCTCCAAAAACTCACAAGTTCAATGGATGCAGGAATTGTGAAGCTGCTCCAAATGAAGGGGTCCTATGTTCAAATGTAACTTGAAGATCTTATTCATTGAAATAGCTTTTGAATTCAGTTAATATGACTTCCTAATGTAGCAAATTTAACAAATGACCATTTTCTGTTCTTTAGAATCCATAAAATGTTGTGAAACTCTGTTGTGCACAATAATGTGGAGCAGTGACTTTGAAAGTTTTTATTTTTAAAGAAACATAGTGTTGTCTTTAGGAAGTTTGCTTAGTAACACTTTAATATACATTCTAATGGTTTGTCACTTGATAATTACGCTTAATGTCATTTGCAATGAGTATTTAGAAAATCATAGAAAAAATATAATTTCCTTAATATTTGGAACGCACTGTAAATATAGGTTGGAAAATGTCTCATGGATAAGCATGTCACAGTGAGAAGGTGAGATACTTCTTCTTCCTGCTTTAATCCTTCCTTGTGAGCCTCATACCCAAATTAGCAGCTTTTGTAAGTGCTTGACACTTCAAGGTGGTTTGGAGCTAATTGAAGGTGTGAAAAGTTTCTAGGGTAGAAGTGCCTTTAAATCCACTGGAATATTGTACTGTTTCTTCCCTTTTAAAATGTATATTCACATACAATGGAATCGTTTTCATAAAAAACGCAGATTCATTGATTCCTGCAACCTGAAAGTTCACACAAGGCTCCCTTTTGTGGGTCATCCTGACCCAGGTCATCCCAGCATGGCCACTGTTTGCACTGCATGATAACACACACTAAGCACAGCGGTCGAACAGAGCCAAAAGATTTGCTCTGACTTTCTGTCCCACTGGCAGCAGAAGACAAGTGGAAGAGACTGAGGGGAGAGAAAAAAGGCTCTTGAAGATGTAAGTAATTCCTCAAATCTGCAGCTCCTCAGAGGGAATCTGAGAGAAGCAAATTATTCAATAATGTATTGATTTTCTTGCTGAGCTTTTTTTATTTTGACGATTATACAAAAAAAAGATTACCTAAAAGTTTTTGACTTAGTTACTCAATATAAATGTCTCTGCCAGAAACCTGAATGAAAAAATATAAACTTTCCATCTCCCAAAAACCTGTTTTGAATGAAGATTCAATCTCTTAGCGCCTTTTGTGCTCCAGTTTTCTCATCAAAAGCGCCTTGCCCCGAACACTGAACCCTTCATACGCTGATTAAAATGCAGCGTAGCATCGTTCAAAGACGGAGAGGGGCTGGTTTTGCATTTTAAGCAGCACATCCAGCATTTAGATGGGATATTACAGTAAAACAAGGGCTTAAAATTCAATGTGAGATTATGCACCACCTGAACTTGCTGTGGTAAACTGACATTTTTTAGATGACCTGAGAAAGGAAAGTCATTAAAGACATAATACAGCTGGTGTGTGGGGAAATCATCAAAAAGACATAAAGAAGTGCTCGTCATTTAAGCCTATAGTCACATGCACCTGTATGGGGGGGTTACGGGTGCTGCTGGGTTGTAAAGCATCTCAACCCTTAGTCACAATCTCAATCAATGGATACGGGATGTCTGAGAGTGCAAAATGGAAAAATCTGTGAGGGGCAAGCAAGCGGCCCACACAAAATTTTAGTAACATAGGCCGCTCGGTGAGAATGTTGAGCAAAAAATATTCATGCATGTTTTTTCTACAAGCATGCTGTGGGTGACAGGTCATATAATGAACTCTTAAACAACATGTAAAAGTAAGTAGGGATGAAGTAGTGAAGATGCAGGACTTACGTACATTTTTCAACTCCCTGGAAACCTGCACACTGTGCAAGAGGCCTACAACGCACTCTTTGGGCACCTGTTTAATGCTCTATGCACGCATGCAGCTTGACTGTTAGAAATTAGGAAATTAGACAATCAGAGTGTAGTTTGTGCGAGCGTCCTACCGGCATCCTATGGTAACCTATGTATCACCTGCACACCCTGTGGGTGCAGCATTGGTGCGCGGTCAGTAAAGAGTTAGTGCATGCACCTTACTAATGACTAGACTGTGGGAAAAGGGCACCATACGACAGCATCACCCATACAGCATAAGGGTGTGTTATTTACATCATCGGTACAAATACTTTACAAAGCACTTACAACACCCACAACAATCGTACTTTCCATGTCATGATCAAGGTGGCCCCCAGGGGGGGGTGATGAGCTTCATACAGTTTGGGTCCTTGGGCAAGATGCTTTCACGCTACCACCTAACTACGTAGCCACAAGGGGGCCCCAGTCTGTCCCTGGCCCAAATGGAACATACCATTACTGTATCCGTAAGGCGAATGTAAACTATACATACCTATGATGTATGGGCGATGCTGTTGTACTCTCTGCGCAGTGTGCAGGATTTAAGGAGAGATTAAAACAGTAAAAATCTGTACAACATGCCTGCGTCTCAACTACTACACATTTACCGTCACCTGCAGCATGCCCATCAGAAAGAGGGCCAGAAATGCTTGCTCTAAGGGGTCAACAAGCTGTCTGTGACCTTACTATTTCAGCAGGCCTTCTGCATGGCTTCCAGCAGGCCTTCTGCATGGCCCGTACAGGTTTGCCCATTTTTCACCTGCAAACAGCCTGTATCCACTCGTCAGGGCAGTTGGAACTAAGGCTTTACCATGAGTGTATGACAGAGAGGTATAAAACAGAGCTGTATTCTACAAACCACTGAAAATGTTGCTAAACTGATGAATTTTCACCACGTCTGGGTTTTCATGTGATTCTGACTCGATTTTTTTTTCATCTTGGACTTCCAGCATGGTCAAACGGAACCTGGTTCAATCCACGCGCTCCATCTATCTGGGCCTGGCATGTCTGTCTCTCACTCTTCATCTCCTTCTGGCCTGTTTCTGCCTCTCAGTCCTCCAGACCGCCTGCACCCCGCCTGCCTCCTCCACCTCCTCCTCTATTCCAAGAACAGATCCTCAACCGCGTCAGTCCTCCTCGTCGCCTGCTGCCTCTTCCTCAGACAAACTGCCAAGTGGCCTTCAGAAAGCGAATGCGTTTGACCCAGACAGGGAAAAAGCACCCAGAACTGAGAAAGATGAAGAAAAAAACCAACCGAGGCCTGAAAACCCAAAGCAGAGGGTGAAGGGTCGCTCCAAGCTGGAGGAACTGTTCAGCCACCCGCTCTACAACCTGCCACGCCCACTGATGCAGCAAGATGATTGGATGCTGAGGGTGAAAACAGATGAGGACAGAGGGGATGAAGGAAGTGAGGAAGAGGAGAAGGAGGACTTTCTGCCACATGACAGTGAGTGGTGAGTAAAATGAGACATCATTAACATTTAAACTTAAGATCGATAAAAGCTGAACGGACTTTGAAAATGTAAGTTTAACAGAAGGTTTCTACACTTTATGATATGAGCAATCTGCTGCTGACATGCATTCTAATAGTTAAACACTGACAACTTGGCTTTATTTTGTTAATGAATCATTGAAAGTAACTGGTGAGCGTCATGGTTTCATCATCTGCAGGATAACAGGAAGAGGTTTGGCTGCCTGCGCGACACAACTCTGTGTTTTTCATCTTTGCCATCCCTCACAGCTCATCGGATCATCAAGCCACATTCCTCTTGATGATCAAGCGGGAAGAAACTGTTTAATCTTGATCCGTCTTTTCATCCGTTTAGCTTTTGGCACTCAATCCTGCACATTTCCTTCTCAGCTCGTTAGGATTTAAGGTTTTATCTGGAGCTTTACTTTGGCTGTGAGAATGAGAGTTGCAGCTCCATGTAAACATGTTTTTTTGTTGTCTGGTTTCCCGATGTCAGTCATTAAAAAACAGGAGAAATTTCTGGAGTTACACAGAATTAAACTACAGACAAAACTGTTTAAACTGTACTTTGAAAACAAAACGTTTTCATGCTGCAAGAACCCCAAAAATCGAGGTTTTATTAAAAAAATATTGTTTTTTTTTAAGTTTAAGCTGCATAATTATTCCTATATTGCAATATATTAAAAAAATGAATGAATATTGCTGGCACAGCTGTAAAACAAAGACTAACGACAACAGACATTGAAGGGCTATTTTTATTTTTGTTCTGTAACTGCATGAGTTTTGCAGCTTTTGACGATGGTTTAATGTTTATTTGGAAGCCAAAAATACTAAAAGAATTGAGAATATGCTCTTTGCCCAGTCTTTTATTGGATTGTACATTTCCAAACACTACAAATATATAACCTGTGATGAAAAGTTAAGAATAAAAGTTTAAAAATGTTTCTTTGTATCTCAAAATAAGGCTGGAGATGCCTTTTGTTCTCTATTTGATTTTGTTTATTTGAATTTTCTTAGCTATTAGAAAGCTTACAGCATTATTGAATTTTAACTATTGGGTCTTTTGGTTACTTCCCTTAGGGCTCACTAAAGCCAATCACCCCACATTTCGCACGGTGTTATCCTCTTCATGACCCAATCCTCTGCGTTTACACACAGAGGATTTACACACAGCTGATCTATTCTTAAATTACATTTGTGCATGATGTAATCAACTTTGTTTGCTCCTCCCTGAACTCAAATCTCATTCTGTGCCGTTTCCTTTTTTGAAACATGTCTTCAGCACTGACATTTCACCAAAAACCAAACTTCCTCATCACCTGTTTCCTTCACCTACATGACCATTAAAGTCTCCTCCAAACATCCTCTTCTTCCCAAGGGAAACCCTGGATCACCTCACCCATCTCACCCCAGAATTTCTCCTCCAGCTCACATCCTGTTGGGCAAAATCACTGACAACCTTCAACATCCCACCTTCAACTCCAGCTTCAGCCTTATCACTCTATCTTACAGTCCCTTCACCCCCGGAACATTCATATCAAGCACTCCTGTTCCATTCCTCTTTCCACCCACGCCATGATCCATAAGCTTTGCTTCATTTCAACCTGGTCTCTTGAACACACAGGATATCCACCTTTCTTCTTTCTGTCATTTGAGGTAACTACATTTCTAACTGTAGTATTCTGTGGTTTTATTTACTGACACAACCCAAATGGTCACATTTTTTTCAGATTTTACCAGAAGTCATTTTGTTTTTTATTGATAACAAATTTAAAGCATTTGTATAAATATCTGATTTAAAATATTTTTACGTTAAAAATAGATACCCTGCTCCCAGTAATGAGCTTTGTGGAACCCCACAGTTACCAGCTGTCACACTGGCAGTTATTTTACTGAAAATCTTTATAGGTTTAAGATATGTGTGTGTTATTATTAACAAAGGAAACCTTTTGTGTATTTCTGCCAAGAGCTTAAGGGAAACACAGTTTGATGAGAACACATGAAATCACCAATTCATTTCATTTTTACCAAAACCTGCATGTTTATGGTTCTGTTATTTTTTTTATTTTTTATCCTTACCTGCAGGCAAAGCAGCAGTCAGGAGGAAGGCTATGATGAAACCACTTGGACAAGTGATAAGGAGACTCACCCTCCCTGGCTGCGGTTCCACTTGGGCATTTCTCGCTGGGAGCTGTACGACAGGAAAGACTCCAACCTGGCCCAGCTGACTCACTATCTGGCAACACAACCCATCCTCAGAGCTAGTAAGCCAAAAGACAGAGGAAACATAGAAGCAGGTGGAATTCATAGACTGAAATGAACAAAGGCTCACTTCAAAAGAATGTTGATTTATATTTAAGCTCCTGAAAGCATCCTCGCTCTGAAAGACATCTGTACTTTACCAAAGATTGTACTAACTTGTGCTTTACTACAAAAAAAAAAAAAACTAAACAAAAAACAAATGATACAATTTTTTTAGTTCTTATATTTTTATTATTTGATTCCATAAACTACTGAAATTGTTTTGGCCCAACCGGAATTTTAAACAAACTAATTTTTTAATTGAAACAAAAGTATTTCTTTTTTCAGAGTTTAAATGATGGAGAAGAGATAGGATCTTAGACAGGATCTTAGTTAAAAACCAAAAAAAGAAATGATTTGACTAAAGAAAAGCTGAATTTTCATCACACTTTTTATACATCTTGGCAACCTATCCATCATGCTTTCACACTTTAGCTTCAGGTGACCTTGTTCCTCTGCAACAATTCTCAAAGCTCACCTTTGATTGATTGCTGCGGTGACTGTCCACCTCTTTGATTGAGTTTCAGAGGTTTTCAATCGAGTTCAGGTGTGGAAACTGGGCTGCTGTTCCTTCCTCCACTCTTAGATTGACTTATTTGTCATAGAGCATCACGATCCTCAGGGTTTGGAACTATAGGTTAGAGCCGAAGAAGGCAAATAGTCCAGGAAAACCTTGCACGTGGGCTAAATCATGCCCATTTTCAGTCTTGCTTGGACCCCCACCCAATCATTCTTCAGAATCTCTAGTTGTGTCCGAATTCCCTCGGTAATCCCTAACCCCTAAAATACTATATAGTGCAATATTATCCAGTGCCTTTGAAATTTCACCCAATTCAGACACACACCCAATACTTTTCATGTATTTAAACGGCAAAAATGATGTCACCCATGTGTCGAAGTAAAAACCTAATAAATATGAAAAACAAATTTAAAGAATATTCATGAGTCTGTGTTCAAATGATGAAAATTTAGAGATGATAAAAAAATAAATTTAACTATAGCATTCCCTGCGATCACGCTAGTATGAATGCTGTAAGCTGAATCTGGCTGCTGAAGATGCTACATTCTATATTAGCCAACAAAAAAAGGAAAAATGTCTCCTAAAAGAGAAACAGGAACACTAAACAGCTTTCACACAAATACATTTTTTTCAAATGACAAATTGTTCAAAAGTACTGAATGCATTGTGGTCTATTTTTGCCAATCTAGTGAGCATTGATGAACACTTGCTTTTCAACTTTTGGGAAATTTCCAGGGCACCGGATTATGGAATTGTAGATTTTGAACAACTTAGTGCACTATGTTACGAGTAGTGAAGGAATTTAGACACAATTTCTGTCCAAAGTGGACCACAGGTGCTGGTAAAAGCAGAAACTACACTCATGAGAGAATATATATTTTTTTTTAGATCCTTAGACTTTATTGCTCTATAATCATTTTAAACGATTCATTTAATCAAAACTACTTTTATAATTATTTTACAAGTTCATTGATGTCCTAAAACTCTTTAAAACTTTTCTTGATTTAGGTAAACAAAGTTTGGCCATTCTGATCTATGTTTACTGCTGTCTCAACATTTAGGATTGAGAAGAACTTCCTGATGAAGCTCAAGCATCTCTTTCCTAATAATTCAATTGTTATTTCTGCTTTGCTTTAACTGTAAACTGTTGACTCAAACATCGAACAGACTGTCAAAAAAGAAGCACAGAAAGAGAAGCCAAGGGAATTCAGAATCCTCGAATTCTGTTATAGATTAAAAAAAAAAAAATTTATGTGCAGCCTAACTGATCTTTTGTTGGCCAGAGAATCAGGCAAAAATTCTCCAAACAGCAACAGAGCTTCAAGAAAAGATTCTCTGATGATAAAACACTTGGTTTTGGCAGGCGACACGCTCTGCTGTTGTAAGGTCATGAATTTAATCCACCCACAAACTTGTGCTACCCCAACACCAGCAAATGCTGAGCCATCTGCACATGAGCACAAAGATTCACACAACGGCACTGAGACGCACAGATGCTCGATTTGTGTTTGCTCCTCTGAAGCAGCCAGCTTGTGTCTTCTCTCTTCTGCAGCTGCTGCATGAATAATGGATGACAACGTGTCAGACACTGCAAATTAGGCACTAATCTCAACTAAAGGTGCGTTTTTCTCCCACTAGGTCATCTTTTCCTTGGAGTCTAACAAGTAAGCCACCACAGGAATCCCTAAATTTGACTTTTTTAGGACATCAGTATTTTACCTGAACTTGTATTTTGAATAAACAAATGTTCTTGTATTTGATCCAAAAACTACTTTTCTGATCATTAGTCTAAAAAGCAACAAAAAACAACCTTTTGTTGTTAAAATGATTTGTTGGTTATAAAATATCACCCAAGTCTACTTTTTTGTGATTTACAAATGAAAAGGAAAATTATTAGAATGGAGAAAATATTTAGCATAAACTTATATAAAATCAAATCAAACATTTTCTTGCATAAATTAACAAAATAGTCCAGCAGCAAAAGAGTAAATCAAACAGCAAGCAGCATTGTAGGCGCTACCTGCCTCAGCCTTCGCCGTCCCCGTTTGACCCGCCCTCTTGGCTGAATGGCTGATACATGCCCCTCACTCCCCCCTCTCCCATGTTGGTCAAAACTGCATGTCGCAAATTTAGGGCAAAAAAATACAATTAAAATAAACTTTTTTCAAAATGTCACCTTTTCTTTTGGTTTTATCTCCATGGCAACCATTTTATTTTTTGGTCTCCTGGGGATGACGAACAGACTCATGTTAGGCCTCCACAATTAATCGCAAATTTATCGTTAGCGCGATTTCAAGCGTTGCAATATCCATATCGCAAAAGTTGGTGAAAATAGCAATAAATGATAAAAACAGTTTTATGGCAACTTGAACTGTTTAATACATTTAAAAACTCCCTTTATGCATTTGACCAATCAGATGGAGCTTTTATATTAGATGTTGCCCTCCTAATTAGACGAGGGTCATTTGGAGAAATATTTATTGACTCTTATTTAAATTAAACTTTTGCAGTGAAATGGAAATGTTTGTGTTGTTTTTGCTATTCGTTCATTTATTGCAAGTTATATCGTCATCACAATATTGATCACTAATGTCGCATATCACGTGTTTTCCTCATATCGTCCGGCCTTAACTCATGTGATGTTTAAAAAAATCGGCAAAAGTACATTTTTTGATTTCCTTGGCGACAACGGTTTTGGTTAACCTTGCCCAGATTCCTAAATAGTTCATATTGCATGCTATATTGTTTCATTCAGCTCTAGCTAGAGATTCAGGTATTAACATTTCACAATATTATGGTAAAAAAAAGTATGCTAGCAACAGGAGAATGCCACTTTTGCGAACACCTCTCAAAATCAACAAACTGAAAAACCAACATGTTTTTCAAGTAGTTTCCTAATATTCCTTGAGGAGTTTTGGGGATCATTGAAGATGGCCACCTCTTTCTGAGGTCAAAAGTAAACAAATGTTTGGTTGTGATTGTAGACTTAATCTTTTTTTGTGTATAAGAATAGACCACCAAGTGGAGAGTGGGATATACTACACCAATTAAAAGTCAAGGCTTGCAAATATATAAAGATTATGCAATTATTAGAATTTAAAACTTTGGACAATAAATGAATGAAACCTTGTATTTTCCATCTTATCAGTTCAGAAGACAGGAGGTACGCAGCTGAAACTGCTCGTAACCTTCCCAAATTATGGACAAGCTCTGCTCAAGCCCATGAGGTAAAGACCTCATCATCCAGATCCATCTGAGGAGAAGGCCTGTCATAAACCCATATGCGTCTGTGTCTGCTCAGACAATCCAGAGAAGCCGAAACAGACACAAACCTCTTCTACTTCTCTGACTTTGAGAGGCACAATGCAGAGATCGCTGCCTTCCATCTTGACAGGTACAAACGCTGAGTACGGTGAATCCCTGAGCAGAGAAGCAGAAATGGAGGTGTTGCTTTGTCTTTCTCAGAGTTCTGGGCTTCAACAGGATCCCTCCGGTGGTCGGTCGACTTATTAACGTCACCTCCGAGGTCAGAGAGATCACCACTGACCGCCGCCTCGCCAAGACCTTCTTTACCTCTCCTGGTTTGTGTGTAAACGATGAGTCGGCTGTGTTTCAACATTTCAGACTTCTGCTCAAGTTGTCTTCTCTCTGTCTTCATCAGCCGGGAACGTCTGTTTCTACGGCCAGTGTGAATACTACTGCTCCACAGAGAACCCGGTGTGTGGACGGCCACACATGTTAGAGGTTTCCGTGGCTACCATGCTCCCCGACCTCTCCCTCGCTCCTCGCAGATCATGGAGGTCACCGTGGCGACGCTCCTACAGCCGCACCAAGCTGGCACAGTGTGTACTTTTAGTTTTCTACCATAGGCCCGCCTAAATTTTCCTTTTAAATCTCAAAAGACACTTCAAGCATGCCCATTTTGGACCATGCTCTCACTTTTGACACAACAACGGGAGTTTGCTGCCCTCTAGTGGTTGCAAAGAACTGCAACCCCAAAATGTTGCTCAGAACTTTAATAAAAATTAAATGATGAATGAAAATAGTCTGGAAGGATGAACCAGAAGTGGAAAAGACTATGGTCAGACCAGACTTTCAGATAAAAAAACGTGTAATTTATTTTCCTACTCTTTGACCTCCCTTGTGCTCCTTCAGGTGGGAAACAAACCTCGCTTACTGTGACAAAGTGAAGCAAACTCCGCCCTACAACCATGGCACCAGACTGGTGGATCTCATTGATATGGCCGTGCTGGACTATCTCATGGGTCAGTTCCTTTAGCTGTTTCTTTACGTGAAGCTTGAACTCCTGAAAAATAATATTTTTTTCAGAAATAAGTAGGGTTTCAAAGATTTGTCACATCATGCAAATTTTGAAATTTTGAGTTTGTCTTTGTCTGCAGAACATAAAGGATATTTGTGTACCAAATCAACATTATTTTCCTCATATTTTTCGTTCTATGACCTACTGGCAAGCATGTCTTTGAATTTAGAAATGTTTATTTGCTAATTATTATTTTATGATTTATATTCTCTGTAAAATGTGGCTTTAGCCTTGATTAAAGAGTGCTGGAATGTGGGGAAATGTTCAGACAAATTATGCTAAATGTTAGTTACACTCATTCATTTAAATTAGAAAAAATATAAATATGTCTTCAATATGTTTTGGATATTTTTGATCCATTAAAACATTGTGTTCCTCAAAGGCAACATGGACAGACATCACTATGAGACCTTTGAAAGCTTTGGGAATCAGACTTTTTTGCTGCACTTAGACAACGGACGGGCGTGAGTACCAGCTTTCAAACTTTATTTTATTTTATTCTTTTTCTTTTATTATGTCAGTTTGAAAAGCTGCTGTTAACATCTTCAGATTTGGACGACATTCTCAGGATGAGCCTTCGATTTTAGCACCACTAAGACAGTGTTGCAGGTAATTCTAGGTGCTGTCCTCGAAAGTCTCAATTTTTAAGTCACCGGAACGACACTCCTTCTGCTGCATCTGCAGGATACGTCGCTCCACCCTCCTGCGCTTGCGCCTCCTGACCCTCCCTGATTTCGCTTTGAGTGAGGTGATGCGTGAATCTCTTGCTCAGGATCCTCTGGCGGCCGTGGCACCACTGCTTTCTGAACCACACCTGTCAGCGTTGGACCGACGCCTTGCAAAGGTCCTGGCAGCCGTGGAGATTTGCCAGGAGAAGCACACAGATGTCATCTACGACGACCTGGAAGAAACTGATCAGAACTTTGAGCCTCAACCTCTCTGATGAAGATAATAAACAATAAATGTGTCATTTTCTGTTAAAAAAAAAAAAAAAAAAAGTATCTCCCTCATGCTTTTTTTTGAAAATGAAATGATAGTTTTATGACAAATATCTTAGATTTATTCATTTTTGAAATAGGGATGATATAAATTAAATATCATAAAAGGTTAAGCCTGTAGAACCTGTAAAGCCTTACAGTTATTGTCACCATTTGCTGTAACTTTCCCAATTTTCAATGAATATTAGGGTATTAAAGATTCATCTTTACCATAATTTGATTTTATTTATTTATTTTATTTATTGAACCTTTATTTAACCAGGAAAGTCCCGTTGAGATTAAAAACCTCTTTTTCAAGGGAGTTCTGGCCAAGCGGCAACAGCGACTAAAATACAGTCACATAATTACAAAGAGCAAAATAACAGAAAATAACCGATTATGGAAAATAAGTTCATGTTATGGAGTCAGCCTCAAGGCCTCTCAGTTTGAATTTAAAAGCATTCAAGGAAATCAACTCTGTCAAGTTCCAGTCCTTCTGTAACATGTTCCATGCATAAGGTGCAGAGTGGACTAATGCCTTTTTGCCCAGTTCGGTGCAAGCAAATGGAACAGTGAGCAACACATGATCATGTAAAAGAAGAGAATAAGAATCAGACCTTCTCTGTGACAGTAAGGAACAGATGTAGGTCGGCAGTAGTCCAAGCAGTGCCTTATAAATGAAAGTGTACCAATGAGACCTCCTTCCTATGGCCAGGGCAGGCCATCCCACTCGAGAATACAACTCACAGTGATGTGTCATTGTTTTACAGTAAGTAATGAACCTCAGAGAAGAATGATAAACTGTGTCAATCATTCGAAGATATTGACCGGAAGCATTCATGTAAAACAGGTCTCCATAATCCAACACAGAGAGGAAAGTCGCAGCTACAAGTCGCTTCTTTACTTCAAACGAAAAACACAGCTTGTTTCGAAAATAAAAACCCAATTTTAGTCTCAGTTTCTTGACAAGATTCTCCACATGAGGTTTGAAAGTGAGGGAGTCATCAATCAATGCACCAAGGTATTTATACTCATGAACCACCTCTATGTTGTTTCCTTCAAGAGTGGACACTGAGGGAATTGTATGAGGCATCTTCTTACAATTAGAAAACAACATAAGCTTGGTTTTATCAGCATTGAGAACTAATTTTAGTTGAAGTAAAGATTGCTGGACAGCACCAAAGGCTTTTTGCAAGGATTCATCGGCCTTATCAAGAGTTGATACACAGCAATAAATAACTGTGTCATTAGCATAAAAATACATATTAGCATCAGATACATTTAGTCCCAGATTATTGATATAAATAATGAATAGGAGGGGAGCTAATACAGAACCCTGTGGAACCCCCCTGTGGACAGAAACACATTCAGAACATAGACCTTCATATTTAATGCACTGGGTTCTATTACTCAGATAATTAGAGAACCAATCAACTGCTTGCTCTGACAATCCTGACCGAAGAAGTCTTCTCTTGGAAACTCCATGATGGACAGTATCAAATGCTTTTGACAGATCAATAAAAAGCTATGCACAATATTGTTTCTTGCCAAGATAATATCATTTATCACCTTCAATGCTGCTGTAACAGTGCTATGTTTTTTTTTTCTAAAGCCTAACCGATTGAATTGGAAAATAAAAAGTCTTTTAATTGCTCACTTACAAGAGATTCAAGAATTTTGCACAATACTGATAGATTAGATATAGGTCTGTAATTAGTTAAAATTGCTGGGTCACCTCCTTTTAATAAAGGGAGAAAAAAAGCTGATTTCCAAATGGAGGGAATTTCTTTGGTTTTGACTGTTAGGTTGAATAGAATTGTCAGAGGTTCTGCCATAAAATCAGCTGCTAGTTTCAAAAAGTAAGGGTCTGTTAAGTCAGGTCCAGGAGATTTTGTATGATCTAGAGCTTTCAGGGCTTTGTGCACTTCCTGAATGGTGAAAGGTACAAAATTAAAAGGCTGTCCATTGTACTCTGGGGGTCTGTGCAGGGTTTCACAAAGTCTGCTCCTTCAGAGTCAAACAAGGAAGTAGAAGATATAAAATGTTTGTTAAAACAATTTAAGACCTCCATCCTATTAAAAACAGGGCCAGACTCATTTAAAATATATCTAGGTAGAGCCTGTGAGCTTTTACTCACAGAAAGGGACTTAATAACTTTCCAGAATTTTTGTGGATTATATAAATTTTTTGTGGTGACAGATAAATAATATTCTGATTTGGCCTTTTTAATAAGGGAAGAGCATTTGTTTCTTAGTTGTCTAAAAACAGACCAATCATTTGTAGCGCCAGTTTTCCTTGCACAGGCCCAAGCCATGTTACCCTCATGCATAGTATCTGCCAACTCTGGAGAGAACCAGGGGTTTTCTCGCCCCTTTACCCTGTGCCTTCTTAAAGGAGTGTGCTTATTTACAATTTGAATAAAACTTGTCTCAAAAAAAAGTCCAAGCTAATTCTACATCTGGCAACAGACCTATATTCATCCAATTAACTGCAGACAAATCATATATTGATATGCTTGTTGATTAAAAAGTTTGAAATTTCTCTTATAAATAATGCGTGGTTTAAATTTGGGGATTTTGGTGTTCCTAACAGCAGCTACCACACAGTGGTCACTCAAATCATTGCAGAAAACACCTAAAGATGAGAATTTATGTGGTACATTTGTTAAGACTAAATCGATTAAGGTGGACGTATCAAGACATTTAAGATTAGGCAGAGTGGGTAAATTGACCAACTGGGTAAGATTAATAGAAACACAGAAGGACTTAAACTCATCCGAAACCGGATTAAGCCATTCATTAAGCGATTCATATCATGTTTTATGGATGCAGATCCGATTTATTGTTAATTTTGGTTCATGGCCAAAAATCCAACCAGTGTGAGGCTCAGATAAATACCTGAGTAATGAACAGTTCAGGTGAAGTTTTCCAGATTCCTTGTTTTTCATGTAAGCTAATCAAGTTTAAATTAAAGGAGACATCTGTCGAGGTTGTCTTTCAAAGAGACACAAGACAGGGGCATCCACTGTCCCCCTCTCTCTTTGTCCCTAGAGCAGTGTCATTATATGACACCTTTTCATCCATCTCTGAGTACCAATATACCATTAAAGACAGGGAATATTAAATATTTAGGCGACATTTACGTATCCAGTTGATCATTGTTAGTGCATTAAACTGCATACCATTACCTAAAAATGTACAGGATATGACTTAAAACAATGGGTCAACCTGCCAATATCACTCAATAACAAAAAAGCTTTAGTGTAAATGAAAATACTACTGAAAATTAACTACCTGTTTTCTATGATTCCTGTATAACCACCTGCAATATGGTTTAAATCATTAGATACATCCATATCCAAGTTTTTATGAAGAAATAAACCACCAAGAATTGGTTTAAAAACTTTGAAAAATGCTAAATCTAGTGGTGGTTTAGAGTTTTCAAACTTCGCCAACTACCTCCTTGATCACAGACTACAGTGTATTTTAAAATAATATGATAACAACCCAACAGCCCACTCATAGATGGATGTAGAACAGTCATTATGGGAAGAAATTAAACTATCAGACCTTCCATTTATTAGCAGTTCTATTGAGAAAGCGGTATGTTTGCTTGGAATGTATTAATATTAAAGCTACATTAACAGCATGGTGGAAACCTCTAAAACGACATTCTTATTCTGGCAGGCTACGGGTATTACACATATTGAGCATATAATTCAAGAAAAAGCTTTTCTCTCCTTTCAAAATTTGAAGGAATTATATGGAATAAGTAATAACACCCTCTTTAAATACCAGCAGTCAAAGTCAGTAATAAGCACAAGGTTTAAATTGAATCAGATGAATTTGACCCCACCGGAATCAGTGAGTAAATTGTTGAATTAACGTATAAATTCTGACATTAAAATCAGAATCATGAGAAGAAAGTCAGAATTCTGAAAAAAGTCAGAATTCTGATATTAAACTCAAAATTCTGAGATTAAAGTCCGTATTCTAATATTACAGTCAGAATTCTGATATTAAACTCAAAATTCTGAGATTAAAGTCCGTATTCTAATATTACAGTCAGAATTCTGATAATAAAGTCAAAATTCTGAGATTAAAGTCAGAATTTTCTATTCCCTTTTTCTTTCTTTTCCATGGCTTTAACCCTCTTCCGTATGTCACTGTGTACATCTACATTATTTTTTCCTGCGTTCGTGTTTGTGTGTGTATAGGGTGGGCTGTTTTTAACAGGACAATTAGGAAATAAAGTATGAAGCAGGACAACGTGAAGTGGGGGGCATTTGGAGGCTCTGTGGAATCTAGATTCTGCTGATTTATTTGAGGCACATCTTTTATTTAATGTTAAACTCTGGAAAAGGGTTAATATGCACTTTAAATGAAGATTTTTCGACATGTATATTTAACTGTGCCTCAGTATTTGTGATTTGTATTATCAGTAAATTAATCACATTTACTGGTACCTCTATTAATTCTTTATATTATTATTATTATTATGAGTTTTTGTTGTTGTTGTAGCTGCATTTTCGAAACACTGGTAATTATATGCCACGAACATCGCATTTATGAAGTGACTAAAAATGCTAAGGGTGGCTCACTATTATCTATTATCTGGTCTTGGAACAAGTAAACAGCATGAGACTGGTCAGTGGATGGGTGGCCAGGACGGCCAAAAAGGGTGAAGAGCCGAAATCCTTCCCTCATTTTTACTTTCGCTTTCCGAACATCAGAGGAAGGAGGGCCGTGGTTTATCCAGGAAGAGCCTCCGCCTGCAAGGCGCTTTCTTTCAGTGCATCTTCACCTTTTCTTCACGGTAGAATAATTGCTGGAACGTTCTCGTATTCTTACGGGTGGTCTTTAAGGTTGCATTAAGTGCGTTTGCGACATTAGTTTTTCCCAAACGTGATTCCAGGAAAAATGGACCCGCTGGACTTTCTGGAATCCGCCCAACTCCAACGCTTTTTCCACTCTCGTAAAACCGAACTGTCCTGCCTGGAAAACCCGCAGACTTTCCTCAGCCAGCTCAGGGACCACAACCTCATCCCGGAAGACAGATACAAGGTATGACTCCCGCCACTTTTCTTTATTAATTAATCTATTTTCCAACGGGCGCTGGGAGAAAGGCGGGAAAAGCGCGTCTTCATTTCAAATAGTTTCGTTTACGTAAGAAATGTTGTGGTGGAAATGTGGACCTGGTCGCAGACAAGTTGGCGGTAGAACATCATTCGCCGGAAACGAAATCCTTTTTTTCCCCTCGTTTTCTCAGAACATCAAAAGATTACACAGATATCCACATGGATAGAACGGAAATAGATAAAGATGAATAAAATAAATTACAATCAGGATTGCATTGCAATACAAATGTCATAATATAATACTAGGGATTGACATACAACATGTTCTCTTCAATGAAAGTGGACAGATTTCTAGTATTTTTGTTTTTCATAAACTTTTGTGATTTAAAATACAAACAGATCTCTTTATTTATGGAATGTATTGAATAATGGTCTGATTTTAAGAATCTGCTCTCGTAAATGAAACATTTGCCAGATATTAATAAAAAAAATAAATGCCAAATCAAATAATTTATCACCAGAAACCACTCCAAATAAAACAGTTTTCTGTAATTGAATAATAAAGGAACTTTAAGCAACAACAACAGCAGCAAAAAACTTCTCCCAAAATGAATTACATATTTACATTCAATAAACGAATGATCAAGTATTTCTGTATTGATCTCACAAAGAACTGTTATTTTCTCAAAAGCCAAAATGTACGCATAACATTTCCATGCATTGATGCATTGAAGCATTAATGATTTTAAAATGGATTTCTTTGTATTTTGGAAGAATTGGATATTTAACAAACTGACATCTTAACTTGCATACTTCCTCCTTTATGTAATTCTATGATATTATATAATTACTTTTGGAAGATGTTGGAAACAGTTTTCTAACAAACAAAGATGGTATTAATTTGAAAGTTTTTGAATTAACTGATTGACCATCAAACAACAGAGATGGAAGTTGAAATTGAACATTATGAACCAGACTGGAGAACATTTAGATTAAAGTCTGAGGGATGGTTTCTATCACATTTTTATTTTGTTTTCTATCATTTAATTCAAACTTCAAACGAGATCATGTTTCCACTGTCATTCATTATGTGTAATAATGACCAAATACCGTTATCAAGCAAATGTTTGTTAAAGAATGATGTGTTCCTACATAAAATTTACCGACAGTTCAATATGGGAGTGTTGTGTGGACTAAAGTAATGTTTGAGTATGAGTTTCCAGTACAGCAGGGGTGTCAAACTCATTTTCACATCAGCATAGCGGCTGTCCTTAAAGGGCCAGATAAAACGTATTCATGTAACAAAAGGTAATGAAAAGTAAACATAACTACCCCTTAATGTTAAAAAACTCATTATTTATTTATTAGAACTTTTTAAAGTGACAATTGCAGTTGCATAGAAACATGTGTTTGCTTGTCACTCTAGCATAAATCCTTTGAAAATGTAGTCCGCTTATTAAAACCCAAATGCTCCACTAATAAGGATCAAGGTGTCCATGTGGATAAAGGAAAATAACTTAAAACTGAGCTAGAATGATCATGTATTACACATGTAACATTTTACAATAAAAGGCTGCACACAGCCTTGCATCCAACTGATAGTTTGATGACAATTTGTCTGCATTCACACATAAGACCTGCAAACATTGAATAATTACAACAGCAGCTACACATAAATAATATGTAATCGACTACAAAAAAATTGCATTTTAAGAAATTGAAAACTTTTTAATACAAAATTAAATGCCAAATCAAATAATGTATCAACAGAAACCATTCCAAATAAAACAGTTTTTTTGTAATTGAATAATAAGGTAACTTTGAGCAACAAACAACAAAAAACTCCTCCCAAAACGAATTACATATTTACATTCAATAAACGAATGATCAAGTATTTCTGTATTGATCTCACAAAGAACTGTTATTTTCTCAAAAACCAAAATGTACGCATAACATTGTGGGCCACATAATATGACATGGTGGGCCAAATGTGGCCCACCATGTCATATTATGTGGCCCACAATGTTATGCAATGTTATGGCTTTCAATCCACCTTCACCGTAATCCTGAATTTTTCATTTTTATGTAATGAGTTTGGTTTTCCATATGAAGTTGAATTCAGCCTGTTTTTTTTGTTTTCCTTGTAGATTTAGGAATTGAGAGTGATAGGGCTGGGCGATATGGCCTAAAAATAAAATCTCCGATTTTATTTTTTTTAATTCGATTTCCGATTTTTCCCCGATTTTTTCCCCCTACTTAAGAAAAGCAATAAGTACAAACGGCAGACAACTTAAAGCAAATGTTGCTTTTATTTAATCAAATGCAAGACAAATGTTACCCCCATTTCTGGTATGAATAGTAAATAAATAAAAACACTCTTGGAATCAAAGTTAAGTATAAAATGTTTCTTCTCACTCCTTTTTGGACTTGTGTTTATGTAATTTTGTTGTGTTCTATGTAATTTTTCTTGTTTTATATAATTTTTGTCTTGTTTTTGTCTTATTTTGTTATTCTACACTTGTTTTCACTTGACCAAAATAAAAAGGTTACTTACTTAAAGTCCCAGCTGTGTTTTAAGTCACAGGAGTAAAGTCACAGGAGTCGCGGTTTAACCCCCCCCCCCCGCCTCCTCCGAAAACAAAATCCTACGGTGGCCGCGTCGCAAATGAATATACAAGTAATAATTACAACGCAGTATTCTTTATTAACAAATAACAGTAACAACTAACTATCTAACTAATGAACTAACTATACAGGCGTTGTAGAATGAGTATGTGTGTCAAGTAGCGTGTGTGTTAGGGCGCGTGCATGTGTAAGAAGACTGAGCGCGTGCCACGCGACAGCGCGTGAGAGCCTTTGACTCCGATGGGCTCCTTTAGGTAAATGTTGCAGCGTGGGGGGGTGTCTCTTCATCCACGTCTGTGACAGTAAAGCCACACCAGTTCCACACAACAGATGAGTTTATTTCTTTCTTGGGAACAAACTGCCCACTCTCACCGGTAGCCATGCTGTCGCGTGCTGTTTCGTGTGTTGTTTGTCCCGTGCCGTGTGAAACTAACGCTACGGAAGCTCTGAGGAGCCAAAAATGCGCCACATAAAAACTCGATTTAGTTATTTTGGAAATCGCCCGTAACAAAAAATTCGAATTAATTCATTTGATCGATTTATCGCCCAGGCCTAGAGAGTGAATATGCTGGATGAATTGATAAACATTCCAGTTTAGTGTGAAACATTCAGCCCAAAATGGAAATGTCACGTTGTGACCAGACGTTTAAATTGACTTTACACTTTTCTAAAGTTTTCCATAAATTCATTTCCTCCATTGTTTTGCTATCAATGGTCATGTAAACACCAAGATATGTCACAACATTCCTAATTGGTATGTTCTGAATAATGTATTTGCAATAATTCACACTTGCTGAGATTTAGTTTTAAGCCAGATGCGTTAGAGGAAAAAAATCTACAGTTTGAATGATCTCAGGTATTTGATGACTGTCCTTCATGAATATGACTGTGTCATCTGCAAGCTGATTGATCACTAACTGTTCTCCCAAGACACCGAGTTTACAAAAACAAAAGAAGTATTGACAACATTTCTGTTGAAATGATAAAGAGTAACTGTGAGTTTGGACAGCCTTGTTTAATTCATTTATTATTAATTGGAAATTGTTATTTGGAAATTTACCTTTCAATTGCAGCCAAAATAGCCTCATTTGACCTGGGATTGGACTCCTGTCCTGCTTTTACCTTCAAAGGTCGTCCAGTAGATTTTGTGGGAGTTGTTGGTGCTTCCCTTTTCATGTTGGAAGCGACGCCCATCTGAGAATAGTCATGCTTGCACATGGTTGTACAATGTGGCAAAGTTACAAAGATGTTCACCGCAAAACAAAAATTCGGACAATTTTTTATATTGTCCTGCTAGCTCAACTAGTTTTCTGTAAAGCCATTCAATCTCAGTTTTAAAATTACAACATTTGCAGCAAAAAACAGGGAGAGAGCGTCCGCTCAGTCCGCCATCCCAGCCGGGCCTCCAGGTCCTCTTGATATGGACTACAACCATAGACATGTGCAACATGTAGCACTAATATACCATAGCAGCGCCTCTGACTGTGGTGTTTTCTCAAAGGCTGATGTTATTCGTTCTTATTTACCTGTGACCAGCACAAAAAGTGATGAAAAATTCATGTTGCTATGTGCAGTTAAGCGCGCATTACCCGCATGTATTCCAATGTAAACTTAAAGTCACATTAGCTGTCACACACCTAGGTGCGTGAAATGTGTTTTCTGCATTTGATCTATCCCTTGGAGAAGCGGTGAGCAGCAGAAACAGCCAGGCTCAGGAACCATTTGCAGGGCTCCAGACTAACTTTTTTCACCAGGAGCACAGTGGCCCCCAACTGAAAATTTTAGGGGCACAACCAGAAAATTTAGGGGCGCATACCGTAAATCAACATGCAAACCAAATCTACTAATTTCCACTGTATTACTTATAAATACTTTAATAATAGATGCAAAAATTACAATGTGCTGTTTCAAATTCTGTGTCACATCTTAATCTGCACTTTTGAAGATGCAACAACAAGGTAAACTGACAAAAGCATCGCTGTCATGACAAATAAGTAAAGAATGTATGTTGGTGACACAATAAGCGTGTTTGAGATCACCCAGGTGGACTCAACGCTGCACAGATCACCTGGTGTGAGACATATATTTTTGTTTTTGCTCCAACATCACCTGTCAATCAAAACCTGATGGTTTTTGTAGTTCAGTGATCAATCAAAATAATATAAAATACCAATTGATTAAAAAAAGGCTACATGCATTACAAAACATTCAAATAAGCATAAAATATATAATACCACAGATCATACTGAGGGGGAGAGGAATATTAAAACTAAAATGAATGTTAAGGACAACTCCAACTTCCTGTTGTCCTTCATTCGCCTTCACCCCCCCCCCCCCCCTGCCTGGTCTCCCCAACGATCCAGGCGAGGTGCTGGTTCATCTCAAACACGTCTATCGTTGCATTTTCCCCAACGTGTTTTCAGTGTGTCTAAAACTAAATCTTGTCACTCGCACATATTTAAAGTTCAAGCCCCGTTAGCTGTCACGCATGTACGTGAGGGACATTTATTCTCCTCAGCTGACCCGACTCCCGCAGGAGCGGTGAGCTGCCCTAACAGCCATGCATAAACCGTTTGTGGTCGGGGGTGACACGCCGCCGCGCGCTTAACCAAAACCCTAAACCTTCCTCTGGGTCTGTTCGACCTGGAGAAAACTTCAGCACGCACTGCATGTATTTAGAAAATTACGAGCGAAAAAATATGTTCTAAAGGAAAGTAAGGAACTCCTTAATGTGGTCCGGGGAGGGAGGGGGCTGTCAGGTGTCCTTCTTTCAAGCCCTGTGATTGTCACGCCCCCAAGAGTCATATACCCCACTGTGATTGGTTGGTCAGCTCCGCGCACAACAATGAAAAAGTGTCTTTCATACAAACTGGCGGGCCGAATTAAAATTGAACTATCATATTAAGGCGGGGGCCGCAAAATATCATCTCGGGGACCGCGAGTTTGAAACCCCTGCTGTAGACTCTGGCCCTGGTACACCAGCCGCAGGTCGGAAGAATGAATCAAAAGTTCACTTACCCATAGCTCAGACGCACATATCAGGTTGTGATGATATTTGTCTCCGTTTCCTTCCCACAGATGTTTACGCGCGCGTGAATATCTCTAGGCCCCTCCCCCTAGGCATCACGCGAATGTGTGCTCGCGTTTTATGAGTATGTGCGCGAGTGTGTGTGTCTGCCTGCGTGCGTGTGCGCTCATTGATTATTTCATTGATCATTGACATGCCTCTTCTACGTTTAATGTATTAAAGATACGAAGGGTGGGGAGGCAAATTTACTGGTGGCACATGTGCGACTGGATGTAAAATTCAGTCGCACACTCTCAAATTTTGGTTGCAAAATGCGACCAATTGGTCGCAGTCTGGAGCCCTGATTTGGTGGTTTAACCTTAACCTGTAATCCTAACCTTAACCCTTTCTCTAGGTCTGTGCAGCAAAGAAAAAAGTTCAGCACTCGTTGCACATATTTGGAAAATTATGTGTGAATGGAGACTTTCTTTCTTTGAAAAGCTCAAATGAGGACACATTGAATCGCTCTTCCAGCGACACTGGTTCTGTAATCTTGCAAATTCAGGATTCTCTAAATGCCTGAGAGCCATTGTTCTGCTTGTTTTCCAGCAACCCCTCTGTTTATCCCCTATTTGAGAATTTCAAAAAGTTTCAGATCAATATAACTTTAAAAATACACATATACTCTAAAATCATGTAAAACACACACACACACATTTGTATCACCAGGAAGTTTATTGAAGTAACATTTTGTCAGTTCAAAGTTTTGTTGAAATCTGCTTACTAGGTTTAAAAATCCGTTCGAATAACCGCTTGAGGCAAAGCTGGCAGGATAATTCAAAAAATGAGTCATGAACTTTCATGCACTTGTAGTTTCTTTCACTCAGTACCTCTTCTCTGAGCTTAATATTATTTAGTTTTTTTAAATAAAGGTTGTTGGAACAAGGTCTTCTATTTTCCACTCGAAAGAACCATTTTTATCAACTTGTTTTTGTTTTTTTTTTCACTTGTTCTGTCCAACAACTTAGCAAACAGATTAGAGCTGCAGGCCTTTTGTGTTGGACAGGTTTTACTATCACAAAAAGAGGTTGTAGAACTTTAGAAACCAGAGTGTAGATCTGAATTAACCCCTTTTTGTTGTATTATTTATTTCTTTATTTGTTATATTTAGTGTGTGTGGGGAGGAAGAGGGAAAATGTGTGTCGGGGGGTGGGGGTGGGGGTGGGGGTGGTGGAAGAGAGTAAAGGAAAGAAAAGTGAAAAAAGGGGGGATACAAGCACTGATTTGGATCAGTTATTCTTTTAAGCTGTAACAATTATACCAGATCTGCTGGAAAGACAAATATTCCATCATGGGTAAAAATCTGACACGAAGAAGAGTGGAAAATATCTGACCATCACTGTGGGTTAGGAGGAGGGATGAAGCAGACAGGGGGCAGTGTGGCAGTGTGCACGTGGGGGTGGAGATACATGCATGCTGCCGAAGTGAACCTTATGTTGTGGGGAACCAGATCCTACCCAGCCAGAGCAGCCAGACCAGGAAAGGGGAGGAGTGGTCCCCCAAGGCCAGGGCCCCCCCCACACCGGACCCAAGCAGCCCGGGAGGGGGGGAGGCGGGGACCGCCCACCCGACCAGCTAGGCGCAGAGAAGGCTACAGGGGCCCCCACTACGCCCAGAGGCATAAGCGAACCCGGTGTCCGGCCCCCAGGCCACAGGACAGGAGCGCTTAGCCGTACCAGGCGGCAGCCATGGGGGCCGCCGGGCGCCGGACGCCGAGACAAGGGCCAAGGACGAAGCCAGGGACCCAGAACCCGAGAGCCGCCCACCACCCGACCGGTGCCCCGTGTCCGCGAGCCAGCCACGGCACGCGACCCGAGCAACCCAGAGATCGCCACGCACCCACAGCCACCCCCCATAACCCTACCCACTACAATCCCCCCCCTCCCTTACCCTTAAAGTGATCAACTTTTTTTTTAAATAATCATTTTTCTTTAGGCCTTCTAATTTTGAATGCTGCATATCAATTCACATTCTCTCCTATAGTACTATTTTGAGCGAAATGTCCAGGGTGTACCCCGCCTTTGTCCATCAGTAGCTGGGTACAACTACCCCTAGCTGCAGTGTGCAGACTGAGGCATGGCTCAACATGAGCGGGGTTAAACACATTGTGCTCCACTGTATTTGATTCTTTTTCGTTACCGTAATTTCCATATTTTTCTTCACATTTTATAAGTTTTCACATGCAATATTGCCACCTACCAGATTCTGGAGTTTATCGTGAGATGAGTGAATTAAGGCTCGCCATGTTCAGGAAGAGACTAGTTATGTACACTTTTTACAAAAAAAACCTATCCGTTTTTATTTATGGCTACAGGAACAAGAAAGGCAGACTAAACAAAATTGTGGTGCGTCGGTTGCAAACAAAACAGCTCTTATCTCATATAGATATACCTCTGACGGTGTCCAAATTCGAGAGCTGCGTTCTACCTGGACTGTAGATTGTAGGCTGCTTACGTTACAGCGCCACGACAAGTGCTGTCCAAATTCAACGACTACTTCAAATGGGGCCAACGATTTCGGCCTTCTTTTTCCCCATTTTTAAGGATTAGTCTGGCATATCCTTCTATGCTGTCCACATCCCAAGATGCATTACAGCCGAACCCAGAGATTTTCTGACAACTTTGCGGTGTAGGTACCATAACCGTTCGGCCTGGAACTTCCGTTCGGGTCCTTTCGACTGAAAGTAGTGTCACACTACGGTAACCCCACTAGGACAAACAACGTAGCGTTCATTTCACGTTCCCTTTTGTAACCTAAAGTTATTTTCCCTCATAAATTGTGTCTGACAATATTCTTTGTCATTTTTATAAAGAGATTTTGCCACAATCTGCTTGTTATTCCAGTTTAAGTTCAACCGTGGCTGAAAATGTTGTTTGCACGGCTAAATATTGGTCTTCCGGGTCCGTTCTGCCAATAATAAAGCACTAGGCGCACGGATTAAAAAAACTTTAAGTGAACATGCATTTAATAATAATAAAGGCACGTTTAGAAGACAATCTCGCTCTATGTCGGAGCTCTGTTTGTTTACAACAGACTTCATAATATCTCTTCTATGGTAGTATCGTGATTTGTCCAGACCAATCACTATCTGACACGTCATCGGATCAATCACATAATGTGACGTCAGCATCAGTAGGTTATGGTACCTACAGCGGCATGTGAAGCAGGACCCAGAGTTGGAGATAATTACGCCTTTAAATGTAAGTAAACACTTTACATTGATACATTTATGGTTTGATCCTTAATATAAAACATTTTAAAGTTATTTTGATTTAAACATTTTACAATAAAAGTATTTATTATAGCTTTCTCGGCTCGTACGCTAGATCCTGCAATTTTTTCTCCGTTGTTCTTTTTCTATTTTTTTTTCTTAATGCAAACGTAATAAAAAAACATAATTTTATATCTTTTTAGGAACCAAAGAACAGACAGCAGCTTTTATAAAGCTGCGGAAGAGAACGATCATCTATTCACTGGTGCCAACTTTTCGGCTGCAGTGGCATGAAGGTAAAACCCTACACGCCTTCGTCACAGTAGAGGTATAGCCTTTATGTTTTGATGTGAAACATATTTTTAAAAGGCTTTTAACTCTGTTATCTCTCCCTCTTTGTTTTGTGGGTTTTTCAGGACAATCCTGGAGAAAATGAAGCTGCAGGAGAAAGTTTCCCTCACTCAGGCCAAAAAAAAGGCCTTAAAAAAACTCAAAGTATGTTCATGCGAGATGAAGAATATAACGTGTGACACACGTTAAATATGCATAGGGAAGACATGAGGCTGCAGAGAGAGGCAGAAGAGCAGAGAGCACAAGAGAGGAGGGAGACTTTTGACCGACTTTTCAGTCTTTTGGAAAAAATGGTCAACAAATGAAGTAGCCTATCAAGGATTTGTGAGAAAAATACATTAATAAATGAAGTTAATATTTGATATGTTTAAAACATTTGAGGTTTTCTGAATGTAAATAAAAGAATACATCCAAAACAGCAATTGTCATGAATTCATTGGAACACTTTTATTTACAATTATTTACAAAGTTTTTTGACATAGATGGAGTGCTGCAACTGAGACCCAGGGCTGGAACTTTCTGGTTGGCGATTGGAACATCTGCAGGGTGGTCGGCTGAGAGAGTTTCAGGATGCAGCTTCACTGTACACTGCATTGTTCATCCACAGGGCTGGCTGTCGATATATGCTGCGAGACCAAAGATTATTCATAAATACACAAACATGAGATAATAAATGCGCAATCTTAATAACTACCGTTGATGACCTCCAAACCAGCCCACATAGTTGTTAATGAAGAAGCCCCCAATGGTCACAAACAGGTGCCATCAATCCACTGATGGCACCTGCTGCTTTAAGGAAGGCTCAGTGCCGTGCCAGCACTGGAAACCCATGGGACACCCCTTCCAGGTCTTCAAGAGCTTTCGGAAAGTGAATGACCTTGTGGTGAATGGCCACCACCTCCTCAGTGACTCTGTGAATGATGCAGTGGACAGTGGAACGAGGCATCCTAAACACTCTTGAGACCCCCCTGTAGGATGCTGTGCTTGTCAACCAGAAAAGGAACACTAGGATCTCAATTACAGCACTCCACGCATGTTGCCAATCCTGTTCAAGAAGACTCAGGAGGACTCTAAGAGATTCCCTGTTTACTTGGATGTCTGGTCTTGGATCTTCACTGTTAAAAAAATGCTCCAGGACTGGGAGACCCTGGTTGATTCTACAGTACAGTAGAGGTCTTGTCTGGTTAAAGAGAAATACACAAAAAATCCCTTTTTAGTATAAAGATGTGGTTTTAAGTTTGTATGAGTCTTAAAAACAGGATTATACTTAGGTGGATGTGATAATAACAAAACACTTAAAGACAACTTTTACTGAATTCAAATAAGAGTGGAGTAATTATTCGTAAAATTAATTTCTGCAATAAAAAAGGTCACATGATAAAATTAACATTAAAGACTATTATAGTCTGAATAATATAATAATTTTAAAAAGGTTTATAGTTATATACCTATTTTTACATTCTCAAAAGAGGGTAGCTACTTATACACAGTTACATTTACAATAATAACTTGTGAGAAATAAACAAAAAAGGAATATTTTTACCAAAACAATTTTAAGTACTCTACAAACCCACAAATTTACTGCAGTAATTGTATATTTTACAATATGATTTGATTTGAAATGGTTTATTTCAAGCAATTAAATAGAAATAATACATAAAAGCAATACAATCATCAGTTATACATTCATACAGTAACTAATCAAACTTAGGCTAATTAGACATATTAATAAATATTGCTTAAAAGGGTGTGGAAGGAAGCAAACTTATATAATCCCACCCTGTTATACTATAACCATTTTATTACACGATTTATCAATATCCGGTTCCTAGCTTTTATCAGACAGAATTAAGAATCATAAAGTATCAATAAAGCACATGACAAAGATGAATTACCTAATTATCATGCAAAAATAACTATTTTTGAAATCAACATGGCAAATGCAGATCAGTTATCTAAAATACATGCAGATTATGTTACTTATAAAAGTCATTCATATGATTAAAAAATAATAGTATATCAGTCAAATACAGTTTCAGAGATTTTCATAGCAAAATTTCATCAAGTAACAAAAGTTAAAAACGTGCAAAATTAATTTACATTAGGAAAGATTTCTGAATCAATTTATCAATTTTAGGAGCAAGTGAAGTAATATCATTAAACATCGATCAATTTAACCATTTTCAATAATTGATTAATCATTTGTTTTACTTTTTTTGTATTTTTTATTTTATTTTTTATTATAAAGTAATTCTCTAAGGGAAAAATAAATCTGTAATAAAGTTATAAAATATATCCATAAAACTAGCTAAAGCTAACATGTAATACCTGAGAGCTTCAGGTTGTAGACATTTTTTTTCTTTTTGAGAGCTTGTATACAGTACCTGTTATGTCTCAGCCGGAAATAACGTGCCTCTGACTGCGATACATATGATTCAACTCCTCCAAGATGAAAAGTTGGATCCCATAAGCCTGGATAATTTCAAGCTCCATGACCGACTCCGACTTACGTGACACGTTACTACGCGACAGGGCATTCGCCGAGGTAACGGCTGGAATTATTTAAAGGCTAGACTCATACAAATTTACTCCTTTTAATATCCCACTCAACGAAGGACCTGGCTGTTGTCGACCGAGAAGGTCGACAACAGCCGTTGAAGGATGCAACCTTTGGACACACCCTCTAATGTTGTACTAGATTAGAGAATACAAATTACTCTATTTTTCTGCCTCTGTATTCCCTACTTCTGCTCAGTGGACGAGCACACCATCCTCTTCCTCACCGTGTTCGCAGACGCAGCAAGTGAATGAGCAGGATGTCGTTCATGTTAAATAAATGCTGGAGACGATTGCGTTGTTTAAAAATGCCGCTCAAAAGTTCATTGCAGTTCTTGCAGAAAGTTGCAAGCAAAACCAAACAACATTGTATAACCTAAACACTCTTTAAAGTGAACGACAATAGCCGGCTTTCCTTCACTCTTTCTTATTTCTTTTTCTCTTCAAGCCGCTCATAATTGGTCAATATGTGTGTGTGTTGAACAGCGGAAGGGTAGCGAAAGCTTGTTACATGCACAGCAGCGCAGAATGGAAAAGAGCGCCAGCTTCAACAAGAAGACTAAAATAAACAACATCAACACAAATTCAATTCAATTCAGTTTTATTTATATAGCCCAAAATCACAACAACAGTCATCTCCACGGGCTTCGCTCATTTCTGTATGTTTCACAAACACGTACAGAAATGAGTTTTAATTTTATTTTCTACATTTTGACCTGATTTTTTATGCTTTATAGAAGGAACAAATTGAATATTTTAAATGTGTCAAACAATACTTGTTTAAAGATATCTGCTTTGTGGCAAAACATGTATTGATAAAGCCTTGTAACACACAAACATTCAGAAGTAAAGAATTTTTTGGGTTTGCTGGTGCTTCATGGACAAACTGAAACTTGCTGAGTGCAGCTCTGTAGTCTTCCTCATTCTAGTTGATAATGTGAATTATCGTTCTTTTCATGCAGAAAGTGATCAAGATGAAAAGCAAAGATAGGAGGCGAATGGCCATCTATGAATTCTTAGACTGGCTGGAGAGGGAGAGGTCAGAGCACATCCGTTTGTTCTGGAGGTGTGTCTTCAAGGAGATCATCTTAAGCCAGTACCCCATTTTTCGACTGATGCGCAACAGCCTCATGGATGGTAAGATGCTTTGAAAACACAACTTTTGATGTTTTCTGTGCTTTGACAGTGGTTGTTAGAAACAAAAGGCAGAAATGAACCCTTTGTTGAAGGGGATCAACATTGCTGCCCTTCTTCGCAGGGTCTTTTCAATTCGACGAACGATTGCCTCCAACTGTTGAAAAAGAGGGAAAAGGGATAAAGGAAGATAAGAAGGCCAGCTCAGCAAACAACAAAAGGAAAAGAAGCAAGAGCACATGTGATGATGAAGAGCAGCCTGGTATATCATCCCAGATGAATCCACATCAGAAGAAATCCAAGAAAATAGCTTTTGGTTAGTCATTTATGCGCGTTAAGAACATTGAAATTTACTAAACAAAGTTTAGTATAAACTGTTAATACTTACAAAGAAGGCTAAAGAACCCTCTTCATCACAAAAAAGAGTCAGTAATGTTGATTCAAGATCTGTGGAAGTTTCCTGACAACAGTATTTCTTGTCAAAGCCCATTTCTTTAGTAATTCAACAAGCTACATATTGTCATATTTTAAATTTGTGTCAGCAGAATTTCCAACCTAATTACAATCTGGATCCAAATTTTGTCTCTCCAGCTTCCCCAAAGAAAGGAGAGGAGATCTGGACCTGGCCTTTATTTAAGAACCAACTGCCTGTGACCTGCGGAAGCATAAAGGGAACACTCAACCATGAAAAACTAGCTAAAGGTTAAACGTCCTATCTTTTGTCTGAAGCATCAAAGCCACATGCATTATGGGAAGAGTTTAGTTCATACTAATGTTGTTTGGTCTTGCTAGCAAATGTCCGTGAGAACTGCAATGAACCTTTGAGCAGCGTTTATACTTTTCAAACATCGACTCCAGGGTTTATTTACACAAGTAAACACAAAATGTTCTGTTTTAAATTAGCATGTTTGTAATTCAGGAGAAAAATATTAAACCTAATTTAGTTTTAGAAAAGTGATTGGTTGCTCATAAAGCTGACTTCAGTTTCACTGGAAACACACCTGAACCTGGTTGTGGCCATTCCTTTTCTCAACAATTTAAAACAGAATAATACTCAAAAAACAGGTGCCGTGTTGTCATCCAAAGAAATACAGGAGCAGAAAAGAAAAGAAGGAAACCCGGCAACCTTTACTTTGCCGAAAAATCACAAACAGTGGGCGTGCCACAAATGCATTTAACTCCGCCCCCGTTGAGGCTCGCTTTGATCTGCACAATGCAGCTAGGGGCTTCTCACTGGGTAGGCTTCATTGATCATGTAAGAGAACTGGACTGCGACCCCTCCCTCATATTCCAAACAGGAAGTACCTGCTGGTTCCAAGAAGCCAAATCCCATAGACTTCTGTAGAGAAATAAACTGCTGTTACTTCAGTCAGACTAACCAGTCTTGTTCTACTACCATTTTTTTAACATTGCTAATTAAACTGCAGCCAGTGGCTTATGTCATGCGACGCAGCAAGACGGGTGGATGTGGTGAACAGAATCCAGTAGTTTTCCAAAACAATACTTCCTCCTGAATCAGAAAATAAAAAAGCGGAACTAATCAAAGTCACCAAGCGGCCCTAAGACCGTAGACAGGCACTACTTTGCGGACCAGGGCTGGGCCCCCTGATTTGATGGGAACAGGCAGAAGGTCAAAAAACGACAAGTTAGGGACACCCAGCGACTCAGCATCTGGGTGTGGATCCGGATCGCTTCCTGCTTCCTGCTTCCTGCTGATGAATGTCTTCATTTTCTTTGTCTCAGCTGGTATCTGGCTCCAAACGGTACAACCGAATAGCTCCAATATTGTTAACCATTTTTGTTGCTGCAGTAATTTTATGTTGGGGGTGCTAGGGGCTGTGAGCTAACAGGAGAGCGTGTAAACAGAGAGCTCTCAGCAACAAGGAGGGAAGGGGGAGGGTAGCTCCATGCCAACAGTTCCGCCCACAACTCAGAGGCGAATTTCTTATGAACTACTGCCGCTCTACAGAAACTGTCCTAGAAATGGCAACATCATAATTAAAAGACCACAGGGAACACTTTTAAAATACATCAAAAGAAGTGATGAGGTCATCACCGCATAACTCCACTTTTTTTTTGTGAAAGTTTTTATATTTTATTTTTTTTATTTCTGCATATTGGAACTATAATAAACACGTTAAAACACATTCATCTTTGCTGATAATTTACTTTTTGTGCTAGTCCTGTGTTCAGACTTCATGAACGCCCGCTATTAGATTTCAAAGAATATCACTACATGTTTTTAACTAAACTAACTTATTTGTGCAGCGCACCGTTACATGTCTGTATAAGTAAAAGCGGAGCATCCTGCCCTGCGTTCTTCATGGGTGTCAGGCTCATGGCTACCGAAAAGGTGACAAAGTGTCTGCAGTCTCGTTTATTACTGGGCAATATATAATATTCTTAGAAGACGTCTGTACCAGAGAGCACAGGTCAAGCCTCACGTGCAGCTTGTGAGCGGTTCACTGCAGAAGAATCAACACGCACCCCCAACACACTTGTGCGCACTACGTCCTTCCACACGCAGCGTGCTGACACACATACACATAGTCATTCTACGACACCTATAGAGTTAGTTCATTAGTTAGATAGGTAGTAGTTAGTTGTTACTGTTATTTGTTAATAAAAAATACTGCTATGTAATTGTATTTGTTTGCGGCGCAGCCGCCGGGGGATTTTGTGTTTGGCGGGGGGGGGGGGCTGCGGTTTACCACGACACCGCACCCCCTGCTGGTTCATCACTGCGGTGATCAAAAGTCCAACACCATCACAGCTCTAGGGTAAATGTACATTAATGTCTTCACATTGCTGTAAAGATTTGTTGCAGTTTTCCCAAATACTTGTTAGCAATTAATGTTAACAATGGCTTAACAAGTAGGTTGATTTAAGGCTATTCCTTTTTCAGACAAGGAGATGTGCACCACAGTAATAAAAACACCTGTTTTTAAAACCAGAATGGTCTGTTTATTGAAATCTGATTTTAATGATTGGAAAAAGGGCAAACCCTTAATCTATATGCCTGTAAGCCGAGTTCTATCGTACATCTGTAATTTTCCCTACAATTTCTGATTTATGTTTCAGGCGAAAAATGCATCAAAGTAAAGGATCAATGGTTTACTCCTGCTGAGTTTGAAAAGTTTGCAGGAAAGGAGAGGTCCAGGAACTGGAAATCGAGCATTAGGTGTAAGGACACTACCCTTGGAAAGCTGATTCAGGTACATCTTTTCTAAACTCTCTTTTTTTCCCAACATTTACTTGAAAGTTGCTTTTCATTCAAACTTGATTTCTTGCAATTCCCAACAGGAGGGTCACTTGGAATCTGGCACATTCAAGAAAAGAACTAAAATGGTAAATAAAACAGAACAAAAAAAGGTGAATTACCTCAATGATAAAAACATACCCATTTAGTGTTCAACCAATGTACAGCGACTAATTATCTTTCTGTCTAACAGGTCAGGAAGTCGCTGTTTTCAAAAAGGAATACCACCCAAGGTTTGTTGCTTTAAAGATCTGTGCGGCTTCCAGAACTACTGCTTTCTGAAACGAGCTGTTTCAGATCATCCTGCTGGTGCCGTGCTTTTTCTAATTGGTTCATTTCTGAGGAAGTGGCTTTTAGTTGGCCGCTTTCTCAAAAGTGTAACCCACAAATCTGTACACTAGTTTGCAGTTAAAGTCAAGTTATTTGAGATGCAAGCATGTTTACATAAAATCATTATGCAGCAGTGCATGCATTTTATTATTTACAGTCAGAAACAGTTAGCGTTTCTTTTTGTTGATCTCCTTCAACAGTTACTGCTGATGAAGGTATAGATCCACACTTTTAGGGGAATAACTAATAGTTACTCTTTTTGTTGTTGTTGCTGTTTTCTTTTTTGACCTGCTATGGTCTGCAGAGATGATGCGTATTCTGTGAAATCTTTTTTATAATTCACAAACTGTACGCTAACATCCAGCATCTTAACAGGATTAAATCAACTTCTTTTTATTTTTGATATTTGTTTGAACATCCTTTAGAGTCAGATGAAGATGAAGTCGAAGTCGATGATCCGGAGCTGCAGGTTTTATCCAGTAACGAAGAAAATTCCACTTCTGACTCAGGTGATTCTAAAAAAGAGGTCTTGGTGAAGTTGTGAACTTATACCTTACTTTTAAGAAGTTTGAAATATCCAATAAATTTTGTTCCACTTGTTGATTCTTCACAAAACATTACAGTTTTTTATCTTTATGTTTGCAGCCTGAAATGAGGCAAAAGGTTGAAAAGTTCAAGGGGCCGAATACTCTCGCAAGGCAATGTGTGTGTGTGTATATATATATATATATATGTATATATATATATATATATATGGACATAAAAATATTTTTTGTAAAAATAAAAAAAGGCCTACAAAGAACCCCAGTCCTTCAATTTTCATTTTTTCAGTATTATTTGGCCTGTTAAAATATTGGACTGGAGCTGGTCCTTGCCAAGTAGCCCCAGATCATGAGCCTACCACCACTTTGAATGTTGGTTAATTCAAGGTTTTATTGCCGTTTGCACAGGCTCTAGATCAGAATTTTTCTTTGGCATCTCTCATGTCAGGGTACATAAGAAAGGACAACAAAAAAATAAAAAAAAAATAGAATAAAGTTAAAAGTGATAATTAGACAACAAAAGTACAAGGTATATAAAAAATATAAATATGAGTAAATATTAATACTGCAGTCCCAGTCTGTTCAGAAGAATTATTGCACATTTGGAGTTATTGTTTATTGCACTTGGTGATTCAGTCCAGTCTTCCCTCTCTGATGTCCTGTGCCAGCATTCTGATTGCTGTTGGGAAAAGGCTGTTGTGGAAGCGTGTGGTGCGTGCGTGGATGCTTTCAGGCCTGCGATGTCTGAGGTTGTGGCCTGAGTCCACACACTGGATCAGTGCGTGAGCGGGATGGTGTCTGCCTCTGATGATCTTGGACACTCCTGCAGCGCTGTTTATAGATGGTGTCCATGGATGGAAGGTTGCAACCTATAATTTTGCCAGCTGTGTTAATGACCCTCTGCAGCATCTTCCTTTCTTTTATGGTGGTGTTTCCAAATCAGGCTGTTAGTCCGCTGGTGAGGATGCTTTCCACAAGCCCCCTGTAGGCTTGGGTGAGGGTCCGGCGCTTGAGACCAGCCTTCTTCAGCAGCCTGATGAAGTACAGCCTCTGCTGGGCTTTCTTCATTGTGGCAACAGTGTTTCTTTCCCAGCTGAGGCTGTTAGTGATCTGCAGTCCCAGGAACCAGTGGCAGTCGGTCCGCTCCACCACAGTCCCGTTGATGATGAGCGGCTGATGTGGCGGTGCTTTCCTTCTGTAGTCCACAATTACTTCTATTTTCTCTACGTTGAGAACAAGGTCGTTGTCCTCTCCGTAGATGGTGATCCTGTGCACGAGGTCTCTGTATGCAGACTCGTGCCCTCCTCTGATGAGGCTGAGGATGGCAGTGTCGTCTGCATACTTGATGATAATGTTGTTGGAGTCGGGGGAGGTGCAGTCGTAGGTGTAGAGTGAGAATAGCTTTGGACTGAGGCAGCACCCCTGTGGTGTACCGGTGCTGACTGTCAGCTCAGCAGAAACCGTCTTGCCCATCTTCACCACCTGTTGTAAGTCAGTGAGAAAGTCAAGAATCCAGTTTCTGGTAGGTGTTGGTATACCCAGTTCTGCGAGTTTTGAAGACAGCTTCAGGGGCCTGATGGTGTTGAAGGCAGAGCTATAGTCCAGGAACAGAATCCGGGGGTACGTGTTCTTGGTGTCCAGATGTTGCAGGGTGGAGTGAAGTGCCAGTGCCGGCTGTAGTTTCTTTTGGCAGCCTTGATGGACTTCTGGAGGTCATAGCGGGCGTGTTTGTATGCTGTGCTGTCTCCTGATTTGAAGGCTGCGCGCCGTTTGTGTATTTTTATGCGCACGTCTGTGTTGAACCAGGGTTTTTGGTTTGGGAAGGTGCAGATGGTCCGAGTAGGAATGCAAATGGAGATGTCCCAGTCTATGTAGCTGCTTACTGTGTCCGTGTGTTCATCAATGTTAGGTGAAGCTGCTTTGAAGATGCTCATGTCTGTGGCCTCCAAGCAACCTTTCAGTGCTTCCACAGTTTTGTCAGTCCAAGTCAATGCCCACTTTTCCTGTTTAGTTTTTTTCCTTTTGAAATACTTTGACCTGAGACTTTGACCTGAGAGGCAATTCCAAATGTTCTGATGGCGCTGCAGATAAAACAGTATTTTGTAATCTCAAAAAGTTATCTTTTTTCAATCCTCCAACTTTAAAGGAAAAAAAAATCCTGTTAATAAAAGAACTGTTTCCATAGGGTTTTTTGCCTAAAAAGGGAAATGTTGTTATGAACACCTTTCTAAAAGTTTGCTTTTATTCACACAGAAACAGAAGAATCAAACAAGCAACCAGAGAATCAATCAGACAAAGAAAATGCTACGTTCGCTGTCTCATGTGGACAGCTTTTTGGTATTTTACACAGCTACAGATTCTTAACAGGTAATCCTTCCAACAGAAAGGAGAAATCCTGCTGGTGTTTAGTTGTCAGAAACATTCAGCTCAGTTGTTTCTCCTTCAGGGACACGTGGGTTGAGTATTCGCACCGAGGATAAATGGATAAGTCCTGTTGAGTTTGTCAGGGAGGCAACGTCTCAGACCGACGCCACCTGGAAGAAAGACATTATTTACAACGGAGAACCACTCAACGCTCTCATTGAGGTACCTGTAGAGGGCCTGTTAGCCAGGCCTTCTGCACACGGTGCAGCAAGCAGATTGTCCTCTAATCTTGACTTTACTTGCTTTTGTTTATTTTAACGCACACAAGAGGAATGCTAGGCTAGGCTAGCATAGGCAGTATTTTGGGATAATCTTCCTGGTGCTACAGTCTTGGCTAGCTAGTCCCACCACCAACAAAAAAACAAAACAAATTGTTGTTACTACTTTAGCATCACTGGTTATGGCACTGACAGCACAAATGTGCTAACAATGGCAACAGATGTACACCTGTTAGGTGCACATCATTGACTGTAAAGGGACTGAGTGACTCCTCCCCCTGATGTTCTAAACAATTGTTTGATTGTAATTATTGTTTGAAATTCACCAACTTGTTTTTTAGAAGATACATGTATATTCATTGGACATATTACAAGGTGTTTGAATTAAAAAAATGACAGAAGGAATATAACAAGCACATTGAGTCTTAAACGTTTTAAACTAGACGAGACTAGACTTGAGAGTCTTTCTGCTGCTACATTCAACTTTATTTTTAACTTAAGGAATTGGTTTTTTGCTCCACTGTAGTAGTTTTGTTTTGACTTTGCAGGCAAAAGTTTTGTCTCTCCACTCGCTGCTATGCAAATGCCGCAAATGCAAGGCGGAGCTTAAAGACAAGGTGAGTGTTTTTTCCATTGTGTTCTGTTTTACATCCTAGAGAAGTAGAATGTAGACTTAAAGAAATAAATGTATTCATATTGTAGACCTGTCATGTGGTTATTTATTTCTTTTTTAAATCTTGGCAGGATAATCAGAAAAATGATGACGAGTGTTACATCTGTAAAGATGTGGGAGATCTGGTCGTTTGTGATCACTGTCCAAAATCTTTCCACCCGAATTGTCACCTACCCCATATAGGAGAAGCAATGCTGAGGTGAGCCTGGCTAAAACAGAACCTGATCAAAGATTTATTTTAAATCTCAATACAGACAAGACCACCTTAACGCTCCATTTATATTTAGAAATCTAGAGGAATTTAACGGCCAATTAAAAAATCATGTTCACCACCAAATTGATTTTCAAAATCTCACAAAGATAGGACATAGAATGGAAGCAGAATGCCCACAGCCTTCTGCCCCATGAGTGGATGCTTCCTCTCCACACCCAGCAGAATTCAGGTAGTGTTTGTGCTGTAAACTTCCTCCTCAGGGTGGAGTCTGACGTGGTTTCAATGAACTGATCCTCCTCAGAAGAGCTAAAAATCAGCAGCTGCTGCTGCTTTAAATGGATCTCTCAGCCAGTCGTATTCAGCGATGTTGTCTGGGAAATATTTGAGAAAGAATCCTTACAGGGAAGACATGTACAAAGTGAATGATCCTTTATATACTTTGTATGTTCTCAAGCTGTTAGGCGCGCTTCCCTTGGTGGGGGGTTATGTTCTCTGACTGTGGTTGGAGATCTTCTCCCGGGCCAAACGCTGATCTTCCTTTGGTGTTCACTTATCCGTTGGAACCATCAGAGCCTCCAGATCAGGTTAAGCAAAAACAAAAAAACAGTTTCAGTTCTTTGAGATGAACTGTTTCTTTATAACTTTTTTACTTAATTCCAAAAACGGCGACTGACCGTGCATGTGTGCGCTCTACACAGCACACGCACCCCCCCTCTCCCTTTCTGCAACATGCAAGATCAGACACCCTGGTTTCAGCACACACACACACACACACTCATCCCACAACACATGCAGAGAAAGGCAGGTGAAAGTATCCAATCTGTACCAGTCGCGTGTGCGAAATCCGGGCAGCATTACCGGCGACGTACGGTAATCATTGTTGTTACCAGCAGCTTTACCGTTCTTTTAAGACTTTCAAACAGCCGTTAACAACAAGAATTGGGTCTTTCAAATGTCACAGTTAGAATTCGGTTAATGTAAGTGACATAAGATCCGCGGTTTTTTATTTTCCGCAGTGGAAAAAATTCTGACGTCCAAACATTAGCCCCCCCCTCCTCCCCTCCCAGCCTTCTCCTACCGGATGACTCGCACCCCCCCCTGAGATGCCTCCTTGCCCCCCCCAGGGAGGCACACCCCACAGTTTGAGAACCACTGTTTTAGATGGACAAAAGAATAGGTAAGATGCAACTGCCGATACCCGGCTGCATCCATTTGGTCCATTTTTGGGGAGGTTTGTGACAAGTTTGCAGTTTGTTCTCTTTCCAAATAAAATAATGTTTTTTAATAATTGCTTCAGCTCCTGTTCATCTGCAAAGAGTAGAAAGACTTGGTTGTGTCTCCTGTAAAAATTGCCTTTGGTGTAGTGTAGTGTAGTCCCATCTTTTGATCTATTTTGAAAGTGTCCCCAGTTATATTTTAATTATAAATATGCCGTTTAAAGCCAAAATTAAAAAAAGAAACTCTCTTCAGAGTAACAGGAGTTCATTTAAAATTCTTGGTTTGTGGGTGGGACCTTTGACAAGCCCACCCCCACTTCCAAACACCCATCTGTTTACACAGCCTCCCTCTAGCTTACAGCCCCACAATCCCCCAACCGACACATTACAGGCGCAGCAAAAATGACGAGCAATATTTGAGCTGTCCAGCCGTACAGTTTTGAGCCAGATTCCAGCTCAGACGAGGAAAACAAAGACGTACACGGATCTACTTGTCTACAAGTGGATCCATCGGAATGGAGTGGAGCAGGGAGCCTGCCAGAATATTTTAGCGTCATAAAAACAATCTTTTTCCAACAACATTTTTTTGTCTGCTCCTGATTCATGACTTCAATAAAGAATTACTTAGAAATGCAATTTTAGAGTACATTTTTATATCTGTTCTTTATTATGAGGAAAATATTGAAAAACATGTTCAAAACACCATTTGATGTCTTTGTTTTGTGTGTTCGTGGGCAGTGACAACACACCGTGGATGTGCACCTTCTGCATTTTCAAAACCGTACAAAACAGCCGCTATAATGACAAGCAGAAGAGAGAAGTTGTCTTGTCCCGTCAGATGTCTCAACACATGGTGGTTAGTACCAGTTTTTTTTTTTTTTTTGCTGGGCTTCTTTATGGATCTCTGCTCTCATTCATCTCTCATCTTGTTCCCAGGAATGCCAGTATCTGCTCTTGTTCCTCAGAAAAACAGATGAGGAGCAAATATTCAACACAAACCCAGAGCTTAACGTATGTGTTACATTTTGTAGCTTTGCTGAAAATTTGTGGTTAACTGGTATAAAAAATCTGATGCATAATTCTGACATGCATTTGACTGTATGTTTGCAGTTGGAAAACTACAGATGTTTTGTTAAGACTCCAATGTGGCTCGGCAAAATTGCTGACAAACTTCAGGAGAATCAATACAAGACTGTTGGCCAGTTTGAATCAGACATCCAGCTCATCTTTGCCAACTGTGGTTGTTACAACCGGGTATGTTGGAAATAAATATGAAAGTTTTCTTTAAGATATGGATGTAGAAAAGAGCGCTTTAAAACTGTAGTAATTGGTAAAATAACAGGCTTTTCTTCTGTTGCAGGATAATGCAGAATTCCTGGAAATGGGCAAGAGATTGAAAGAGACATTTGACAAAGAATTCAAGAAGGCCTTCGACATCCATGACTAGACCGCTGGGTGCTCTGCATGTTTAAGATTGCCGTTGCTGATTTCTCCACATTTGCACAAATCCTCGATCGTCAGCAGATTTTTGTTTTCATTCTATAATATTGGACTGAGTTTTCTATGAAGATTTGCACGTTGAGGGTTTAAACAAGAGAGAAAAGTGTAAAAAAAAGTCATGTGTATCTGAGAAAAGTGTATAAAATGTGTGATTTTACTGCCTTAAAACATCTGTAATCCTACTTGGTGGATTTCTCCTATGGTGGGTTTATATGGAACGTAAACCTTGTTATAAATGAGGGAACTCTGTAGTCGATGTTCAAAATTCAGTCAAAATATTTTAGTACAACTTTGGTTACCTACAAAGCCGCATCGCTTGATGGCTAGTCTGAGCATTATGGGTATTGTAATCAGTGGACTAGACAGTTTTGTTTTACTTAATGTGCCTTTTAAGTGTGCCCTGCTATATAATCCAAAATATGGTATGCTGTAAACTACTCTTTTAATTTTTATTTTGGATGATGCTTCAGTTTTATTGTTTTACTTTTGCTTTTTGGTCATCAATGCTTCATTTTTATGCAAACTGATCTGTAACTTCACTTCCCTTCCAACTGTCACTTGGAAGGGAAGTTCAGATCTTTAGATAGATATTTACACCTCCCAAAAGAAGTTAGGGAACCAAACTAGTGTGGATCAGGCATCCCAAAGTAAAAGCACTCAAACTTTTGTTTTTGTTCGTTTCTGAGTAAACAAATTCTAGAATTGACTTAAGAGTCAGATAAAGCTTGAACATGTACTGGTACTAGCTATTTAGGAACCTGTAATAACCCAATGCAGAAGTTTAAATATATTAGTTGTAGTAGTTTTTCATTTTCTCCCCTAATACTCCATCTTTCTCCTAAAAAGTCAGTAGTGAGCAAGCAGACGTCTCTTTTCGGACCAGTAAAGCATGTAGGAACAATACAAAAAAGAGAATCACATTTAACGCATCTCGCCTCAATCAGATGTTAGCGCTAAGCTTTAAGAAATTACATTTCTATGATACTTCTGCTTAGATTCCTAAAACAAAAACTGTTAGAAAGGCTAAAATCGTTTCTACCAGGATTAACTTCTGATAGCTGGAGCAATATTTACCCATCTACGCTGAACCATACTTTAAGTATCGGTTTTAAATTCCAAATGCACTAGAAATAACGCACTTGTAAATACTCTTTTTGTGATGACATTTAAATAATCTTGAATCTTGAAAATGCATGTCAGCACTTTGCTTTTTTAAAGTATTTTTTAGGATAAGGAAAGGTTTTCAATCTTTAACTTGTATGCCTTTGAAATTTGTGAGTATGTTTACATATTTAAAGTACATATTGTCTGATATTCCAAGTATTTCATTTTGAAATGTCATGTCTGTATTAACCACTGTAAAGTTTATCTGTTGCCAAAAGAGTTTTTTTTTTAAATATATCTCTCCCAGAATCATCTCAGTTTTAGTTGTATTTTTGTTTTTTTCCCTGAAACATATTTATAAATTTGGTTTTTCATTATAAAACTAAATCGTATATCCTGTTGGGTGACGTCCCTGTAATGGTTCCCTTACAGCAAATCTGAGCTGACTGATGCGCAGAGCGGCTGCGCACTAAAACTGGACAACTGTGGTTCATCAGGTGAATCTGAACTGCCAACTTTTTGGTCACAACCACCACTGGTGAAGCCTATGGACTCTTACCAGGCCTGTTGCCTCCTGCTGCCTCCATGTCTACCAACAACTTTCTTACATCTTGCCCCTGGGATGGAGGAATTTTACGATAGGGAAGTTGAAAAGGCTTAGGATCAACCCGGGAGATGTCGTGTTGCACAGTTTTTGTGTGGCTGTAGTCCATAGGATGCTGGGAGAACACACCCACATTCCTCTCCACCAGCTCTCTGAGGAGGGTACGCTGGTTCTTGGTCTTAACTGCTGCTTTGCTTAGGTCTACTGCACAGCTTGACCTGGTCCAGACACAGGCATGGTTCTTTGCATCCATCCTGGCGATTTTTTTCTGAAAAGTCTATAACACTGGCCACCAGGGAGACATCGGCCAGATGTGTATGGGATTTGATGGTGATGGGATGTGAGGATGGGTTCATCACTCTGACAGGGGCACATTCTCTCTTTACGACTGCAAGAACTTTGGCAACTAAGAGGTCTGTGTAGAGGAGTGACAGTCAATCAGGGCTGTGCATGTTTTTCTTTGTGGGCCTCTTGATCCTGCATATAAGATCCATTTCTTTACCCCCAGGAATGTGTATTTTACAGCCAGTGTATATGGCAGGCCCCACCACGTCATCAATATCAAAGTCCTCAGTGTTTCTAACAGGAGGTGTACCACTCTGGGTGGCTCTCTTTCACCTGGTAAATGAACTGCTGGCCATAAGTTGTTTGGAGTTGACTTCTGGAGGTACGGAGAACATTGGTTCCCACAAGCAGAGGAACAGAGCTGGTACTTTCTCAAATTCTTTTCCCAACACCTTCAAGTTAAGGTCAAGCACACTGTGGTAGGCCACATTCTGACCAACTGCACTTTCTATGAGTATCATAGAGGGCTGCAGCTTCTGTTTCTGAAGGATGGGGTGGTTGCACCAGTAGTTGTGGGTTATACTAGTTATCTGGGAGCCAGAATGAGCTCCCAGAACTTCATTCTATTGACTTCTGCCTCTCTCATTTCTGAGGCCAACTAGAAGGATGGTCTCTCCTGTAACACCAGCCATATTTATCATCTCTGTTTTCTCTGACCACTCTGACGTTGGATTAGTCTTTCCTTTCATCAGTTTTGAACTACAGTCGGGTGTTAACGGACCTCAGTGTAGGTCCTCTTTGACTTGTGTAGTTACTGGAACATTTTTGTTTCTTTTGTCAGATTTCTGAGCTCAGCTTGCAGCCCCCAGAAGCTCAGAAGCCTGGGTTTCATCTATACATCCTCATCGTTCAGTCCTCTTAGAAACTGCCCAGTTAGTTTACTATCTCAATCTGGGAATGGCTAACCGCCTCTTTGACTTTCCTCCAACGCAGCAAAGTTGTCTCCAAAGATATAGCATAGGATCAAGCAGAAGCCAATCTTCTACAAGCATCCTGCTATCAGCATTATCATTGAACACTTGGACATTCTTTACTTGATGAGTTTGCAAGAATCCACCATAAGCGGCTGGAGGGAGACTTGATAGCGCTGTGGCTCTTACTGGGTCATATAGCGGTGTATGCATGAGCAGAGGGTGTGGGCACGAGGATGGGCTGAGAGACATCATCAGGAGATACACTGGCCTGGGGGGCATAAGACGGGTGCAGATGGACTGGAGTTTGGATGTGGGGAGAGCCAAATCCATGAGTCACATTCAGAGAATTGGGCATAGCTGTAGTGGGGCCCTGTGCACTGCTGGCAGATGAAAACAGGGGAATTTGTGGGTTGTAGCCTGCTACTTGTGATGTGAAACCGGGGCGTTTGTCCCAGCTCTGCACCTTGATATGTCGGCTCAAGTCAATGGACGTCATCAGTTGGACTCTTTAATTTTGGCATTGGAAAATTTGACATGGGGGCTTTAGGCCCCAAAGAGAAGTCACCATAGCTAGTGGTTACCTGGGATCTGGGCTAATAAACTTGTGTGGGAAAGGATAGACTGTTGAATGGTTCCTTATGAGCTGCTGCATAATCTGTGAGTCTGGGAAGTTAAGAGCTGTGCTCCCATGCATGCTGGTCTGGGGAACTGGGGGTGTTGCATTTGAGGTTACAGGGGGTGTTATGGTGGACACTTGAGCTGAAGCTGGACCCAGACCAGTATGGTGACAAAATTGGGGTTGCTGGGGTGAACTATGTACAAAGTCCGGATTCTGTGTGCTGCCGAACTGGAGTTTGGAACTGCTGGGTAGGGGGGAACTGGGAGGTTAGCTTTGACCTCACCAATGGCTGTTAGTTGCTGGTGCCCGTCATTGCTCCTTCACTGAGGGGAGGGGTGTGTAGTGTTGCTGACGACATCACTCTTTTCCTAAAAAATTCATATCAGATTCCCCTTGCATCAATAATTTTCGGAATCTTCCGACCTTAAACTTAATATAGATAAATGTGAACTTTTACCTATTTCAGCTCACCCAGTCTTGCATGGCATACCTGTAAAATTACAAGTAGTACCTTGGAATTATTATTTCTAAAAACACAGAGGATAGATGCAATTTAAATAGTAATCCTATCATTGAAAAGACCAAAAGGAAAGGAACATCATCATCATCATGAACTTTATTTATAAAGCACTTTAAAACTGAGACCAAAGTGATGTACACCCTAAAAACAAACACGCACAGGGACAGTTTAAAAACACAAAGAATTAAGAAAGAAACTAAGTATTGCTGGGGTTAAAAGCCAGGGAAAGTGGTCAGTGAGGGGCAACTCTAACGTTCAGAGGGAGGTTGTTCCACAGTTGAGGAGCAGCAACAGAGAACACCCTGTCCCCTCTAAGCCGCCTGCTGGACCTCGGTACCTGCAGGAGCAGCAGGTCAGCTGACCTGAGGGACCGAGGGGGGGAATAAAGGTGAAGAGAGTTCAGAGAGGTACAGAGGGGCAAGACTAAGTAGACACTTAAAAACATACAAAAGAATTTTAAGATGAACTCTATAAAACACAGGCAGCCAGTGGAGTGATCCAAGGACCGGGGTGATGTGCTCTGTTTTACGAGTCCCAGTTAAAAATCGAGCGGCAGCGTTCTGCAGACGAGAGAGCAAGGACTGACTCATTCCAAAGTAAAGTCCAGTGCAATAGTCCAGACGGAACATGATGAGCGCATGTATCAAGGTTTCTAAGTGCTTAGAAAGAAACGATTTTATCTTTGCCAATCATCTTAAGTGGTAGAAACAGGACCTCAACACTAATCTAATCTGGCACCTCCAATTTAAAATCACTGTCAAACTTAAAAGCAAGGTTGGTAGTTCTGGGTTTAAGATTTGGCCCCTGTGGACCTAGGTCAGCAAAAGTGGACTCACAAAGGCCACTAGGTTATGACCTCTGTTTTCAGATTTAAGAAATTCAGGGCCAACCAAACTTTTATCTCTTCTAGGCAATCCAGGAGTGCTTTAGCTAAGAAGCCATCATTCTTTTTTAAAGGTGAGTAGATCTGGCTATCATCAGCATAGCAGTGGAAGGCAATGTTGTGTGTCCAAAGGATAGAGCCTAAAGGCAACATGTAGAGGGAGAACAGTAGTGGTCCTAGAACTGAACCCTGGGCGCAAGACGACTCAGCATCCAAAATGCTCACGCAAAAAGATCTATCAGCCAGATAATACTTGAACCAGTCAGTGCTATTCAACAACTGCCCACTTGGTGGTTTAAACGAGATATTAAAATCTTGTGGTCCACGGTATCGAAAACAGCAGTTAAGTCCAGCAGAACCAGGACAACATGGCCTCCAGCATTGCATGCCATCAGAACATCATTAAGGATCTTTAGTAGTGCCGATTCTGTGCTGTGGAGGCCCATAAAGCCAGACTGGAAGATCCCCAGAGTGTCATTTACTTCCAGAAATGACTGTAGCTGATAAAACACAATCCTCTAAAAAATTTTGGAAAGAAGTGATAGTTTACACACACAGACCACAGAGTGGTCCAGACCAGTTTTCTTAAGACGAGGTTGAACTACTGCATGTTTAAGTTTAACAGGACCCACACCAGAGGACAGACTGCCATTTATGATGTTAAGAACACTCAGAACTTTTCTTGGAAATATTTGTTTAAAAAATCGTGCAGGAATAGGATCACATAAGGAGCCGGAAGGCTTCAGATGATCCACCACATCCCCTAAAAAGGAAAGAGTTACAGGCTCAAACTGGTTGAAGACAGCAGAGCAATGGGATGAAACAGCAGGGTCAAGTTCAGGTGATGCGATCAGAGCTCTGCTAGCAGCAACCTTTTCAATAATAAACATCATTGAGACATCCAGGCAAACATTTTGAACAGGATCAAGAACGCAGTTAACTGTATTAAAAAGTAGACAGGGATTCTGACTGTTTGAGGAAATTATGTTTGCAAGGTATTTGCTCTTTTCTTCTTTGACCAAAGTCTGGTACAAGTGTCAACAGTGTTTCACTATCTGATGTGAGACCTCCAGGTTGACCTTCTTCCATTTTCGCTCTGCTCTGCGACAGCCTCTCCTGATGGCTCGAGTCCTGTGGTTGAACCAGGGCTTTGGTTTAGCCTCAGGTCGCCTGGTCTTTATTGGAGTCACAGAGTCTAGGATCCTTTGGCAGGTAGAATCAAGCCAAGAGCAGAGCTCCTCAATGTTGGAGGAGGGGCCATGAGCAGGGATACAGAGTTGGCTAAAAGCAGCAGAGTACTGATCAGCAGAGGAAGGGGTTCAAAATCCTACAGTAGTGAGCAGGAGGGCAATGGCTTACCAGGCTAGGTTTAAATGGAACATCTAATAACAGACATATTGGTCAGAGAACACAGAGTTACAGATTCCCATATTTGATTAAAGCAACCCATAAGATTAAACCAAGAGTGTGTCCGAGCCGATGTGTTGGGCCAGGTACAGATTGTGCCAGGTTAAGAGTCAATTAGGTTAAAAAGTCCTGCACCATCAGTTTATCAGGACATCACATGTGAATATTACAATCTCCAACAACAAGAACATGATCAAATTTAGGAATAATTTATGTGAAAAGGGCTGTAAACTCAATAACATTCTTATTGTGATTGGGGGGGACGGTACACAACAGCACAGAAAACAGAACCAGACCCGCCCACCTCAAAAGGGGTTAGTTCAAAGCTAGTAAATAAAAGCTGAGGAGAGAGCTGCTTGCATTTGTAGTCTTTTTTATAAACAAGCGGGGTTCCTCCTCCTCTGCCTGAAGCCCGCGGTGAGTTAAAATAACAGCAATTGGTTGGTAGAAGTTCGGCTAGAGCGGTGGACTTACCGGCACTTAACCACGTTTCAGTCACACAGAAAATCCAGATTGCAAGATTAAAAAAGTCCCGCAGGACAAAAGTCTTGTTTGCCAGGGATCTGGTGTTCACAAGGCCAACCCCGGCCGGAGCTGGAGCTGCTGCATGGACCTTATCCTGTTGAGAGACCCGATACAGCAGTCTCAAGTTCTGCAATTTCCCTGGCGGAAGTTAAGGTGACAGGTCTGTTCCGGTTTTTCAAAGCTGACTAAAGGCACCAGGCAGGCGTCCACTGGATACAGAACACACAGGCACAAAGCCTCCCAAAAGTAATCCAAAAGACGGCTTGGAATAGTTCTGTGTCAGGGTGGATCTCAGTTTAATCAACCAGCTGCTGCATTTACCGGCGACGTCTCCATCGTGGCTATAGAAGATGAGTCAGTATGATGTCCGTCACAACCACATAGTGTTAGATTGAAGCAATTTTAAAGGTCTAGTAATGCTTGGCGATCATAAACCACCAAAGACTCATTTCTTAAACTGAACAAAATTAATAAAAAATTAAACAGAATATAATAATAATAAGAACAATTTCAACAGAGCAGCCAGGGGTACGGGGGCCAAATTCTTTTTGTCCTCTGCCCACTTTAAGAGTAAGAACTTTATTATGCAAAGCTGAAGGAATCTCCAGATTGACCTTTCCAGCACATGCTCTCAATGTTGACACCTCCACCTGTAAAATCGTTAAATGCTTTACAAATTCATCTGGAAAATTAAAACTCACATCAAAGATAAGATCAAAAGTGCTTTTGAACACATTAGATTCAGCAGGACTTATTTTCTTAGAATTTACTACCTTAAATTACACCTTTAAGCTCAACAGGATCGAGAAATTCCTTACTAACCCAGATTCCTTATGGAATGTTAACGGCTAAAGTCTTACCTTTAGATAATTCCCGCCGTTACCTAATGTGTCCTTGCATGAATTACCTGACATCAAATGAATGTCACAGCAAGAAGGCGCCCGGTTTGAGTTCCGGCTGGGGAACCTGAAACAGAACACCAATAAGGGACCTTTCTGTGTGGAGTTTGCATGTCATCCCTGTTCTTTAAAATTTAAATAAATATGTATAAATAAACATATTTTTTGAAATATTTAGTTACTTGCCTCTACTTTTCAGTGTTTTCATAACAGATTCATCAATTGAAAGAAAATGGTAAATGGTGTATACTTATATAGAGCTTTTCTACCTTCCTCGAGGGCCCAAAGTGCTTTACAGTCACTGTCCCATTCACCCAGGCAAAATTATTATTTTTTTCTTTTAAAGTTAATGAGTTTTATATGATGTCACAGTAAAATATAGGAAAATAACTGTATCTTCTTTGTTTTAAAATTGGGTCTTGGCATCTGGACTTCCATCTTCTTTCTTAAAGAAAGATTTGAAATTCAGATGCCAAGACTCAATTTCAAGACACCACCTGGATAAATAGGAACTTTCACCAACATGGAGCTTCCATATTGCTGTGTGCAAATCTATAACAATAATACACGTTGCCTTTTGAAAAGGCTCACAAACATTTGTCACCTGGGAGAAACCTCACTTTATCCCTATCTTTGATCAAAGATTTGAAATCAGCATTTCCTAAATTGCAAACAAATGGTTCGGTTTTAAAAACAACTAAGTTGCAAATGAAAATATTAAATGTTTGCTGTCAAAACACATTTTCATAATACAATTTGCATTTGTGACATCTGATTTCAGATGCGTTGTCTTCCATTTTGCTATCCTTATCTTTGATCAAATTCTGACTTGATCTTACTGTAGTGGCACAAAAATTACTTCATTTGACCTTTCTTTGACTTTTTATTTTATCAGTGTGAAGACTATATTTTTGAAAGTACTACTTTAATGAGATGACTATTTTTGTAAACAGAAGGGGGGAGAGTGCCAATTCATCTGCACACCAAGACCACCGCAGCAGCGGCAGCCAGGAACCCCCCCCCCACACACACACACACCCCAACACCTGCACGGCAGCATATAGAGAACAACCGCCTGCCACTGCAAGGCCTTGTTTAGAAACTACGGGCCTCGTCTGTGGAACAGCATGGCTGAGGAAAGCTTTAATTCAGCTTTTAATTAGATCTAATATTTTAGTCTTTTATTTTATATTATAACTTAAAACATAATATTTCTTTAATGATCTTTAGTCAAGTTGTACTTTTTAAATCTAACCTTCTAATTTCTATTGTAGGTGTTTTAGACTTTTATTAGGCACTTTTTATGCATTAATTTATTTTCATTTATATTCATATATTTAAGCTGTTTCATATTTGAACTATTCTATTTATACCTTATCTTCTTTAAGCTTTTTTAAATATTTCCTTTTTATTTGTGATTTTTGCATGTGTTTAATTATGAGGGGTTTATTTTGTTATTTTACTGCATGTGTGGGACTGGTGTTTTTGTGTTCTTGTTTGTTTTTATGTACAGCACCCTGAGTTGTTCTTTTTACATGAAAGGTGCTATAGAAATAAAATTAAATTTGAATTTATGTTTATGTTTTTGTTTATTTTTGTTTATTTATGTTTATGATGGGGCACAGCCCGAAGGAGCGACGTGGGACCACTCTCCCATGGACCCAACACCCGTAGGAGAACTCAAAAGGGGCTGGTGCATTGTGGTTTGGGTGGCAGTCGAGGGCAGGTGCCTCGGCAGCCCAAACCCCGGTCATGGAACTTGGCTTTTGGGACATGGAATGTCACCTCTCTGGGAGGGAAAGAGCCTGAGCTGGTGCGAGAGGTTGAGAGATACCGTCTAGATATAGTCGGGCTCACCTCCGCACATAGCCTGGGCTCTGAAACTCAGTCCTTAGAGAGGGGTTGGACTCTCTACCACTTCTCGAGCTGCCCAAGGTGAGAGGCGGCGGGCTGGTGTGGGCTTATTCGTGAGCCCCCAGCTCAGTGTTGGAGTTCACCCCGGTAGACGAGAGGGTCATGTCCCTCCGCCTCGGGGTGGGGGACAGGTCTCTAACTGTGGTTTCAGCTTACGGGCCGAACAGCAGTTCGAAATACCAGGCCTTCTTGGTGTCTCTCGAAGGAGTACTGGAAAGTGCCCCAACGGGGGACTCCATTGTTTTACTGGGGGACTTCAATGCCCACGTGGGCAATGACAGTGGCACCTGGAGGGGCAGGATTGGTAGGAACTAGGGGTGTGCCAAAATATCGATATGATGATATATCGCGATATTTAGTCCCGCGATCGATTATCGATACGTCTTCATCGAGTATCGACCTTTTATTTACGTTTAAAAACCCTGTAAAACGTTAAATTAACCATCCTTTGGTAAGACAATTCCTTGGAGGGTCAATAGGGGGCGCTCGTTGCGAGATTGGCTGTTGCGGGCGGACGAAGAAGAACACACATTCAAACAAAGATGGCGGAGCGGGAAAACAATGAGAAGCGCCGGCAGCATTGAAGCTGCATCACCCGGAGTTACGTGAGAAAGCTGTGGCTGCTGCTGCCTGAAGCCGACACAGCCCGACGCGGATACTTTTTTCCATACGAAGCTACCGCAAACTTCTGAGAGAGACAGAGCAGCGATAATAACAAACGGAAAACGGTCCCTGCAGCGCGGTGGAGAACGAGGGATTTGGGTTTTTATTGAATGCATTAGAGTTTTGACATTCTCTCTCAGAAATACTGAAAAAGGATCCCTGTACTGTACATCTAGACCAGAACTACAGCTGAGATAGAAACGGAAGAAAGAGAGGCATTCCTTCCCTTAGACCCCCCTTCTGCTCTAAGCAGCGGTAGATGAGCGGCGTCTTGATGCTAAAAAGCCTGAGGTTCTCCAGAAAAACATGGAAATAAACATACATCACATGCAGCTTTACCCAAACATGTTGTTCACAAAGACGTTAACCTTTAGATGCACTTCAAGTTCTTTATGTATTTTATCCCTGGTTATTTATTTTGAAAGCAGTTTATGTCTTAAATAACTTAAAGGAAAGTTCCTTGATACTTGATTTTTATTTTTCTGGGAGAATTTTATTTTTGTTTACACCACATTTGCACTAAATGGTGTCATTTATTTTTTAACAAAGACAATATAATTTGTTCACAGAATAAATATCTGATTTACAGCTATTTTTTCAATTAAGCGATGGCTACGGTTTTGTTTTTCTGAAGTTAATACCAATGTGTCTGGCAGCTACTTGACTCATTCATTTTTTATCCTTTTTACAGCAATTTAGTACTAAATAATGACACTGCTGTTCATGTTCACTATTGTTTAAACCAAATTTTACAGATATTTCCAAATGAAAATTGTCATTGTTTGTCAAAGACAGAGTATTACTGATTTCAGCAATGTTACACAAAAGTCTGTTATTCATCACACCAAATAGGACACAAGTTGTTTATTATCATGATGTTTAAAAAATAAAAAATAAATGGGGGAAATATTTTCCAAAAAGCTGTTTTTAAAGTTCTTCTTTCTTAAAGTTTGATATATCGTGAGTTGTTAGAGACGAGATATATCGATTATTGCATTATCGCCATATCGTGATAGTATCGTTATCGTGAGCAATGTATCGCAAATCGTATCGTATCATGAGGTACCCAGTGATTCCCAGCCCTAGTAGGAACGCCCCCCCTGATCTGAACCCGAGTGGTGTTTTGTTATTGGACTTCTGTGCTCGTCATAGTTTGTCCATAACAAACACCATGTTCGAGCACAAGGGTGTCCACCAATACACCTGGCGTCAGGTCACCCTAAGCAGGAGGTCAATGATCGACTTTGTAGTTGTTTCAGGCGACCTTCGGCCCTTTGTCTTGGACACTTTGGTGAAGAGAGGGGCAGAGCTGTCCACCGATCACTACCTGGTGGTGAGTTGGATTTGCTGGCGGGGAAGGAGGCCGGAAAGACTTGGAAGAACCAAACGTACTGTGAGGGTCTGCTGGGAACGTCTGGCTGAGCCCTCCGTCAGGGAAGTCTTTAACTCCCACATCCGGGAGAACTTCAAACAGGTATCGAGGGAGGTTGGGGACATTGAGTCCGAGTGGACCATGTTTTCCACCTCCATTGTCTCTGCTGCTGCTCGGAGCTGTGGTTGCAAGGTCTCTGGTGCCTGTTGCGGCGGTAACCCCCGAACCCGGTGGTGGACACCGGAAGTAAGGGATGCCGCCAAGCTGAAGAAGGAGTCCTACCAGGCCTGGATGGCCTGCGGGACTCCAGAGGCAGCTGACAGGTACAGGCAGTCTAAGCGAGCTGCGGCCCAGATTGTTGCAGAGGCGAAAACTCGGTCCTGGGAGGAGTTTGGTGAGGCCATGGAGAAGGACTATCGGTTGGCCTCAAAGAAATTCTGGCAAACCATCCGGTGCCTCAGGAGGGGAAAGCAGTTCTCCACAGGCACCGTCTTCAGTGTAGGTGGATAGCTGTAGACTTTGACTGGGGACATCGTCGGGCGATGGAAGGAATACTTCGAGGATCTTCTTATTCCCACTGAGACGCCTTCTTTTGAAGAAGTGGAGAATGAGGACTTTGGGGTGGGGCTGTCTATTACCTGGGCTGAAGTCACTGAGGTAGTCAACGAGCTCCTCAGTGGCAAGGCCCCGGGAGTGGATGAAGTCCGCCCTGAACACCTCAAGTCTCTGGATGCTGTGGGAGTGTCTTGGCTGACACGTCTCTGCAGCATCGCGTGGCGGTCGGGAACTGTACCTCTGGACTGGCAGACAAGGGTGGTGGTTCCCCTCTTTAAGAAGGGGGACCAGAGGGTGTGTTCCAACTACAGGGGAATTACACTCCTCAGCCTCCCTGGGAAAGTCTATGCAAGGGTACTGGAGAGGAGAGTCCATCCGATAGTCGAACCTCGGATTCAGGAACAACAGTGCGGTTTCCTTCCTGGTCGTGGAACAGTGGACCAGCTCTACACCCTATCTAGGGTGCTGGAGGGATTGTGGGAGTTCGCTCATCCAGTCCATATGTGTTTTGTGGATTTGGAGAAGGCATTCGACCGCGTCCCCCGTGGCATCCTGTGGGGGGTGCTCTGGGAGTATGGGGTCCGGGGAGCCTTACTGAGGGCTGTCCGGTCTCTGTATGACCGGAGTAGGAGTTTGGTCCGCATAGCCGGCAGTAAGTCAGACCTGTTCCCGGTCCACGTTGGACTCCTACAGGGCTGCCCTTTATCACCAGTTCTGTTCATAGTTTTTATGGACAGAATTTCTAGGCGCAGCCAGGGGCCAGAAGGGATCTGGTTTGGGGATCACAGGATTTCCTCTCTGCTTCTTGCAGATGATGCTGTCCTGTTGGCTTCATCGAACCGGGACCTCCAGCGTGCATTGGGGCGGTTTGCGGCCGAGTGTAAAGCGGCTGGGATGAGTGTCAGCACCACTAAATCTGAGGCCATGGTCCTCGACCGGAGAAAGGTAGTTTGCCATGGGTGGAGTGGAGTGTCCCTGCCCCAGGTGGAGGAGTTTAAATACCTTGGGGTCTTGTTCACGAGTGAGGGAAGACCGGAGCGTGAGATTGACAGGCGGATCAGAGCGGCGTCCATAGTTATGCGGTCGCTCCATCGGTCCGTTGTGGTGAAGAGAGAGCTGAGCCAGAAAGCAAAGCTCTCAATTTACCGGTCGATCTTTGTTCCAGTACTCACCTATGGTCATGAGCTATGGGTCATGACCGAAAGAATGAGGTCCCGAATACAAGCGGCTGAAATGAGCTTTCTCCGTAGGGTGGCGGGGGGCTCCCTTAGAGATAGGGTGAGAAGCTCGGTCACCCGCGGAGAGCTCGGAGTAGAACCGCTTCTCCTCCACATCGAAAGGAGCCGGTTGAGGTGGCTCGGGCATCTAGTCCGGATGCCTCCTGGACACCTCCCTGGAGAGGTGTTCCGGGCATGTCCCACTGGGCGGAGGCCCCGGGGAAGACCCAGGACACGCTGGAGAGACTACGTCTTTCGGCTGGCCTGGGAACGCCTTGGGGTCTCCCCAGAGGAGCTGGAGGAAGTGGCTGGGGCGAGGGAAGTCTGGGCATCCTGGCTTAGACTGCTGCCCCCGCGACCTGGTCCTGGATAAGCGGAGGAAGATGGATGGATGGATAGATGTTTATGCAAACACAGAGACAAATTACGCCCCCTTGCATTTTACTCCAAAAAACTTGACCCTGTAGCCCAATCTGCACCACCATGCATACAGGCAGTTTGTGCTGCATCGATGGCCATCATACAGTTGACTTTTTACTTCTACAAAGCAATGTGAACTTGCTTTTAACCTGCAAGACATCTCTCTTCTACAGCTACGTTATTAGCTCAGCCACACATCACAATCGCTCATTGCAAAATCCTCAACCCTGCAACATTGCTGCCATTTCTAAAAGATGGAACACCACACAATTGCCTGGAAGCAACTGCTAAGTTACAGTTACCACGCCCAGACTTAACTGACAACCCTTTTAACGACAGGCATGACGGTTCTTGCTCGAAAACGGAAACAGGAAAAAACCAAACCGGTTAAGCCATTGTGCGATTACATAATACAATTACTGAATTAGCCAGCTTCCTCCCAACATGTCAGCACAAGCAACTGAAATTATAGCGTTAACCAGAGCATGTGAATTAGCCAAAGAAAAAGACCTTACAGTCCACACTGACAGACTGCTTTCACCACACTTTTCTATTTTGCCTAAAAATAGGAATGCAGAGGAATGAAAACCTCCACAGGCAAGCCCGTCACCCACGCACAACTATTACTTGATCTTTTCCAAGCCATAAGAGCCCCATCAAAGCTAGCTGTAAGTGTGCTGCACACACTGCAAACAGACACAATCTTCATAGGGAACAGGCTTGCTGATAAAATAGCAAAACAATCAGCTGCAGGACACCACAACACAGAAGCCGACACGGCAGAAACAGAAAACACACAACTCATAGATATCAGCATCCTGCGTGACATGCAAAGCTCAGCTCCACTGCAAGAAAAGAAAATGTGTTCATCAAAGGGAGCAGAAATAACTAGAGAACACATGTATAAAAAGCAGGATAAACCTATCAACAGTTGCACTGACAGTGCTCATAGAAAATCACATTACAACGTTTGGACTTCAAACCTACTTAAAAAAATTTTTTTATTTTTTTACAACATATCCTACCTGTATATGACTGTCAAGGTTATTTCTGAAAACACATGACTGTGTTAACAGACATCAAGAGCCCAGGGCATTTCTCAGGAGGAGAGCCGAAACAGACAACCGTCCAACACCTCTGTCTCCAACAGCTCTAGGGATGTCTGTCTGAGCTTGCATCTTTATTCAGACTTGTGTTTCCCTGGTTACATTAGGAATGAAAAATCTAAGGGATTCAAGGTTAATAGTTATTAGTATACTTGTTTAAAACTTTTTGCTGCAGATGGGGAGTCTTGGTTCACAGTTTCTTATCAGTCTGTTTTCCAAACTCCCTTCGCTTTCAGGAATTTCTTTCTCCAGATGGCATGTGAAGGAAAAAAATCACAACACAGCAGCCTTCAATGTGCAGTTCAACAGAGTTTAAAAGCAGTCTTAAAAACAGCAGTTAGAATGATAATAAATAAATACATTATATACATCCAACAATGGCATAACCCACAGGGCAACATGCGACCAAAATGGGGAGCTTTCCCTAAACCATCATACTCTTTCCAGGGACTATACATGGATTTCATTGAACTAACGACAAGCAGCCCCTACAAGTACTGCCTAGACGCATTCTCAAAGTGGGTAGAAATAATCCTCACCAAAAAAACAGACAAAATATACCTTAAAAAAAACATCATTCTCAATTATGTAGTACCAGGAATCCTATTGGGAAAATGGGGCCCATTTTGTTAACAATGACATTTTAAAAAAATCACTGCGCATAAAGTGCAGGAATAGAGAAACCCACAAATGGAACAGTAAAAAGCAGACTCAAAAAACACATGGAAACAACAGGAAGGCCATGGCTAGAGTGCCTAGATCTAGTAAAACTCTACATGAGAATCACACCAACATCAGATGGCCTGTCACCCTTTGAAGTAGTTCACGGAATGCCCTTTGGGTTACCTATAGTAGCCACAGACTTACAAAAGCTGATGAAGAACAAACATTAGCAGACTTTATCATAAGAATGATAAATCAGAAGGAGGCGTCCAATGCAAATTTACTCCCATCTGACTCTTGACTGTAGCATGTCTTCTCGTCGCCTTAACTTTCCTAGCAATGGAAAAACCAGGAGAAGGCAGTACCAACCTAGCCTGCCGGTCATGGGACCTGTATGAACAATTCACCAGAATGTTACCGCTAACGATCATTCCTACAGTACCACATTTCTGGTGGCAGCTGATGAATAGAACTGCACACGACAACATTGTCACCGGCTGTTATGTGTGCACCTTCATGCTATATGCTTCAAATAATACAGGCCTCTGCCCAGGCAACATCACCAGGAGACGACAAGATTGCCTGGATGGACTTACCACACACCCTGGCTACAACCAATATATCAGAGACGCATCCAACTTCTGATTCCACCTGTGTTCTTCATGAAGAAAACTGTCAGGTGGGGAGAGCTGGTGAGCATGAAGGACCCAAAATGCAGAGATGGGAGGCACACAGTTCCAGGGCAAGGGGTTTAATGACTTAACAAAAAGCGCTGCAGAGCAGGAAAACTAAACTAAACTTACTGTGGGCAAAACATGAACACATGGCAGAAGGGACATGGCAGAGACAACACTTAAATGCAAACAGGACTGACAAAACACAGGTGAACATGATCAGGAGAGATTGGGACCAGGGAAGTAAAACTCAAAAGATGAGATTAGATTACATTAGATTCAACTTTATTGTCATTACACATGTACAAGTACAAGGCAACGAAATACAGTTTATGTCTAACCAGAAGTGCAGTAGCAGCAAGTGCAGGATAAAGGTGACAGTGCATATTTTAATTATTTAAAAAAATGTACAGGTTATTAATAATTAACTTCAAAATTGGCAGGTAATACTGAATTTAATGTTGTGCTGGATAAAAAAGTTAAAAGGTCAGTGGGTGGCAGAGTTCAATAAGGAGACAGCTCTCGGAAAGAAACTGTTCCTCAGTCTACTGGTTCGAGTCCGGGGGAACCTGAGACGTCTGCCTGACGGCAGGAAAGAAAACAGTTTGTGCGCAGGGTGAGAGGAGTCCTTTAGGATACTGTGTGCCCGACGGAGACAGTTTATCTTCTGAATGTCCTCAATGGCTGGGAGTGGGGATCTTATGATGCGTTCGGCAATTTTCACCACCCGCTGCAGTGCCTTACGCTCCACAGCAGAGCAGCTCCCGTACCAAACTGTGACACAATTGGTTAAGATGCTCTCTATTGCGCAGCGGTAGAAGTTCACCAGGATGGCTGAGGCGAGCCAGTTCTTTTTGAGTGTCCTTAAGAAGAACAGGCGCTGGTGAGCCTTCTTGATCAGGCTGGAGATGTTGGTGGTCCAGGACAGATCCTCTGAAATGTGAGTACCCAGGAACTTGAAGGATGAAACATGCTCAACTACCATCTTGTTTATGTAGATGGGATCATGTGAGCATTTTTTCTCCCTTCTGAAGTCCACAATGAGCTCCTTGGTCTTGTTGGTGTTAAGGAGCAGATTATTGTCCGTGCACCAAGTGGCCAGATGCTGGATCTCCTCCCTGTAGGCAGTCTCATCATTGTTGGTGATGAGGCCTATCGCCGTAGTGTCGTCTGCAAACTTAATGATGGTGTCAGATCCGTACATCGGTTTGCAGTCGCAAGTGAAGATGGAGTAGAGAAAGGGGCTCAGCACGCAGCCCTGTAGTACACCGGTGTTGAGTGTAATGGTGTTGGAGCAGATGTGGTCTGACCTAACAAACTGAGGTCTGTTGGTTAGAAAGTCCATAATCCAGTTACAGAGTAAAGTGTTAATATCCAGATCACTGAGTTTGAGGATTAACTTGGAGGGAATAACAGTATTGAATGCTGAGCTGAAGTCAACAAACAGCATTTGTGCATAAGTGTTCTTATTGTCCAGGTGTGTGAGTACAGAGTGCAGTGCTAAGGAGACTGCATCCTCTGTGCTACTATTATTACGGTAGGCAAACTGGTGAGGGTCCAGTGTGGCTGGGAGAGAGGCTTTCAGGTGTGCCAGGACCAGCCGCTCAAAGCACTTCGTGATGACTGGTGTAAGTGCTACAGGGCGATAGTCATTCAGGCAAGTTGGACCAGAATGTTTTGCCACTGGCAAAATTGCGGTGGATTTAAAGCATGCTGGTACAACTGCTTGAGCGAGAGACATATTAAAGATGTCGGTGAACACACCAGCGAGCTGCTCTGCACATGCTCTAAGCACGCGTCCAGGGATGCCGTCTGGTCCAGCAGCCTTGCGTGTGTTGATCCGGCTCAGTGATGTGTAGACATCTGTGGAGTTGAGTACGATGGGTGGATGTTTGATTGCAGGAGTAATTTTGGTAGCAGGTTCATTGTTGTCTCTTTCAAAATGAGCATAAAAGTTATTAAGCTGGTTCAGGAAGGAGACGTTTGTAGAAGGAGGGACGGAGTGATTTTGTTTGTAGTCGCTAATAGCTTGAATACCCTGCCACATACGCCGAGGGTCATAGTTGGTAAAATGCTCCTCTATTTTTTGTTTGTAGCAGCGTTTGACTTTCTTGATGCCCCTCTTCAGATTAGCCCTGGAAGTGTTGTAGGCTTCGACATCACCCGATCTAAAGGCAGTGTTGCGTGCTTTCAGCAGGATGCGCACCTCTTTATTCATCCATGGCTTCTGATTCGGGTATGTGGTGATCTGCTTCTGAGTAGTAACAGTGTTTATGCTGGAGTTAATGTGATCCAGAACAGATGAGGTGTAGCTGTCTATGTCTGTGTGAAAGCCGCTGGTGGCCCGGGAAGCAAACAAACATATCCTGGAGTGTGGAGTCGGTCCCTGCTGGCCACACTTTGATGGTCCTCACAGATGGCTTCACACGGTTGATAAGAGGTGAGTATTTGGGGATGAGGAACAAAGAAAGGTGGTCTGATTGACCCAAGTGGGGGAGGGGTGTCACAGCATAAGCTTCAGCTATGTTTGTGTATACATGATCCAAAGTTTTGTTTCCTCTGGTGTTATAAAATACATTTTGATGAAATTTGGGGAGCACTGACTTTAAGTTGGAGTGATTAAAGTCCCCTGCAACAATAAATGCAGCCTCCGGGTGAGTAGTCTGTTGTTTACTGATGACTGTATGAAGATCTTTCATATCAAGCTTGACATCAGCGTCAGGGGGAATATAAATCGCAGTTATAATTGTGAAGGTAAACTCGCGAGGCAGATAGAATGGTCTACACTTAACCATGAGAAACTCTAGGTTAGCTGAGCAGTGACTTCCAACAGTAACAGATTTCGTGCACCAGGCTTTGTTAATATAAATGCACAGTCCTCCTCCTCTGGTCTTCTGCCGTTCTGTCTGCCCGGAATGTGTGGTGCTCGGATAGAGCAATTGTGTTGTCTGGTATACCGCTGTTTAGCCAGGTTTCCGTGAAAATTATAACATTGCAGTTCCAAAATCTCCTGCTGTGGTTAATGCGGAGTCAAATCTTGTCCATTTTGTTCACCAGCGATCGTACATTGGCGAGGAAAATTCTGGGTAAAGAGAGCCGAAATGGTGTTAGCTTTAGCTTAGCTCTGAGCCCTCCGCGCTTTCCTCGTCTTTGTTTACGGTCTCGACGCCGCCTCCGGGCATTTCCGCCCGGCCAGGTGGGATGCGCAGCCTCGGGTGTTCTGGCGATCTCAGTAGCGAGACGAAGGTTGTTGATAAAATTGTCGGGAATGCCCAAACTTATATCCAAAAGCTCCTGTCGGGTGTACGATATCGATGTACTACTGTTCCGCACGAACAGACTCAACACAAGCAAGAAAATTACTGCAAAACTGCAGAAACTGGAGAGATACTGGGCCTCGCGATGTGTGCGCGCCGCCATCTTGATCTTGAGAGACAAGACAGGAAACCTTCCAAAATAAAACGGGGAATAGAACTCAAACATGACAGAAACAAGACAGAAAGCAAAAACCAATACAAAGAAACCCAAACCATGACAAAAACTGTCTTTACACTTCATCCCTCACGATGAAAATGTGCCATGCCTAAGTTCCACATGAACGTCCTACAAATTTCAATTTCAATTTCAATTTTCTATGTATAGCCCAAAATCACAACAACAGTCGTCTCGATGGGCTTCGTAGTAAAACATAAAATCAAAAGGATCATGAATACAAAGAGTTCAATAGGAAAATACTAAAATGAACTAACAAACCGACTAAGCTATACTGGCATCCCTGCCCTCAGACCTCCCTTCATGGTAAGGAAAATCTCCTAAAAAAAACGGATTCCGGAAAAAACGAAGAAACCTCAGGGGTGTCCACATGAAGGAGGGATCTTCCCCCAGGACGGAGAGGTGATTACCAGAACTCCTAGAGAAGAACTAACTTATCTAACTCTGCAACTACATATTAAAGTCTAGCAGACGAGATTCATCCAGTCGTGGTTGGGGAGACAGTCAGGGGCGCGAGTCGAGCCGGAGACAGGAACCACAGCCAGGTGTAGGAGCAGGACCAGAGACGAGGTACACAGTCAGGAACAGAGCAGAGACGAGCCAGAGTCAAGCCAGAGGCAGGATCCACAGCCAGGTGTAGGAGCAGGAGCAGAGACGAGGTACACGGCCAGGAACAGGAGCACGGATGAGCCAACTGGAGTCTGGAAGCACTCCCACTCCTCAGGAGGGGAGAGGGAAAGAGGGACAATACATGAATCGAATGACATTAAAGGGGAATAATCAGAATTTTGAACTTAAAGTCAGATTCCTGAGAAAAAAAGAAAGAATTCTGAGAGGAAAAAAATCAGAATTCTGGGATTAAAGTCAGAAATCGGAGATTAAAGTCAGAATTCTGAGATTAAAGTCAGAATTCTGAGATTAAATCAGAATTTTAAAAGGGAATCATCAGAATTCTGAGATTAAGGAAGAATTCTAAGAAAAAAGTCAGAACTTTGAGATTAAAGTCAGAATTTTCTATGCCACTTTTTTTTTTCTTTCTCTGTCTCTGTGGCCCTAGAATAGAATAGAATAGACTATCTTTATTTCTATAGCACTTTTCTCAGAGCAAGTCACAAAGTGCTTTACAAAGAGCATAAAACAGCTTTTTACTATCTGTTTTGAGTGACCTTCCAGAGACATAGACCTGTCAAACAACACCCCAAGATTTCTGAGGCTTGACTGGACAGAGAAGCTCAGACACCCAAGGTGTTGTCTGATGGACAGGATTTTATGTTCAGGGGCAAAAATAAGTGTCTCGGTTTTCTGAGTATTTAGGACTAAATGATTACTGTTCAACCAAGTTTTAATGCTCGTTAAGCAATTCAGCAAATTTTGTAGTTTGTAGTAATCATTTTCCGTGAAAGAACAGTAGAGCTGGATGTCGTCTGCATAGAAATGATATGAGATGTGGCTAAATTGATTAATAGGTTTCCCAAGAGGAATCATATATAAAATAAATAAAATAGGGCCTAGTACAGAACCCTGGGGAACGCCACAAGTTATTTCTCTACTGGCCTGAATCAGCTGCCATAAGCACATCATTTGAAACACTTAGGAGAGCTGTCTCTGTTGAATGGTTCTTCTTAAAGCCAGACTGAAAAGAATCTGATACCCTCTTCCGTACATTACTTTATTTGAATTCTTTTTTAAATTTTTTGTTGCGTGACTGCTTTTAACAACAATAAAATTAGAAAATAAAATATGAAGCAAAACAACTTGAAGTGGGGGGCATTTGTGGAATCTGTCCCCAGCCAAAATCTTGGACCCCAGAGAAGATGAAATCCATCCAGTGACATATGAGCCGCAACAAAACTTTCTAAGTAGCAAATGAAAATATTAAATATTTGCTTTTGAAAATGTTTTTTGTTTCAAAAACTATTTGTGCGTTTGCAAAACACATGGTTTCACATGCATTGTGACTCATCTCACTTTCTCCCTATCTTTTATTCTGCGTTCATAAATTTCATTTTAGTGGGACATATCTGCTATCAAACAGTCTGGATTCTAACCAATCAAATCGTCATATCTAACATGGTGTCTGCCAGCTCTTTTTACCCTCGATTTCGTCTCTTAAGATGACGAACTATTCATTTTTTATCATTTGAAAAACAAATAATCCTTTCTTTTTCCTTGTTTTTATTATTTCAGCATCGATTAATTTTTTTAAACCAGGTTTGTGAAATAATGGCTGAGGATCTCCAGAAACTGTAAAATAACTTGTATAGTTTATCTGCTGACATTACACTAAATCAACAGACCTGTGTGTAATCTGTGAATCCTCCGGAGCAAAATTTTGTGAAAAAGTTTGATTTTCTCCAAAATCTGTTTATTATAACAAAACCAAACAAAAAAATATTTAAAGCACATATTATTTCATGCTGCACATGTGTTTTGGAATAGATTAACAGCAATAATAAACATTCATGGATCACAAAAGTCAATACGAGACAGAGACACCTGATTGGTTAGAATCTAGACCAATCAGCAGGCTGTTTGATGGCAGATGCGTTACACAAAAATGAAACTTAAGAGGGCAAAATCAAAGATAGTGAGAAAGCGAGATGAGACACAACGCATGTGAAAACCTTTATGTTGCAAACGCAAAAATATTTATTGAAAGTAAAAAAAAAAAAAAAAAAAGACAAAAAACAGTTTTTAAAAGCAAATTTGTAATATTTTGATTTGCTACTTAGAAAGTTTTGTTTGCAATGTCTTGGCATATATATCTTGATGCACCTTTACTTTATTTCTGAACATCAGAGGAAGGAGTGCCGTGGTTTATCCAGGACGAGCCTCCGCCTGCAAGACGCTTTCTGTCAGTGCATCTTCGCCTTTTCTTCACGGTAGAAAAACTGCAGGAACGTGCTCGTTATCTTTAACGGGGTGGTCTTAAGGTTGCACTTAGTGCGTTTGCGGCATTTTTTTTTTCCAAACGTGATTCCAGGTCGGAAAAATGGACCCGCTGGACTTTCTGGAATCCGCGCAACTCCAACGCTTTTTCCAGTCGCGTAAAACCGAACTGTCCTGCCTGGAAAACCCGCAGATTTTCCTCAGCCAGCTCAGGGACTACAACCTCATCCCGGAAGACAAATTCAAGGTGAGACTGCCGAGTTCGGTAAAGTTAGAAAGATCTTCACAGATTCGGACTTCCGGCCTCAATAACTCTTCTGATAAATGTTCAGATGTGTCAGCAAGTATCTCAATCCTTCTGTGTATACAGAGAGTGAATTACAAATGCATTTCTAAAGAAAAAAGATCGTTGTTTTTTAAAGAAGGAGATCCAAGAATGAGGTTTTTAACAGGTTTGGAGAGCATTAGATGTCAGAGAAAGCATCCACGTCCGTTTCAGGTTTCTTCTGTATGATGTCCTGCAGTGTTTTCAGGTGACTTTTTACTACAGGTGTGTACTGTGGTCCAGTCAGGACTTTGCAGATCTAGTAGAACACCTTTAGTCCTTCTGAAAGTGATGTGCAGTTTTGCAAGCATGCAAATGCAAAAGTTACAAACTCTTTCAAATCTTTGTCTGAAGTTTGCCTTCCAAATAACTGCATCATAGACTTTTAAAACATGTGTCGAACAAATGTGGACAACTGTTAATGCTTTATTTTGGGCTATGTTTTTTTCCCTAAACAAATATCAAAAGTTCTGTTAAGATACATCACAGCGTCTTCTCTGTTGAAGGTCAGCATAACGCTTTGTATGATTGCCCAGCTGTGGTCTGTTTCTATTTGCCGAATTATTAATTTCGTATATTGCGACAGTTTCTTCAAAAACTGCATGAGCGAACAAGTTATGGATGGAATTGAATTGTCATTTGTAAGCATTTCACAGACTGGCAGTGGGGGTGTACCTGCACCATCTCCAGGAAGAGTTAGAGACTTGTAGAGTGTATTTTTTTTTTTTTTTTTTTTTTACCAGGAACCTTGGAAGTGACATTGCCTGTCGCATTGAGATGTAATGCCAGTGGAGTCTTTCTGCGCAAATGTTGTACCACAATGTTCAAACTTGTCTCTGTGTACATGTGAATGCCTAATGGGTGGTGCAGCGGTAGGGTGGTCGACTCATGATTGTAAGATTGCAGGTTCGATTCCCGCCTTGCACGCCCATGTGTCGAAGTGTCCTTGGGCAAGACACTGAACCCCACCTTGCCTCTGGTGGGAGGCTGGCGCCAGTGTTCGGCAGCGGAGCCGCCGCCAGTGTGTGAATGTGTGTGTGATTGTAAAGTTCTTTGGGCCTTCGTAAGAGGGTAGAAAGCGCTATATAAGTGTACGCCATTTACCATTTGAAAATGTTGCATGTATCCTGGGAAGTTTTTGTACTTTGTCACATTCTTTAATGATGTTTTGAGTGACGTACAGTTCTAAAAGAACATTTTTGTTGAGACTTCGTGTCACACTCACAAAATGAGTTTGGTCATAGGTGTTTTGTTCATTTTTTGTGAAAGTAGTTGCTCACACCAATTTTTCCTCTCTTGGTTTTAGTAGCTGGCCTGAATTGGTTTTCTGTTTTCTTGTGTGAAATTTGGCCGTTTTGATTAACTGTTATTTTAACTGAAGTGAGGTTCCTTCTTTCTGTTGAAAAGACAATAAGGTCATGATCAGTCGTTACAGAAAGTTTGGTGACAGAAATATGCTCCATATTTCTTTATGAAAAGTTCCTAAAAATAAACAAAGTGGATTTCTGACCAAAACTTTTTGTAGTCTGACAATAAAGTCATGATTAGTCAGTATAGAAAGTTTGGTGACAATAACTTAAGCATCTTTATAGCTTTTGAGGATTTTTGACCAAATATGATCCATTTTTAAACATGAAAAATACCTAAAAATAAACAAAGTGAATTTCTGACCACATCTTTGTTGTAGTTGGACAATAAGGTCATTATTAGTCGGTACAGAAAGTTTGGTTTGTTTGGCTGCAGCTTCAGTATTTTAAGGGCTATTAAACATTTTTCACAGAAATTATTCATATTTCTACATGAAAAACTTATAAAAATAAACAAAGTGGATTTCTGACCAAATCTTTGTTGTAGTCGGACAATAAGGTCATTATTAGTCGGTACAGAAAGTTTGGTTTGTTTGGCTGCAGCTTCAGTATTTTAAGGGCTATTAAACATTTTTCACAGAAATTATTTATATTTCTACATGAAAAACTTATAAAAATAAACAAAGTGGATTTCTGACCAAATCTTTGTTGTAGTCGGACAATAAGGTCATGATTAGTCGGTTTGATTTCTCAAAGTAGCGTAGCAGAGTTTTCCAACAACATTGTCTGTCACGTGAAGCTGTAGTTGGGGAGCAGGTGGAGTTGGATTTCCTTTAAAAAGATGGGTGAGGTTGAGGGAAACGGCATCAAGAACAGCTGAAAAATCCTTCATAGAAAGAGGGATCTTATAGAACTGAATGAATTCAGTCTAAGTGTAGAGTTGACCCTGTTGATTGAATGATTGAAAAATTGACTAATATGAAATAATAATAATAATAATAATAACAATTAGGGTTAGGCAATGTCCCTTAAATTGGCAGTTGACGATGTTTGCAGTCAACCATCGGGATGGACGATGGTATCGTCGGGGGGGGTGGTAATTTTCCGTTGTAATTAAATAATTATTATTCGTTATTTTACTATATTACTTCATTCATTCATTCATTCATTCATTTTCCATACTGGTTATTCCCTTTCGGGGTCACGGGGCTGCTGGCCACTTGGGCGAAGGCAGGGGATGCCCTGGACAGTTCGCCAGTCTGTTGCAGGGTAGAATGTCCACAATCACACACCCATTCACTCTCACACCTATGGACAATTTAGAGTTGCCAATTAACCTATGAAGTTTTTTGGACGGTGGGAGGAAGCCGGAGATCCCGGAGAGAACCCACACATGCATGGGGAGAACATGCAAACTCCACACAGAAAGGTCCCCCCCTTGATGTGTTTTTCATGTCCCCCAGCCGGGACTTGAACCGGGGATCTTCTTGCTGTGAGGCAAGAGCGCTAACCACTGCGCTATCGTTCTTTATTTATTTTATTTCCCAAATAATAACTCATCCGCGATGATCCAGTATAAGCTGAGGGAAGTGACTTAAAAAAAATAAATAAACAAAATTAGAAAAGAAGTAGTCCGCTCCTGCACTTGATTAGTCAAGTGCACCTTTGGAGCGAGCGACAGTGTCTAGCAGAGCAGACGGACTTACAGCTTTGTGTTTGAGGGGAAGGGAGGATGCTTTGTTACATGTGGGAGACTTAGGACTGTGACCCGTCCCGCCGCTCTATGTGAACGAGCTACTGAATTTAGGAGAACCGGGTGTCCCGGTAAAAGTGTGTGTCGGGGCAGAGCGCGGCGCGCCAGCTCACACACAGCGGTTGTGGGGCGCTGTAAGCTTCAAAGCAGAAAAGCTGCTCAGTGCTTGGAAACCATTCAAACAATCACGAGGATTTGTGTTTCCAGTCGTGTCCCGACAAAATAAAGGCTGATGTTATTCCAACATATTTACGTGCAGCCAGGATGCAGGTTGCAGCCTTTCCCGCATGGATACATTTTATGTTCATGCTAATGTTGTTAGCCCGTGTTAGCATACTGCTAATTCGGACTTCTTTCCGGCTCCGCTCTTCAACAGAAAAAGCACTGACCACACAGATTAAAATTAAAATGATGAGCGAGCAGGCGCTTCATAATAACCGTAACATTAATAAAAGCATGTTCAGAAGATCAATTCAATTCAATTCAATTTTATTTGTATAGCCCAAAATCACAACAACAGTCGTCTCGATGGGCTTTGAAGTAAAACATGAACTCAAAAGGATCACGAATACAAAGAGTCAATACGAAAATACTAAAATAAACTAACAAACTGACTAAGCTATACTGGCATCCCTGCCCTTAGACCCCCCTTCGCGGTAAGGAAAAACTCCTAAAAAAAAACCGGATTCCGGAAAAAAAATGAAGAAGATCATCTCGTATATTACCGAGCTGGCAGACATCTATGTATGTAGCCGCTCGGCAGAACTAATTTTCTCTTCCGGTTTTTAAAACACTACTACGTATGTGCGAATGATTTACGTACGTACACTGTTGGGTTCTAATCGGACCAATAATCTGATCAAGATATTTTGCTCATGCTTATGGTGTCGACTCGCAGCGTGCCGATGGACGATGGTATCATCCATCGGCACAACCCTAATAACAATAATAATTGATACTTTATTTATCCCACAATGGTGACATTTTTCTCCTCATTTTGACCCATCCCCTAGCAGGAGTGGTGATCTGCAGACTGGCCGCGCTCAGGGGGCAACACCGGGCTGGGGAGAGCGGAGATTGATCTGCCTACCCTTCGGTTGTTGGACGACCTTCTCTACCACCTGAGCTAAACTGCCACCCTGTCTGTGTGTATACCGGTATATAGAACCTGTAAGGAGAAAAGTTATGTTCATACATAATGAACCAAGCAAGCAGCATCTGTTTAAGAAATGAAAAAAGTTTGATGAGCACTTTGTCGGGTTGTAGGTGCAGAGCAGTAAAAGGTCATCAACCTGTGAAAAAATATAATTGTGAAGGAAGTTCCACAGAGAGTTTGGATTTTTCAGGAACTTTTTGATCCAATTGATTTTAAAAGTCATATTTAAGGCACTGAAATGTAAAGTTTAGACCCCCATTAGTATATCTTTCATTAGAACAGATTTTCTGATATGGGGGGGCGACAGTGGCTCAGGCAGTTGAGTGGGTTGTCCAATGATCGAAGGGTCAGTGGCTCGATCCCCACTCCCACCAACCAAATGTCGTTGTGTCCTTGGGCAAGACACTTCACCCTCCTTGCCTCCAGCGTGGCTCCACTGGTGTATGAATGTGCATGAATGATCCCGGTGATGGTCAGAGGGGCCGTAGGCGCGAAATGGCAGCCACGCCTCTGTCAGTCTGCCCCAGGGCAGCTGTGGCTACATCTGTAGCTTACCATCACCAAGTATGAATGAGGAGTGAATGAATAATGGACACAATGTAAGCACTTTGAGCGTCTGGAAAAGCCCAGAAAAATCCAATCCATTATTATTATTATATGATAACTTCAGTATTTCCAGACAAAATCACATAGTAATTTATCAACAGTTTTGCTTATAAAGTTGATGACATAAAGAGAATGAGCGGCATAAATGACTCTGAAGAACCTTTCAGCCTTGGAGAGGAGAATTCGACCTTTAATGGAGAGGTCACGTAAGGGTCAGAGTAAGATGTTAAACCTCTTTTTCACTTTATCAGTAATTGTAAGAATGTTAGTATTATCTCTATCATTTTCAGTTTTGGATATTATTATACCAACATATGTGACTGATGTCTGTACAGGAATATTATAGAGTGAATCCGAATAACAAGATTTAATTGGGAGAAGTTCACATTTTTTTTAAATTTAATCCGGTTATCACCGGAGAGACGGGAAAGACTTAATTACATCTATCACTAATGAAATTTGTGAGCTGTCTTTAAGAAAGAGAGTCGTATCATCAGCAAGCTGACTTATGACTATAGCTTTATTAGTGATGGAGATACCTTGTAATGGACTGGATTTAATATTGTCACAGAGAAGCTGAGCTACAAGAAGAAATAGAAATGGAGATATAGGACATCCCTGTCTAATTCCACTTTTTATTTCAAGCTTACCATATTTAAGTTTAATAGGTGTCATTGTTGCAAAGAGTTCTAATGACTTTGCAGAAGTAGTCACCAAAACCAAATTTTTATAATGATAGGAATAGGAAGTTACGTTTTTCTGTGAATGTCAGGAAATAACACAAAAGAGTCATCTGCAATTAGATATAAGTAATCGAGTATGCCCAAAACTAAACAGATAATATTTGCGATATGTCTATTGTTTAAAAAACCTTATTGTGATGCTTGGATTACTGAGGTAAGAACAGATTTAATTCTTTTTGCAAAAACTAAAGCTACAATTTGAATAATCATTATTAAAAAGACAGTTCTACAATTAACAATAAAGAGTAAATCTTTGTGGGGTCTGGGGATAAGGGGAATAAGTCCTTGGGTCATATACCAGGGTACAGTATCATTGGAAATACTTTCATTGTAAACTTCCAGTAGAAAAAGCGCCATCTGCTGGGAGAATAATGTACAAAATTCAGACGTTAATCCATCAGTTCCTGGGGACAAAATAAACTACTCACAGCTAAAATTACAAAAGAGGAAATATTAAAAACCATAAATACTCTGAAAAACAATAAATCAACAGGCAGCGATGGCTGCCCAACTGAATGGTATAAAACTTTTAAAATTGAACTTACACCAATTCTACATAGATCTCTGAACTGGTCCCACAAAATGATAAAATGCCTATTTCTTGGTCAGAAGCAATTATTTCTGTCATTTTAAAACCAGGAAAAAAACAAACAGTCACATGCTAAGTACAGACCTATATCAGTACTAAACATAGACTACAAAATTTATACATCTATAATTTATAATAGGATAAATTCATTTCTTTCTGACCTTATCGATGAAGATCAGACAGGATTCATAAAGAGTCGCCAGACACATGATAACATTAGGAGAACCTTGCATATAACTGAAAGAGCCCAAAGAGAACATATGAGTACATTTCTCTTAAGTATAGATGCAGAAAAAACTTGACTGCGTCAATTGGAATTTTTTATTGTTAGTTTTAGAAAAAATGGGTTTTAATAACAAATTGGTAGAAATAATAAAAACAATATATTCACAACCAACTGCTAGAATTAATACAAACGGGAATTTAACAGGAACATTTAAATCGGAAAGATCCACTAGGCAGGGTTGTGGACTCTCCGAGACTCTGTTTGCTCTTTTATTCAATTCAATTCAATTCAATTCAATTTTATTTGTATAGCCCAAATTCACAACAACTCGATGGGCTTTGTATAGGTAATTACTGATTATAATTATTGAGCCTCTGGCACAGACAATTCGTAAAAAACCTGAAATTAAAGGAGTTTTACTGAATGGCGTTGAACATAAAATAGGATTGTTTGCCGATGACCTAATAGCATACATTGAACAACCAAAAACATCAAATCCTTATTTCATGGAAATATTACAAACATTTGAAAAATTGGAAGAACCTTATAGGTTTTTTCATAACACCGAAACTGAACAACAAACAGTTAAAAGCAAATCAGAGCTGTTGGCGTGAATGTGGAGAAGTACATGTAGACCATTCTCATGTATTTTGGAGCTGTCCGAATTAGGCCTGCACAATATACTGCAAATTTATCGTTATCGCGACAGCAAGCTGTGCAATATGCATACCGCAAAAGACAACAAAAATGACGATAAATGGTTACCTTAAATGTGCTAAAACAAACTCACGGCAGATTTAAATATTTCACAAATGAAATAAATCCCTTTATGCATTTAATCAATCGGAAGGACCCTTTTACGTTGTTGACCAATCAGATGAGCCCTTTTGTTAGATGTTTGGTTCCTACGTCGACAAGGGTCATTTGGAGTATAATTTTAAACTGTTTCCGTGAAATGGGAATGATGTTTTTAGTTGTTTTGCTATTTGTTTATATACCGCAATTTATATCGTTATCGCAATATTAATCACCAATATCGCATACTGCGAGATTTCCTCATATCGTGCAGCCCTAGTCCGAATGTAACAGGATTTTGGAAGATGGTGAGTGATATTACATGCAAAATGCTGGGATATACAATTCCTTTGGAACCAGAACGTCCGCTCAGTCCGCCATCCCAACCAGGCCTCCAAGTCCTCTTAATATGAACTGCAGCCATAGACATGTGCAACATGTGGTTCTAACATACCACAGCAGCGCCTCTGACTGCAGTGTTTTTTTAAAGGCTGATGTGATGTTAATCGCTCTTATTTACCTGCGACCAGCACAAAAAGTGATGGAAATTCATGTTGGTACATGTACCAAGATACGCATTGCTGAAAGTTAAAGTCCCATTATCTGTCACTATCCTAGGTGCGTGAAATGTGTTTTATCCATCGCCTGGAGGAGCAGTGAGCTGCAGTAACAGCCGGGCTCAGAAAACAATTGGTGGTTTAACCCTAACCTGTAATCCTAACCATAACCCTTCCTCTAGGTCTGTGCGGCCAAGAAAAAAAATCAGCATTGCTGGTGCTTCATGGACAAATTGAAACTTGCTGAGTGCAGCTCTGTAGTCTTCCTCATTCTAGTTGATAATGTGAATTATCGTTCTTTTCATGCAGAAAGTGATCAATATGAAAAGCAAAGATAAAACTCGAATGGCCATCCGTAACATCTTAGAGTGGCTTGAAAGGGAGAGGTCAGAGCACATCCGTTTGTTCTGGAGGTGTGTCTTCAAGGAGATCATCTTAAGCCAGTACCCCATCCTTCGACAGATGCGCAACAGCCTCATGGATGGTAAGATGCTTTGAAAACACAACTATTGATGTTTTCTCTGCTTTGACAGTGGTTGTTAGAAACAAAAGGCAGAAATGAACCCATTGTTGAAGGGGATCAACAGTGCTGCCTCTCTTCGCAGGGTCTTTTCTTTTTGACGAACAATTGTCTCCAACTGTTGAAAAAGAGGAAAAAGGAAAAAAGAAAGATAAGGAGGCCAGCTCAATGAAAAACAAGAAAAGAAGCAAGAACACATGTGGTGATGAAGAGAAGCCTGGTACATCATCCCAGATGACTCCACCTCAGAAGAAGAAATCCAAGAAAACAGCTTTTGGTTAGTTATTTCTGTGCATTAAGAGCATCGAAATGGCCTTACAAATTGTAGCATTAAGTGTTAATATTTACGAAGAAGGCTAAAGAACCCTTTTCATAAAAAAAAAAAGAGCCAGAAATGTTGATTTGAGATCTGTGGAAGTTTCCTGACAACAGTTATTCTTGTCAAAGCCCATTTTTTTAGTAATTCAGCAAGCTACATATTGTCATATTCTAAATGTGTATCAGCAGATTGCAACCAAAAATCGGAATAATATTTTCTTTCTACAGCTTCCCCAAAGAAAGGAGGGAAGATCTGGACCTCGCCCAACCAACTGCCTGTGACCTGTGGAAACATGGAGGAAACACTCTTCAGAGAGCTTCTACCTCAAGGTTAAATATCAAATCTTTTGTCTGAGTGCCGCAGCACACTAGGGTTTGCAGTGGGAAATTACTCATTCACTGATCTCACCCCTCCTCCACTAAGTGTTGAAGGACAAACACAAACACTGAACTGAGACAATTAACTACCTCTGCATATACAACTGCACATGTAAATTCATTCCTACCAACTACCTTACCTACAACTAGTGTACCTCCCAGTACACTACTTGTAAATGCACACAGTTGGCTCATGCTGCTTTAAGCAACCTGCACATTATTTTAAGATATTTATTGTTTTCACATTTTATTATTTATTATTACTTAAAGATTAGGCGTGTTTCTTGTAGTGCATCTGCACTTTACTGTTGTTTATGTCTACGCACGGGACTGTGGGAAACATAATTTCGATTCCTTTGTATGTCAAGCACATGTGAAGAAATTGACAAATAAACCTGACTTTGACTTTGATCTAAAAACATTTACCATCTCCAGGATATCAGCTCTGTGTTCATCCAAACAGGCCCTGATAAAACACTGAGTAGTTAGGAATATGAAAGATCGTAAAATACTTTTTTCTTTCTGTTTATTTGATTCTATTAAAGACATTTTGATAAGAATGACGGTACAGCGATTTAGCCACAGCGTCAATTCTGTTTTTAGAAAAGTCCCACCCTTCAACTGTCTCTGGCCAGTCAGTCTTGGAAGCCTAATCATACATCATCAGTCTGACCAATCGGAAGTGGTTAAAGTCTTCACTTCCTTGTTCCAATTCTGCTCATAAAGCCTCTTAGTTCCAACAAAAATACCAGCTAAAGCTCGACTTTAGCGGTGTAGCTTTCCACAGAATCTGGTGTCAGACCGTGGAACAAGTGAACTGAACCAGGGGTGGCCAACCCTGGTCCTCAAGAGTCTCAGTCCTGTCTGTTTTCCAGGTCTCCCTGGACTGCTTGATGCTGATAACCTAAATCAGGTGTGTTCAGTCAATCAGGATGTGAAACCACTTAAGTCAGCTAACCAACAGCATGCTGGTGAGTGAGAGCTGCACACTACCAAGCTGCACATGCCTCAAGCTGCACATGCCTCAACCAACATGGTAGCATTCATTCGCAGAGGCCAATGGATGTCAAATAATAATGCAATTCACTTAAAAAAATTGGTTTATTCAATGTTACACAGACTGAATATTTTACATCTGACACTGAAGCAATCCCAATAATAAACTCGAGAGGGGCTACGGAAAAAAATGAAACATCTGCCTAAAAGTAAATGTGCAAATCAATGAAAAATTAAACTGAGTTAAACCTGCAAACATTTGTGAACATAAGAGTTTGGAGTTACCCTCCTTTCTCTCCTTAAACTTCACCCGGCCGTCAATATCAGGATTCAGATCCTGTTCAGCAACACATTTACTGTCTGCTGGTTTGCTTCCTGATTTTTGTGGCAACACCTGCCTTCTTCCTGACCTTTGATTGGGCGCCGTCAGTGACCAGACTGACATCATGTGACCAGTTCACTCCAACATCATCCAGCACAGTAACTAGGGAGCTGAGTATGTCATCAGCTGTTGTGTCCATCAACTCAAGAAACTCTGCTGTGACGTCTCTTCAATACCTCTAATAAATGTGCACAGTTTTGCAATATCTGTATCGATGCTTTCATCAATAGTGACCAAAAATACACTAAATGACTGGATTCCTTCATTTGGCGCCCAAGTTTCCTCATAGATGTTGTATGGAATCGTAATCCTTGACAGACTTATGCTAGCAAAGGTTGATTGTTTTTTGGGGCACAAGACTTCTGCAGCCTTCAGCATTTTTCAATCAGTTCACCATCTGAACCATCCTGGTTTGGATGTTTGCACCAACTTTTTTGCAATAAGGTAGCTGTCACTGCTCCATCATCAACGTCACGGCTGAAGTAAATTCAGACGGTTATATTGTCAGTCCAGCTAATAGTTGGTAAATCTTCTTTTTTCTTAACTGTAAATGGTGAAACTTTTCTTTATGGTGAGTCTCATAGTGGTGCTGAATGTTGTATTCTTTGAGCACCTGTTGATGACATACCAAGCATGCAGGTTTTGCATTTAACTCTCTGAACAGATAAAACTCTTTCAATTTTTACTGGAAAGCTCAGTGTTCCACTTCAACCCTTTTTTCCCTTTTTGACAACATTTTGGTCATTATGGTGTCACTACTGATCATTCTTATAGCAGTGTAACAGCGGTGAGGCTCACAGAGAGCCAAACTGCATCTTACCCAGACACAGAGCTGTTAGGTTTCGCTTTTGGCAGGTGCAGAGATATGCTGTTAAACCTGTTTTGCTTTTCCTTTGCTCTCCCTAGTGGCGGAATTGCGCATTTCGGTTATTTCTTTAAAAAATCATAACTCGCCACAGGAATGGACTAGAAACGTGCTTTCTTTTTTAAACAAACTTATGATTTTTACTCTTCATGTGTGGGCCGGATCGGACCATCTGACGGGCCGGATGTTTGACACCCCTGTTCAATGGCCTTTAACTAGCTCGCCATAGAGGAGGTCTTTAGGGACACGGCCTGCATCCACTCTAATGACATGGCAAAGCCACCTCAGACGTCTCTCACTAAGGGCTGTGTGCATGCTGCTCATGTTGGCTCGTCCCATCACCTCTGTGGCAATTGTCATATATTTCTTCGCATTTTATAAGATTCTACGTACAAAGATGGCACCTACCGGATTCAGGTGTATCCTGAGGTGATCAAATTAAGACTCAGTATCAGTGGCGGACGGACCTGGGCCTTCAGTAGTACTACGTCTGAATCACTCAACCACTCATTAACCATTTTTATGCCTCTAAATAAACGGAATAAAAAAAACTGAAATCTCGTTATGCAACTACAGCCAGCACAAAACATTGAAAACAACCACATACATTTGGAATATTATTTATGATGATATTTATCATTTCATTTAGCAAAAATTTGCATTATTTGAAGACAAAATCCATGCTTCTCTTTTTCCTTGAAAAACAGTTCGATCACCCTGTCATGTACATTATCGCGCTTCAGTGCTGTCAGAAAGTTTTTCTATTTCCATCAAGGCCAATGCTGAGATCCGAGTCTGTCCAGTTGTTTCTGCTTTGATTTTAATCTGCTTTAGAGCCGCAAATGTCTGCTCGACAGACGCAGTGGACTGGACAGTGCCAAACACACAAATTTGTACACCTGCTTCATGATCTCACTCAGAATTTTCTGATGAAGGAAGCCAGTGGGAGATTTCCCCGTAAAATCATCCATGGCGTACATTACAGTCAGCTCTGTTTTTAATCGACGCAGATCACAAAGTGCTCCGTGGCTCTGTGTCAAACTGGGCATGGCTGCATGTACTCTCCTACTTTAAGATTTTTTTTAAAGAACAAAATTCCCTTTTATTAATGGCTAAAGGAACAAGAAAGGCAGACTGAACAAAACTGTGATGTGTCGTCACGGATGTGCATCAGCACCAGTGTGTATAGAGCGCAAGGTTCAACAAGTAGACCAGAAGAGACAACATCAACACAAAACCTTTAATGTTTTCTGTGCTTTGACAGTGGTTGTTAGAAACAAAAGGCAGAAATGAACCCATTGTTGAAGTCATTTCTGCTTTTCTTCACAGGATCCTTTCAATTCAGCAAACTATTTCCTCCACCTGTTGAAAAAGAGGAAAAAGGAAAAAAGAAAGATAAGGAGGCCAGCTCAGGGAAAACCAAGAAAAGAAGCAAGAACACATGTGGTGATGAAGAGCAGCCTGGTACATCATCCCAGATGACTCTACCTCAGAAGAAATCCAAGAAAACAGCTTTTGGTTAGTCATTTCTGTGCAGTAACCCTTGTGCTATCCTAGGCACTTTACCGTTTGGAGTTGGGTCATCTAGATTCACTAGACAGAGCTCTGAACCTTTTTTTTTACATTTTTTGTGATCTTCACTGGTTCAATGGATTACATGAAATTTTTCCACCTTTATCCACCTTTGTCATGGTAGGGAGAACATGTCAAAGTAAGGGTGGGGTCATCCAAGATAGCACAAGGGTTGTCGCATAAAGTTTTAATAATTACAAAGAAGGTTTAAAGAACACTCTTCATCACAAACAAAGGGCCAGAAATATTAACTCAAAATCTGTGGGAGTTTCCTGACAATGGTATTTATTGTCAGTTCGTGAGTAATTCAACAAGCTACATATTGTCATATTTTAAGTAATAAAAAAATTTGAAATCTGTATCAGCAGAATTTACACCTAATACAAATCTGAATTGTGTTTTTTCTCCAGCCGTCCCAAAGAAAGAAGACAAGATCTGGACCTTGCCTACCTTTAAGAACCAACTGCCTGTGACTACTGGTAACATGGAGGGAACACTCAACCAACACATACAAGCTCAAGGTGAAACGACATACCTGTCTAAAGCATCAAAAACTACATACATCATGGGAATAGTTTGCTGGTATTTTATAGTGATAACTAACAATTGTTTTCAATCCCGATCTGAAGCACAGGTAGGTTCTGCCCCAAAACAATAATCCTAAAAGCACCAAAAAGTCAGTTTCTGAAAGATTAATAGCAAAATGAAGAGACTGGAGTCGACGTAGTTCTACCATAAATATGATACACATTTTGTGGTGTGACTTAAAATCTACTATGATTTAAGACAATGTGTTTTTTTTAAATGTGTTTTTGGTGTTTTAAACATGGTCTTGTGACATTTTTCTAATGATGGCAGACATACTGTGTATAAAGAAAATTAGAAATAATTGATGTAGAAAATACGTGGGGCGGGGCCACAAGTTGGGTGCAGTTTTCTATTCTGATGCATCCACCTACAGACAATAAGATTTGTGTACACCTCCAAGGAAAAATGTGCATTTAACCCTTGTGCTATCCTAGGCACTTTAACATTGGGAGTGGGGTCATCTGGACCCCACAGGACAGTGCACTGAACCTTTTTTCATCAATGATTTGTGATCTTCACTGGTGTCCAAGGATTACATGAAATCCTCTTCACCTTTATCCACCTTTGTCATGGTATGGATAACATGTCAAATAAAGGATCGGTTCATCTGGACCCAATAGGATAGCCCAAGGGTTATACAAATGTTTGCTTTTTTTCAGTCTATCGGGGTTGCATTTTTAAAATGGAAAATTCCTGCTTAATTCAGCTTTTCTGTAGGAAATTTTTCTAAAGCTACTTTTTACAAGTTTCCTAAGATCAAAAACGTCTTCTTCAGGTCGGCAACTTTATTTAATTGAATATTCATTCTCTGTTAAATATTCATAGCTCCTTACTACCACTGTGCTTGGCAGTGTCAGTTCATCTCCAGATTTTGGCAAAATGTTGCTACGGAGCTTAGCTCAATTTTTCATAAATCTTTCTCCCTGGACCCTATTTTGTTTCTTTTTGGCCAGTCTGGGAGGTTGCCTGTGGGACTTGGACAGATGAGGTTGCTCCAAAAACTTTTACTCCTGGCTAGGAGATGTATACTTCTACAATGGATACAAGTGCAACCTCCATCAGTTACACAGTGGTACAGATAGAGTTTAAAGTTCTTCCAATGGAACGCCTCAGTGCTCTGTTAAAGGGTGACTCCGACATCTTCAACAAGATGTGGCAACCTTTTCTGGATCACCTTCCTCGAGAATTATCAGATATACTTTGTAAAGGAGGCTCACATTTGTATTTCTAAGCATTAAGTAACTGTTTTAAGAAAACATCCCAACATGTTATTGTAACCTATATTGTGTGTGCACCTTTTACTATTAGATGTCTGCTGTGCTGTGCTCGTTTGTGTTGTGTTCTTTTTTTCTTTTTGAAAAGTTAATAAAATATAATTAAAAAAAAAAAAAATTCATAGCTCATATTCAAGAATAGAGAAGAGCGGGAGAGTAGAAGTAGATGAGAAAAGAGGACAGAACCCCAGTGCACCAAAGTTACCCCAGCTGCAAAATTACTAGCAGCCTACTAACAACTTATAGTTATTGTTATTAAGTTTAATTTAAACACATTAACAGTAAGTTAAATAATCTCTGAATACTAACTAGTCTGATAATAAGCCTGTCCAAGAATGTTTTCAGTCTAACTTTGAATGTAGAAACTGTGTCGACCTCTCTTACATGAGCTTGGAGTTTATTCCATAAAACAGGGGCTTGGTGGCTAAACGCTCTACCTCCAACTGTACTTTTACTAATTCTAGGAATCACAAGCAGTCCTGCAGTTTGGGAGTGAAATATTCTATTTGGATTAGGGTTGGGCGATGTCCCTTAAATTGGTAGCTGACGGGGGGGTAATTTTTCGTTATTATATAATTATTATTCGTTATTTTACTTTATTACTTTATTTATTTTATCTCCCAAATAATGACTCATCCGCGATGATCCACTATAAACTGAGGGAAGTGACTTTAAAAAAAGTAAAACAAACAGAACAGAATAGAAAAGAAGTGGTCCGCTCCTCCTGCACTTGATTAGTCAGGTGGACCAGTGGAGCAGCGACCGCGTCTCTAGCAGAGCAGACGGACTTACACCTGTGAGGGGAAGGGCGGGGGGTGCTTCGTTACGTTTGGGAGACTTAGGACTGTGATCCGTCCCGCCGCTCTACGTGAGCGAGCTACCGATCTCAGGAGAACTGGGTCTCCCGGTAAAAGTGTGTGTCGGGGCTCGGAGCGCCAGCACACACACAGCGGCTGAGGAGCGCTGTTAGCTTCAAAGCAGAAATGTCGCTCAGTCCTTAAAAAACCGTTCAAACAATCACGTGGTGGATTTGTGTCCAGTCATGTCTCGACAAAATAAAGGCTGATGTTATTCCCACATATTAAGATGCAGATTGCAGCGTTTCCCGCATGGATACATTTTATGTTCATGCTAATGTTGTTAGCCCGTGTTGTTAGCATACTGCTAATATGGGCTTCTTTCCGGCTCCGTTCAACAGAAAAAGCACTGACCACACAGATTACAATTAAAATGAGCGAACAGGCGCTTCATAATAACCGTAACATTAATAAAAGCACGTTTAGAAGATCATCTACTATATTACCGAGCTGGCATATCTATCTATGTAGCCGCTCGGCGGAACTAATCTTCTCTTCCGGTTTGAAAACACTACTGCGCATGTGCAAATGGTTTATTCCGACCTTAAGTGTCACCCATGGGAACGTTTTTTATATTCTGAAAAAGTTTTTCTGGGCCCATGTACACGGTTGGATTCTAATCCGACCAATGATCCGATCAAGATATTTTGTTCATGTAACCGCGGCTTATGGTGTCGACTCGCAGCGTGGCGGGGCGTGGCATCACGATGGTGTCTCTCCATCGTGATGTCAGTCATCCATCACCCTAATTTGGATGGTAAGGCACTATGCGGTCTTTGATATAGGATGGGGCCATACCATGTAAGGCCTTATAGATTAGCAGGAGGATCTTGAACTTGATTCTAGAATCAACTGGGTGCCAGTGAAGTGAAACTAACACAGGAGTGATGTGATCTCTTCTGCTAGTTCCTGCCAGCAATCTAGCTGCTGCATTCTGAACAAGCTGGAGACTTCTTAAGGAACTCTTAGGACACGCTGCTAACAAAGAATTACAGTAATCCAGCCTCGACGTATCAAACGCATGGAGGAGTTTTCCAGCATCACTCTTAGAAAGTATATTTCTGGTCTTGGCTATATTCCGCAGGCGAAAAAAGGCAGTTCTATATGCCTGCGATATGTGAGCCTTAAATGATAAATCCTGGTCAAATAAAACCCCAAGGTTTCTAACTGTGGAATTGGGGGCTATACTTACGCCATCCAGGGAGACTACCTGATCAGACAGAGCATCTCTGAGGTTTTTGGGACCTAGTATAATAACCTCAGATTTTTCTGGGTTCAAGAGGAGATAATTAATTGTCATCCAGGTCTTGATGTCTCTGATGCAGGCTTTCAATTTCTCTACATGGTCATTCTGGTCGGGTTTAATGGATAAATACAACTGTTTATCGTCGGCATAACAATGAAAATTAATGCTGTGTTTCCTGATTATGTTTCCTAAGGGAAGCATGTAGATCATAAACAGGATGGGTCCTAAAACTGAGCCCTGTGGGTCTCCATAGTTAACTTGAGTGCACTGAGAGGAATGTCCATTTACATTAACGAACTGGTACCTATCGGATAAATAGGATTTAAACCACTGGAGAGCAGATCCTCTGATCCCTACGTCATGCTCTAATCTTTGGAGTAGAATACTATGGTCAATGGTGTCAAAGGCTGCACTGAGGGTCTTAGAGAGTAGTCCCTTTTCTGAGGCCAATATAAAGTCATTAGAGACTAACTTGTGCAGTTTCCGGACTGTGAGCTTTGACTGCGAGTTAATCTAGCAATAGTACTGAAACGAAATCTTGGATTATTTCCATTCTCTGATATTAAGGTTGAATAGTACTGGGTTCTAGCTCTACGCAGAGCTTTTTTTATAATTAAATAGGCTATGTTTTCAGTAGGGGTGTAACAATACGCTAAAATCTCAATTCGGTTCGATTCAGAGTTTCATAGGGCACGGTTCGATACGTTTTGGTTCGGTACGGCTGTTTAACAAATCTGCCTGATATGAACTGCTATTTTATGAACTACTGTTTTATTGTTATTTATTGTGTGCGTTTTGCTGTCGGACACCTGAATTTCTCCTTTGGGAGCTAATAACGCTTTTATCTGTCCATCTATTTTCTGATTTATTCGGTACAAAAGAGGCAGTAAAAAATTACGTGCAAAATGCATTTATTGGTTTTATATAACAATAAATAAAATTGACCTATGTAGGTGATCTGCTTACTGAAATAAGAAAAACTATTTGCTGCCAGGAACCAAAATCTTTGGATACTTAACACTGGCCTGAAAAAAACTTACTGTGGCATACGCTATCCTTGTGTAACAATGTCGACACACAACATTCGACGTATCCAATTGTCTTTTCTCTTCATTGATGGCGACAACAAAGCCAAAGGGTTTCCCCCACACAGGAGAGCGTAAGGAGATGGGGGGGGTCTTCGCACTTGCATTAGCCATGCTGATACTGTTGACATGCGAAGTGCCACCTCCGTCACCTAATAGCTGTTAAACCTGAACTGCAATGACGTTTCTGACCGTGGAAGGTGGATCTTCCATTGGGATTCACTTCCCTGCTCGAACCCTCAGAGCCTCCAGAGCGGAATAGAACCAGCCTCTGTTCTTTTGGAGGAAGCCTTCTGTTCTCCGTAACTGAGCAACACAAAATGAACGTGCACTCACATACGCTCCCACGCACTGCCCCCCCTCAGAAGCCAGAAGCGTCTCCATCCCCTCCGGAGACTCAGGAAGGCTGGAGTTCCAGCACCTCACCTCATCACCTTCTACAAGGGCACCATTGAGAACATCCTGACACAGAAATTCATATCCTGGTTTGGCAGCTGCAAGGTTCAGGACAAACAACGACTAAGCAGGATTGTCAGGACTGCAAGCAGGATTGTTGGTGCACCTCTCCCGATCCTGGAGGAGTTATACGAGCAGCGCTGCCTACGCAGTGCAACCTCCATCATCAAAGACCCCCAGCACCCCTCTCATGGACTGTTCCCCCCCATGCCATCTGGGAGGAGGTTCAGGAGCATCAGCTGCAGATCCAGCAGGATGCTAAAAGCTTCTTCCCACAGACTGTGAGGCTGCTGAATGGACTGTCCTCTTCATGCATCCATGCTCTCACAAACTCCACTCTGCAATAAGATCCAGGATTACCCCCAACCCCCCACACAACCCGAAGACAAAATACATGGATACAGACTATAGCAACCCCTCCCATAAACAAGACTGCTGTTAAACGCACATAGTCATTTTCTCACTGAATGCTGGTCTCTATTTTATTCTATTCTATTTTATATTATTTTATATTTTACATTTTAATTTTTATCTTATTTATTTTACTTATTTTTTTTTATTCATCTTATTTTTTATTCTAGGATTGTTATTGTAAAGGAGGATCTGGGTTCAAAAACTGTTCGTGGGTGACACCACTCTCGAACCAGAAGTGCCGGCCAGGGCACTACTTCAAGGCCTGGATGAGGCTGTTTCTGTTAGTTGGTGCATGGAATAAATGACAGCAGGCAGGAGGGTGGCTTTGATATTTGTAATCCACACTTCAAGCTTTACATCCTCTGATTTGACATGCAGGTACATTTCCATAGGTGGATGAAATATGTAGGTGTGTGTGGTCTCTAATAAACACAAAACACAAAGATAAACTTAATATGCAACTTAAATCACATAAAAAGAACAAAGAAGTCAAGAGCGCCCACGTGCGCTTTATGCTCATTATTGACTAATTAACACTTATGTAGCTGTGCACTACTGAAACATGGTGAATATTTGAACCAAAATACTCCAAGTAACATATATTAACATAAACTTACTTTGTCATCAACGCACACTAAACTTCCAAGGGAAAAAACTTCATTTCAACTTGCCACGCAGCGGCACACTCACACGCACGGATGAAAGCAGACAGGCAGGTGCCGTGCAGCAACACAATGACGTCGTCACTCTTGTAATGAGCATGCGTCTAACTCTAAACAGAACTTAAAGGGACAGGAACGTATTTAAACATAATCATCTGAGTCTTTTGTACAGTTATCTTATAGCTATTTTTTTATTATTGCTGTTTTTTGCACTGTCATGCTAGTGAGAAACACCATCTCGTCTCACCCGTGTATTTCTTTGCAAATACTGTGTGTGGAATGACAGTAAACCAATCTTGAATCTTCCTACAGGCACCCGAGTGCAAACCCCATTGAGAGTCTCGGCGGAACGAGACAAACGTGAACTGAACCGAAATTGCCGTAGCAAAACGGTTTGGTCCAACTACATGTACTGTTACACCCCTAGTTTCCAGGTATTCAGAGACTGCTCTGAACCGGAGCGACGCTATTCTCTTTCCAACTTACGGGTTACTTGTTTAAGAGAACATGTTTCAGCGTTAAACCATGGTTCTACTCTGTTTTGTCTAACGAACTTAGGTTTCAGGGGGGCAACAACATCGAGTGTACTCCTAAGGGGTTGTAAGGCATCATTAACAAATTGGTCATTTATACTAGGACTGATGCTATGGAAGCTGGACTCAGAGTATTTGTTCAGAACTAAGGGAGGCTCAGAGGAGAGTTTTACACTGCTGCTCTGCGCCCGGGTCTCGTCTCTGGGTTGTCAGGTTGCACAACACACTGACACATGAACCATATCACCTCAGCCTCAAATTATCCCTCTTGGTCTCTGTGAAGAACCTCTGCTATTCCATGCACCAGCACATAGTCCTCAAAAAACAGTGAGCCACAGTTTGTGCAGTCTGGTTGGGCAGAGCATAGATATTCACAAATTTTGTGAAATAATCCTCAACTACCAACACATACCTGTTGCCCCTAGAGTTCACCAGAAGCTCTAAGATGTCCGCCGCCATACGCTGCAAAGGTCGGCTGACTGGCAGCCCCCATGGGAGCAGGAGACAACCATGCCATGCACTGCTCACACCACTGCCTTATGTCATGCAGCATGAAAGGCCAGTAATACTTCTGCCTAGCCTTTTCCCAAACTCTCTCATTCGAAAAGTGAGCAGTTGCAGGTCCATCATGTAACTGTTCCAGCAGTTCAGGAACTATCATTGAGGGAACTACTACCTGGACACATGTCTCAATACCTGGGGACGACAGGACAGTGCAACACAACACCATAGACAGGCGATTCAGTTCAGTCCACAGCTTCCTCAGCCTCATGTATGATTCCTTCCTGCGCACTGGGGGTGGACCTGACCAACCCTGGTTCAACCAAGTCACCACAACATCATGTCACAACATGTCAGCATCATCCTTCTGCAAGTCTGCATCAACGAAGCTAAGAGAGGGGAGGAGGAGCTCCTGTTCAACAGCAAAAACACAGGCAGAAAACAAAACATTCACTTCACTCAAAACAGGGGAAAGAGGCCGTCGGGACAGTGCATCTGCATTTTTGTGTCTCAGACAGTCTTTGTGGCTGATTGTCCAGTCAAACAGGTTATGTTCTAAAACCCAGTGACCTCGAAGTCGTGAAGGGTCGTAATCAATAGACATCTTTCCAAACCCAAGCAGGGCGCGATGATCCGTTATGATCGTGAAAGCCATTTCCTAGTGACTGCCCTTTGTACAGGAACAAGAAAGGCAGACTGAACAAAACAGAGATGGGTTTGTCGCTGCATTTGAATGGAATAGAGCGCAAGGTTCAACAAGAAGACTAGAAGAAAAACATCAACATAAAACTTTTGATGTTTTCTGTGCTTTGACAGTGGTTGTTAGAAACAAAAGGCAGAAATGAACCCATTGTTGAAGGGGATCAACATTTCTGCTTTTCTTCACAGGATCTTTTCAATTCAACAAACTATTTCCTCCACCTGTTAAAAAGGAGGAAAAAGGAAAAAAGAAAGATAAGGAGGCCAGAAAGAAGAAAAGAAGCAAGAACACATGTGGTGATGAAGAGCAGCCTGGTACATCTTCCCAGATGACTCCACCTCAGAAGAAATCCAAGAAAATAGCTTTTGGTTAGTCATTTCTGTAATCTGTATTGAAATCACTTAACAAAGTGTAACATAAAGTGTTAGTAATTACAAAGAAGGCTAAAGAACCCCCTTCATCACAAACAAAGAGCCAGAAATGTTTATTCAAGATCTGTGGGAGTTTCCTGACAACTGTATTTCTTGTCAAAGCCCATCTCTTTAGTAATTCAACAAGCTATACATTGTCATAATTTAAATGCGTATCAGCAGCATTTTAAACCTAATAAAGATCTGAATCATATTTTGTTTCTCTTCAGCTGTCCCAAAGGAAGAAGACAAGATCTGGACCTCGCCCACCTTTAAGAACCAAATACCTGGGCCCTGCGGAAACATGGCAGGAATACTCAACCAAGACATACAAGCTCAAGGTGAAACGTTGTATCTTTTGTCTGAAGCATCAAAACTACATACATCATGGGAATAGTTTCTGGTGTTTTACAGTGATGAAGAAGGTGTTTGAACATCTGAATCTCTTCTTTTTTTATGTGCTTATCAATCACACTTTTACGGAGCCCGTGACCTGACATGGGCAAAAAAAATATTAATTCATTCCCACAAAATATTTGTAACTTTTACACAACCGGTATTTTCGACCAGAAATGAACTTAAATGCTCCCGGTTAGATCTTAATTGTAAATGAGAGAAATGGCTTACAGCAAAAATAAAATATATTTTGCCATTGCATCATTGATGTTTCTATTGACTTAAGTAAGGTGATCGCTTCTCCAGGCGGCTGGCTGGACAACAGACAATTCATTGCTGGACAACAGACAATTCATTTACATCAGGATGATTACCGATGCTTTTGTAGAGCTTTTCAAAATGAATAAATCCGATCTCTAAACATCCTCCGTTTCTTCCATTCATTCTAACGAGATATACACAGACAGAAATGTGAAGGTATCTGCTGTAAATCCACATTTTGCTCACGTCGTAAATTATTATTTCGTGGGAAAAAATTCTTACTTTTTTACCTATGTCAGCTCAGGGGCTTTGTACTCTTGGACGTTTCAGATCATCAAAAAAATGCTAACATAAAAAAAAAAAACACGAGTTAACAATAAATATTTACATTGGGCGGGGCCACAAGCTGCCTGCTTGCCTTTATTCTGATGCATCCACTTGTAGACAAATAGATTCATGTACATCAGGGGTCTTCAACTCAAATTTAACGAGGCCCAGTTTAAAAATATTTATTGAAGTTAAGGTCTAGAAATAAAATTATGTCTAAATATTTTGACAATTTTATTTGATCTTTGAACTTTGAATCTTCATTCTCTGTCAACTATTTATGGCTTGTTTGAACTTAGACTTTAGGATAAAGATTTTCGCTTATTGTCAAAGTAGATGCGAACAACCAGAAACTGACTTCAGTCCAACTTTTAGGGTGGGACTGATAAATAAAGCAAAATAAAATGACAAACCCATCATAAAACTGGTATAAATGTAAATGTCTAGGAAAACTCCTGGCTTTATCAGTAAACAGCAGCTTTATGTTTCCTTGAAGTTGAAGGCTCTTCTTCAGTTTCCTCACTGGCTCTTTTGTCCCCAAAGAGACTTTCCAAACATGTCTTTTTGTTTGGCTTTTGTTAACTTTAAGTTTTGGGGTTTTAATTTAGCTAGCGCTCTGAGCGAGCAGGCAACTACCCCGAGCGGCTGTGTGCAGACCAAGGTGTGGCTTAGAGTGGGTGGGGTTAAACACATTGCACCCCAACCACTGTATGTGATTCTTCTTCGTCACCACAATTGTCATATTTTTCTTTGCATTTTGTAAGTTTCTACATGCAATATTGCCACCTACTGGCCAGAAGAAATCCAAGAAAATAGCTTTTGGTTAGTCATTTCTGTAATCTGTATTGAAATCACTTAACAAAGTATAACATAAAGTGTTAGTAATTACAAAGAAGGCTAAAGAACCCCCTTCATCACAAACAAAGAGCCAGAAATGTTTATTCAAGATCTGTGGGAGTTTCCTGACAACTGTATTTCTTGTCAAAGCCCATCTCTTTAGTAATTCAACAAGCTATACATTGTCATAATTTAAATGCGTATCAGCAGCATTTTAAACCTAATAAAGATCTGAATCATATTTTGCTTCTCTTCAGCTGTCCCAAAGAAAGAAGACAAGATCTGGACCTCGCCCACCTTTAAGAACCAAATACCTGGGCCCTGCGGAAACATGGCGGGAATACTCAACCAAGACATACAAGCTCAAGGTGAAACGTTGTATCTTTTGTCTGAAGCATCAAAACTACATACATCATGGGAATAGTTTCTGGTGTTTTACAGTGATGAAGAAGGTGTTTGAACATCTGAATCTCTTCTTTTTTTATGTGCTTATCAATCACACTTTTACGGAGCCCGTGACCTGACATGGGCAAAAAAAATATTAATTCATTCCCACAAAATATTTGTAACTTTTACACAACCGGTATTTTCGACCAGAAATGAACTTAAATGCTCCCGGTTAGATCCTAATTGTAAATGAGAGAAATGGCTTACAGCAAAAATAAAATATATTTTGCCGTTGCATCATTGATGTTTCTATTGACTTAAGTGAGGTGATCGCTTCTCCAGGCGGCTGGCTGGACAACAGACAATTCATTGCTGGACAACAGACAATTCATTTACATCAGGGCATAGCGAGCTCCAGCAGCAGAGCTCGTTTTCTTGTCATGCCGGCATCCGGGCAGCTGGCTGTCCGTCAGACGGGGAGCTGCTGCAGTATGGGGAAGCAGCCACCTCAGGCCTCCTAAGTCTTTTGATAGTTTTCCTATTTTCATCGAGGCGATAATAAAAGATCCCCTAGTTTTATTTTTGTTTTTTATTGTTTCTCCTCTTGAATTAATGTGGGTCACAGAGACTCGGACGTAGCACCTGGAAAGCGTTTTATGTGGGAGGATGAAGTGCGTACTGGAATGTGAATGAACCCAGACATGGAGATGTGATTACCAATGCTTTTGTAGAGCTTTTAAAAAAAATTAATCCGATTTCTTTCTTTTTTTTTACTTTTTATTTTACGTTTTGCACTTTTAAAATACAAATAAATAGAGATAAGAAATAACAATCAAGAAATAAAATAAAAAATACTTGTAACAGCACTGTTAACTTTCATACATCAGAGTAAAAAGAAAATGTTTACAGCATATAATATACTTTTTAATATAAATACAAACAAAAAACAATGAAAATGATATGCAGCCTACAGTGCTGTAAATAATCCTTGAGTTTCACAACTAACAGTTCTTCACTGGTCGCTGTCCTCACCCTCCCTCTCCTGGCCATCGTCCTCACGCTGCTGTCTGTCTGGCCACAGATTCTTGTCCACGTCACAGTGTATATTCTCGCTTGCGATGCAACGAGGGAAGAAACGCCGTGCATGTCGCAACCATCTCCTACACTGATCTCCTGTCAAATCCTCACAAGCAGCATCCATCGCATGGAGCAGGGACCTATGATCTTGAGCCTGATGCTAATACACTCTCCACCTCCAAAGAAAAACTCCTCAATAGGATTGAGAAAAGGAGAGTAAGGTGGTAGGAACACCATGACCATCCTTGGATTAGTAGTAAACCAGGCCCTGATGACGGTGGAAATTTACATTGTCCCATACAATAACATATAGTGGTAGGTGAGGCCCTATGAGACCTCTCTCATTTTCAAGGATCAAATCAAAATGAAGGCGGCCCAAGAAGATGAGGAGCTTCTGTGTATTGTATGGGCCAAGACTGGGGATGTGAGTGGCCACACCATTCTTAGATATGGCAGCACACATAGTTATATTGCTCCCTCGCTGGCCTGGGACATCCACCGTGGCCCGATGGCCAATAATATTATGGCCACGTCTTCTGCCCTTGGCCAGGTTGAAGCCAGCTTCATCCACATACACGAGGATGTGAGGTGTCTCATTTCCTTCCAATGCCATTATTCAAATGCCGTTATTCTCTACAATAGACGTCAATAGCGTCAATTGCTGTAATACATTTATCAAATGTTCCAAGGGATTCATATATTGTATTCATGGTATTATGTTCTTGACTAATTTTGACAATTGAACAGACTATTGTGCATGTGATGACTTACACAATGAAATGATGCTGACTCATTTTGGAGCGAACGACCATTAGACTGAGAATGAAAAATTAGTATAGATCAACAAGATCTATTCGCTTGGAAATTGTGCTGAATGTAGGCTACCTGTATTTAATCATTTGCAAAGATGTACTGAAACATTGAGACATGTACTAAGACATTTGCAATTGGATGAAATTAATGAGAAATGCAATTCTGTTGTGAACAATTGCAGAGTGGTTTGGAGGTTTGTCCACGTTGTTTTGAGAATGCTTCAAGAAATGAGCCAAAGCAATTGAGAAGGATCTTTGCCATTTTCGTTGCACTGACTCTTTACATGGGAAAGGAATTTAGTTTTGAAGCATGAAAGAACAGTTTTGGGAGATATATTAGATTTTGCAAGTGAGCTATAGTGTTGTGCTGAACTGTAAGACTGTTTTGCCAAATGATCTTAGAATTTTCAGAATGTAATTTCTGTTTCAAGAAATGAGCCAAACCAATGGAGAAAAACTGTAAGAAGATTGTAATGACTATACAAATTGTAACATAAAGTGTTAATACTTACAAAGAAGGCTAAAGAATCCTCTTCATCACAAAGAGCCAGAAAAATCAAAATCATGTTTTTTTTTTCTCTCCAGCTGTCCCAAAGAAAGAAGACAAGATCTGGACCTTACCCACCTTTAAGAACCAACTGCCTGTGACCTGCGGAAACATGGCGGGAATACTCTTTCCAAATAAACTAGCTCAAGGTTAAACGTCAAATCTTTTATCTGAAGCATCAAAACTTCATGCTTCATGGGAACGGTTTTCTGGTGTTTCACAGTGATGAGGAAGGTGTTTTAACATCTGGATTTCTTACTTGTTTGTGTGCTTCTCAATCACACTTGTACGTTTCAGATCTTAAGAAAATGCTAACATTAGAAAAAACACAAGTAAACATAAAATGTTGCTTTTTAAACTAGCGTGTTTATAATACAGGAGAAAAATATTAAACCTTATTTAGCCTTTTTAGAAAAGTGATTGGTTCCTCAATGCATTTGACTTTGCCCACGTTGAGGCACCCTTCGGTCTGCACACTGCAGCCAAGGGCTTCTCACTGGGTGGGCTTCATTGACCATGTAAGAGAACTGGACTGTGACCCCTCACTCTCACATTCCAAACAGGAAGTACCTGCTGGTTCCAAAAAGCCAAAATCCCATAGACTTCTATAGAGAAATAAACTGCTGTTACTCATCCATTCGGTTTGTCAGAATAACCAGTCTTGTTCTACCACCATTTTTACGGCCCGCATCAGTCACTGATTGCAAGGACCGTATTGTCTTTTCAGTTGAGAAGATTTCTGCGTCTTTGAGCGAAAAGTTGACCCCCGCCACATACCCGAAAGGTCACCAAAATTGGCTCACACCTAAGATAAGTGGAAAATGAGTTTTCGACAAAGTGAATGTCACCCCTCCAAGGCGATGACATCACGGTGAACGATCCCGTAAAAAAAGTTAAATGGGCCAAAGATCGCTAATGGGGCCAAGAAAGAATATTTCAAAACACAGTTATGAAACCAAAACACACATGTCGGGGATATCCCAAAAAAGTTTTGAAATCATTATGGGATGGCCACACGACCTACAGCTTGGTGGCCATTTTGTGGCGAACTCTGAGAATGAGCGATTTTTTTTTTTTTTTTGACAATATGGGGAAACGACACTTCGCTTTGGGCGATTTTCACGAAATTGTACAACCATGCCGTTAGCGCGAGTCAACAAGCACCGAAGAAGTTTCGTTGACCTTTGACCTTGGGAAGAGGCGGCCATCTTTAATTTACAAAAAAAAAAAGCATCAATTGGTACCAGATACAATTGAAAACTCGTCCTAGGGATTTTAATCGATCGTCTCAAAACAATGACACAAATATTCCAATTACATGTTTTGGATGTACTGAATCTTTTTATATTTTTGTTGGGAATGCCAAAAAAGAGGGAGTTGCAGTAGTCCAGCCTTGAAGAGATGAAGGCATGAATGAGTATTTCTGCGTAGGGAGGTAGTAGAAGGGCCCGGAGTTTGGAGATGTTTCGTAGGTGCTGGAATGAGGTCTTGTATAGATCCTTTAAGTGGTTGTTGAAGTTTAACTGAGGGTCAAACTGTACTCCTAGGTTGGTGAATGAGGACGAAACAGTGATGACCTGACTGTCGAATGTGAACTGGGATATTGAGGAGGAATGAATCTGCTGGGGGGGTCCCAACAAGGAGTGCCATGGTTTTGCTGCTGTTTAGCTGTAGGAAATTGCTGTTCATCCATGCCTTTATCTTCTCAAGGCATGCGGAGAGATGGGATGGAGCTGCAGTGGAGTTTGGAACGGTTTTTATATAGATCTGTGTGTCGTCAGCATAACAATGAATGGACAACGCATGTTTACTGATGACACGTCCAAGGGGAAGCATATCAACATTGAAGAGAATAGGGCCGAGGACTGACCCCTGCGGAACACCCCATGTCACAAAAGCAGTCTGGATTTGCATTCTCCCAAGAGCACAGATTCAGTTCTGCCAGTCGAATATGATCTGATTCACTGCAGCACATCTGCTGACAGTCCTACAGAGTTTTTGAGGCGATGCAGAAGGACGGTGTGGTCCACTGTATCAAAAGCTGCTGTTAGGTCCAGAAGAACAAGCAGAGATGGTTATCCTGAATCAGCTGCCATCAGCAGCGCATTCGTCACCCTAAGCAGAGCAGTTTCCGTGCTATGGGCTGACTGAAAACCTGACTGGAGCCTTTCAAAATGGTTGATTTGCTTTAGATGGTTTTGCAGCCGTGAAGTAACTATCTTCTCCAGTACCTTTGATAGAAAAGGGAGGTTGAAAATAGGCCTGTAATTGGCAAGCACATCTGCATCCAGCGAGGGTTTCTTTAGAGTAGGACGGATGATAGCAGTCAGTGACGCCTGTTTTTAAAACCGAAATTTCCTGTCTTGAAATCAGCTTTGAGTATGTAAAAGATTTTGATGATTTGAAAAGGGCAAACCCGTTTTCTATACACCTGTAAAGCCGAGTTCTATCGTACATCTGTAGTTTTCCCTGCAATTTACGTTTTATTCAAATGTTTCAGGCGAAAAATGCATCCAAGTAATGGATCAATGGTATACTCCCCTTGAGTTTCAAGAGTTCGCCGGAAAGGAGAAGTTCAAGAACTGGAAATTAAGCATTAAGTATGAGGACATCACCCTTGGAAAGCTGATTCAGGTACATCTTTTTTTAACCCCCCCAACATTTACTTGAAAGTTGCTTTTTATTCAAACTTGATTTCTTGCAATTCCTTACAGGAGGGTCACTTGAAATCGGGCACATTCAAGAAAAGAAGTAAAATGGTAAATAAAACGGAACAAAAAAAGATGAATTACTTCAACGATAAAAATGTATTTAGTGTTCAGATAACATTATCTTTAACTATCTTTCTGTCTAATAGGTCAAGAAGTCTCTCTTTATTTTTAAAGCCATTTTTATGTCAAGATACAAATCAGAAACTGCTTTACATGTCCAAAGTCCAATAAAACACAAATACACAATATTCTCTACAATACTATGGATTCTTTTTTAACATTCTGCCTCTCACAGTTGAAGTTTATCTTTAATGATTATTACGGACCACTACCATCTTTTTAAGTGGATTAACTTAAGGAATTAGTTTTTTGCTCCACTGTAGTAGTTTTGTTTTGACTTTGCAGGCAAAAGATTTGTCTCTCCACTCGCTGCTATGCAAATGCAGCAAATGCAAGGTGGAGCTTAAAGACAAGGTGAGTCGCTCACAAGGAAGGTTTTTTCCATTATGTGCTCTGTTTTACATGCCAGAGAAGTAGAATGTAGACTTATAGAAATAAATGTATTCATATTGTAGACCTGTCATGTGGTTATTTATCTTTTTTTTTTTAAATTTGGCAGGATAATCAGAAAAATGATGACGAGTGTTACATCTGTAAAGATGTGGAAGATCTGGTCAAGTGTGATCACTGTCCAAAATATTTCCACCAGAATTGTCACCTACCCCATATAGAAGAGGCAATGATGAGGTGAGCTTGGCTGAAACAGAACCTTTTACAGCCATCCCACCGCCACCAATACCATTCCAAGAGTTTCACAGTTTCTTACCCTCATACAATACATGTGGGCTGGATCCTCTCAAGCAACTGCCATATCAGTGAAATATGATTAGTTCCAGATTTGTACCTCTAAATGACTCCTGGTCTTTAGATGGTTTGTACCATCTTGGATGAAGGAATAGGTATGATGTTCACATCTCCCGATACCCGGCTGCATCCAGTTGGTCCATTTTTGGGGAAGTTTGTGACAAGTTTGCAGTTTGTTCTTTTAAATTTTTAGTTTTTTAATTATTGCTTCGGCTCCTGTTCATCTGCAAAGAGTAGGAGGACTTGGTTGTGTCTCCTGGACAAATTGCCTTTGGTGTGGTGTTCCCACTCCAGTCATCTTTTGATCTATTTTCAAAGTGTTCCCAGTTATATTTCAATTACATTTATGCTGTTAAGCCAAAAAAAAAAAAACAGTCTCTTCAGAGCGGCAGAAGTTCATTTGAAATTTGTCTCTGAGTTGTGGGTGGGACCATTGACAAGCCCACCCCCACCTCCAAACACCCATCTAGTATTTTAGCGTCATAAATACGATTTTTTTCAAACAATGTTTTTTTGTCTGTTCCTGATTCATGACTTAAATAGAGAAATACTCAGAAATTTCCTTTATATGACTTCTATTATAAGGAAAATGCCACAAAAACATGTTCAAAACACCATTTGATGTCTTTCTTTTGTCTGTTTGTGTGTTTGTGGGCAGTGACAACACACCGTGGATGTGCACCTACTGCATTTTCAAAATCGTACAAAACAGCCGCTATAATGACAAGCAGAAGAGAGAAGTTGTCTTGTCCCGTCAGATGTCTCAACACATGGTGGTTAGTACCAGTTTTTTTTTTTTTTGCTGGGCTTCTTTATGGATCTCTGCTCTCATTCATCTCTCATCTTGTTCCCAGGAATGCCAGTATCTGCTCTTGTTTCTCAGAAACACAGACCCAGAGCTTAATGTATGTGTTGCATTTTGTAGCTTTGCTGAAAATTTGTAGTTAACTGGTATTAAAAATCAGATGCATAAATCTAACATGCATTTGACTGTATGTTTGCAGTTGGAAAACTACAGATGTTTTGTTAAGACTCTAACATGGGTCGACAAAATTGCTGACAAACTTCAGGAGAATCAATACAAGATTGTTGGCCAGTTTGAATCAGACATCCAGCTCATCTTTGCCAACTGTGGTTTTTACAACCGGGTATGTGGACATAAATATTAGAGTTTTCTTTAAGATATGGATGTAGAAAAGAGCGCTTTAAAACTGTAGTAACTGGTAAAATAACAGGCTTCTCTTCTGTTGCAGGATAATGCAGAATTCCTGGAAATGGGCAAGAGATTGAAAAAGACATTTGACAAAGAATTCAAGAAGGCCTTCAACATCCATGACTAGACTGCTGTGTGCTCTGCATGTTTAACGTTGTCGTTACTGATTGGTCAGGACCAAAATCTGCAATTATGGTCATACCAAGAATGCCCCCAAAAAAGTGGTGTTTTTATATGGTTTGCTTTCTCACTTAAGCAGATCAAACAACTTTTCACAATTAGAACATCTGTTTGCTTGGAGGCGCTATTGCCCAATAGAACTTTGACTTGAAAGTTGAGGTGCAACGCTGCAGCGCAAGACACATTTACCGTGGACCGGGGCTGGTATTTTCTATTTAGTAATAATAATAATAACAATAATAATTATAATTTTCCCCTTGTCAAAGCAACTTTCTAAAGAAGTTTCTTTTTTGCTCATTTTGGTTGTTTGGATTTAATTTTAGCGGGGTGTATCACCTGATGTTTGGTGTCGCGACTTTGACGTGCGATAAGTGTGACAGATGTAACAGAGAGAATCCGGTCACTTTTCAAAATAAAACGTTTTTGGCGGAAAAAAACAATAAAATGGAAATTATTTTTTCTTTCTGTGCGTTCCGGTGCCAAAATTTCCCGCGGCCTGGAACCGCTCCGCGGCCCGGTGGTTGGGGACCACTGCTGTAAACTACTTTTTTAATTTTTATTTTGAATGATGCTTCAGTTTTATTCATTTGTATTGTTTTACTTTTCTTTTTGGTCATGAATTCTTATTTTTTATGCAAACTGATCTGTAACAGGTTCACTTGGAAGGGAAATTCAAATAGATATTTACACACATGCCAAAAGAAGCTGACATCTAGAGAACCAAACAAAAAACAAAAGTTTTAGTCCTTTCACTTTGGGGTAAACAAATTGAAGAAAAGACTGAAATGTAGGACCCCAAAGCAAAATTCCTTCCTCCATAACCCCCACTACTGGCTTGTATTCTAATTTAATCAAAATGCATAAAAACATCACATTAAAAATACTTTGTTGAACTGGTAGGACTATAAAAAAAATTTAACTTTTCATTATTAAACTTGATCAATATCAAGTGTAAACTAATAATAAAAACTTCAGTTGATCCATAATGAGATTAGACCCCAGCACTTGCTGCCTTACACAACTCAAATTTTATTAAAGGTGATTCACAAATGTAAAAAAATTATTTGTGAAAGGGCTTGTTGATTTACTAGCTTTTGTTTTATCGAAGAATTTTCTGAATTTTTATCATCTCTTCATATTAGGTACAATAGGATTTTAATTACTGGTGATTTTAATTTGCATGTTGACAATTATGATGATATCTATGCCTGTGAGTTTTTAAATCTTCTAAACAGCATGGATTTTCAGCTGCATGTCACACAGCCAACTCACAACAGAGGACACGCCCTGGACCTTGTCATCACTTATGGTCTGTCCACCGGGGTGTCCTCTGTTGGCCATATCAGACCATTATTGTGTGTTTTTTAATGTCACCAGTGAAATCCAGCAGGAAGCCTCAGTGAGAACTGTGAGGAAACGGTATTTAACTCCTGAAGTGGCTGCAAGTTTTATTGATATGTTTAAACAAACTCCTGCTCCGATTTTACCTGCACCCTGTGATTTTATTGTTGATCATTTTAATAACAGACTCCAGTCTTCCATAGATGCAGTGGCTCCATTCAAAACGAAAACAATAAGAACCACTCCTAAAATGCCATGGAAGACTGACGACATTATGGGTCTGAAGCAGAAATGCAGGAGAGCAGAGAGGAGATACAGGAAAACGAAATTAATAATTCATAAAGACATTTTAAAAGAACAACTCAAAAACTACAGTAACTCTGTTAAACGGGCCAGAACCTCTTATTTTTCAAAAATCATTTCAGAAAATAAAAGCAACCCCAAATTTCTTTTTAAAACAATTGATATTTTAATAAACAAAGACTTCAACAAGTCCTCCATGTCATCATCTAATGCTGCATGTGAGGACTTCGCAGACCACTTCATGGGTCAAATCAATGCTATAAGATCAAACATTTCATCTATGCGATACACTGATCTTAACAGACCTCTAGCATTGTTTTTACCAGAAGAAACACTGGGGAGTTTTGTCCTGGTTGATGCGGAGATGCTTGGTCGAGTTGTATCCCAAGTAAACACTACAACCTGCCTTTTAGATCCCATTCCAACTTCACTTTTTAAAACATTTTATGGATTCTTTGAGTCAGAGCTTTTAAACATAGTTAACTGCTCTCTTCAGACGGGGGTCTTCCCCTCTGACTGTAAGACGGCGGTGGTGAGGCCCCTTCTGAAGAAGAGTCAATTAGATCCAAAAAATCTGGATAACTATAGACCCGTATCCAACTTACTTTTTTCTATAATTTTACTTAAAAATGGTGTCGCTACTCAACTGCATGAGTTTTTAAATGTCCGAAAATTTTAGAAAAATATCAGTCTGGTTTTAGGAAAAACCATAGTACAGAGACGGCTCTTTTAAAGATTGTGAATGATCTTAGATTAAACTATGACTCACAGAAACTTTCTGTTCTGGTGCTACTTGATCTTAGTGCCGCTTTTGATACGGTATATCACCAGATTTTATTAGACAAACTTAGGAGTCTAGTGGGCCTCTCTGGAAATGTTCTTAAGTGGTTTTACTCTTACCTTACAGATCAACACTTTTATGTAAGTATAGATACGTGCTCTTCAAGAATCCACAAAATAAGCTTTGGGGTTCCCCAAGGATCGATTTTAGGGCCAATACTGTTTACTTTATATATGTTGCCTCTTGGGGAGGTCATCAGGTGACATGGCGTTGACTTTCACAGCTATGCTGATGATACACAGCTTTACATCGCCGTGTCTCCTGGTGACCTTGAACCTATTAACACTCTTTTAAATTGTATTTTAGATATAAAGTCATGGATGGCAGAAAACTTCTTACAGCTCAACTAGGACAAAACTGAAGTTTTAATCATCGGTTCTGAAGACAAGAGAGAGATGATTTTACCACATCTTCATAATTTTAAACCTTCTCAGTGTGTGAGAAACCTGGGCGTACTTTTTGACTCTGAGCTAAATTTTATCCCACACATTAAAAATGTCGTTAAGACAGGATTTTATCATCTCAAAAACATTGCCAGAGTCCGCCCGTTCCTCTCTCTTGGCAGCACAGAGGTGCTAATGCATGCTTTTATTTTTAGTCGTTTAGATTATTGTGTTGCCCTGCTCTCTGGTTTACCCAAAAAGTCTATTTCAAATCTACAGCTATTGCAAAACTCAGCGGCACGAGTTCTGACGAGGACCAGGGGGCGGGAACACATTACACCGGTTTTAAAATCGCTGCATTGGCTCCCTGTGCGTTTCAGGATTGATTTCAAAATTCTTTTAATGGTTTATAAATGTTTTTATTGTCTTGGGCCTTCTTATTTAAGTGATATTATTTTAAAATATGAGCCCTCGTGGACCCTGAGGTCCTCCGGTTCTGGCCTCTTAGTTGTTCCTGAAGTGAGGACCAAAACTTATGGTGAGGCTTCGTTCTGCCATTATGGTCCTCGTCTGTGGAACAGCCTGGTGGAGAACCTCAGGGCCGCAGAGACTGTAGAGGTTTTAAAGAAGAGGCTCAAGACCCACCTTTTTAATTTAGCTTTTAGTTGATTTTAACTGCTAATTTATTCTATTAGTTTTAGTCTAGGCTATTTTAGGTATTTATTTTCATTTGATGCATCTTATTCTCAATTTGATGTTTTTATATTCATCTTATGTTTTTAATTTTCGCTTCTTATCATGATCTTAGCCCCAGTGTTTCTTGTGGGGATCTTTTCTGCCAGGGCTTGCCGGCTTGGTCAGCGGTTGTTCCTGCAGTTCTTGCCCTTGCTGGGGCAGCTGGGGTCTAGCTTTGCAGCTTCACGGCTGTGAAGTGGACCCCAGTGTTGTCCCAGTCTGGGTGGGCGCTGTGGCCTTGTTCCAATGGCCGGGCCGGCTCCTGGTATGAAAGGATTCCCAAATACTGTTTCCTCACAGCAGAGCCAAGCCATACTTGTTTGTTTGTTTGCTTATTTATTTATTTAAAGTTACATAGTCATTATTCTTTGTACGTGGGGGCCAAGGGTCATGTGTTTTAACGGAGGGGAGTGGGAAGGGTGAAGGGTGGGTTGGGTTTTTTTTTACTGTAATGTTGTGTGTTTTTTGTTTTTAATGTTAAAGCACTTCGAGCTGCACAAAATGCATGATAAGCGCTCTTTTATAAATAAAGTTTGATTTGATTTAGCTGTAAAAATGCCATGTTTCCTTTTTCTTGTTTCTTTGCTGCTTCTAAACAAGCAGCATATGTAACTGTGTGACACCCTGGTGGTTTGTTAATGTGTCCCAAAACTGTATTTGTGCAATATTGCCTTTGCCTGTCATTTTTGTCTCTGTTGTTGGTAATATGGCAGCTGCATAATATTTTTACAAGGCAATCTGCAGTGAGGCATGCATTATACCTACAGTATAGTGCATTGCAAAATTATTCACGCCCTTGGATGTTGGTCCCTTTTGTTGCTTCCATAAGTCACTCATTGTTAATAAAATGTGTCTTCCTTCACAAAAATGTACTATAAAATACCTTCAATGTCAATTTGAAAACAGATTTCTACAAAGTAATGTAAATTAAACAATATTAAATGAAATATGTTTGCATAATTATTAACCCTCTTTTAAATTGAATGGTCTAATTCAATAGAAGTCCATCCAATTGGTGCCAATAGTAACAAATAGTCAAATGAAGATCACCTAAGTGGTGTGGGTGTGGCCCAAGTAACTGTTATAAAACAGCAGTCAATCAAGGGTCTAGATACTGTTGGAGTGTTATTCCTAGTTACCATTTCACCATGAAGACAAAGGGGCACTAAGCAATTTAGAGAAAGGGTTGTTGAAAGGTACAAGTCAGGGAATGGATCCAAAAAATACTTCCAAGGCATTAAACATCCCTCAGAGTTCAGTGAAATCAATCTTCAAGAAATGGAAGGAATATGGCACATGTGTGAATCTGCCTAGATCAGGCCGCCCTCAAAAACTGAGTGACCGTACAAGTAAACTTGTGAGAGAAGCCACCAAGACCCCTTCGACTACTTTGAAGGAGTTTTAAGCTTCAGGTGCTGAGATGGGAGAGACTGCATGTAGCAACTGTTACCTGGGTTCTTCACTGGTCAAAACTTTATGGGAATGTGGCAATGAGAAAGCCACTGTTGAAGAAAATACATATTAGAGCTCGACTAGAGTTTGCCAAAAGGCACATGGAGGACTCCATGATAACGTGGAAGAAGATTCTTTGGTCTGATGAGACCAAAGTTGAGCTTTTAGCGCATCAGACAAGACGATGTTTGGCGGAAACTAGACACTACGTCATCAAAAAATACACCATCCCAACTGTGAAGCATGGTGGTGGCAGCATCATGCTGTGGGGCTGTCTCTCCGCAGCAGAACCTAGAAGGCTTGTAAAGATAAAGGGCAGAATGAATTCTGCAAAATCCGCTGAAATCTTGGAGGACAATCTTTTCGGTCTGTATTACGTGCACAAACATACAAGTCTAGTGCTGGAGGGTACGTAATATAAAACACACAATGAATGAATTTTAAGATTTTTTATAGAATAAAAAGGAGGATGAGAGGTAAGGACAAAGGTTAGGCCAAAGGGATGAAATGAATAGGACAAAACACAGCCAGCAATCACCGTTCTAAAACAAACAAGATAACAAAAGTCTTACTGACTTATTTACAAAAAGGGAATGAAAACATACAAGAGGTGGCACCAATCAATTTACCTAATGTGCGTAACAGAAGACAAGCTACATGGGTCCTACCCGGTCCTACCTATCCACAAACCTCCCACCCTCTCTAGCATAAAGAGACATGGCATTTACATGAGTTGTGATCAAGAAAGAGCTCGCTTTCCAAATGATCAACAAGAGCTCATATGCAGGTCTGGTGGCTGGTCCTGGTCCTGATTGCACAGCTCGTCTGGTTTTCAAGGTGTCTTCACTCAGCACAGGAAGCACATGAAGAACATGAAGAGGAAAGAAGAGAAGGAAAAACAGTGAAAAACTCTTGCATGTAATAGTCTGCAAGAGAACTACGACTTAGGAGGAGATGTATTTTCCAGCAAGACAATGATCCAAAGCATACTGCAAAAGCTACACAGGAATGGTTTACAAAAGACCAGGTAAATGTTCTGGAGTGGCGGAGTCAAAGCCCAGACCTCAATCCCATAGAGAATTTGTGGCTGGGCTTGAAAAGGGCTGTTCATGCCCGGTATCCATTCAACCTGACAGAACTTGAGCAGTTTTGCAAAGACGAATCGAGAAAATTCAGTGTGTAGATGTACAAGACTGATTGACATTGGACATTTTTTATAGTAAATTTTTGGTGTGAGGAAAGACAAATTTTATTGACCATGACTAATTTATGAAAGCAAATAAAAGGGACAAATATCAAAGGGGGTGAATACTTTTGCAAGAAACTGGAACTGTGTGACACCCTATTGGTTTTCTATGCTGTCCCAAAACTGTATTTGTGCAATATTGCCTTTGGCTGTTAATTTTGTCTTTGTTGTTAGTAACATGGCAGCTGCATAACCTTTTTACAAGGCAATCTGCAGTGAGATATGCGTTATACCTATGTTCTGAACACTAATCCACTAGTTTTCATAGTTAAAACATTATTTACCCAATTACTCTGAACAATACTTTAAGTATGTTTTTAATTCCAAATGTTTTTATTGGTGTCTACTCATGAAGTCTTTGTAAAAAATATTAAATCATTCTAGAAATAAGGCACTAATAAATACTGTTTTTGTTATATGTCATTTAAATAATCTTTAAAATGTATGTCAACAATTTGCTTTCAGTTTTTTCAAGTATTTTTTTTAGGATGATGAAATCTTTTTCATCTTTAATGCATTTGAAATATGTGAGTATGTTTACATATTTAAAGTAGATGTTTCAAGTCTTTTATTTTGAAATTTCATGTCTGTTTATTAAGCATTGTGACGTTTATTGGTTGGCAAAATAATCTATTATTATTTTTTGTCTTTTAAATATATCTGTCTCAGAATAATCTCATAGTTTTTGTTGTATTTTGTTTTTTTCCTGAAACAAAAAAACAAAAAAATCGGTTTTATTATGAAGCCGAATCGTGTATCCTTTTCTTCGGGTGACGTCACTGTAACGGTTCCCAGCAGCAAATCTGAGCTGAGAGCTGCGCAGCCGCTCTGCGCATCCGTCAGCTTGGCCGTTGCGGTCCCACGCAGCCATTTGTCTCAGCGACTATTTTAAAAAAATAATCTCCCGAGCGGCTTCTGTCTGAGTTCAACATGCAGCCGCGCGGGCGTCGTCGCATCCGCACCTTGACTTCCGGCTGAAATCAGCGTTAATGAACTGCGAGCTCTAAACTTTCCCCCAATTCGACGCCTGCGCAGACAAAAGAACCCGTCGCCTCTATTTCGCCGCGTGCTTCTTTCTCCTTTTGTCTCCCCTGTCAGCCATGGAGGGACATTTGCGGGGAGGCGACGTCGCAGCCATGCACGTGAAGACGGAAGACGTGGATGAAAACCCATCTGCGCCGGTTGCGGGCAGCCAGGAGCCGCCTGCGTCCTGTGGAGATGCCGCATGCAGAGGAGGAGGGGTGGAACAGACTGCAGAGGAGCTGGCTGAGGCGGAGCTGCAGGCCGCCGCTACACCAACCCCCCTGCTGCTGTGTGAGCGCAGCTCCCCTGATCCTGCAGTCACATCTGCTCCAGCTGTGCTGTGATACAACGCTGATGATTTTCCGTGTCAATCTGCTGTTTTTCTGCACAGATCCAGCGAACACGGATCGCTTCTTCACCACATCTGCCGATGGAAAAACATACCTGAAGATCTCTCCAAGTAAGTCCACAACCACGCGTGGAACTTAACAAACATAAAGCGAATTTATGATTCCGTACAATGGAAAGTGGGAATTTTTAAACCTTGACGGCTTGAATTTTATTCTGGGCTTATAAATTTATTTTTACTTTTTTTTTTTTTTTTTTTTAAAAAGAAGAAAAATAAATAAATTGAATGATGGCAAAATAATAAAGACCTGCCAAATTTAACCCGTGGTTTGTCTAAGGTTAAAATGGTTTATAATTCTACTGAACCTAAAATAACCTTTTGTGAAGGTTTTAAAACTCCTGTAGTTATGACTCAGTCCAATAAAAACTGTTATTAAAATGTTCTTGTAGCATTTCTCTCCTGACATGCATAAAAAAAATTAACATTGAAACGGAGTTTCTGAGTATTTCTTTATTGAAATTGTTATGAATCAGGAGCTGACAAAAAAATGCTGTTTCAAAAAGATCGTATTTGTGACATAGAAAACACGCTTGTTGGGCAACAAGCTTCCTGCTCTGCTCCATTCTGATGCGTCCACTTGTAGACGTCTAGATCTACTTAAGTCTTTGTTTCCCTTGTCTGGGCTGGCATCTGGCTGGTAAAATGCTAAAAGGTGTTTACTTATAGTGCTTCCTATCTTCATAGAAGGCCCAACGTGCTTTACAGCCACAGTCCTATTCACCCATCAATGTAAGGGTGGGGTCATCTGGACCCCCTAAGATAGCACAAGGGTTAAAAAATTATTTTGCACTTGAAACAGAAAAATGCACTTGAAACTCAAAAACAGGTGCAAAAAAAACAATTTAGGTCTTGAAACTGAAATATATATGCAATAAAACAATTTATCCTAATAGTTTTTTTAATCTGTGCGGCCAGTGCTTTATTCTAAGCAGAACCGACCCGGAAGAAGGGTTAGGATTAGGTTAATACGTGCTAACAACATTTAGCCGCGGATTAACTTAAACTGGAATAACATCAACCTTTATTTTGTCTGGACCCGACTGGAAACACGAAATTAGATGATTGTTTGCACGATTTCTCAGGACTGTTATTTCAAAGAGAGAGAGAATTTCTCTTGAGGGAAACATGTTTTGATTGCATGGATGTTTGAGTTTCAAGTGCAAAATAATTTGTTGAGCACACAAATGTATTTTAAAGTTTTAGACTTAAAACAGTAAGTGTTGCACTTGGAATAATGGCACAAAAATCACTCCACAGATATACCCCATTTTCTGACTTTAAGTTACTCCAGAGTTTATTTCGCAGACTCCAAAAAATACATAATAAAAAAAAAAAATCATATATAAGTTGCCCTCAGATGAAATTTATTTACCAATACAGGAGCAAGAAAGAACATTTTATTTTGAAAGGCAAATCATACTATTGAAATAGATTAAAATAATAGACTGAATATTTAGCTTAATGAAACATAATATGTCTAGTATGTTAGCGCATCAGATGAACAGTTAAGATAACCACAACATAAAGAACCTGCAATCAAGTCAACTAAACTCTTTAGCACTTTAAACCACTACATCCATTGAATTCTTTATCTTTTGCGTCACTTTGGAACAACTCCACCTTGGCCACCCTCTGCTGCTTCTTCTGCCTTGCTGTCAGTAGCAAATAATAATACACAGACCCACAAATAAGTCTATTTATTTGTTAAAAAAGCACATGTATGTTGTACCTATGCAACACTATGCAAGAAAGACATACTCTGAAAAATACGGTACCTGTAACAATTTCAAGGGTTTCTTTTCATTCACCTTTAACGTTATTAACCATTAAATGTTTTATAAAAACAGTTCAAATCAATAACGCCATTTCTCCTTCCAGCTGCCATGATGCCCTCTGCTTCTGAAAAGATGCTTTCCTCCGGCTCAGACTTTTCCTCCAAAGCTGTCTTGTGCCTCATAGAGGCTGTTGGCCGCCGCTGGGGCCTCTACGAGACCCGTGAACGCTCGCAGCTCTTTCAGAGCGTCCAGGAGGAGATGGCCTCTAAGGGACACATTCTCCCCGTTGAAAAAATCCGCCGCAAGTGGAACAACCTCATCGTCACTTATAAGAGGGTTAAAGACCGCAGCCGAGAGACAGGACATGCTAAGACATCGTGGGAGTTCTTTGATGTGAGTAGGGACAATGTTTGGTTGACTTGGTTTAAAAACCCCATGGGGATTATTTATCTGGGTGGATTAAAACTTCACAGAGTTATGTACTTTTTAAATCATTTTAGTGTCTGTTTACGTAAAAAAAAAAATTCCTACTGAAAACAAATGTTAGTGCTGACCCTGGAATTTACAGGTCCTTTGACATCTCTCCAGGTTGGCAGATTGTCCTCCTAGCATGTTCATTTATAACAAATTTCTAACCATTTAGCTGTTTTGAGTGGTTTGTGTGTGTGTGTATATACAGTGTCTGTCTGTCTGTTCGTCTGTCTGTCTGTCTGTCTATCTATACATCTATACATCTACACATCTATCAATCTATACATCTATATATATATGGTATATATATATTTATGTGTATATATGTCCCCTGCCGCTAAAAAATTCCCTCTTACTGGGGACAGATGAAGCAGCGTCTTTCTCCTGCCAGTGCAGGACAGCCCATAGGCAATGGGCCTTGCATAGCTCTTCAAAATAAACAGATAAATCTGATTCTCTCCATGATGTAGCGATTGAGGTCTGGTCAAGGAATATTTTTTATGGTAGCTCCTCCCACACGCAGCAGGAGCGTCAGATCTATGAACGCACTTTTGGACAAACATCCAGCAGTCAATGTGACACGACAGAACAAATCTGGTGGCAGCAAAATTGACACCTGAGTCATGTTTAATGTGAACGTAGAAAACCATCGTCATTAGAACTGAATAAGGCAAAGTACTCCCACACGAATGATTAAAATGATGTGTGCGCAGACGGGGGGGGGGGGTCTGTGGTACACATGTGTTCCTGACTGTGGCTACTGATCTGGACAGATCACGGATCAGCCATGATCCATTGCACCCCTAGTTCCTGCTAAGATTATTAACTCAGCATTTACATTCTTTTGATTGCCGTAACTTTTCAACCACGTACGCAATTCCAGCAGATTCTGTTGCAGAGAAAAGCAACTTTGTTGACATACATTTTAAAGATTATTTAAATGCAGTGCATATGAGTGCACAGCCGAAATGAAAATCCGCTTTTCTCTGCATCAGAATGAGCAGAATTATTGCGTGAAGAGTCGAAGATTTTTGTCATGTGTGCAAACAAAAAAATGTGTGTGGGCCATTCAGGTGTCTTCAAATAGTTGACATTATGGCATCCAGATTGATGACTTTACCAAAACATTTTATGCCAGCTTTGTGATAATTGTCATACAAACACAATTATCTATTATCCACAATTATACATACAAACACTTTTAAGATTATGTTTGTTTGACAATGTGAATAATTAGGAAAACTTTATCAACGACATAAGGTTCGGTGCTGTGTGAAGACAAACCAACCAACCAAACGGTTTGAAGATTTTCTGGTGTTTACCTGTGACTTTCTTTTTTCCTCACAGCTGATGGATGCCACACTCTCTGACACTATTGGCACACAGATTGTCACCAACAAAAGACACAAAGGTGGGAACCACGTTTCAAGTCTGCCCGCTCCCATAACAAAGCTCGCTTCAAAGTCCGTACAGCTTCCTCAGGCAGGGACCATCCTCCACTCCAACAGTGACTTCGCCACGACTGCTGGCGTGGAGTCTGTTGCTTTGGGACCCATCACGAGCCAGATCATCTCCAGCACTGCTGCTACCTCCTCTATGTGTGCAGCAACGGTCAGCCAGATCAGTTCTCCAGATCTTAAGCCACTTATTGTCCTCAATGGTGACATAGTTACCAGCAGTGTTCAGCCAGCGGCCATCGTACCAGCTCCACCTTTTATTCCCCCGCCTTGTTTCACAGAGGCGACCTCTACCGCCCCTTCGCTTGGCTCAGCTAGCAGCATAGAGCTCACCGCGTCTGGTTGTACAAGTCGCAAATCCTCAACCTACCCATCCGGCGTCATTCCTTTTCGCTTGAATACGACGCCGCTCCCCCACAGTCAGACCATGCTTGGGCTCCCGTCCCTCCCACTCACATCTACGTCGTCCGTTCCCACCTCGTCTGCATCAGCCAATCCGGGAGGTGAAGGGAAGAACCAGAAAGGGAACAAAGATTCAAGCAATATCACCTTGTTCCAAGAGGTCATGCAGCAACAGGAGGAGCAGGCCTACCTGGACCGGGTGGCCCGGCGCAGGAATGAAGCCAGAGAGAAGCGGCGCGAGAGGCGGGAGGTGCGGATGTCGGAGTCCCTGAGCAGAATAGCCACAGCTTTGGAACTGCTTTCCTCCAAGCAAGACACAGTCATCGCTCTTCTCCAAAGACTGGCTGATCGGAAGTAAAACTCAAAAGACTTTTGGTTTCTTTTCTGATAAAAAAACACCTCAAGTTCTGCTTCTTTTTTTTATCAAGAGTTGTGTTGTTGACTTGAAAATTGAATTAAAAAATGATCAAATGATAGTGTGTCTTATTATAGTAGTTTAATTATATATTATTTTATATTTATTGCTATCATGAATCATATAAGGAAAGTTGCAGGGGAATGAAAGCAAAACAGATTATACTCTATATTTGAAAAGTTTGCCAGAGGAAATAAAACAAATTGTTATCATGAGTTGGCTTACCTCCTTATCCTCCTATGAGGATAGAGTATTAGGGCCACCATAAAAATAAATAAATACAACAAACAATATTGTAAAATAATGAGAAAAAAGTCATAATTTTACAAGAATAAACTTGTAGAATTGTGAGTAAAAGAGTCATATTTTACTATTATGATTTCATAAGTAATAGGTTGAAAATTTACAATATAAAGCATTTTTACATTCACATTTACAAAGAAAAATATAAGCCACCAAAAAAAAACAATATCATGTTTCCTTATGAGAAACGTGGAGCACATTATAATACGTTTCTTCTGCATTAGTTTCACGGTGGGCGAGCCATTAACGTTGCCAATGACGTAAACAACCCAGCCCAAATGCATTATGGTACATGGATTCCTATGATAAAAGACAGCCTCATGGCATCGCCATAAGTGGCTGCATTGATGGATTACGTCTGCATGTGGATGGAGGCTTACACCACAACCTGACTATACATTTAACCCTTGTGCTATCTTAGATGACCCCACCCTTACTTTGACGTGTTCTCCCTACCATGACAAAGGTGGAAAAATTTCATGTAATCCATTAAACCAGTGAAGATCACAAATCATTGAAAAAAAAAAGGTTCAGCGCACTGTCTAGTGGGTCTAGATGACCCAACTCCCAACGGTAAAGTCCCTAGGATAGCACAAGGGTTAAAAAGCATAACTTTCATTGTAAAAATACAACTTTCTTTCTCATGATTTTATGAGTTTATTCTTGTAAAATTGTTACTTTTTCTAATGAGCTTACAACTTTGTTCTCGTAAAATTAGGACTTTACTCTCAAATGTATTACTTTATTCTTGTAAAGGCGCACCTTTTTCCTCATAATTTTATGACTCTATTCTCCTAAATTTGTTTTTTCTTCCATGGTGGTCCTAATATTCCGTCGTATGGGCCAGTTTGTCACCAGATATCAATTGAAAAACAAACTAAATCTGTGTTCATCAATTTTTATCGATGTGTATGTAGTTTTAGCACTTTGACTTTTTGCGTTGACTTTGACCCTAGATACTGAAACAATTATTTTTATGATGACACCAAAGTGAAAATGGTGTCATCATAAAAAAGTCCCAAAGTCTTTCAGGCCGGGGAACCTGATCACTTAAAAGCTGATTCTTTGTGGTTATAAGAGAGTTAAATCGACCTATATCCATCCACACATCTTCAGATCCAGGTGAATCCCATTTGGAGTCATGGCGTTGCTGGAGCCAACCCATCTACTGATGGATGAAAGCTGGGTTCAGTCTGTTGCAGAGCCACACAATCATACACAGCCATTTTTGTAGTTTCTCCATCCATCTATGTCAATATTTGGTTGTGCCTTCCAAATCCCTTCTCTACCATTTAGTGCAAAAGCAGATAAACAAACGTAAAATTTTGCCTTAAAGACAAAAGATTGGTTCAGGTGCCGGACAAAGAGTATGGCACACTTCAGTCACTAGATAGCAGCCTTTGCCTGCTTCATGCAGCAGCTGGAACATCTATGGCCCTTGAAATCTACATAAAACAGTCGTAAAATGAAGTCAGGCTGCTCTTTTGAACCAATTGTCTGCAACAATTTCCACTTAATAGCACCACCCTCTTTCAACTGGTTTCACTTTAACTTGTCCCTTTGAAGAAAAGCAACTAAGAGAGACCTGAGGAGCTTTTTGCAGACAATATGTCTACAATGAAGCGGGATGTTTCTGATGTACCACAAAAAGAGGAGTATCAAGGTAGGTGTGAAGAGGGGACATTTGTTTGATTCTTAGTTTCTATTGAAGCAGTGACATAAAATATTCTTTGCTTCATGTGCGTTTTTGCTTAAAAGAAACCAAAGCAAACATGGTTTTGTCTTCTTTTTATTGCTGATAAGCTATCTCAAGATGATAGTCTAGGTTTACACATTGTCAAGATCAGTCAAAGGCCAACTAAGACAATTAAAAACTTTCAAAACATGAAATACACTACACACAATAAGTTAGGGTTATTGTAATCAACTCAGTAGATGTTGTATATCCTGAACAATTTTGTGTGTTCGCAGAGCCCCTGAGGATCATGCTCCTTGGAAAGAGCGGTGCAGGCAAGAGCTCGAGTGGAAACACCATCCTTAACAAGATGGCTTTCAAATCTGACATGAAGCTGAAGAGAGTCACAGTCCACTGTGAGAAGGAGGTTGGGCTGGTTGAAGACAGGCCGGTCGCCATTATCGACACACCCGGGCTTTTTGAGAAAAATCGAAACAAAGAGGAAATCATTCGGGAGATTCTCATGCAGATAAAGCTCCAAGAACCAGGCCCCCACATATTTGTGTTAGTGGTCCCTCTAGGAAGGATGACACAGGAGGACCATGACACCAACACTCTGATCGAAGCAATGTTTGGCCCCAGAGTATGGGACTACACTATCGTGTTGTTCACTCATGGAGATCGCCTGGATAACAAAACGATCAATGACATCATCAGCGAAAGCGATGACAACCTCCGCAACGTCATACGCAAGTGCAGCGGAGGCTTTCACGTCTTTAACAACAAAACCCCAGAAGATCGGACCCAGGTGACACCACTCATGAAGAAGATTCAGACCTTGATAGCCCTAAACGGAGGGGGCTACTACCACACAGAGCTTTATCCCAAAAAGGAGAGAAAAATCAGGGAAAGACGAGAACATCCTGGCTGAGGGAGCTGCCAGCATTCTCAAAAAGGAGGAGAACCTCAAAACCAAATTTGAGGGGGAGGAGCTAAACATGAAGATGAAGGTGCTGTGGATGAAAGAGGAGGAGTGTGCAAGAAAAGAAGCTGAGAAGCAGGTTAGAAACAGGAAGGTTATAAATGGCTTCTTGTTGGTAGCTTTAATAAGTCTGCTATTAGGCTTGACTTTCAGTGGTCTGAATATATACCTGTTAACAGGAACGGTCATCTGGATTGGGCTGTTCATGTTGACATCTTTAAGTTCTTCTGCAAGAAAGCTATTCTTTCTAAAGACCAAGTGAAACGAAAATGTACGGTTAAAGAGTTTGGCAGAGTTTTCTTTTTTCTTTTTTGTGTGCGTTTCAAATTTCAACAAAATCATAATTTACAAAATATCAGTTGAGAAAATTCATGTAATTTTTTTCTTGTAAATCTATTATCCCTGCAACAAAAGGACCATTTTGCTGTTTTTTAAAGCATAAGTAAGATACAAATCATTGTTGGGAATAATTTATTCTTCTAGTTCCTTAGTAATGTATGACACAAGAAGATTGTGATCCAAAAACTTATATAAAAAGTATTTTTCATTTTTTATGTTAAACATACAAATTCTTTAACCATACATTTTTTTCAAACACACTTGAAATTACTTAATCAAATATAAAAAATTAAACAAATTTGCTGCATTTTAAAGTTCCATCACATAAATCTGCCAGGCTGCTAAGCTAAACAGCAACATGAAACACAAGCTAGCTTAAGCGCAATCTTCTGCAGAAATAAAAGCATTTCTTCATCATTTTCTAAGCATTGGTCAATTTCTCCTAACTGTGTTTTTTAATCATTAATTCAAGTGCACAGCCATCAGCCTTTTATCAGAAAAACGGACGCACACCCTGCTCCAAACATAAAATATACAAACAACTTAAGGTGTAAAACTAATTTAGTTTCAAATGTGAAACATAAACTTTTTTTTTACTTTGACACATTGTATGTCACAGTCTTTAAAAAAATGTATATTTGTAACAGTTCAAATAAAGCCAAATAAGAATTTGGTGGATTTTTGAACATCAATCAAAGCGGAATGTGGGGCACAGTACTAGTCTATGTATCATTTCACAGCAACATCCTTCGTATCCCAAACTTCCATTTCAACACATGGCACAAATTCAGAAGTATTAAATGCCGTTCCACAATTTTTTTCTTTTTACCAAAATATAATCCAACGCATAGTCTGGTGTGGAAGTCCCACAGGATCTTTGCCCTCTCATTCTCTGCCACTTTCAGAGGTGTTTCCCATTTTGACCTTGGGGTTTCCAGTCCATATTCTGCACACATGTTCCTGTATATTATTCCAGCCACTTGATTGTGGCGCTCCATGTATGCTTTACCTGCTAGCATCTTACACCCTGCAGTTATGTGCTGGATTGTTTCAGGCGCCTCTTTGCACAGCCTACACCTTGGGTCTTGTCTGGTGTGGTAGATCTACACCTTAGGTCTTGTCTGGTGTGGTAGATCTACACCTTGGGTCTTGTCTGGTGTGGTAGATCTGAGCCTCTATCGCTCTGGTGCTCAGGGCTTGTTCCTGAGCTGCCAGGATGAGTGCTTCAGTGCTGTCCTGTAGGCCAGCCCTCTCTAGCCATTGGTAGGACTTCTTGATATCAGCCACTTCAGTTATGGTCCGGTGGTACATCCCATGCAGGGGTTTGTCCTCCCATGAGGATCTGTCCTCCAGCACTGTATCCTCTGCTCTCCATTGCCCGAGACATTCACTGAGCACACTGTCAGTTGGGGCCTTGAGCTTGATGTATTCATGCATCTTGGATGTTTCATCCTGGATAGTGGCTTCTACGCTTACTAGTCCTCGGCCTCCTTCCTTGCGGCTAGCATACAGTCTCAGAGTGCTGGATTTGGGATGGAACCCTCCATGCATGGTGAGGAGCTTCCGTGTCTTAACATCCATGGTCTGTATTTCTTCCTTTGGCCATCTTATTATTCCTGCTGGGTATCTGATAACTGGCAGTGCATAGCTGTTTATTGTCTGGGTCTTATTTTTGCCATTGAGCTGGCTTCTCAGAACTTGCCTTACCCGTTGGAGGTATTCAGCTGTAGCTGTCTATCTATCTGTATATATGTACATATGTGTGTGTGTGTGTGTGTATTATAACATAGGATAATTAGTCATGAATTGATTGTAAAAAAAGTATAGCCCAACATATACATACGTCAAAATTCAGATGGTTTAATTATAATTACCCTTAATCATAAATGCTTATTAGCCCTACATTGCATTGCATCAACCTCGCGGTGTGGGAATTGCTCTAGTCTAGATTTTTTCTCATAACAGTTACTTAAAATTTGTTAGTTCTATTCGTTTACAAACTCGTATGATAACAGTTTTCAATCAGTATGTGTAACCGGTGGCTTTCTGCGTTGTGCTGGTTAATTTATGGTGTGACAGTGTTACCTCTTGGAGAGAAGCCTCCCTTTATTTTGGTAATAAAACAAACAGAAAACAATACACTGTGTGATCCTGCCCACTCCAGTTCCTCTCTGACAGGAGGTCATACAAAATGCCAGCTTAACCCTTGTGCTATCTTGGATGACCCCACCCTTACTTTGACATGTTCTCCCTACCATGACAAAGGTGGATAAAGGTGGCAAAATTTCATGTAATCCATTGAACCAGTGAAGATCACAAAAAATTGAAAAAAAAAAGTTTCAGAGCTCTGTCTACTGGGTCTAGATGACCCAACTCCTAATGGTAAAGTGCCTAGGATTGCACAAGGGTTAAAGCTTAAAACTTTATACAGGCTCTGTAACACATTTAACACTCACATTTTTCTCATACATACCTGGTAATAAAACAAACAGAAAACAATACACTGTGGGATCCTGCCCACTCCAGTTCCTATACAAACAAACCAAACCAAAAGGGGCATTAAAAAATAGGATGGACTGGGATAATAAAATGATTTTAGAATGACGGCACCCACCTCTCTGACAGGAGGTCATACAAAAGGGGTGGGGAACAGTAGCCTTTAGAATATATAGGGGAGTCAAAAGAAGTAGAAGAAGAAGAAAGGAAGGAGGGGCTATGGTTAAGAGTGTAATGCAGCAGTTTGTTGGAGATCCCTCAGGTGTGGTAGCCCTTGAACAGATTTTGTGCTATTATAAAATAAGATAAAAGCTATACCCGGTTACACATGCAACAAGTCAAATTCATTTTGCTTGGTCCCGGGTGGCATCATTTGATACCATGGATGTATATGTCACTGTTTTCATGTTTATTTACAGACTAGTATTGATTTATTGTCAACTGACACCAGGACACCTCTGTGTTTTTCGTTTGTTTCTCAATAAAGCACAAGGAGTCCTCTGGATTGAGCCATTTGGCGACTATCCCAACTAGAGTGGTATGGAGTGATATTTCTATTAAATTTTTACTTTAATATTTTTTTTTGCTTTTAATTTTTGTTTAGTTTTTAGTTTTTGTTTTTTCTTTTTTTTGCTTTCAAAAAATTTTTTTGTATGCAAAACAAATGTTTTCGCATATACTGTGTGTCATCTCGATTTTTTCTTATCTTTGATTTTGCTGTCATAAGTTTCAGTTTAGCGTGACAAAGCTGTACTAGATTCAAACCATTTAAATTGCTGTATTTATCTAACGTGCTATCTGCTACCGGGACTCAGAGGCCGAACCAGCTCTTTTTACCCTTGATTTTGTCTCTTTGGATGAAGAAAATTTCATTTTTTAATCATTTCAACAATAATTCATACTTTCTTTTTCCTTTTTTTTTTTTTTTTTTAGCATTGATTCATTTTTATTTAACCTGATTTGTGAATTTATGGCTGATAATCCCCTGGAACTTTAAATAAACTGACATTACGCTAAATCAACAGGCCTATTTGTGATCTGTGAATCCTCCTGAGCAAAACATTAGTATAAATTTTGTCTAAGATCTGTTTGTTAAAACAAAACAAAAAAATATTTAAAACATACACTATTTTATGCTGCACATGTGTTTTAGAATAGATTAACAGCAGTAATAAGCAAAAGAATGATGCCTCACCAAAGAAGCCGATTCAATGCATTTAGCAGAAGAAGCATTTTTAACTTTGTTAATTTTCACAGTGCTCCCCCTAGTGGTGGAACCACGCATTTTGGTTATTTATTTAAAAAATCACAACTCTCTACAGAAATGGACTTAAAAATCCTTGTAATTTTTACTCTTCATGAGTGGGCCGGATTAAACCATCTGGGCCGTATGTTTGACACCCCTGCGCTAAACTGAAGCGTATGTAAGCAAAATCAAAGATAGGAAAAAAGCTAGATGACACACAGTATATGCAAAAACATCTGTTTTGCAAACAAAAAAATGTTTTTTGATAGCAAAAATAAACATTTTGAAAACAAAAAAATTCAAAGCAGAAAAAAAATTGGAAGCAAAAAATGTTTTTCCGAAAGCAGATATTAAATATTGTAACGATCCAGCCAGACCGTCACTGTTGCAGGGTAGCAAAGGCCGAGCTGCTAATGAAGTGGCTTCATTGGAGAGCTGTCCGTACCCCATACACCGCACGATCCCAGACAGTCTCAAGGAATAATACACAGGAAGACAACAAGTAATTCCTTTCCAGCATCAAACCCGTTTACTCAAGCACACACAAACAGCCAAACAGCATGGACGTCACTTCAATTCACAACCCCCTCACTCAATTTTTTCATCCCAAAACTCCCCACTTCACATGAGCCTTAGGGGCTGAAGACGGGGCTTAACCCTCAGGTCGCTACAATATTTCCTTTTGTAACTTAAAAAGTTTTGTGTGCAACGTGGTGACATATATCACTCCATAGAACTGGGGCTTCTCCAGTATCAGACTGCGGTGAAGTTAGTTTTTGGTTGGATATTCAACAGACATTCAGCGCGGATCTCCGGTGAGGATTCTTAGGGTCCGTCAACAAATTTACGAGTGCTATAGAAGTTGGTCATTTTTTCAATAGCTCCCAAACCGTACAATCCAAAGATATTTAACCTATGCCGAATTATTGTACTTACATCCTAACATCAGGCACACCTCTTTGTTTTGTAATCAAAGATGTAATATATTTTATATGAATTATTATAAAAATTCCATAGGTTTGTTTATGAAAGTTGTTCATTTTTTTCAATAGCTCCCAAACCAACTGAGCCAAAGATATTTAACCTATGCCGAATTATTGTACTTACATCCTAACATCAGGCACACCTTTGTTTTGTAATCAAAGATGTAATATATTTTATATGAATTATTATATCAAAATTCCACAGGTTTGAATATGAAAGTTGTTCATTTTTTTTCAATAGCTCCCAAACCGTACAATCCAAAGATATCAAACCTATGCCAAATTGTTGTACAGACATCCCAACATCAGACACACCTCTTTGTTTTTTAATCAAAGATGTTATGTATTTTATATGAATTTTATATCAAAATTCCAGAGGTTTACATATGAATTTTTTTCAATAGCTCCCAAACCACCTGACACAAAGAGATGAATCAAATCCCTGATGTTGGGACGTCAGTACCACAATTCGGCATAGGTTTTATATCTTTGGGTCGTACGGTTTGGGAGCTATTGAAGAAATGACCAACTTTCATATGCAAATCTCATGCACTCGTGAATTATTTGATGACGGTCCCTAAGAGTCCTCACTGGAGATCCGCGCTGAATGTCTGTCGAATATCCAACCTAAAACTGACTTCACCGCAGTAACTATCAGGGGATTTATGTTGTCTCTCTCGCCGCCCGGGAACTCTCTCCCGACGTTGCAGCCGTCAAAGACATCCTTCTGCTCCACACACTGAGTTTGCTACTTAGCTTTCACAAATGGACACAGGAACTAATTTCTGTTCACTTGAAGTGCAGTCCCCTCTCACTTCGTCTTTCTCCTTCACTCCACTGATGAGGGGTCCCGCCTTCCTTTTTATTTCCAACTGTACGTAAAAACAACGTTTACATGTATTGACGTAATTACGTATTCAAGAACAAAGATGGTCTATAATGACTGACATCGCACTCTAACAATTTACGAAATTGTCATAACTTTCGGTTTCATTTACCCGGAAATAATCAGCCGCTAAGGTAAGACTCCTGCGTTCGGTTTAGGATTTTCTAGCTATTAAAAACCGCATATTAGCAGCTTTTAAAATAGGCAGAAGTGCTTGTGAAGAACCAACCAGTCTGTTCATGTTTACATGAAGTCGATTTCAGCTAAGGTGTGTTACGTACATTTAACTTAACTTTTGTCTCTCAACGGAAGTAAAAAAAATCAGACGCCAGCTTCAATGTCCTTCATATCCGGCCGGACAAAAGTGTCCTCGTGCTTTTACAAACCTGTCTCCCGCGTGCGCAGATCATTCAGCACGTCATTCATAAACATCGATGTTCCATCACTGCTCCCTCTCCTTCTCTGCTCCATCATATTTCACATCGTGGACACTTTTTATTGAGTCTTTTGGAAAATTAGGAGCAGTGGTGGATTTAGCAAACAGTGTGTACTAGCTAGTAGTTCTATAACTTTATGAAAGTTTCATTTTCAATGGAATTATGGAAATGAATATACTGTATATATGAGATAGAATGATAGATGGCTAACGGGACAATAGTTTCAAGCTCCAATTTAATTGTGGTAGTAAGCCAGTCAGTTTTAACTGTGAAAAGAGGCCTTTTGGTTGACAGGATGAGTCTTTTAAAAACGTTAGAGGATGGCATCATGGTGTGTGTCATCAACTGTCAAACATGGAGAAGGAAGTGTGATAGTATGGGGCTATGGGTCTTGTTCAGACCAAGAAGCACCTTGAACAAACACAGCTATCACATTACTCTGCAGCAACATTATTAGTTGGATCTGGTTCAAAATGAGGAGCCATCCACGCTATACCAGAACTACCTAAGAACAAAAGAACTAGAATGGTAAACTTCAAACCCCCGATCGGTCAGCACTCGGCTTGCACCCCATAGAGCGAGAGTCTTTTGAAGAACTTTAACCTTGTTTTTTTTTTTTTCTCATTTGCATCCACATGTTTATTCTTGTTCACAGGACGAAACCTGGCGCTTTTCCTGTGTCCTGTGTGTGTAACAGACAGGCAAAACACTTTTCTATGACCTTTTCCTTTCTTTTTGGATGTTTTGAGAAACCTTTTGATTTGAGGTTTTAAAAGTCTTGGAAATGGTTGGGAAACAGCAAAGAAGTAGGCCCAGAAAAGAAAAGCATAAGGAAAATGCTCATAATGATGATGATGGTGACAATGAAGAGGAGGCAGAGGGGAAAAGGCAGAGGACTCCAAAAAAAGGTAAGTAGACACATGAATGTATCTAAACCCAACAACATGTTTTAAGAGCTTACTAAATCTAAAGTGGGGTTTTTTGAATTCGCTCAAAGTTGGCAAAAAATGTTAAACATTTGATTCTAACCTCTGTCTGAAAAATGCAGTTCTGTGGCGTGTGACTTGTGGAACCAAAGAGGGCTTTCTGAACATCACAAGGCTGCAAAGAGGTAAGCAGTGAAGATGTAGGTTAAAACCTGTAAGCAGTCTCAAAACTAAGAAAAAAGGCAACCATACTACTCTAATTTGGTGCAAATTTCAGTCACATTTCTGCAAAATCCACCCCATAGTTATTTCTCAAGTTTGAGCAAATATGGGTCATATATGCGTGAGTTTTAATCGACTCTTAAATGATCAGTTCATACGGTCAAGAAAAACTTTGAAAGTTTTTGAAATTGAAAATGTAATTTCTAGGTCCTTGAAAAGTTTGTGAAAAAGGAAATCTTCTGTAATGATTTGGAAATGTCATGAAATTTTAATAAAACTACCTTACATGACAACTAAAAGATGATCTGCAAATCAAAGTTGAAAAGCCGCAACGTGTCATAAACATGATCTGTTTGTTAATGTGCTCGTCTTGATCTCACCAATCTGTCAGTCAAGTCAGAACTACATCCAATGTTTTTCGCAGTAATCTTTGTGGATCAAGTCAGTAGGAAGAACAGACCGACACAAAAACAAAACACATCATGTTTATGACACTTAGTGGCTTTTCATCTTTGATGTGCAGATCAGCTTAAAGTTTTACAGGCAGAAAAGTGCCCAACATGTTTGGAGGCTTTTGTAATTCACTGATTTTTAAAAGTCAGAACAAAACATGTCCCACATAAGAAAGTCTTTTTTTAATAGATAAAAATCATTCATTTAAAATGGACTGACTCACTATGTTAGATCTACAGGCTTTGTGAACACTGGTGTTACATTTTAGCCTAGATTATTTCTTAAAAAATATATATATATATATTTATATATATATTATATTATATATTATATTATATATTATATTATATATTATATTATTTATATATATATATATATATATATATATATATATATATATATATATATATATATATATATATATTTGCTGAAATGTATGACTAGTGATTAGGCCCCCTATGTTATTTTTCTTGTCCTCTGCAATTCCTAAAAGTCAGGCTACATGCAAGGAGACGGCATTCATCATATGTACAGCACTTAACTGGCCCTGGTCCACACAATTTGAGAGGGTTGAAAAATTGAATAATTTGTACAACACGCCTGCACCTCACCTACCTCTGTCTTACTTATTGCTTGCTATATAAATGTCTGCTATGACCTGTTACTCACAGTATGTCTATAGAAACCATGTACGAACGTTTCTACACGCTCACTGAGGGGTCTTTGACCTTGATATTCTGTGCAGGTCACCTGTGTGCCCTGTAGAGGTTTCCCAATGTATTCCCCACAGACAGCCTGTATCCACCCATAAGCATAGATGTTTCTAAGGCTTTAGATAACTCTTAGCTTTGAAGTTGTAAATGAATTTAATAAGTGAAACACCTGATATGCAGTGAGAAGAATATGGTCAGTCAAAAAACAAGCCAATGTAAAATTTGAGTACCAAGGCAGGGCAGCCCCGTCTGAGGCATCATGCCCACTGAACACAGTTTCAGTGCAGTGGCATGTTGTGTGCAGCAATGGGTTGGACTCCTTCTAACTAATAAACCCATTAACCCGAAACCGACATGACCTATTTTGTGAAATCCAGTCCTACCTGCTGCTGACTAACTGGATCAGGTGTGTTTGTTTTGACGGTTAGAAGCTACAACGGCAGCTTATTTGGAAGACACTGGCCCCTCGAGTCCTGGAGTTTGACATTTGTGACGTTGGTGCTACTGTATTCATTTTAAATGTGTGCCAAATTATTATTCAAATTTTACACTTACATGCTTAAGTGTCAAAAAGATAAAATTCTTTGTTTTTCAATTAAACCCGTTGAGGATATTGTTTCTTGGGCTCTTTAGATCATTGACATCAATCTCAGACATCTGTGATAATTAGAAAAGCGTGAAATAGTTAAATGCCTTGGACAAGGTATGAAAACCTTGGATATTTCACAAGAAACCTAAGTGTGATCATCGTAGTATGAAGAGATTTTTAGCTGATTCAGAGCACACACGGGTTCATGCACATAAAGGCAGAATGAGGAAGATTTCTGCCAGACAAATATGCCACATTAAGAGAGCAGCTGGTCCAGATGGATGGAGTAGTGGGTGGGTGGTGGATTGTCGTTGAACCAAGTCTGTAACATCAGCAAGGAGGTAGTGGAGTTGTGTTTTGGGCAGGAATCATGAGGAGAGAGCTGGTCGGCCCCTTTAGAGTAACTGAAGGTGTGAAAAATGACCTCTGAAGAGTATGTGGAGTTTCTGAGTGACCTCTTTCATTCTGTGGTACCCAAAGAAGGGCCGTGCTTTCTGTAACTAAATCATCTTCATGCATGAGAATGATGCAAGGAATACCTCTGCATCATTGGCTGATGGTGTGGCCTCCAACCTCCCCTATTGAGAGCCTATGGAGCATCCTCAAGCAAAAAATCTATAAGAGTGGGAGGCAGATCACATCCAAACAGCAGCTCTGGGAGTCTATAGAAATCAAGTAGAACCTATGTTAAACAGTGAATATGAAAATTTTTATTTTGAGAAAAAAATTGTGTTATCTTTAGGTGGTTTGTTCATTAACATTTCATATACAGTATACTCTAATAGTCAGTGACTTAAAAGTTTGCATGGAGTATTTAGGAAAATCTTTAACCTTGAAAAGGCTTGAAAAGTATAATTTGCATGATAATGAATGTGTAAAGCCTTTGTCATATCGAGGTGGCACTGCAGGGTATTGGGTTGTCCGGGCCCGTAGAGGGTCATGTATAAATACTGCTGCTCCCTACAGGAACTTCAGATGTGTCTTGCAGTGCCCTTGTGGCTCATGCGGCCACCTTCCATGTGTGTGTAAGTGTTTTGGAGTGTTTTAGTAATTATAAGGCAGTTGCATGCACTTATGACGCACGGATGATGCTGTTATACGGTGTCCTAACACTACACTTTAGCCGTTAGTGAGGTGCGGGCACTGGCTCCTTACTGACCGTGCTCAAAGGCTGCTCGGGATGTACACGTAATACAAAGTATCTGTAAATACACATGACACACAAGTACCCGTGAGAAGACGTGACACAAGTACCCGTGAGTACACGTGATACACAAGTACCCGTGAGTACACGTGATACACAAGTATCCGTGAGTACACGTGAAACACAAGTACCTGTGAGTACGCGTGATACACAAGTACCCGTGAATACACGTGATACACATGTACCCGTAAGTACACGTGATACACAAGTACCCGTGAGTACACGTGAAACACAAGTACCTATGAGTACACGTGATACACAAGTACCCGTGAGTACACGTGACACAAGTACCCGTGAGTACACGTGATACACAAGTACCCGTGAGTACACGTGATACACAAGTATCCGTGAGTACACGTGAAACACAAGTACCTATGAGTACACGTGATACACAAGTACCCGTGAGTACACGTGACACAAGTACCCGTGAGTACACGTGATACACAAGTACCCGTGAGTACACGTGATACACAAGTACCCGTGAGTACACATCTGACGCAAGTACCCGTGAGTACACGTGATACACAAGTACCCATGAGTACACGTGATACACAAGTACCCGTGAATACACGTGAGACACAAAAGTACCATTAGTAACACGTTTACACAAGTACCCAGGAGTACAACGTGATCACAAGTCCCATGAGTACCGTAGACACAAGTACCCGTGAGTACACGTGATACACAAGTGCCTGTGAGTATACATGAAACACAAGTAGCCGTGAGTAGACGTGACACAAGTACCCGTGAGTACACGTGACACAAGTATCCATGAGTACACGTGATACACAGTTACCCGTGAGTACACGTGGACACAAATACCCGTGAAGTACAGCGTGATACACAAGTGCCCGTGAGTACACATGAAACACAAGTACTCGTGAGTACACGTAAACGACAAGTACCCCGTGATTACACACAGGGGGGGGGGTGAACACAAGTACCACCCCCACGTGAGTACACGTGATACACAAGTACCCCGTGAGTACACGTGATACACAAGTACCCGTGAGTACACGTGACACAAGTCCCCCTGATTCCCATAGATGCCCAGACTAACTAAGCTCTGATTGTCTAATTTTTCTCTTTCTAACAGTCAGGTTAAGCACAGTGCGTTCCCTAGAACAGCACTAACCGGATCCTTGCTCAGTGGCAGGGATAAACAAGAAAGTAAAAATCTGTACGATACCCCTGCTTCTCACCTGCGTCATCTTTACTTACCCTGACGTGTTGCTTTCAGTAAGTGTTCACCACAACCTGATGCCCGCAGCATGCCTGTAGAAAGAAACATACATGAACATTGATATCTTCCAGGCTCATCTGTTGGACTACAGTCTTAAAATAATATGAGGGCCACAGATCTGCCCATTTTTCCTCCTGCAGACAGCCCGTTTTGGGCAGCTGTGACTAAGGCTTTATGTTATTAATGAAATGGAAACCTTTTTTAATTTTAGCCATTGAGTTCTTCATCTTATGGATGTATTGCAGGGGAGTTGTGCATTAGGTACAATGGCGTCTGGATTTCTCCGCCTGACTTTGAGACATATGGAGGAAGAAGTTCTGCCAAAAAATGGAAAAACACTATCCGCCACAACAACAAGCCACTGGAGTTTTTCTTTAAGGTGATTTTACCTTCAAATATTTTCAATTTTATTCAAGAAAATTTCAGTATAGTTAATAAATGTTTAATGTTCCTTCTTACAGAGAGGGGACCTATCTACTAAGCGTTATTTTAAGTTAAAAAAAACGCCACTGGCAAAGGTAACTTAACAGCAAGATCCAGCAGAACTGTTCTTTTTCTTCTTGGATTGATTCTGCTTCTCTCTCCCATCAGGATAACGTCTTGGCGCTGTCTTTAGGTTTGTCTGCACCTCCTGCAAATTCTGAAGCTGGATTCAGGTATTTAATGAATTGGAATCATCTCCTAACCTTTTGCTTTTTTGGTTTTGACTCCACAGAAGACTCCGAAGCTCACTCTTCAGCTGAAATCAAGGAAGACGATGCAGAAGAAAACCGATGCGAGCTAGATCCTATTGTGATGATGGATGACGAAGACGTGATGGAGGATGAACGAGAAGGAGAGAAGATCGCTGACGTAAAAGAAAGTGAAGGAAATAAAACAGATGATGAGGATTTAACAGCTGCAGTGGAACATGCTGAAGACCAATCTGCTTTAAAAGGTTGACTTCATGAGTTATCTTGAAGATCACAGTAATGAATATAACCTATATCAATGCAAATATTTGTCTTTTTTTCATTTTTCAGAAATGCATCCAAACATTTCAGCAAAATTCCCACAAATTTCGGCTTATCCAGTGGTGGCCATTGAAAGACTTCCTTTAGTAAGAAAAGATATTCATTTAAAAAAAAAAAAGGTGTTTTGTATTGCTGCTTGTTAACCCTTTTTTTTCAAATTTATTTTTCATTGAAAAAGCACAGGATAAATTGTACATTGTTTTAACGGGTTACAATGTTCATGCTTTCTCAGTTTTTTAATGGAAAAATAAAAAAACTAAATGATAGTAAATAAAAAAGGAACATGTGAGGAAGCAGGGAGTTTCAAAACATAAATGATATGACATGATTTCAGATAAAGTCTGATCTTACAGGCTTAACATATTCTGTCCATATAGACCAAGTAGCGTAAAAAACATCCAGCTGTATTTGTAATGAGTGTGAGATTCTTTCCATTATATAAATTCGTTGTACAACATCAATCCAGTCCTCTGTCGTTGGTTGTTCAGGTTTAAGCCATTTTCTGGTTATTGCTTTCTTACTGGCTGCCAGCAGAATGTAGAGCAGTTTCTTATTTTTGTTGTCTAGGCCATCAATTTGACTCAAAAACAGACTTTCAAAGGACAAGGGGAAAACAATAGAAAACACATTTTGCAGATGTTCATGTATGTCAGACCAATACTTCTTGATAATCACACAGTCCCAAAATATATGGAAGTGATTGGCTCCATTGTTACCACTCCTCCAACATTTACTACTTCCTAGGTATTTTTTCCGAGAGGGTGTAGTAAAAAACCTCATTACGCTTTTCCAGCAGAATTCACGCCAAATGTTTGATCCTGTTGTGACCCATTGTTTCCGACATACTTGTTCCCAATCCTCCTCTGTAATAGTGAGCCGTCCTTCTCACTCCCATCTTCCTTTACATAGTACGTGTTCTCCCCCTTGTGCGACAAGATACTATTGTATAATTTTGAAATTATTTTCGTAGGGCATATGGCTTTTATTAATGTTTTAAAAGTTTTAAGAAACCTTGGGTCATCTATGGGTATTTTAACTTTTGGTTTGAAATAGTGCCTGACCTGTGAATATCTGAAGAAATCTTCAGAAATTAACCCATGTTTTTCTTTTAGGGTATCAAATGTTTGAAACTCCCTTATACAAATGGTTGTAATCTGTTGGCCCTTTTGCAATCCTAAGTTAAATCTACCATCATATTGTGGGGGTGAACTCTGAGTCGGACCCACCGTTGAGAATACTATCAACTGCTTAACTGGTCATCCTTTTAATCATCTATTCTAGGGTTCAAAGGAAGTCCCCCTGTAACTTATATTAGCTAATAAATGTTTTTTTCAAAGGTTTCAGCTCTATATTTTGTGAGACAAGGGGTAGAAACTTGCAGTAGTAAGTACACACCACTAGTGAGAATTTTGAGTCTTCGCCATCAAGTCCAATTTCTTAACTGTGTCATTCCAGGTTTTAATCATCATATTCAGTAAGGGTTCATCTTGTAAAGGGATTATTGAGATTATGGCTTCATTCCAAGACAATGAAGTCTTTTTCTTCTCCATCACCCAGTTAAATGTTTTTAATAAGGTTGGAATTAGATGAGTTTCCATCGTTTTATACCATTCTGGACTAAACCCATCTGCTCCTGCCATTTTCCCGCTTTTTAGTTTTCTGATTGCAAATTGAATTTCTTCACTGGTAATTGCTGTAAGCAATTTTTCATTTCGCTCAACTGTTAGAGTTGGTAAATCTAAATGTTTTAAAAATGCATCTATTTTGTTAACCCTTTTTTAACTATATATATTGTGGTAGACGAGCCAATCACAGCTAAGAGCACAGGTATTTAGTCCAAAACTAAATCATTTTTAATGTCAATTAAAGTTCACAAGATCCAAAAGAAAAAAACATGGTTTAAAGAGGTCAACTTAACAAACTCCAAATAACTTGTAACTTACCACACACCTGAGGACTTTTAAATAAATAGGTTAAACTACTAATGATACAATGGTGGGGTTTGAGACAAAAAAAAAAAACAATCAACAAAAGCAGAACAGAGAATGCCATTCCATTCCCCCATAGTCTTCTCAAACAGAAGCCCTCTTTGAGAGTTTCTCAGTTTGGCACCACCTTCAGGTCACCTCAGGCAGGTACAGCTCCACGTGAAAACTCAAGACAACAAACAAGGAATGTACACAAATAACCAAAAGTACATAGAAAATCAAGTGGAACTGTCACTACACCTTAATGTTAACCCTGTGTGACCGCAGTCATCACATTATATGTGTGTATGTGTGTCTTTTCTTATAATACACAATAAAATCTTTACAAAAAACATTCTAAGGTGACAAATCTAAATATGTTTTGTCGTACTGCATTATGTAATATCTGGTGTTTACGTTTTCCTTTTCTTCTATGTAGCGTGAAAGGGGTGGAGTCACTGTAACTGTAAAGCGCTCAACCCCCATTTTAAACCTAAAATTAATGTCAAAACTGGGTTCTTTTCATTTTTTAAGTACTAAACATAACTCCAAATGTGACACCTTTTCTTATGTCCTTCAGGCCGATTGGGATGTCAGTGAGCCTCAAGGTTTGTAAACTAACTCAATCAGGATTTTCTCAGTGTGAACAAGTATTGTAGAAATTGGTTTGTGGGAACCTTCCAGTGATTGTTGTTTTGTACAATTTCTTACCACTTCTGTCAGACGAGGACGCAGACAGGGATGAGGAATTGGAGGTCACAGATGACAGCAGATCTGAAGAAAATGTCGTGGAAGTCACAACGGTTTCAGTGCCTTTGCTGAGCTTAGAGCATGTTGCTGTTCAAGAAAACAAAGAGAAGCTGGCCCAGAGTGGTGAGATGCATGATAAGCAGACAAACGCCAAAAGTTCTGTAGATGAAAGCAACAGCAAAGACTTGACGGACTGTTCCACCTTACCCAATCACATTGTCACTACAGGTTAGCACAGCAGACTTCCTGCAGGTTGATTTTCTTTATTTTCATTCAACTTATTATCTTTTTACTTTGCTATGGTGAAGAAAACATGGTGCAGACGGAGAAGAGTCCTAATGGAGAGATAAATGGTGAAATCCAAAAGGATCTGGAAAGATCTAGAGTGCACAGAAACACCAATACGACCTCCAATGTTCCACGGAGACAGCGACTTACGGAAGAAAACCTAGAACAGATCAGTAAGTACAGTTAAAAAGAACTCATATTTTTAATGTAAGTTAAAAAATTCATATTTTTAATGTTTTTTTTATACTTTATAACTCTTCAGCTGAACCTCTTAGTGAACACCAATGCGATCACAATACCGCCAAGTTACAGGATGGAATGCCGAGCTCTGTGTAAGAAACAGCAGCTTTTAAACCAACAAGGTTCCCTCATCCACTCACAAACCTTCATTTGTTCCTGCAGCCGCATCCACCCCGCACAGCCACACGCCTCAACTCACGCCGGTGTGGACCAAATGGACCTGGATCAACTGAGGAGAGAAAAACTCAAGAAGCAGCTAAAAGTTTTACAATTACAGGAGGAATATTACACTTTCAAACTAAACAAGTTGAAAGAAAAAAAATGAAACTATGCTGGGAACAAAAAACTGCACATAGCATAAATCAAACTGCTTCCATTAGATTTTCATTAAGTCTGTTATATGGAAAAAAAAGTTACCAAAAGACTTGTATAAGCTGCGTAAGAAAGCGGAAATCCTTAATAGACATTGCATTGTACAAAAAAAACCTTAGAGTGCAGTAAATGCTTAAACTACGGTATTTGAAATGGAATTGGTATGTTCCTAAACAACTCTAGTTCCTGATGTTCTCTGTTCTGATTTATTTCTGTCTTGTATTTTAGGTGAAGGGCACCTGATAATGAATGCTTTCAAGAATCCATAATGATATGAACTCTAACTGCAAACTAGGGCTGGGCGATAAAATGATATTGATATATAACATGATAGAAGTTTTCTCGATAGAAGAATGAGTCTATTGCAATAGACTTTAGTTTTGAAGGGTTTGAAATTAACACTCGTCAGTCATTTTCTCCTCTGTGGCGAGTAGGGTTAGTTAGTCGCCACATGGTGAGTAAATGTTTTAATTAGTCATGTTTATTAGCCCTCCTTTTGTCTTTTGTCCTCCCCTACTGTCTGAATGCGAGGTAAACAAGCGGCCGGAAGGCACCCCCCACCCTGCGGTCATCTGACCTCTGTGTAGCGTTTAATTTTAGCTGATGAAGCTGCGATTATTAATACATGCAAACAAAACAACTTAAATAATTTGCAATCAAAACTAGTTTTACTCAAGAGAATTTTTTTCTCTTCTGCACTCAGAACAAGGCAGAGCCCCACGTCACAAAAGCCAGGCAATCACAGACATGGGCATGAAGGTTGATGCTGATTGGTCAAAAAGGCTGTACTGCTCTGACGAAGAAGGCATCTTCTTCTGGACGAAGCAATACTGCTAATTATGTAATAAACTGTCACGGTTAAGGTTAGAATTAAGGTAATTTAAGCATTTACATGTTGGTACACTCATCATTTTATCCCTAGCGCTATCTTATGGGGTCCAGATGACCCCAGCCTTACATTGATGTGTTCTCCCTACCATGACAAAGGTGGATAAAGGCGGAGAGGATTTCATGTAATCCATGGACACCAGTGAGGATCACAAATCATTGAAGAAAAAAATAAGCGCAGTCTTTTGGGGTCCAGATGACCCCACTGCTAATGTCAAAGTGCCTAGGATAGCATAAGGGTTACGAAAAAATATACCATAATACTACCTCCACCTTAAGGCATTTTTTGCAGAATTTATTTTGGATTTTAGGAGTTTGATTGGCTTGAAACCACCTCTTATGTTTTTAACAGATTACGGTGTTGGTAGTGGCAGTATAGTAATGTGGGAGCTACATTTTGGGCTCAATGACAATTGAGGATTATTGCATTAGTTTTTGCAGATTTATCAGGTGAGTTTGGTCTAAATACTGTGATTCTAAATGACTCACAAATATAATTGAACAAATCTTCAATGCTGCCAACAGAAAAATATTGTGATCAGGACAGAACATGCTCAGTGTGAGTCACAATCTATTAATAAGCTTGTCTTTTCAAAATAAAAGTCTATGTATTTTTTTGCTATTTGGATTTGTTTTGACAAGAAAAACACATCTATCATCAAACAACATTTGTTTACTGTCAGCTTTATTACAAAAATTACACATTTGCAGGTGATAAACTTGTATTTACAGAGATATTTGAGCATCAAAGTGTGGAGAACAATCAGAAACTACTCTGTCATATTATCATCCTCTATTTCTTCTTGTAGGTTATCTTCATCGTCATCTTCATCAAAGTATTTCTCCTCTGCATCTCTGTTGACAATATCCAAGTTGTCATATTCGGGGTTCTCGTCCACCTCACTGTAACAGACATGCAAAGACATGTTAGAAGGTGCAGCATTCATGCTGCGTGTTATGAGAGAAAAAGAATCTAAACTTTCCTGTTCGTTTAAGTCCAAGTTTAAGTTTCTGTGGCAGAAAGAGGCTGCAGAGCGGCTGGCTCTCCTGTCTGCAGATGCATCCTCACCTGTAGTTGAAGTCCTTATCTTTGCCATCCAAAAAGCGTTGGTGCATCTGACTGACAAACTCCTCCCTGAGCAGAGCCTTCTCCTCATCAGTGGGCTCCCATTCCTTCTGCTGGGTGTCTGGAGGGGTGATAACAGAACTGTATGCCAGACTAGTGTGGAGGAAATAAACACTTTTCTTTGCTGAATAGCTCACCATCGTCCTCTTCATCCTCCTCCTCCTCCTCCTGTGCACCGTCCTCCCTCTCCTGCTCTTCCTGCAGTCGGTTCTGAATGAGCCGCTCCTGGTAGGAGTTCAGGAGGAGGTTGGCGAGTCCTCCTGTGCCGCTGCCAGGCGCTCCCTGACCCTCGTCTGCACCGTCCGACATGGCCTCCTGGGAGCGCTCTATCACCTGAACATAGAAACGTCTTCAACATCGGAAACACTGAATCAGAAGGAATGTGTTGGACGATAAAACTCGCCTCGTCATCGGTCAGGTACTGGCCAATGTACTGCTCGTACAGTAGGGGCTCTCTCCTCCGCATCTCTTCTTCACTGAAATACTTTCCCTCTGCGAGAAGACGGGCCGTGAAATCATCAGCACTAACGAACAGACGTCCATCGTGGAGAGGGAAGCCCGTGTCGTACCTTTCTGCAGAGCTCGGAGAGCGGCGTAGCGGTGGTTTCTGACTCTGGTCCTGCTGGTGCAGCAGGCCGCTCGCGTCCGCACCACATTGCTGTAGTGCTGGGCTCTGGGGTCGGAGCTGACGTGGGCAAACACAGGGAGGTGTTCGGGCTTCAGATAGGCCTGGAAACAGGGAACACAGTTTAAAAGACTATTTAAAAAACTGCCATTAGAACTATAACACTCAAAAGTTTCCTTGTGTAAAAATATTACTGGTACATCAAGTCAGATCTGTTTTGTTTTTTAGAAAAAACTAAGTGTCCCCACACCCTAGAATGACCCCTTTCTTCAGATCAGACCTACTTTTTCTATTTTAAAATTCTTAAGTCCAGTTTTTTCATTCCTATGACTTTTATTTAATCTTGGTTTTATTAAAATTGGCAATTTATTGTTTTCTGATTCATTTTTTTATGGTAAAACTTACTTTGATTCTGCTTTGTGTAACTGAAGGGGCCAGTCCTTTGGGAAACATCCCTGCTGTATTTAAAGGTTATGAGTAAAATTGAAATTTTGGGAAATTAAAATATGTAAAAAAAATTAAAAAAAAGAATTGATCTAAAGAATCCTGTAAACTATAAACCTTTAATGATTTAACTGCAAACTCCTAAACATAAATAAAAACATGGATGTGAAGCTTATTGCAAACATGGGCTTATTCACATTTTTCCTGCTGCACACACTGGCAGGGGCTTTTGACTTACTCTTAGCCAAAAGTAGGCAACTGACTGAAAAATTAATGAAAAAAAAAAAAATTCTCGCCCATTATTCTTTATTTCTGTCATATAAACCCAAACGACTGAAATGGCATAAGATTACTCATGTCTAAGTGTTTTGACCTCCCCCGTGACTGTGTAGTAATGGACTATTCCATCAACAGCAATTTGGTGACTGATGAGCAAGTTTGCTGCTTATGCAAAGAGAGACCCTAAGATGCAGCGCAGTTATCTGAGCGGCGGTGAAAACAGGATAGCCAGATTGGGGGATTTCCCTCCCAGTTTGGCAGTTTAGATTCTGGCAAAAATTCCTTTGGGCGGGTGGTTCTAATTTATAATTTGGGCGAGTTTGTGGTCGGTTCAGAGGTTTTTAGTTCCTTACTGAAATGCGTTTCAGGGAAGGCAGTACCCCACCTGTCATCATGAAATGTATGCTAATAACAAAATAAATATGTCATCTAATCTGTGCTAATAATGCATTTTATCCTTAAAATATCTGTATTTTGCGCACTTTCTGTTCAATCACAGTGTGGTGATGCAGTGAGCTCTGCCACACTGTGGGCTCTGCTTCTCGTCAGATTGCTCTCTCTCCAGCTGCGTTTTCACTTACTATGAAATTGTGTAAATTGGATTTGTGATAGTAAATATGCCTAATGTAAACACGTTAATTTAGAAAAAACTCGCATTTATCCCTAAGACATTTTTCGACTGGAGGAGATGGTTTTTGAGCCATAGCAAAATTTACATTTTTCGCAAAACTGCATGAAAAACTTTTTTTTTTCTTAATCAAATGAGTCAGATAGATGGCGATGGCAATGTGCTTTCTGGTAGGAACTGGCTGCAGAGCAGGCGGCACAGGAGGTTCCACAGCATCACGAAGCTCATCAAAAGTTTAGCGTGTCATGCAGAATTGTTGGATCCACAGCTCCTCTGTAAAATCCCCAACCACGATTTCCCAAAATCGCTTCATCCGTAGCCCCTCCCACATGTAAGGAGCTTGTAAATCAAAGTATTGTTCACATCTGTTGCCATGTTTTTGAATGACTTATCGAGGGAGTTGGTTTATGTTTATTCGCACAATTGTCATTTAATGTAAACCGTGTGTTTTTTTGTTTTTTTTTACATTTCTAGAATTCAGATATAGTTTTGCGCATATGTGTACAAGAAACGCAGCTTGAGTCTGACTGGGTTTATTGTGTACCTTTAGTTTACCCAGCGTCTGCTATTCTGGATATTTTTATGACATGTCCTTATATTATTTGATGTTTTACCCTAGGTAAGGATTAAAAATAATGATACATCTACTGCAGAGGTCAGTGTAAACTTGTTCGCCCCTTTGGGGCCCCCAGACACTCACGTGGTACCTCTCCAGGAACACCAGCGGCCTGCTGCGGAACTGCTGCAGCAGCTCCTGTCTGCGCTCCCCGAGGCTCAGCTCAGCCTCCCCGATCTGCTGGCTCCTCACCTGGCTGCCGCTCATGGCCACGTCTGTCAGCATGGCGTTCACGCAGCTGGACTCGCTCTGTGAGCAACAGCAGCGTTAGGAAATGAAGATGAACAACATGATGAATGCAGATCGTCTTACCTGAAAGTCTTGTGGGAGCTGCTGGGTTTCCGTCTGTCTGTTCTGGTCGCATCTCCGTGGAAAGTCCACAGGTTTCGCCGGTTCTTTACTCTCCGGTTCGCTCTCATCATGTGAACTTGGTTGGGTTTTTACCGGAGGCTCGATTTCACCCCACATGATGACTATAAATTGACAGTCAAAAAGCTTAAAACCGATGTAAACAAACCCGAGCGAGCTAGGACTTGGGTGTTAAATTTCAGCGTTTTAGAAAAATTATATCCCTAGAAAAAACCTGTTAACCCTTATTCCATTAATTGCGTACATTCTCATACTTAAATTTCACCATGGAAATATTTCCTTTGCGATTTCCTTTCACAATAGTCCATCAGTAACAAATTCCCCGTTTCTGTTTCACAACAGTCCGTCAGTAACAAATTCCCCGTTCTCTGCAGCCGAAAGAAAGGTTCCTACCCTAAACGTTATGCCTGGTGTTGGTTGGTACGCTCTCTACTGGTTGATTTAAGAGATACAACCAATCAAAAGATCCGCTGTATTTAAACCACATACTTTAATATCTGTCTATGATTTAAACGGAAAAATAAATAAATAAAACAACCAAAAATGTTACTATCACTTAGATCTGACATAACGCAGCACATTTTATTCCAGAAAGATGAAGGAGAAAATAAAACAGAATATCAATGTATAAAATGTTAAATAACTTTTAAGCAGCCTTACAGTTATTTACTTTTTAACTAAAAAAAATTAACGGGGGGGTGGGGGGGTGGGGGGTGGTTCTGGTTCCCCTAGAGATCACATGGTTCACATGGCAGCTCGCATGTATCCACCCCCACATGCGCGTGCACACTGGGACACTGCTCCCTGTCTGCTTCCTCCTAACCCACAGTGATTCTGCTTTGATGGACAGATTTCTCCTGCTTATCTTAGTGTCAGAATTTCATTTTTTTCACTTGTAATTTTTGTCTTTCCAGCAGATCAAACATAAATGTTTCACAGCTTGAAATAACAACCTATTGAAATTAGCAACTCAGCACTTGCATCCCCTCCCTTTCTCCCCTCACTCTCTTTATTTTTCTTCCAACGCCCCCTCCACAGACACACACACACACACACACACACACACACACACACTTTCCCCCTCTCCTCCCCCTTTAACAAAAAGAACATGTAACAATACTTAAAACACAAAATGTAACAAATGAATACAAAATAATAAAAAAAACTAAACAAAAAGGAGTTCATATAAATTTACACCCTGGTTATCCGAAGATTCATAACCTCTTTTGTAATAGTAAAACCTGTCCAACACAAAAGGCCTTCAGCTGTCATCTGTTTGCTCAGTTCTTGGACAAGCTGAAAAAAATAATAACTGGTGATATATTTGGTGACCTTCAGAAGGGCAGGGTGACCTTCTAAATAATGCATTGGAATTTTCTGCGTTTTCCCAGTGTGCATTATTTATTCACTCCTCATTCATACTTGGTGACGGTAAGCTACTGTTGTAGCCACAGCTGCCCTGGGACTGACAGAGGCGTGGCTGCCAGTTCGGGCCTACGGTCCCTCTGACCGTCATCAGGATCATTCACTCACATTCATGCTGATTGGCAGTTGCGTTAGGGTCTTGCCCAAGGGCCCTCACTGGGTGCTCAATGAAAAAAGGCTTTGAAATGTGTGTATGTGTAATTTTCGACTATATAAAAAAGTATAAAATGAAAGGTATGATATTTGGGAACCTATCTTTTTTTTCACTTTCCTTTTTTGGTAAACATTTTTTAAGCATTTTGTTTCTTTCATATAGCATCCTCATGTTCACACTCTTCCCAGCCCCCTTAAGGCCCGTACACACCGGGACGAATATTCGCCAGGCGTTATTCGCCAGCGTTTTTCGCCACGTCTTTTGTGTTCACACCCAGGCGATTTTCGCTGACGATGAGCCGACTGAACATGCAATTTCATTCCCTGACATTAGATGGCGCTGTACACAAGGTAGTCGCTTGTCACTCAGAAGAAGAGAGCCACTATTTACGCGCTTGTCAGAAGAACATGGTGAGTTTTATCGACTGGTACAAGAGCTGAAAATGTCTCATGAGCGTTTTCGGGGATATTTTAGAATGTCTGTCATTATTTCTTTGCGGCAGTGTAGCCGCTACTTGGCGTCTATCTTCTTTGCTGGTATGTGTGCTCAGAAAGGCAGTGTTGTGTTTGAGCGCCCCCAAGTTGTGTTTTACTGTAACTTCAGAAGCTCCAGACACGTGAGCAAAAGCGCCATTCTCATTGGTTGAATGGATTTCGACGCGAGGCGTCAAAAAGAAAAAACGAACCCGAGGCGTTTTTTTTTTTTGACGCTTTGACGCGTGGCGTTTTTTCGCGTCGGTGTGCACACTCTCATTGGTGCCCTTTGTTTAGTCACGAGGCGAATTTCGCCGACGAAAATCGCCGGCGAAATTCGTCCCGGTGTGTACGGGCCTTTAAGCGGCTTATACTGGTAACAGAAATAATCACATGTAATGATAATCAAAAATAACAATAGTTATAAACTAAAGGAAAAAAAGGGAGTAGTAGATCAAATTTAATAAAATCCTTAATTCTGCATTTAGGGGATGTCAAATTAACACACTATTCTCAATCACAGTCAAATTAGCATGTTTTTGTTGTTCTTGTTGTTTTTTTTTAATGGCGTAATCTCAATTTTAATTTATAAGTATATTCATTACGTAAGAGATAATTCCCAACGATGTGTCCAGAAGCCTGAAAGCCTGATCGCATTGGACGGTTGCTTCCACAAAGTGGAACTCCTCAAAGGGCATTATTCCACTTTTACCACGGTCACTTACGGAAGCAATACATTTTACATTTATTAGTAGTATTTTACATTTTTTATAGGTTTAAATTGTTTTTACAAAAAGCAGACTATGGTTTGTTGTGTTGTCATGGTAACGACTAGAGAGCCTGCACCGACCTCGCACTGCAGCAGTGCAGGAAAGTGGTATACATCTGGATATCATGAAAAGTTAAACAAAGCATAATTTCAGAGGGACAGTTTCTGTTGTTTTTTGATGTGTTAAATCACAACACTCTGGACCTAATGAGTTTTTTTTTTCTTACTGTTTGAGGTAGGAAAAATCCCTCTTGGTGGTGCTACAGGAAGAGCTCGGCAGTCTGTTATAAATAAAAAAAACTTCACAAAGCAACTTTTTGAAATTGTATTTTGATTTTTTTCTGTGCCACAATACATTGAAAGGAGCAATTATCACGTTAGAATAAAAAGAAGTTAAAAAGAAGTTAATTAGATCAACTAATAACTGGTCATGTTTAATCAATCACACAAAAAATGAACTGCATAATTGACTTAAACACATCCATGTGCTCAAATGACATTTCTTTTGACAGGAATACACTGCACCTGATATTAAATTTACGTCTTCATCTTCTGACCAATCAAAGTGTTCCAACTAGAATAAATGTGAATATGCTGTTTTTGTTTTCTAAATTGAATATATTCAGTTAGATCCACTTATCTTGAGACACCTGCCTTCTGGTTTACCTTTCTGTATGTGTCCGTCTGTCCCTGTGTGTGTGTGTGTGTGTGTGTGTAATCTTAGCCTGTAGAGGAAGAGGCTCTGGTTATAGCAACCAGTTGGCCTTGCTATTTAAACCTGACGCAGAGAGAACTGAAGTTAGGAAGAAACAGAGACGAAATGTAAGAGGAGACCAGCTGAGGCAGCATGAAATAGACTTAGGTACTGAAGGGGGAGTTGATATTATTAGAGCTGAATACGATCAAAATTAGGTCAAGAAAGTTTTTAGATAGCCTTGCATGATGTTAGCATGTTTTAAGAAGAAGATGAGAGATTATTGTGTCAGTGAGTGGGAATGTCAGCGGAAGACTCTTGCAGCTTATTTGACACTTGTTTACATCTTTGCTTTGTTGCTGGAAAATGAAACCAAAGGCAGAGGTGAGGGTTAAATTCAGTTTTTACTGTACAACCTGATTTATAAAGTGAGCCCTCAAGGTCATGGCAGAATGGCTGCAGCTGTTTATAGCAATATCAGCTGACCCCCCCCCCCAGGTTTTTTATTCCCTCTCTGTGACACGTCAAAAAATGTTTGGTCTTAAACTCTCCCTACGATAACACACACTTTTGGAGCAAATCCTTATTTTAGTCACAAAAAGGCTTCTTTCTCTGTCGACTTAATCACAGAATCAACACTTTAGTCACAGATTCAAGCAAATCCTTGAAAATGTGTGTCAGTCTCTTAAGCCTTTCAGTTTGATTTTGGATGAACTGGAGAGACAAGTGAGAGCAGATGACCTAACAAAGGCCTCATATCTTACAGTTCAAAGTCCAAATAACACCAACGTGTTTTCAATAAAACCCTGAAAAATTGTGGTGTCATTGTTACAGATTCACTTCTGTGTTTTTGTTTTGGAAAATAAAGAGCCTTGTGACAAAGCAAAACTCTAGGAGACCACCTCCATTTGACTGTCCGGGTCTGGCAATCTTTTTAAAAACATTCTCAGCGACCCATGAACTTCATAGTTTTGAATGGGGCAGCCCAAACACGTCAATGTAAGGGTGGGATCATAGGATAGCACAAGGGTTAAAGAGAAAAACACAAGATAAAAGTGTTAGGTGCCCATTTTAGCTCCTTCCTCACTGGAAAATGAAACAAGAAGGACTGAGGGGGAAAGTGAGAAATAAGCATAGTAAGAGGAAACCTTTGAAGAAGGCGATTTTAAAGTCCCACTCTGATCATCACGTATTTTCAAAGCATTCCTTGTGGTCTTTTAAATATTATGCTATTTTAGGTGAAATAAAAAAAAATCCTGTGTTGTTTTTTTAGGACATAGTTTCTGCAGAAGAGCAGGAGTTCAGAAACTCACCTTTGAGTTGTGGTAGGTGCAAAGCAATCCCACCCCCTCTTCTCAATTGTTGAGAGCTTACAACCCTAACATAACATTAGTCGTGCAACAAAAATGGCGAGCAATATTGGAGCTATTCAGCTGTACAGTTTGGAGCCAGATTCTAGCTCAGACGAGGAAAACAAAGACTTACCGTATATAGATCCAGTCGTCTACAGATGGACGCATCAGAATGGATCGGAGCAGGAAGCTTGTAGCTTCTGCGTCACTCCTTCAAGCTTTTTCCAACTGCATTTACTTCATCTGCTCCTAATTTAAAGCAATTTGAATAAATAAATACTCAGAAATGCAATTTTAGACCTTATCTATAAATATCCTCCATCATCAGAAAAATGCCACAAGAACATGTTAAAAATACCAAAAACACAATTTTTTCATCTGAGTGGATCTTTAAAATATATCAGTTAACATAAACTATCTTTTCTTTGTGCTAAATGCTGCAGTGTCTAGCTTCGGGACATTTGGGAGGGTCGTACCCCTTTTTCTTCAAGTTCCTTTATTCTGTGCTGACTGTTAGATGAAATTCTAACAGCCAGTCAGGGCACAATTCTATCTTTAGTTCATCATTTCAAAAACCCCTCTGCGAGTCAAACGTAAATGCCAGTTTTCTTTGCTAAACGTTTGACTCGTGATTGATTATGTGCTGATGTTAGCATTTTTCTCTAATAGCACTGTCAATCATAGTGTAGATGGCTGGCATAGCTACTTTTTCTGGAGTAGATGTAGCTTGTAAAATGCTTTGCCAACGGTAAATATCCCACTATTTCCAATGGATAGTCCAAGTCTAACTGTTCATTCCCACCTCCACGGCCTCTAACAACAGATCCTTAGCCACAAGGTGAGATCAGGAATGTCCGATGGTTGGTTGGACAGCCAGTGCTTGTTAAGACCCCTGGTTTTGTTTATGTATTTTTGTTTTATGTGTGTATTTGTGTTTTGTGTGTCTGAGTTTTCAGCTCCTGCAGAGGTCCAGCTTCGCCTTCACTGCCGACTCCACCTCTTGCAGAGCTGATTGAGGCTTCTTTCTCCACCAATCACCATAGGAGAGAGGTTTGAAAACTGTTAGAAACCCCTGCTCCAGTGGAATCTGTTCCTTAGCCTGCTGTTGTTGAAGCCTGTTTTTTTTTCTAATCTTGTGGATTTTCATCCCTTTTGTTTTACCTTTGATTCATTTGATCTTGTGGTTTCGTTAGTGTTTGGTTTTCTTCATTAGCTTTTATGTGATATTTTTTATATTTTAATAAGTTTCATTTTTGGATTATATTTGTCTTAGTGCCCGGTCAATTGAGGCTTCCTTCTCCACCAATCACCATAGGTGAAAGGTATAAAAACTCTCAGAAACCCCTTCACCAGTCACCGTAATAAAAGGCTGTACAACTATATGTGACCCTCTTGATTTTTGAATTCTTTATTTTAAGCTTTAGTCACAAAGGCCTTTATGGCTGGATATAGGCTGCCTGCAGGCAAAAAATGGCCAAACCTGTAGAGGGCGTGCAGGAAGCTCACACAAAATTTAAGATCGTAGATCACTCAGTGAGCCCATAGAGCAAAAATGTTCATTCACACCTTCTATGGGCATGCTGCAGGTCACAAGTCATAGCAAACACTTGTATAACTCGTATGGGTAAGTTAAGGGTGAAGTAGGTGAGACACAGCTGTGTCGTCTAGATTTGTCATTTTTTCCACATCCACCGGACCCTGCACACTGCAAAGGAGTTAGAACAGTTCAAGTGATAAGTGTGCAGTGCTTGTCCATCCCTTGACAGAAAGAGACTGCAGAAGGTGACCAACACTGCACAAAAGACATTGGCAGCCCTCTGCCTAAAGCAAACTCCATCTATACCTCCCGCTGCCTCAACAGAGCCAAAAACATTCTGAAGGATCACACTCACCCCGGCTTTCACTTCTTCTAAATGCTGCCTTATGCTCCAGGGACAGTTTCTTTCCAAACGCTGTAACTGTAAACACTGAAAGCCAGCTTTAAACTACAGGCCACTAGATTCACATTCCTTCTGTGATTCTTACACATTTATGTGGTCTTGCACATTTTTGTCTCATTACTTGCACATTTGTAGGGGGGATTAAAGCAGCTGTGCTGACTGCTAAATTGAAATCCCAATGTAAGGTGTTCTTTTTTCTATGTATTCATCTGTATTGACCATCCCCATTGGACATAATTGTACCTGAATTTTATTATACCAGGTATAATGAAAATAAAGACTTTCTATTCTATTCTATTCTATTCTATTCTATTCTAATGAAACAATATATTTGACAAAGCAATAATAATCACAACTATAATACATTGGCAATTTATACATTTATTTTTCTTTCCCCAGCTGTTACACTGACATCCATTTTACCTGACATTTTCCAACTTCTGTGTGGGCATTTTTCTTTTTCCTTTCTACTTGAAATACTTGATGCCTATGTTGTTTTGTTGCTTGAGTTTCCTTGTCTCCGAATAGTTCATTTACATTTATGCTGTTGCTAAAGCAAACCAAAACCCCAGTTTTCAGACAAAGCGGTGTTTGCTTGTTTAATTAGCTCCAGATTCAGTTGAGCTTTTGCAAACAAACAGAGGGGAAATGAACCTCCTTCATTGGTAAGTCTGATTGTTTTCATGACTGACAGGAGACAGTTCTGCATGTGGGCAGACGTGCTGCAGAAGATGGTTTTAGCCTTAAGGAAGCTTCGGCTCAGAGGTGCTCACACAGATGTGGAACACTCACAACATGCTAAGTGGAGACCAGGAGAGGAACTTAGTGAGGAGGACATAAGTGTGTGTGTTTGTGTGTGTGCGTGCGCCTGTCCAAGTCTATCAACTGTTAAAGGACGTCAGCAACAGCTGTGACAGGCGGCACGACCACACACTCACCAAGGTCTGACATACATGGAGGCTCACAGCTCCTCTGAAAATTTGGATTCATCAAAGGATTTTGTTTTAAAGAAGTGGCTGCCCTGATGGAGACAAACCTTTTTTGATCATCGTGATCCAGATTTTCTCTGGATACCCCAGCATTTGACTCATGACTCATGGCTGCTTAGCTCTTAAAGAGGATTTCACTGCTCTGTCATGTGGATGGACCGGCTCATGGCAGCTGCACAAATCCAGCACCTAAACTTCACTCTGGTTTTTTATCTGATTTATTTTTTTTTCCAATTTCACTGATTATTTCTTTCCAGTTTTGTGATGCTGAAGAATCTGCAGTGTGTTTGCATCAACCCTGCCCCTTTTAGGCCTCAGCCAATCAGCCGCAACATGGAGGAAAGATCCATCCGGTTTGAGTTGGAACGCCAGGCCTGCCAGAGTCTCAGGAAAGGTGGGATGCCAGCATTGTCTTGTCTTTTCCAACATCAGATATTTCATAAATGTTTAGTGGTACTGGACTGAGGGGTTCTTTTGCATGTGCGGTCACTCTTGGATTAATATTACAAACTGTGGTGAGGAGGTCTTCCTCCGGGTGCCATCCAAGTTTATTTTCAATACTGATCTGGATCGGATGGTCTCCATGTGACTGGGTTACAGTTGGGGCTCAGCCAGCTGGTTTGCAGCTCCCTTTGCCCTTTGAGTGTGTGAACTCAGGAACCTGCAGTGCAGCTGAAGTGATACAAGGATTCAACCAAAGTTGTGGTACGGACAGAACTGAGAGAGAAGAAAACAAAAAAACAAAATATATTCTCAGAGGATTTAAATATGCTCAGACAAACCACTGAAAAAAAAGAATTCTTTTTGTCAGTGGTTTGAAAGAATTCTTTATGGTAAAAAAAATTATGAGTGCTTCACCCTAAAGCACACGTGTCAAACTCAAGGCCCGGGGGCCAAATGTGGCCCTCCATGTCATTGTATGTGGCCCGTGAGAGCATTAAAGTTTTTAATTTCTTAAAATAAAAAATAAAAAAGTTTTCTATGCAACTGTAATTGTCACTTTAAAAAGGTATAATAAATAAAGAAATTAGTTATTTAACATTAAGGAGTAGTTACATTTATTTTTCATTACATTTAGTGACATGTATAAGTTATATCTGGCCCGTTGAGGACAACAACTATGCTTATGTGGCCCTCTGTTAAAATGAGTTTGACACCCCTGCCCTAAAGGCTTCCTCTTTGATTTCAGCTCGCTGCACTTAGGTCGTTCATTTGTTTTACAGATTTTAATATGGTTAACTGACCTCTTTCACCTCCTTTAGCCTTCATAACGGCCATAATCCTTGGTGGCATGAATTCAACAAGGTACTGGAAACATTCAGAGAGTTTAGTCCACATTTAAATGATAGCATCACTCAATTGCAACAGATTTGGCAGCTACACATCCATGATGCCAATCTCTCATTCCGCCACATCTTAAAGGTACTCTTGGGTTAAGATCTGGTGAGGCATCTGAGATAATTCCAGCTTTATGACACGGCCTGTAGTCCTGCTGGAAGTGGCCATCAGAAGATGGTACACTGTGGTCATAAAGGGATGGACATGGTCAGCAGCAATACTCACGTAGGGTGTGGCGTTGGAACCATGGTCAATTGGTACTAAGAGGCTCAAAGTGTGCCAAGAAAACATCCACTGTATCATTACACCACCACCAGCAGCCTAAACCACTGATACAAGGCAGGATGGATCCATGTCACAGCAGAAATGGAGACTCATCAGACATGGGAACGTTTTTCCAATCTTCTACTGTCCAATTTTGGTGAGTCTGTGTGAATTGTAGCCCCAATTTCATGTTCTTAGCTGACAGCAGTGGCCCCCTGTGTGGTCTTCTGCTGCTGTAGCCCATCTGCCTCAAGGCTGGACGTGTTGCACATTCAGAGATGCTCTTCTGCAGACCTCGGTTATAACCAGTGGTTATTTGAGTTACTGTTGCCTTTCTATCAGCTGGAACCAGTTTGTCCATTCTCCTCTGAACTCTGGCATCAATAAGGCATTTTTGCCCACAGAACTCCCACTCACTGGATATTTTCTCTTTTTTGGACCATTGGGAAAATCCTAGTAGATCAGCAGTTTCTGAAATCCTCAAAGGCACCAACAACCATGCCATGTTCAAAGTCAATTCATCACCCTTCTTCCCCATTCTGATGCTTGATTTGCGCTGCAGCAGATTGCATTGACCATGTCTACATGCCTAAATGAAGGAAATTCAGTCGCTGCCATGTGATTGGCTGATTAGAAATTTGTGTTAATGAGCAGTTGGACAGGTGTGCCTAATAAAGTGGCCAGTGCGTGTACATCAGCAGTATTCCTCATCTTAATTGTTCCGTCTGTTCAGAGGAACTGAGTGGTTTCAGCACAGACACAACACTAGTGAGGAGACAGGAGATGAAGACAGGTGACGCCCAGGGTGCAGCAGCTTCTTTACAGAAGAGATCAAAAAACAGTTGGGCAGAAGATTACTGTGAAAGAACCGATGCTTACTTGACTTTGTAATCACAAATGTGTGAAACAGAGATGTTCCAAACGTCTCAGTGATGTACAATTTTAGAACTGGCTGTTTTGCCGAAGTTGATTACAGCAGGTGCACAGGTTCAACCCACTAACATGCCCACAAAACCGAGTATCTAGGAGTTATATGCAAACTGACTTTAGACTTGGACTACATGAGGGTTCATTGTCTGATTTGTTTGATAGAAAAATGCTTGTACATAAAGTCTAACTTTCTGATTTCCTCTTACTTTTAAAACTCCTACAAAACTGGTAAGGCTATGTAGTAGCATAGCTTTACTAATGTGGGAGCTAACATGTCTTCAAAGTAAACAACTTTTTGTATGCTGCCTGGTAGAAATAGTGGTTGCCTTGGATACACACAGCTTCTTTGGGGTGTCATGTGACTCCCATCACCTGTATTTACTCACACATGCACAAATGTATAATTACAAAATGTCTGCTAAAACTGAATACAAGCTGGGAAGTATTGGCTTTTAGTAACGCAATCTACATTTGGTCATCTGATAATTTTTTTTTTGCCAATATGGAAATCTGCATTTAACAGAAAAAAATCACAAGTCCTTATTTACTTTAAATATGGATGTATTGTCACAGTTGTTCCCTCACACCATAATAATAATGCAGAATATTCAGCAACCAGCTGTCTAATGTTATGAGGATGCTGCTAGTAAAGTTGCTCAATGTATTCACACTTAATATAAATAATAATAATATGTTTTGTATTTATTTGTTGCCCCTTGTGAATTCACAAGGATGAAGTTGGGGTCTGATTTTTTTAGATTCCAATTTCACAGTAATGGGTGAATGAAAAATTCCTATCCCATTTTAATGCTTCCTACACTAAATCTAGTGTACCAATAAAGTTCAAACCAGCTACAGATTTGTTACAGAGAATGATGATAAACTTTACTCTCAAAAGTAATGGGAAACTGGAAGCTAAAATACAGAAGAAATCAGATGCCAGCTTCTGCCTTGTACAGGTCGGTCAGTGAAAATATTGTCTGACATTAAACCACTCAGTGGCCTGGAAAAGGTTGGGGACCACCCCAACATGACATTTCAACATACCTGGAAGCTGTAGATAATGCATTCTTTTAGTGGTATTTCACCTTGAAAAAAGAAGCATAATAGTGCCACTGTTATTGTGAGGATTTTGAGGGTTATTACAGGTGTTGACTATGGCCTAATGTTTTATTTGGATAAACTATATGTTTAATTTCCTTTACATCTAAGCACAGTACCCCTTTTTCAGATGTTTTAGTGTCGCCTATGTGTTTTTATTTTTATCAAACTTATGATTATTTATTGGCATTTTTGTATTTATTAGACAGTCTCTAGAATTTTTCAAACTTTTTTTTTAATATTACATGCCTTATCTTTAATATATCTAAAGAAATATACATGCAAATGCATGGACAGTGGGGTGTTTACTGTAACAGCTTGGACAGTTTCCAGCCCTCTGTGACCCCGAACATGATGAAGTGGCAGGAGGGGGCGGGGGTCATTAAAATTGCTCTTAGTCTGCATGATCTGTTGATGTGTAAATGTAAACTCTCTGCTATGTAGTGGTATTTCAGCAATGAGCACACCGTCCCAGAATAGATTCTGTATCAGTCCGTTGCATCATCTTCCTGCCGCCCTCAGGGCACAAATCATTGGCCTTAAACACAAATGTCCCTGTGGAGGTTTGGACACGCTGTGCACACGGTCATGTTCTATGATTATGCGTAAATGTTCACACCACGCCGCTGCAGGCAACACTTGGAAAAATGTTCACAATATTTTGACTGCCTTATTTTTAATTTCTTAATAATAAATCAAATATTCAAACAGAAAAAAGGGAAGAAATACTCAGAAAAGGAATTTTAAATGAATATTTCTCCATAAATGTCCTCCGTCATGAAAAAAATGCTACAAGAACATGGTAAAAACACCAAAAGCACAATTTCATTTGAGTGGATCTTTAATTTCTTTTGGGGAGACTATCCCAGCCTCTGTTGGGTGAAGGTTGGGTACACCTTGAGCAGGTTACTTGTCTGTTGCCAGGCCACACAATCACCTACCGACAATTCAGAATCATCGATGAGCCTATGAAGCATGTTTTTGGACTGTGGGAGGAAGCTGAAGCTCGGAGAAAAACCCACCAATGCACGAAGAGGACAAGTAAACTCCACACAGAAATGTTCCCAGCTGGGATTTGAACCAGAACTTTCTTGATGTGACAGTTCTAACCACTTTACCACCATAGCTTACTAACTAGACTGAGCTTGTTTCAGGCAGTAAACTCCTAACAAGTGCAATAATGGAAGTCAGGCCTTATTGAACCACTTTCGTACCAATAGAGGTGCGCTTTGTCTGAAGGCAGATTAAATTGCATCAATCCTAGTTTCTTCCTTTTAAAAAAATGTAAAGATGAAAGACAGTCTGAAAAAGCTCAATTTTAACTTGATGGAGCTTCAGTTAAGGGGCTGTGTAGATTTGTTTCAATACTAGCTTTTGATGTTTAGGCAGGTTGCATAAAAATGTCAGAGTGTGTTCAGTGTGTGGCTTAAAATGCTTACAGATGTCGTGTATGTAATAGTTTGTGATTTTCTATCTCACAGGAAGTTGTGTGGAAAACGGCCCTTTAATAAAAAAAAAAGTTCCCATTTGTCTTAATTATCATGTCACAGTTCATGAAGTTCCCTTCCTGCTGGTTATCAGTTTATGCTTTTTTTGAACAAGTAGCCATAAAAACAGGGCAGGTCTGCATTTCTCTGAAGAAAATATATGTAATGATAAAATATTCAGTTTTATTACCAAAATTTGTATTATAGGTGTTTTTTGATGACAGTTTTGATCTGAAGCTTGAAACAGGAAACTACAGAGTGTGCGTATGTGTTCTCGTGTGTGCGTGGGACTTCCTTTTGTAGTCTGAGCAGAGTTGATGTTTCAGATCTAGACTGTCACACATATCCACTACAGCTTGCAGAGAGGACAAAAACTCAGCAGAGCTGCTCATTGTTCTTTTTCTGCACAAAGTCATGCTGCTCCTTCGCTGTGAACTGAGGTAAAGGTGATGCGGGATCTGTGAGGCTTCCCATTCATTGGATTGTCACTGACTCCTGTGCTCTTCTCCTTTTTTTATATCTTTTGTCTTCAGTTTTGCAGCTTAAACTGCAACAAAGAAGAACCAGAGAAGAACTGGCAACCCAGGGGATGATGCCACGTGAGTACAGGATCTCACAATAAATGCTAACCTTCACAAGTTACTAGAAAAAGGGTTTCAAACCTGGTTCTACCAGGTAATGACAGTGGATCTTTCTGAAATACAGACAAATAAAGTATAGAAACTGATCAGTTAGCATATAACGAATCGGAATCAGTTAAGCAGAAAGAAGCTCTGTCTTTTGTCAGTTTTGTGAGTCTGACCTCACGTTGCGGTCTCTCCTTCCGTCAGCTCTGTGAGAATCCGTCGTGCTGGTTCAGCGTTAGCTTCACAAGCTCCATCTCAACTGTTGTGTAGTGATTTGGATTGTGGTTAAGATGCTGCTCGCGCCTCCTGACAGACAGTTTCACTCTCCAGAGTGATGTGCATCAAAGTCACACCGCAACTGTTTTCATGACCTTTCATTCATTTTTAAAGAAACTCAACCTTTTCTTTTCTGACCATTATTTCAAAAAATGATTTGATTAAACGCCGATAGAGAACCTCAATGACAGTTCCCTGGCTAATATCGTAATGTAATCTTTTACACATTCATTTCTGTATAATGAGTTGTTGCACAGGAAGTGCTTTGTGCATAGTGTTATCTACCAGGAGGTCTCACTGCTCTTTCAAGAAGTTAGCTCCTAAATGAGCAATTTAGAAACTTTAAAGCACTCGTGTCTTCATGCGCTGCAGGAATAATTTCTGCCTCACAAAAACACTGATGCCAGTTCTTATCTCAACATGCAGACAGTTGGAATGACAGAATCTTGTTTGGCAAAAGAGCTGCTCCAAAATGGAAAGCACAAAACCCAATTTGCTACGACAAGCGAAGAAATGCTTCTGTTGGGGGTTTTCATCAACCTGCCTGCGAACGTGCAGCGTATTTTTAAGTGTCATTGAGTTAGGATCAGGTTAGCTACTTTTAAGGAATAACTGGCAAAAACAAAACAAAAAATCTCATTGTTTTTCATATGAACTAACCTGGCTGTTAACACCAAGGGTCTGTGTTGATGAACGTTTGTGTGTAAAAATGCTTTGTAACATGCACAAAAATACATTCTACTAGATTTATGAACTACATTAGTAGCCTCTTAAACAGGCAAAATGATATGCGCTAACAGTACCTTCATATTTTTTTGTTTACGTTTGATGAACATGCTGCATGAGTGTTTTTGGTGAGTGGTCCTAATTTAAAAAAATTCTATTAGAGTAGAAGCAAACAGATCATTGTAGCACACAAAATTAGTGTTTTTTTAAATTGCTTTTTTTTTTTAGCACAAAACAGTTGTTGTTTTGTGCCCTAATTTAGCAGATTTGGCAAAATTTTACTTAACCCTTGTGCTATCCTAGGCACTTTAACGTTGGGAGTTGGGTCATCTAGAACCACTAGACCAGTGCTTCTCGAATAGTGGGGCGCGCCCCCCTGGGTTGGCGCGAAGCGATGCCAGGGGGGGCGTGCGGTGGTGGCGGTTTTAGGCACAGGTAATACGGGCAATTGTCCGGTGCGCAAATTTAACGTGGGGGCGGTGGTGACAGCGGCTCAGTGCTTGGAAAAAAAATCTGGTCTGTTCTATCACAGTTTGGAACAGCCTGAAACAGTGAATCCCCGTCTCCTGTCACGAACAGCTATGCGAGAGAGAATGAAAGGGGAGGGGTGGTGTGGGCTCTGTCTGCCAGGTGAATCGGGGCACGCGGACCACTGCTACCGCTGCCTGTTGCCCAACACCAGGATCACCGCGTGCCTTTAGATTCCTCAGCTCATGCTAATAATGTCATTCTTTATGAGCTATTGTAGACATATTGATAACGTGTCTTTATTTTCCATCATGTATTCTTTGTCTGCCTGTCGTTTACTTGGTGTCAGACAGACAGAAAGACGGCAGGAAATGCAGGAAAACAGCTGCACTTTATGAGATCATAAATAAACAATCCATCTTTTAGAAAAAAGAAATCAGCACAATGTTTTTGATCTATTTCTTCAGAATAAAAACGTTAAATATATTAGTGCTGCTGCGTTAATATTTCAGATCAATTTACATTTAATATTATTTATTGATTGAATTATTTTTCTCAGCATCAAATGGTTCAGGTGGTCAAAATGTTTCTAGTTTAAATAAGGACTGACAGATTTATTTTTTAATTTCAGGCACTTTAAGTTTCTTTTCTGTTTTAGACAATAACAGGGTTTCTGTGTGGCAAAATAATTTGTTGAAAGTGGATTAATATTGTTTTTTTCTTTTGTTAATGTTAAAAGAGACAATTTTAGGTATACTTACACAAATTTTATAGATATTAAGCTAATATATTGTCACCGCGCGAGTGTGTGTGTGTGGGGGGGGTTATGGGGGGGGTCAAGGGGGGCGCGAAACATTTTGTTTTTCCCAGGGGGGGCCTGGCGAAAAATAATTGAGAAGCACTGCACTAGACAGTTGTGAACTTTTTTTCTTCAATGATTTGTGATCTTCACCGGTGTTCATGGATTACATGAAATCTTCCCACCTTGATCCACCTCTGTCATAGGGATAACACGTCAATGTAAGGGTGAGGTCATAGGATAGCACAAGGGAAAAGCCAGGTTCACCCCCCCCCCCCATCACGCTAATAAGTCATCATATGAGGAAGAGGGTAAGTCGGGGAAAGGTGCTACACTGGCCCCCAGTTGGTGAAACAACTGTCCCCCAGCCCTTCCCCCCAGCAATGGGCCCAGGCCTCCCCAGCCTAGGGATTCCATTGCTCGAAGAGTCGACCCCCCCAGGCCCCACCGGAGTGTCCCTATGTCCCTACAGTGGTAGGGGTGTGGACTTCAAAAAGCTCACTCCTGATTGGCAAGAGTGGTTACCATAGAAATGTTGACTCAGCCTGACTTGGACCAATCACTGCTTGCTGACATTGTCTGGCTCCAACATGGCGGCTTCTATCTTGCGGAAAAATTTTGACTGAATTTACTTCCTTTCGTTAGATCAAGAAGTCATTTTCTATGGGTGATGTCAAACTCACTCATTCCGTTTCTCATAATTAGTCAATGATAAGTAAAGGAAAACTGACATGAACTAAAGAAAACAATCAAACTAATGGGAATCACCCTAAAAAAGGTAGATCCAAGATCCCCTCCTACCATTATGTTGATTGGTAGAGAGAGCATGGATGGGTCTTGTGTGCATTTTAACTTTTTAATGGTGTCTCTAGCTGAAAGAATGCCATAATAAGAAGCTCCAAAACAAGGTGAACTTTGCTGAAAATGGTGAAAAGCCTCTCCCATTAAAACCCATTATAAAGCGGAAATTACCACAAAGTTTAAAGGTTTATATTTCAAAACTAAAACATGTTTCAAAAATCAGAAAGACTTGGAATGAGTCTTGTGAATAATTTGTAGTTTGAATGGTGTCTCTACCTAAAAGTATGTTGAAGTTATTATAGTTGAAAGAAGCAAATATTTTCAAGGATTCCTCATGTATTTCAATAGAGGCAAAAATCCTGGAAATCCTGGAATATCCTGAAAAGATTAAGGATTTGAAGGACCAAAAGTCATAACTGTTAAAAGCTGAAAGAGCTGAACATTTTAATAGTTGAATGGTTAAAATAGCTGAAAAATTGTAGGAGTTCAGCACCAAAAAATGGCGAAAGATACTTTAACTAGAAGGAACTGCAATTCCAGAAGAAATTGCAGGATGAATGCTATATTGCTGAATGGAAATGAAACTTCAAGGGTAATAATTGGCAAAAAACAAAAAAAGAATAAAGAAATGTTAAAAGTTGACCATAAATAAAGTGAAAACAGCACAATAACAAAAGATATTATGAAAAATGCAAGCGGGTAACGAATCAGCGAGCTTCTGCACCACAGAAAGAAGCAAAGGTTTTTAAAGATTCCTCATGTATTTCAATGGAGGCAAAAATCCTACAAATCCTGGAATATCCTGAAAAGTTCAAGGATTTGAAGGACCAAAAGTCATAGCTGGAAAAAGCTGAACATTGTAATATTTGAATGGTTAAAATAGCTGAAAAATTGGAAAAGGAGTTGAGCGCCAAAAAATGTTGGAAGATACTTTAACCAATAAATAAAAGTTACACAAAGTATGTGATAAATACAAAACAAAAACACAAAAAAGAGATGGATAAACAAACAGGCAGCCTAAAAAATAAATAAAAAGTAGCCAAAAATACACAAAGAGAATTAAAAAAAAATACAAAAAGTGATCATATTGCAAAGAGTATTGTCAGAAATGTCATCCTACATAAAATCTTGAAGATTAGTCAAGTGGATCACTGGTGGCAATAGAACAGTTAGCATAGTTTTTATTTCAGAGGCTTGGGAGGATTTGACACCCAACTTCACAGTATACCCAGACTTGCCCCCCTGATATTCTGCAACCAGGGCAGGCCTGGGCATACAGCAGAAGTTTTGCCTTTTCTGATACTTGTTCTCATAACTTGACGTTTTTAATGCATGCATCATTTAAACAGCTACACATCCATGAGGAGAAGTGGATGTTTTACTGTGCTCTTTCGTGTTTTTTATAACAAATATAGGACAGTTGACTTAATACAGCTTTTTCATTTCACACATAAGGCCAAAAAGCCCATCTGAACATGAAAAGGGCATCAATGCCAGAGGAAGTGTTTGCTGCTCGATTTTCTCAAAGTTTAAAGACCAGTGATGCTGTGAGCCACTCATGCACATAATAGGGTCCTTTCTCTTTGACCTCACCCCAGCGCTCTGTTTCCTCCTCTTCATTTGCCCCTCGGTCTGTTGTTCCATTTTTCTTCCAGCTGCCTCTCCTCATTTATCGTCCTCTTGTCCGTTTATTATCATTCTCCGTCTTCTTTAGATCTATCCATGTGTTTTTCACCTTCTAAAGCACTGTGCTCATCCATCCGTCCCCTTCCTTGATCCCACTACTCATTTCCGATTTCACTGACTGACAGACAGGTTCATGTGCCCACGAGGGGGCCGCCCTGGTGGATGGGCAGGGGTTCGGGGGGGGGATCTGATGTCTCCAGGGTGTGCGAGTGCACGCCTACGGCGCAGCAGTGCTCAGTGACGTGAACTGAAGCTTGAGCAGGTACCAGCAGCCTTGCTCAGGGTTGCTAATCAAGCGGCAGCGCCCTGTGAGTGTGCGGCGCAGTGAGACGACGTTAGGACAACAACATATCTCTGTTGTGTGAGCTCCAGTCAAAAAACATTGTTAAACTATGGAGTGATATTTCTGCCACCACGTTGCACACAAAACTTTCTAGGCTTTTTGCTGAAAATTTTTTTTTTTGCTTTCAAAACATATTTTTGCGTTTACAAAACACATTTTTTTGCGTGCGTTGTGTCAAATCTCGCTTTTGTCTTCTCTTTGATTTTGCTGACTACTTTGAGCGCGACTTAGCGTGATATGATTGCCACTGGCATCGCCAAAAAGAAATTCGCATGCGTTGTGTGTCATCTTACTTTTTTCCTATCTTTGATCATTTACAAAAGGGGGGTTATTTTTAGAAAATTTTTGAAGAATTCCTCCACCCACATGATGACATCTGCAGTCAGTCAAGAACTTCCATCCTGGAGTGGAGACAGCAATGGTGGAGCATTACTCTGCAGCCTCAGGTGTCTGACAGAATGTGTGCTGAGTGATCAAAAGTTATGTTATACTTGGCCTTGGAGGGGAAAGTCTAGACATCCTTGCCAAGACCTTACTGCCCTAATGACCCAAACCCTGAGGAGCACCACACAATGTATGGAGCTATAAGTTTTGTTAGTAGTTACTTTCTGCAGAAAGTTTCTTGCTCATATTTAATAATATCTCCTTATTTTTTTAGTTTCTAGTTCTAATGCTGAAATAACCCATAGAAAATGAGTTCCTTCCAGCTCCATTGAAATTTAATGAATTTAGTTGCCATTTTTTAGTTGCCATGTTGGAGCCAGATGTTATCAGTAAGCAGTGATTGGTCTGAGTTGGTCTAAGTCATTATTTCTATAGAAATCACTCTCATAAATCAGGAGTGAGCTTGATGGAAGGCTACACCCCTACCACATAAAAGTGGACAACATGAAATTCCTGCTTCTTCCATTGGTTGTTCTGTTTCTTGGAGTATCTGTTACATTCTTTGATTTTGCTGTACTATTGTTTACCTTTGGATTCCAGAGTTTCTGTTTTTCTGCATATCAAGCTTACAGTCCTTCTTGCTTCCTGTTCATATTAACTCCAATTCACTCAGACTTTACAATAGCACATGAGCTCTTGCAACCCATTTGCCCTTATAACTAGATTGTACAATTATTAACACAGTAAAAGGGTAACTCAACATTTATCCCACTCTGATCATCTTTTGATCTATTGTAAAAGGGTTCCTAGTGGTCATTAAATTGTGATTATGTGGTTTTGAAGCAATAAAAAACAAAAACTAGCATGTGGCTAACACATACGACATGAAGAGCGTGATTGTCTTGGACATTCCATCGTTTTCTAAAACTTTTTTAGGTTTTGACAGTCCAGTGTTGGTTTTTGGAAAAGTTTTGACGAAAAAACAACTGTCTCATTTCCTAGAGCATAGCGGCAGTAATAGAATTAGAAATTCACCTCTAAGTTATGGGCTGGACTGTTGACGTGGAGTAAGCCTACCCCCATTTCCCATCATCCGTTTCCTGACACGCTCTCCCACTAGCTTACTGACCCTCACACCCCCAACCTATCAGTACTGGTGCAACAAAAATGGCGAGCAATATCTAAGCTATCCAGCTGTAAAGTTTTGAGCCAGATGCCATCTCAGGCGAGGAAAACAAAGACGTACACAGATCTAGCCATCTACAAGTGGAAGCATCTGAATGGAGCAGAGCAGGAAACCTGTGTCTTGTCCATTGTAAAATTTATGTAACAACTACAAGGTTTTTCCTACTGCATTTTTTTATCCTAAAGTCTGGAACATTTTTTCTGACTGTGTTCCAGCAAATGTCTGTATTTTTACATTTTTTTTTTAAAGATCAGGGTATAGTTACTTCATGGAGACAATAAACATGGACTGGATAGTAAAACTGATTGACTTCATGAACAATCAATCCCTGTTGCTGCACATTAGAGGCCAAAGACATTGCGTATGGGACTTATTTATATCTGTACTGGTAGGCTTAGGAATATATATATATATATATATATATATATATATATATATATATATATATATATATATATATATATAGAAAGAGAGAGAGAGAGAGAGAGAGAGAGAGAAAGAGAGAATCTATCCCAAAAACAAAACATTTGCTTAAAAAATCCATAGCAGCATTCTTTCTTTTTTCATGAAATACCTCAGGTCATAGAGAAAATACATTATTTATTGATGTGAGTAACAAGCTCTTACATGTGTGCATTTATCTCACTTCATTGTTGATAAGGATCCAACAGTATGACCGCATTCATAATTAACAGACTCACAGAAAGTCATGCAGAGCAGTTTGCAGAAATTCCTCTGCTTCCGGTTAGCCTGCTGACCTGAAATCTTCAAAATTCATCCTGATCCTTCTTCGCATGTACTCTGATATTTTGCCCTTTTTCAGCAGCTTCTGCTGGAACAGCAAGACTATTACAAATGATGCGTCGCAATGACAAACAACCACACCAGTCTCTACACTTAGAGAAAGCATTTAGCGCTCTTTAACTGTAATCAGGAAAAGCCTGAGCTATAAGAGCGACAATCATCCCCATCACTAAACCTATTCATTCTAAAACGAGGAAGTGCTATTTAAAGCTGTTTTGCTGAGTCGTGTGAGCACACTCACTGCACTGTTAACACCTCCTCCCCATTTGCTTTGCTTTCTGTTCTTCCAGCGCTTAAAAGTTCAGCTGCCTTCCACAAGCAGACGGGGAGCTTGGAGCGCGCATGGGTGAGTGCGTCCCAGTTGAAGCGGTCACCGGAGTCAAAGCTAGTTCAAGCACATTTTTTATTTATTTATTTATTTTACGCTGCCTTTTGAGAGGCTTGGTGGCATATGACATCATCAAAGCAGCTCTTACATAATCCTGTAGTAAAAAAAAAAAAGAAAATAGGATTTAGGATGAAAAATGAAGCTGGCCTTTGGGGTGTGAGGAGCAGAGGCAGCAGATGCTGAAGCGGTGGCTGGCCCCGAGGCTACAGGTGCTTCATCTGTATTTATGAGATGCTACGTGGAATGACTGCAGAGTAATCCGGCTGGATAATTAAGAGCTGCACTTTGGATGGAAATATATGTAAGAATATTAGAAATATGCAAATTACTAGATGAATGGCAAAGAGCTATAAGCTGTTTTATGCTAGCAGAAAGGTTAGATGATTTGAGGAGCTGAAGTAAAAGTTAGCTAAACTTTTTAGTAGAAGGGGTTTGAAACATTTGCACCGATCAGCTCATTGAAATGTTTGGATATTCTCATAAATTCAGCGGTTTCTGTTTTCTCCAGAGTGAAGAAGATCTCAAACGGAAAATTAAGAGCAAGCCTGAACAATCAGGTCTCAATCGGAGGCAAATCTTGGAGGGTAGGTGCCACACAGGGCCCCCTGCCTTTTTGAAGACCACAAACTTGGTTGTTCCTCTTTTAATCCTGAAAAACGTCTTCTCCGGGTGTACTAGGGATGTCAGCTGAACCATTGTTTCTGAAGCGAGCTCGTCTCACCAAAGATCTAAGTGAGAAGGTGGCTCACCGACCGAGGCCAATCGATCTGATCCACAAAAACATCAAACAGGCCTCCACGGGTAAGCCAATAGAGGTTCAGGAGGTTATGTTGGTTCAATGAAGTTTATTCATGAAGCAGTTCTTCACAAAAAAGGGCATCTCAATCAAAATAGGGAGTCAAAAAAATAAAAGTGAATTGGAGGAAATAAGGATTGAGCCTTTGCTGATTTTGTAGGTTTGTCCATTTAAAACAAACAGTCTGTCATTCTAATGGTAGGTACATTTAAACAGTGAAAGATAGAAAAATCAAGAAATTGACTTTAAAGAATTTCTATACATTTATTTAAATTTCATTGAGCGAAATGAGCATTTGAACCCCCCCTAATGGAAAGACTTGGTTCTAGGGATGGGTATCGTTAAGATTTTATCGATACTACTCTTACTGATACTGCTTGTCAATCCTGCATCTTGTCGGTATTCTTATTGATACTTTTCTGTGAAAACAAGGAAGGAAAAGATAAATAAACAATGTACATGAAACCTTTTATTTTAGAACCAGTTACAAAACAATATATTATTATAACACCTTTTGCAACAATAATATACAATTATCAATAAATACCAACATGTCTTTGTGATAACATTTTTAAAAGGTAACTACTTAAAGAAACATTGAAATTAAGACAAAAAAAACAGTACATCAAATGGCCTCCATTTCAAAGAAGTGGAAATAAAAATGCACAATGTTGGACCAAAATTCCAATTAATTTGAATTAATTTTACATTGTATATTATCTGACATACAATGTATAATTAATTTAAATTTTGGTCCACCTTCTTTCATAAATGACATTTAAGTCATTTAGATTTGGTGGCTGCCGGTTGGGAACTCTGAGGTTAAGCTCTCTCCGCAGGTTTTCTATAGAATTGAGGTCTGGAGACTGGCTTGGCCACTCTATGACCTTGATCTTCTTCTTCAGCTATTTCTTGGTTGCCTTGCTGCTGATTGCCTTGACTGCATGTTTTTCAATATCTTTTTGGAAAATCCATCCACAACACATTTTAAAAGAGGAGGTTCTCACTCAGGAGTTGACAGCACATAGCTCTGCCTATCCTCCCATACATACGGTAAAGTAGCCCTGCGCAGAGAAACACCCTGAAAGCATAATTTTTTCACCTCGATGTTTGACAGAGGGGATGGTTGTCTTGGGGTCACAGGCAGCACTTCTATTCCTCCAAACACAACGAATTGAGTTGGTGTCAAAGAGCTCAATTTTGGTCTCATCTGACCACAGCACCTTCTCCCAGTCATTCTCTAAATCAGGTGGTAGTCATAGCTTTTCTGTTAATTGGCAAACTTCAGGTCGGCCTGCACATGAGCCTTCTTAAGCAGGGCAACTTTGTGGGCACTGCAAGATGTTAACCATAGCAGCAGAAACTGCACTTTTGTTCTTGTATCTAAGGTTTGACTATCAGACACACGCTTCTCTCCAGCACCCAGGCATATAATTTCCAAGGGAGGCTGAGGAGTGTGATTACCCAGTAGTTGGAACACACCCTCCAGTCCCCTTTCATCAAATGGGGAACCCAACCCTTGTTGGTCACTCCAGTGGTACACTCCCAGAGCCTTGCCTCCAAGGAGCTTGTCAACAACCTCAGTGACTTCAGCTTGGGTAATTGACAGCCCCATGCCAAAGTCTTCAACCTCTGCTTCCTCAAGAAAAGGTGTGTCAGCAAGATTGAGTTTTCTTCCACCACCTGATAATGTCCCCATCTGTGGTGAAGTGTAGCTCCCCACCTGCAAAACTGTGTCTGCAAAAACTGCTTTTACCTTCAGAGGCGTCGGGTGGTTTGCCAGAATATCTATGAAGTCAACCAATAGTCTTTCATCACCTCATCGAACTCCTTCCAGGACCAAGATTTTGCCTCCAGAACAGCCTGGACCTCAGCTCGCTTAGACTGCCAATACCTGTCCGCTGCCTCTGGAGTCCCACAAGCCTGCCAGGCTTAGTAGGACTCTTTCTTCAGCGTGATGGCATCCCTCACTTCCAATGTCCACCGCCAGGGTTTGGGATTACTGCTGTGACAGGCACCAGAGACCTCGCAACCACAGCTATGAACAGCAGCAGAAACAACAAAGGTGGAAAACATGGTCTACTTGGATTCAGAGTCTCCAACCTCCCTTGGTTCCTGTTTGAAGCTCTCCCGGATGTGGGAGTCAAAGACTTTCCCGACAAAGGGCTCAGCCAGACGTTCCCAGCAGACCCTTACAGTGTGTTTAGGTCTGCCAAGTCTTTCTGGCCCCCTTCCCTGCCAGCAACTCAGACTCACCACCAGGTAGTGATTAGTCGAAGGCTCTGCCCCTCTCTTTACACAAGTGTCCAAGACGTATGGCAGAAGATCGCCTGAAACAACTACAAAGTCGATCATCGATCTCCTGCCGAGGATGTCCTGATGCCACGTGTATAGATATCAATGACACATTTGTGTTTAAACATTGTGTCCGTTATGGATAAACTATGATGAGCACAGACGTCCAACAACTGAACACCACTTGGGTTCAGATCAGGGAGGCTATTCTTACCAATCACGCCCCAGGTGCCACTGTCATTGCCCACATGGGCTTTGAAGTACCCCAGGAGGATAATGAAGTCCTTGTTGGGGCACTTTCCAGTACCTCTTTGAGAGAGACCCTCTCGTCTACCAGGGTAAACTCCAACCATTGGCAGCTGAGCTGTGGGCTCATGAGTAAACCCACAACCACCTGTTGAGGAACGGAGTGTGCGTGAATGTTTGCCCAACTATATCTAGTGAGTACATCTCAACCTCCTGCACAAGCTCAGCCTCCTTCTCTCCCAGAGAAGTGATGTTCCATGTCCCAAAGGCCAAGTTCCATGACCGGGTTTGGGCCACCATGGCACGCACCTTTGACTGCCACCCAAACCACATTGCATCAGCCCCTTCTGTGCTCTCCTATAGGTAGTGGGCCAATGGGAGAATGATCCCACGTCATTTCCTCAGGCTGGACCTGACCCGTGGGAAGAGTCCCAGTCCCCAGGTGCCAACCCCGGGCCTGGCTCCAGAGTGGGGCCCCAGTGAAGCCAATCTGGGCGACTTTGTGGAATCTTTAGATGTCATTCTTGTAAAGGTGGTTCTGAACTGCTCTTTGTCTGGATTGTAGCCTATGACCTGTCTGCCATGGGAGACCCTACAGGGGCAAAAGCCCAAGACATCTTATCTCCTGGGATCACTCAAGCTCTCACCCCCCCCCCCCCCCCCACACACACACACACTATGGTGGTGGTTCACAGTGGGGTATCTATTGGTTAAAATAATCTATAAACGACATATCTCACACCACAAGGACTTGGTTTCTATCACGAAACAAACTACTTCTCTGCACTCATCTCTACAAGCAAAGTCAACTCTCAAACTCTCTTTTCTCTAATGAATAACATGTTCCACCCCCCTGAGGGTCTCCCCACACAATTCTTTACCAACGATACTTGTAACTCACTCCTGTTATTTTTTAAATAAGAAAACTCAACTCCTCTCTCCTCCCTCCTGACTCTTTTTTAATCATACGTTCTGCTCCTTTCAGCTGCATGATCCCAGTGAAATCTCCTCTCTCATCCTAAAATCCAAACCTTCAACCTGTTATCTAGATCACCTCCCAACATCCCTAGTTGTTGCCTGTTTTCCCTCTCTTCTTCTGCTCATTTCCTGTATCAATAATTCCTCATTATGTGGTATTGTCCCATTACTTTTCAAAACTGCGACTGTTTACCAATCCTGAAACTGGGTTCAGATCCCAATATCTTCAGTAATCTCCCTCCAAATGCAAGTACATTTATACAAATTCTTCAAAGTGGATTTGAGTTTCTACGTGTCCGTTTATTTTTAGATGAGCAAACCTACAAAATAAGATTATTATTTCTTTATTTCCATTTGTTTATTTATTTAAGTTTTTACATTATTTATTTATTTCCTGATGACTTTGCCATTTTTTGTTTTTGCAATTTGACACTAAGGCAAAGTCTGCTTCAAATAATTTGATTTTATCCTATTGGGTTGAGCATCTTATTTTTTCAAGCATGCATACAAAAACAGACAATCGCAAATAAACATACAAAGATTAATTTTTCTGTATATGTACTGTATTTCTAGAAATCTCACACGGTTCTTTGAAAAACAATTCATGGACAATTCCTTCAAAGTCAAGAAACTTTGAAGACTTTTCAGTGAGTGTGACTGCAGTACATTGTGTGTATCCCAGCAGGATGAGTTTAGAGGTGTAATATAAATCACAACACACCCACACTTTTAGGCTCCTGACAGGATGTCCCTGCAGGTCCTCCATTCTCCAGCCATCATCCAGCTATGGATGCTGCCTGCTCAGATGCCTCAGCTGTGCCTCTTAAGCACACGCATGCACACATTTGTCCTGCAAAACAAAACAAAGCGCACATACCCAGTGTGAATGCACTCATACTGCCCCCACCTCTTTGCTTCAAACGGCAGCTTCTGAGGGCTTAGAAAGGTTAAAGTGGAATACAGTGAATCATTAATGTCCTCTCATCTTTACTTGACAGACAGAAAGTGAAGACATCAGTTCCATTTGTCTGTCCACTTTAAAGAGTCACATTGTGAAGAAAATAAGGCCTCTGATTGGAAACCTTCTAAATGTGTCTTTTTGGTTTAAGGAGTTCGAGCTTCTTTCCAGCTTAAAAACATGAATTTAATTGGGACTAACAAATGAATCCAAATAAAGAACGTGACATTTATTTTCTGTGCTCAGTCTTGAAATGAAAGGTTTGGTGATGCTCTGAGGAGGGAATTCAATAACACCAAAAAGCTCCTGGATTATCCATTTCTGTCACTGCTGCACAATAAACATAATTGTATTACTGACACTTTGTGCTGAAGCTTTAGGATTTACAAAGTTGACATGCAGACATGGCCCACAGAAAACGCTGCACAGTTGGGGTTAACTTAATGCATAATTGGACCAGAGGATATTAAATCAGCCTCATGTTGTGTTTTCATCATCGCCTGCTGATGGTGAATTAATAACCAACGGTGTGCTTTTAATAGCCTAACAGAAAACTCTGTAAGGCTGTCTTTTGAAGTCATCATAGGAAGGATTGTGATTTCTGAAATATGGCAAAGTTTCTTGTTTTAATACCCCAGATGTATAAAGACAGTATATGCAGGTAGGGTTATGAGGGCTAAAATATCATCAGTTTTTCAGAATATTTCCTCAATTTAAAGTTTAAACCCTTGAGCATCCTCTTTATTTGTAGACTTGGAGTTGGTTGCATAGGTTTTTAGATTTTTTAAAATCAACTTTAGAAAGCTACCATCTATCAAATGCAGACACATATAGAGACAGGAGTCCAGGGAATGAAGTTACTGCAGCTCTTCAGGGAGACTTGTAAAATCTTGACAGACTTTGAGCTATCACTGCACAAGAGGCAGTAGTGTTCTAGTTTTCTCACATTAACAGAAAACGTTGGCTCCAATTGACAGGGAATACTTTGATTTCCTAATAGAAGATGGTTAGAAACTATAAGTGAAACCAATGCACTTTTCTGTTTTAGCGTTAGGGGGCTTAAATCAAGCTCTCAATTTGCTTCGACGTAAAATAACAATAAATAGCACACATGAAATACACTGAAAGGGTCATTTGTGTCTTCACCAATCATATTCTGAATGGTAAAAATGAGCCCTGAAGGAAATTGAGTGGAGTTTACCCAAAAATGGGCAACAGAGACAAAAGAAAGTGAGAGTTTTGTTGAACTTATCTATAGTTTTACACACCTTCCAATCAGAAATAACAATCTGAAAAATGCACAGATTTATATCTACAGTAAAGTAATAAATATCCAAAAAGTCTTTGAAACTGGTCTGTAAATTAGCCTATTTAGTGTAAAGAATCACTTATTGCTCCTTGTTGTAACCATTTAACCAGCCACATGTGGTTATTTGGGGAACTGCAGTTTTAATAATTTCAGCTTTATTTTCAAATGTGGTAATGGAGGGTCCAAAGACATCCAAACCATAAATAAATGTATTAATGCTATGGCTTCACACCTGTTTTTCCATTTGGATGAGTACATTTAATATCCAAGATAATAGTTTTTAATGCATGGTTTCCTTTTATACCTAATGTAACCTTAAAACAGGATAGTACTTGATTTGTAACTGTTGAGTAGTGAGCTCTTATGTGTCTCAATGGAGATTTTCCACTGACTGATGGATCTATTCATCCGCAGCTTTGTCCATGTTTGAAAAAAAACAGCTTCTTTAAAAATGAAATCAAATGTATCCAACACCAACCAATAGGTAACATCACAAACCATCTGTCCAGCCTTTAAATGACAGGCGATAGGATGACAGTGTTCACATTTAAGGGTAGTTACAATGACGTGAAGGTCAGTAAAGGACAAAGCTGTAAATGTCCTTGTTGGTGAAAAGCAATATTTTTGTTCTATTAAGGATTATATGGGGGGGATGATAAAGAAAACAGCTGTAGTAGTCAAGCTGAGAGATTTTTCTTTCTCCCATACCTCATAATCCTTCATCTTCCTCACAGATTTTCTGAAGACCTCCAGGGAGAGCTCTTCATGCGATGAGCACAGCAATGACAGTCTGTCTCCAGGACAGGCGGTAAGCCATGAGTGTCCTCTGGGGTCAGGGCTTGTCCATTCTCCATCAGAGAACCTGTCATGCAGCAGCATCACATCTCCAACTCAGGTACAATTACCCTGCAAGAAATGGTTTATTGGTTTTGCCACAGCGTAGTAAGCAAAGGTCAAAAGGCATTTTTACCATCAAAGCGAGACTTTGGTTCAGTTATGACACAAAGCTGTTGTGTTTTTAATCAGATGCCTCCAGCAGATCATTATTGTCCACCAATCTGTGGATCATTCAACTCTCTGAAACTGGACAGTAGGGCGTTGGACTCATCAACCCTGATGGGAGGAACTAATGCCCACATTAAGGTGAGTCATTTCAGCTTAGACTGTTATCTTTTGTATGGGACAACCTTTGTGTTTCCAATTTGGTTTCAGTTGTGTTTAGAGAACCCGTTTTGTCTTGGCTGGTATTTTTTCTTGTCTATAATGTGCCTACATTCAAGGATTTGACTGAGAAGTAGGTATAGTTTCCACATACCCAATTGGAGTTTATTAAACCCTAGGGGTCATGTTTTTCCTTTAATAACTTTAATAAATTGGTTCAAAGTTTTATCTTCATCATCTTTGCTACATCCACTTAACAACAATTTACATTATCCAGGACTAAATTATTTCATAACCTCATCTAGTCTATGTGATACTTACCACAGGCACATCATCATAGGGTAAGAATGGGCTTAAATTGGGTCTAAATTTAGCACTACAAGGAGAAAAAGTCATTAACTTGTTCACATTTGCACATGTATTTTGACATAAATTTCTATATGTGCATTGTTTATGTTTAACAGCTACTTTTTTATTTTTGCCTCAGCCTAAACTGAACTCAGACCGCTTCTGTCAGAAAAACAAGAAAACTAAAGACAACAAGCCAAAGGTACACTGTTTTCATCTGTTTTTAAGCATGTTTTAAGTTTTGGCATGGCCGGCCGCATGGAGGGTTGTAGGGAGGTGCGGCTGCATCTCAAGGGGAGAACGGGTATGTTTTGTACACTTGTCACCTTAAGGGACCATAAAGAATGTACGCTTGTTGTGCATGTGGTAAGTGTACTAAGTAGTTGAGCAAGTATTTGTAAGGCTAATGTAAGTTCCACGCACTTTTGTCATATGAGTGACGCTGTCGTAGGGTGTCCTTAAGCCACACTCTAGTGTCAGCGTTAGTAAGATAAATGAGAGCACGTGATACGCAAGTGCCTATAGGCCCTAAGATACCCACACAAACTACGCTCTGATGTCTAATTTCCTAATTTTTCTAACAGACAAGCTGCACATAAGGGGTGCTCCAGGAACGTGCGCTTATCACTTGAACAGCACCAACAGGCAACGGGTTTGTGCAGTGCACAGGATTTGGGGGCATTAAAAAATAAAAAGTCTATACAACACACCTGCATCTCGCCTAATTTACCCATACGTGTTAAGTGTTCACTACAACCTGTCGCTGCAGCATGCCAGTTGAAAAAAATGTGCCTGAGCGGTCTACATCTTTGATATTCTGTGCGGGCAACCAGTGCACATGGACAAGTTTGACCATTTTTCACCGGCAGACAGCCTGTTTCCACCTCTAAGCGCTGTTATGACTGAGGCTTTGTGATGTCATTATTTTTAAAAGTTGGTGATATGTGGCCCTCTAGATCAAGAAATTGAAGTACCATCAATACATTCCTCCTGACCGGAAGGGAGATAAAGAGTCTCCTCCTCATCTGGACTCGTCATACGGCAAGATCCTCCAGCAGCAGCAGCTCTACCTGCAGCTACAAATCCTCAGTCAGCAGAAAAACCACAACTACCACACCATCTTGCCTGCACCGCCCAAGTGAGTAACTCTACGTGCATGTCGCCCAAGTCAGGTCTTACCTCCAGGAGCCCAGTGTCTTGTGGAAACGTGGAGGAAAATACTGCTCTACCTTATCTCAGCAGAGATCAAAAGCAGTCATCCTCTTCAAGTACAACATCAACCTCTTCACCACAATCTGCTGCTCCCCCCTCTACTGACCTCCCTAACCAGCAGAGCCTGATCTGTCTGAGTTCATCAGCTGAGATCAAATCAGGGTCTGCAAATCCAAATCTGGATAATATGAGGGTGAGAAGCATTCATAACCTCAAGGAAAGCAAAAGTTGTTCAAAGCAAATGTAAGTGCTTCAGGTTAAAAATGCAATTTTTGTAGGTGACAGAGCTGAGGTCTGAGTTGAAACTACGCAGCTTGCCCATCTCAGGGACTAAGAACAACCTCATCCAGAGGCTGAGGAGTTACCAAGAAAAGAACCAAGGCTGTGACTTTACCTCTTCTCCAACAGCAGAGGGTACCAAAGGGCTGGAGCCCAAAGAAGGTCCAGAATCCAGCAAAACTGGTGTCCATTCATTGCAGGAACAGCAGTTTCTAAAGCTTGAAACATCCTTTTTCAACGGTTGGTGTGCTGATCTAAAGATGCAAAATTACTCTTCTGCTTTTAAAGTTGATTGTAAGGAGCATGCTCAGTACAGCTTCTTGTGGCGGAAATGTTTTATTTTCTGCGCTCCTTCGATCCTACTTTTTCTTCCCGTTCTTGCACAGCTGATCCAAGAAACGGAGTCAGTCCTGCTTTAAGTCCAGAGCAGCCAATGAGATGTGAAGACAACCTCAACCCCCTCCCTCCTCTTCTTAACTCGCCTTCGTCAAAGAGTCCCAAATATATCAGCTTGAACGGCGACCCACTGGGAGAACTGGTCAGGCCCTTTTCCTGAAATACATTTATTAAATGCACAGATGACCTGCTTCATCCCTAACTTACCCATGGGAGTAGAACATGTCCAAACTGTTGCATCGTATCATAAGCTAATTTTACGCACTTTTGATCAAATACCAGTAACATTCTGTCAGAACAATAACTTTGTGTGGATTTTAAAGTTAGGTACCGACTAGGGATGCAACAATTCACGTTCCCCATGATTCTGGATAAACCTTGACTGTTGGGTCACGCTTTGGTTTCAGTTTGATATATGATATGTGTATTACAAAACAACAAAAATTACTTTTTTTTTATTTGCAAAACAGCAAGAAATGAATAAAAAATTTCCGTTGGCTTTTACTGTGTCAGGTTTAATGCAATTAAGCAATTTATACTAAAGCCACATTAAATTTAGCATAACATGTGTTTGACACTTGCAACAAAAACATATTGGTTTGCACTATAGATGTAAAGATTCATTTTCCCCACAATTCGTATCAATGGTGTAGAGCATACGGTTTACTTTTAAACTGAAAATTGTGGCATCCTTAATACTGACTACGTGCAATTGTGTGCAGTGTTGTTAGTACTAGTGGCAACGCTGTAGAATGCAAATAACTGATATCTTAAGAAAACAATACATTTATTTATGTTGGCCAATTTTAGAGGTAAATACATGCAATGATTTACTTTTCCCACGATTCAGTTCAAACCTTGATTGGGTATTATTGTGTACAAAACAAAAACAAAAAATTCAGAAAAATATTTTTTTCCAATTTGCTAATAAGGAAGTAACAATGAAGAAAACCTGGTCAAGTAGCTTATACTAAGCCTGGTTTCATGTAATAAAACAAAATTAAATGTTTTAAATTTAGCCCAACGCATGTGTTTGACACTTCTATGCATACTAATGCAGTAGGGATGCAACGATTTACTTTCTCCACAATTCGGATCAATGGTGCACAGCACATGGTTTGGTTTTAAACTGAAAATTGTGGCATTCCTAGTAAATATCGCGTTACTTTTCAAATGTAGGTTATATATAATTTAATTATTTTCTTGACTTTTTTCTGTTTCACAATACTTGCATTGTTTCACCCTAAGTTCCCAATTGTTTTCTAACTTCATTTGTAATTTCGATGTCTAATTTTTAACCTATTCTGGTAGTATTATTGTCTTTCTATTCCTGAATACATTTTTGTCTAACAAATCCTTATCTGTGCTTTCAACCACAATATCTTTTTAAAGAAAATAGAATTTTGATGAGGTTTGCATTATGCATGTTTAAGTTCTTGAGGCTGAGAGCATAACTGAATTACAAAAGCCCAGTTAGGTTAATATAAATGCAACTATTTAGCAACATTAATTATTAAAAAACTGTGAAAATCTAAGAAAATGTGACTCAGAGTTTTAAGTAGATAAAAATATTTGATCTTGGTATAAGAGAAAAACAAGAGGAGGAGCAAATAAATTATTAGCCATTAAAAATGTCGTCTTAAAAATGTTTTTTTTTTCTGTCTCCTCAGAGTTGCTCTCCCACTGAGTTCAACCTTCAGCCCTCCTTGGTGGCTCGACATCCTACCAACATTAAAAAAGATTCCCCTTGTTGCACCAGAACACCTACTCACCTTTCCTTAAAGTCTGTGTCTCTGCAGAAACTCTGCTTGGCTTCGTCCCCTGCAACTACGGCCGCAGCTCCTTTGGTGACAGCAGACAAAGACAGAATGCTGCGGGAGAAAGACAAGCAGATTGCAGAGCTCACCAGGATGCTGAAGCAGAAGCAGAGGCTGGTGGAGGTGCTGAGGAGGCAGCTGGAGCATGAAAGCAGAGGAGCCCCAGAGCAGCGGGTTTTTCTAAAAGTTAAAGAAGAACCTCCGGATACCTCTTGTGGCTCTCCTCAAATTTCATCCGTTTCACCTGAACTGGATTCCACCAGGATAACCATCAAGCAGGAAGCCGTTGAGGTGGATATAGGTGGAGCTTCTGTGGGACCTCCCTGCCATCTTCCATCTCTGCCTCCTACAACTGAAAAGATAAAAGATTGGGTGCATCTGTCACTACAGCCTGGCCAGAAAATTCTGCAGAAAAAGCAAGATCGTGTTTGTCTTCAGCAGCCTCCTCTACAGTTAGCTCAAAGGTGCATTCAAGGGACCCAACAGAAGCAGAAAAATCCTCAAAAACAGCAAAAAAGACAAAGAGACCAGCAGAAGCAGCATCACCAACACTCAGAACATCCGCAGCCCAGGCAGCCAAAGCAACAAGACAAGCCAAAGCAGCAGAGGTCTCTGTTTCAGAGACATTTTAAGGAGAAACAAACCAGACAACTGCAGGAAATTCAAATGCATGCGAAGCAGGTAATACAGTACACAGGAAACTGCAACCTATACATCATCAATGACTCATTATTTAAAAGCATTTTTGTCATCTTTTTGTTGTTTTTGATCAGAAGTGTCCGAAAAACGTGGGCCTTCAGAGCAACTCCACCCCCGCTGTGGTTGTTGATGCCGGGAAACACTTTCTAATTCCACCAAATGGTCACATAAACACAGACCAAAGCAGAAACAATGCTGCTGACAGGAAAACTTCCAACAACATCACACTGCAGGTATGTGAATGTTTTTTTTTACATTTTAGGGTTCATTTCAAAATAAAGTCAGGCTTGACAGACACAAAACTGATCTAAATGGAATAAACGTAAAACAAAATTGCACATAGTCCCAAATACTGAGCAGAGATTATAAAAACGATAAAGCCAGAGAAAACTCCGACTCGGGTCACCAAAGGGGAAACACCACTCAGGTATAATCGGGCTTGGGGATAGTTTGCAGTAAAGTCAAAACCAAGAATGTGGGGATTGTGGAGATTCCCTTCTTTTAGCTGTTTTTACTTTCATTCAGCGACTTCAGTCCTTAGGAAATCCTTCCCACCAGCCTTTTGCCAGCATAGAGGGGACTAAGACAGTTCTTGCAACAACAAAAAATTAAGTTTTTATTGGATCAACTACAATTTTTAAAAAAGTTTTCAACAACAGATATTTACGGAGGCCCAGAAGGGTCACAACACAACGCTTTAGATTTCGCAACATAACACAAAATAATACACTACAATTTGTCACAACACTAAATAAATTGACACACAACACAAAACAGTTCTAGTGTATTGTAGTGTATTGTTTTGTGTTGTGTTGTGAAATTGAAAGTGTTGTGTTTTGACCCTTCAAGGCCATCATACATATTTAAAAAAAACCTGAAAACTGACTTCAAATCATCAGATTTATGAAGGTCGAATTACAAATGGGGTCTCAATTGTGTATATGTGTCAAAATTACCCACCAAGGAAAAAATACATGTTTTCCTTTTTTTTTTTTTTTTTTACTGTAAGTTAAATCCTGACGTAAGATGTTAAATCAAATGAAATCAACCTACACAATTTAAAAATTTTCAGAAGGACATTAATCAATCTATATATATTTATCGATCTTGAAAAATTATCATTTGGATTAAGGTTCGTTTAAAAACAACAAAGCGCAATCACTGCCGAAAACCCACACACATGATGCCAGCAAAAAACGATCAAGCCATCATTACAGTCCATTGTGTGGAAGAACAACAAAGGGCTGAACTGTACAAAACTAAAAGTCATTTGAAGGCTTTTGAAGTCAGAGCTCTGTCTCCCCTCTGGTCACTGGCGGGAACGTCTCCAGAATTCTGAATGCACTTCGTCTCCCAGGAACCCCTGGTGTGACCCAACAGTCAAGGTTTTAAAAAATGAACCAAAATCAGAATGGAATTGAATCGGGAACCATAAATAGCCAATTGAATAAAATCTTTGTTAAAATCGTTTCAACCCCTATTCATTTATCCTCCATGATAAATTTTCAATGGGTCAGCACTTTCGTGAATTAAAGGGGACGCCAGCCGTACGTCACTACCAAATCAGAGTCCCTGACTGGTCAAAGTGTAACTGGTTTCAAACCACATTCAATGGATGTGCATTTTGTGTGGAGAACCAGAAACTGACTTAAAAACTTTAAAACATCGGATGCTGAATTTGGAGTATTGTGAATGCGAAAGCCCAAAATGCGCATTTATGTGTGTTTACATTGACTTTTCATTGAAAGTCATTGAATGCGTGTTGTCGAGGTCAGTGTGAACAAAGCTGCACCATGAGAACAGTGTGCTGTTTGGAAAACACGGTACTATGAACCTTATTCCCAAAAATAAGTTGGGTTTTGATCAACCTTTTTACAGCAAGACAAAGAAAGGAAGCTAAGAAATTATGATTTCCTAAAACTAAAAACAACTTAGTGGTCCTACAATGACAAAATTGCTGCAACAGCGTTTAGCTGTGTTATTCTGAGACATTTTCCGTCCTGGTCGTGGAACAGTTGAGCAGCTCTACAACCTATCTTTGGTACTGGAGGGATTGGGAGTTCGCTTACCCAGTCTATATGTGTTTTGTGGATTTGGAGAAGGTGTTTGACCGCGTCCCATGTGGTGTCCTGTGGAGGGTGCTCTGGGAGTATGAGGTCCGGGGAGCCTTACTGAGGGCTGTCCGGTGTCTGTATGACCGGAGTAGGAGCTTGGTTCGCATAGCCGACAGTAAGTCAGACCTGTTCCCGGTCCACGTTGGACTCCGGCAGGGCTGCCCTTTATCCCCGGTTCTGTTCATAGTTTTTATGGACAGAATTTCTAGGTGCAGGCAGGGGCCGGAGGGGATCTGGTTTGGGGACCATAGGATTTCCTCTCTGCTTTTTGCAGATGATGTTGTCCTGTTGGCTTCATCGAGCCAGGACCTCCAGCGTGCATTGAGGCGGTTTGCAGCCGAGTGTGAAGTGGCTGGGATGAGGGTCAGCGCCGCTAAATCAGAGGCCATGGTTCTTGACCGTAGAAAGGTAGTTTGCCATCTCTCGGTGGGTGGAGTCTCCCTGCCCCAGGTGGAGGAGCTTTAAATACCGTTGGGGTCTTGTTCATGAGTGAGGGAAGACCGGAGCGTGAGATCGACAGGCGGATCGGAGAAGCGTCCGTAGTTATGCGGTCGCTGTGTCGGTCAGTTGTGGTGAAGAGAGAGCTGAGCCGAAAAGCAAAGCTCTCAATTTACCAGTCGATCTTTGTTCCAGTACTCACCTATGGTCATGAGCTATGGGTCATGACCAAAAGAACAAGGTCCCGAATACAAGTGGCTGAAATGAGCTTCCTCCGTAGGGTGGCTGGGCGCTCCCTTAGAGATAGCGTGAGAAGCTCGGCCACCCGCGGAGAGCTCGGAGTAGAACCGCTTCTCCTCCACATCGAAAGGAGCCAGTTGAGATGGCTCGGCAATCTAGTCCGGATGCCTCCTGGACGCCTCCCTGGAGGGATGTTCCAGGCATGTCCCACTGGGCGGAGGCCCCGGGGAAGACCCAGGACACGCTGGAGAGACTACGTCTCTCGGCTGGCCTGGGAACGCCTTGGGGTCCCCCCAGTGGAGGAGGAGGAAGTGGCTGGGGCGAGGGAAGTCTGGGCATCTCTGCTCAATCTGCTACCCCCCGACCCAGTTCCGGATAAGCGGAGAAGGATGGATGGATGGATGGATGGATTATGAGACATGAAGTTTCTCAAACTTGATTTGTGTGAAGCAGAACAGACTTATGAGGTAACTCCAACAGCTGTTTAGTTCTTCTTGAAAAGTTCAAAAACCTTGAATGAGATAATGAACCCCACAGAGGGCTGCAACTCCAGTCAGAGGTTTTTGGTATGGTTGATGTGCTCAGAAATAATGGTTTCAAATCAAAAGGTCAATTAAAATACAGAAAAAAGTAGTTTAGTGTGTTCACCAAACTGGAAAAGTTGAATTTTAAGGTAAATGACGGTGATAATATTTTATTTTAGACATGTACTGTAAAACATATATACTTTAGCTAAAGCAAATCCCATTGGATCTAAATTATGTTAGTTGAGAGGATAAACAATTCTGGATAAAAAAAGGGGTTGCATGGTAGGGTAGTGGTTAACATTCACGCCCCACAGCAAAAAGGTTCAGGTTCATATCCTAGCAGGGTCCTTTCAGTTTGGAGTTTGCGTGTTCTTCCTGTGCATGTGTGGGTTTTCTCTGGACATTTCAGTTTCCTCCCACAGTCCAAAAACATCCTTCATTGGTTGATTATTGTCTCTAAGTTGCCCCAAGGTGTCCAGGTAATTGTGTGGCCCTGCTACAGACTGGCGACCTGTTCATAGTGTTTTTCACCTTTGCCCAACAGTAGCTGTTAATACATAGAATGGGAGATCTGCTGTAGCGCGTCCAACGGCTGTGAAAGTTAATTAAATCTCCTGCTTGAGACAACGACAGCTGTTCATGATAAGGAACTGACACCGGCCCCAGTGCTGGTTATTATTGCTTTGCTAATTACTCCGACAGCATTCTCTATTACTATGATTTATGGAGCAAAGTGGTGAGGAACCAAACCTCCAACGTAGAGGTTTACAGTGTTTCCTCCTGATGCAGGTGCATGCATAGAACTCAGTCTTTGGGACAAAACCTGGCTTGGAAATGTCAGAAATTAATGGAACACTCTGTGAGCTGCAAACATTCTTCATTTAGACTTTTATTTTTTTCAAAAATGTATTTTTCAGAAGGGTTACAGAAATGGAATTGTGAATTTTCACAGCATTTAAAGAAAACATTATTTATGAAAGTATATGAAATATAAAATATTGGAACTTGAAAACTTAGAAAGACACAAGAACTAGGGGACAGCAAACTACATCAAACTATGGAGCAGCACAGGAGGAAGGGAATGACAGGACTTAAATACATACAGGACTGACGAGACACAGGTGGAAACAATGAGGGCAAATGGGGGTCAAGAGTAAAACTCGAAAACACGCACAAAATAAAACACCTACAAAATAAAACAGGAAGTTCAGTTAAAACATGAAGAAACAAGACAACTAGAGTAACAAAAGTAAAAAAAAACTAAAACCGTGACATTTATTGCTTTTTTTCTCGTATGTGTTAACACAAAATAATACTACGCTTTCATAAGTCTGAGTTTACACACTATGCCAATGTATGTGTTTCATGTTTGAAGCCCTTCTTTAGCAATATAAAAGATATTGATGAAGGGTAAAGTGTACATTAATTACATTAATATCTGAGTGTGTAAACAAGAACAAGTTGTGAATTTACAGCTTAAACATCTTTAAACTTGACAAACAACAGCAGAACTGTCTTCTGCTGTGTCTAATTCAGCATGTATTTTCTCTTTATCTTATTAAAGGGGCAGAAGGGGTCAGCCCAGGCCTCCGTCTGTCAACCACAACAGCTAGGATCTGACTGTTTGGGTCCTCCTTCCAGTCTGCAGCCCTTTTTTATAGATCAGGACTCCGCTTTGAGGGGGAGAGTCCCCACCACACCACCCTTTCAAATTGTAAGCAGTGACCCTCAAAAGAAAATATTTATTCATAGTGTTTTAGAGAAAGGTAAAACTTTTGTTTTTCCTTAGGATTTGTGCAGTGATTTGGATGTCTTGTTGAGTCCTCTGTCTCCTGCTTCTGTTAAGACAGCTTCTTCTCTGCTTGATGACCATGTAAGGACAGCTAATTCTCCTCCTTCATTCTGCCTGTTTGAAGCCATGAAAAATTCAAGAGCTGATGAGCAATCATCAAAAAATCCTTGTCCATGTTTTAGTCCTTTATCTGATTTAATTCATAGGAAATTACACTATCTTTAACGCAACTTTGAAACTTTTGTGGGTTTTTTCCGTATGAAGACATCTGATTCGACAGTCGTAGCATTAGTGCACTAGTCAGGATCACACACTTTTTTCTGCGATTCTTTGACAATACAGAACGGATAATCTTTGATGTCACTCAATGAATTCTGGAGGGTGCCACAAGAGGGACGGCCACAATGTTTGGTCCGCCAAAATCGACAACATTCCAGAAACTGTACCTGGCTGGGACAAAGTCAAGTTTAAAATTTTGTTGGGAACACCCAGCTGCCATTCAAATATGAAAATACACTTCTAAATACAGTGGTACGTTGCATAACGAATGCCCGACAGAACAAACCATAACAATCTATGCAGAAGAAGCTTGCATTACATAAAGAACCATATATTTAATGCAAATATTGATTGGATTACCTTGAATGTAGAACAGATTACACAATTTCTTAAGAAGTCACAGGGAAATTGTGTTTTGGGAAAACAAACACCCCCAAAAAGAAAGCACTGCTGACACAAATAGTGTTTGTTATGCAACATCCCACTATAAGTGCAGAACTGGCACAAGGGAGACCAAGGTTCGATTCCCAGGTGGTACAATGAGCTTCACCTTGTGTGGGTTCTTTAGCAATCCCCTTCATGCTACTGTGCTACTAGAGTACTTAAATTATTTTTTTCTATCAGACACTGGTTTGTTTTTTGTAAAATGTACCGACATGTCCCTCGATGACCCTGAAGAAAGGCGGAAGGTATTCCACCGAAACATGTCGGTACGTTTTACAAAAAACAAACTTGTGTCTGATAGAAAAAAAAATAATTTAAGTACTCTATAATTTATAGACACAATGAACTTCATTGAATCATACTGTGCTACTGCCTATCTATGTAGCCACAAGGGGACCCAAGTCTGGGTCTCCTTATGCCGGTACCCAGCAGTGATAAAATACAAGGTTTGTGAAGGGCATCCAGCATCCAGCATAAAAATCTCTGCTGAACCACCTGTGCAAAATAGTAAAAGCTAATTGGCTGTGGCGACCCCTGACGGAATATGCTGAAATATAAACGACAACATGCAAGATCCCACTACATGTACACATTTGAGCTCAAACAGAACTAACACAGCTTGAAAAAAGGGTTGCAATGAAATAGAGGATAAAATAAATGGCATCAAAATAGTTTTTCACAAAAGTGTTTTATATAGCCTTGATAGACCAAATCTAACAAGGCCTAAACACTACTCATAAGTTTATCTTTGGTGTAAAAAAAGACTTTTAACACCAGAGTTTTAGCTCCAGTGTTGACATTCTGTTAACTTCTTTGACTCTTCGATTATCGTAATTGTGACGGTTTGGCCAACGATGAAACCCAGGAGCAGGCAGGACATGGCACAGGTCCCAAATAAGCAAAGGTTTTTACAACCAGAATGAACAGAACCAAAAACACAGAAAGTTCAAAGACGCTCAGACACTGAACACGAGAAAGCCACCTTGCATAGGAGCTTAATGAGAAATAGATTGCAGCTGTTAGTCTCACAGGGGACGGTAGGGCATCCAAGAGAGGTAACAGCCTGCCAGACTAATCAAAACATAAAACCACAAGAGGCATTTCATGACAGTAATCCCTTGCAACATAATGCTTCATGTTGATCACATGACTTACGGTATGTCAAAAAGCGTGTTAGTTAGGCATCGCTGGAGAACATCTCTGGTGTTACAGGCTTAAACATGGAAGGGTGCTCCCCTCTGAAACCTACCTCCAGTGGTATTTTGAGGATCTACAACATTTGGCATTTCCTTGTGTCAAATATCATTAAAAAAGAAAAAAACGTAAAAATATAGTTGAATAAATGTGTGTAGTCGCAAGGATAAAAATCAGTCTTTCGGGGAGAAATCTGCTAGTATTTATTGAATTCCCATTATGAGATATAAGACATTCAGTTGTTCTGTGGACATGGTCACTTGAAAAGTCTGATAACATGATTTAAAAAAACAGACTCTTTGCTTTCAATATATTCTTTATTTTACTATCATGTAAATGTCTGTCAGCAGGAACAAGAGAATGAAGGCAATATCATTGACATCATTTTGCAGGCAGGAGGTATGGTCCATCATTTTTCTGAAGAAAGTAATCTTTTTGTACTGCAATTGTTGTTTTGCTGTAAAATCTACTTTTTTCCTCCAGAAATGTCCTTCAAACCTGCCACTGACCCCTCTCTGGACTCTCTACATTCAGCTTCCTTCTCCTGCCTCTCTCCTGTCCCCCCACCTCATCTGTTGAATTCCCCACCCATCCCTTCCAGCCCTGACCCCTCCAAGCCTGCTGCCTCTCTTCAGCCTGAGCTGCAGGAGGAGAAAAATCACCTCTCAACAAATGGACGGCTGGAGGACTTCCTGGAAAGCACAACTGGAAAGCCTCTGCTGGGGGTGGAGCCAGGGGGGTTGATCACATTGATCGATGACCTTCACAGCCAGCTGTTGTGCACCCCCAGCATTCTGGACCATCCTCCTTCTCCTATGGATGCCCTTGACAATGCAGGAGGATGGGGGTTTGACAACAAAGGCTGGCTGGATTTCAGCACAGGGGGAGACTTGGATGAAGACACGCCCACCTTGGCCCCGTTGGGTCCACCAACACCCGTTAGTGTCTTTTCTATGGACTTCCTGGATAGCGCTGACTTGCACTTAAGCTGGGACTCCTGCTTATAGCAGGACTGTGATGACGGAGCACCAAACAACAACTGCAATTTGCAGGATAACCCCAGCAGTTTGATGTCTCTGTGTTTTAAAGATGCTGCTGCACTCATGGTTTTTTAATTTATTATCAGGTGGTTCCAATCCAAATTATTGCTTCTTGAACAAAGGTCGTGTTTACACACATGATGGACCTTTGTGATTTTAACCCTTTAACAACAGAGTTTTAGCTTCAGTGTTGACATTCTTTAAACTATGGTAACTGTTTACGTCATTAATATAATTCAACTGATTCTGATGTGGATGAAAGTAGCTTTGTGCTACACTTTACAGGAATAAAATGTTTATGCAATTGCTGTTAACCAAACCTGAAAAGCACGCATCAGTGTCACCCATAGAATCTGTTGGAATTATGTTAATTGTGAAGGGTCAAAAAATAGCACTAGTTCAAAGAGCGTGTGTTATTTTGTGTTGCCGGAGACAATTTCGTCAATGAAGGGTTAACCTGAACTACAGTCCTTATTTACTGACGTATTTCCCTTAGGTCAGAGTTATGCCTATGTCAAAAAGGTGGGTTGACAGGACTTTTCCTTATCATGATGATACTTTGGCACAAGAACCTATTGCCTAGCAATTGAAACCCTACAGAAATTGTTTTAGAGACAACACAGTCTTGCCTGATGACTGGGACCTAATTGAGCTTTTTCTGAGCCTTTATAGGGATGTCTCTAAAATAATCACGGGATTTGTTTTATTCTACGGAAACATCGGGCATTGAACACGGCTTAAGAATGCGCAGAACGCAGGTTCTTGAACACGCTTTTAGCGTACAATGTTCACACTATTGTTGCTACCCAATACTTGGCATGTCTTCACAGTTGGAAGAGTGTCAGTGGGAAATGTCGAACGGGTGTAAATCTTGTTAATCTTGATCCAGGCTTTTCTTTCCCAGCTCTTTTCTGATATATAAAAGACTTTCTCCTCTATGATTCATTTTAAAAAGGGTTGACACTTTCATGGTTCAAAATACAGTAGATGCCATCCATACATCACTACCAAATCTGACACCCTGATTGGTCAAAGCTGAACCTGATTTCACTTTCAACACACATTCAATGGCCACAGGTTTTGTACATAGAGCCCAAAAATGGACTTAACCCTTGTGCTATCCTAGGCACTTCAACATTGGGAGTGTGGTCATCTAGACCCCACTAGACAATGCGCTGAACCTTTTTTCATCAATGATTTGTGATCTTCACTGGTTTCCATGGATTACATGAAATCCTCTCCACCTTTATCCACCTGTGTCATGGTAGGAATAACACGTCAATGGTCATCTTGACCCCATAGGATCACAAGGGTTAAAAAGCATTCTCAGCGACCCATGAACTTCATAGTTTTGAAAAGGGCAGCCCAAAATGTGCATTTATGTGCATTTCCATAGACTTTTTATTGAAAGTAGTTGCTTGAATGTGTGTTACTAAACCCGGTGTGAACGCAGCATTAGACGTGATTGCTTTCTTTTGCTTAAAGAGACTTAATTAAAGATTTTCAGAATGATGACAGAAATGTTTTTCTCGTCTGATCTTGGAAGCTAAGCAGAGTAGAGCCTGGTTGGCTGAGTGGGGCTACCAGGTGCTGTCATTTCCTGCAACCACACAAGGGCACTTTCCAATATTTCCATGTGCCTGTCAAAGGCTGGGTAAATGCATAGGATTCGGTCAGGAAGGTCATTTGATGTCAAACTGAAGCCAAATCATGTGCTTGAATATTTGCTTTTGCCCCTGAAGGGCACAGCTGGTAGGAAAAACAGAGGAGGAATTTTTTAAGAGGTGAGAAGCGCAGGGGCGTCGTAGATATTTCCCTAGGACATAAGGACTTTTTGTCCTATTGCTGGGGCCTAGTGCTTTTTACTAGCCTTTATAGATCTTATTTAAAACCAATTAACACATTTTCCTGAGATGTAAAGGTTCTTCTGTGACACATGAGACCTAAAACTACATTCTTCACACGAGGCAGAGATTTTTTTCTGAAACTTGACTTCCTTTTGCCAGAGGATTTTTCTGACATAAATCTTCCAGGGACATGACAACTTTTCGTAAGTTACCTGAAATGTGACTTTTGAAGACATTGTAAAATTAGTGACATTTGGGATTTTGGTGTTTGTAACACTTGGTAAAAGTATAACAGTGTTTATATAATTAGAATTCAGACTTAAAGCTGAAATAGAAAACAGTGCTTTAAGCCCACAGCAGATTGAAGGTTTTGAAAAGTATTATAACTTTATGGACCTAGTTTGCATGTGTAAAAACGAGAGTAAACTTGACAGCAGGCAAAAGCCAGTTACACGTGATTTAAAAACTGGGTTTCATCAAATGGAAAAAAATTACAAGTGCAACAGATTTTGCTCATTAGCCTTTGATGCCTCTGCAATACAGGTGTTTTTGACGCAATGTGCAAAAACGTGACATGAGTTTGTGATGTTTTGTCTCTGAACTTTCTAGGTTGGAAGGCAGGTAGAAACTAGCATAATTTTAAAATATGAACAAACAGAAATGGTTGCAGTGGCTGTTTGAAGGAGGAGACGTCTATACAAAGGACGAAGAGAGCCCATCTTTTCTGCTTCCAGTTAGGGGTAAGCATCCAGTTTTACAATGTTTGAGCTTCCGGAAGAGCTACAAAACTTCTCGTTGTAATTACAGCTGACCTCCTTCATGTCTATTTTACCCTTTCTCGCCAATGTCAGAGTCTGTCCCAGCTACTGTTGGGCAAAGACGAGGTACAACCTGGATAGGTAGCCTGTCTGTCACAGGGAACAAAATCAGTCCCACACACACTCACAAATGCACACCTAGAGTATCTAATTAGAGTATCTAATTAACCTATGAAAGCTGGACAGTAGGAAGAAGCTGGAGTGTCTGGAGAAAACCCATGCATGCACTGGGAGAACACAAAAATTTCACATAGAAAAATCCCAGCTGGGATTAGCACACTATGTTTTATTTTAAATACTGCATATCTTTCATTACTAGCCCTGGTGTTTATTCAAAGAAATATTCGGAAAGCTAAATTCCTGTGATTGTTGGAATCTGGCCATTATTTGTCCCGGCGACAGAAGGGTGATGGGAAAATATGCTTTCATTTGGTGGTAAGGTGTGGTACTGTATTTTTTGCCACAAAATGTTGGCAACAACTCTGGATGAATATTTTAGAATTAAATTAAACTACAAGTTCAGCTGTATATGGTATGACCAATTAGCGTATGGGTCATTGGATCCAGGCTGGGGTCACTACAGATCGGTGCCTAAAGGAGGCAGCTACTATTGGAATCAATTTGGCGCGACATCTCTTTAAAGTCCAACTCCGATCTGCATCTTTTGATTTACATTAAAGGCGTTCCCAGTGGTCGTTTAATTATGATGAGAGCTCTTTGTTTACACTTGTTAGCTTACAGCCCCTCATACCCGAACCCTAACAACAAAATTGGCAAGCAATATTGGCGCTGTCCAGCTGTACAGTTTTGAGCCAGATGCTAGCTCAGACGAGGAAAATGAAGATGTACATGGATCTAGTTGTCTGTAAGTGGATGCTTCAAAATTATTGACAAATAAAGAATACAGAAATTCCCCTCCCCACTCGCGTTCCGAATTGGAAGTACCAGCTGGTCCCAAAAAGCCATAATCACATAGACTTCTAATGAGAAATAAAGAGCTATTATTATTACTTAGTCATTATGTTCATCAGAACCACAATAACCATTTTTGCTCTGCTACCTTTTATTAACATGTTCTTACTAATCCAAATTTTATTCATAATATTTTTGTTGTAACACAACTTATTCAAATAACAAACTGACCAATCAGTTACCTCAATAAAAGTAGGTGGCCTTGTGTTGAATGTTCAAAGCATTTGACAGATTCTCCCGAGCCCGCTTTCAGTGGTAGGGGTGTGGCCTTCTAACATCCTAACTCTTGATTGAAGAGAGTGGTTGCCATAGAAATGTGGATGGATCAGTCACGGCTTACTAAAGACATCTGCTTCCAACATGGCAAAGGACATATCACGAAAAAATAGCAACTAAATTGACTTCATTTGGTTATTTTCTGTCAGTGACGCGATTACTCCAGTTTCATATTATACAGTACAGTCAATAATCGGAATGGAGTGGAGCAGGGAGCTTGTGGCCCACTCAGTGTATTTTCCATTGACATGTTTTCATCTGCTCCTGATTAACCAATCATTTAAATAAAGATATACTCAGAAATGCATTTTTTACCTTAGTTTTCTTGATGTGTTTCCTTCATCATCAGAAAAATGCCACAAAAACAAGTTAAAAACACTCTTTTAATTGGAGGGGGTCTTTAAGTTATGGAAATTGGGGGTTAAGACAGACCACCATGGTACTTCTTGTTGCAACATTTGTCTTCAGTGCAGTTTTATCAAATCCCCAGCAAATCCTCACTGAATAGCACTTGCAGACCTTGTGTGATCACATACCTGTGCAATCTTTATTGGGATCTTGGTAAATAACGTCATATGTTTTAAGATCTGTTCGGCGTAAGACTGCCTCACTGTGCCTTTATAATGAGCAAACTAAGTTTAAGTTGAGAAACAAAAAATGAATAAAAATGCATTGTGCTTATGCTAACAGAATGATTTAGTTAAAAGTGTGTGGTGTTTTTTTAAATGAAACATCAAAGTGAAGACAAAGTGTAAAAAATGGAAATTGTGTATGTTTATGTTTGTTTATATGTTGTGTGAATGCACTTCAAGGCTATCTCAATTGTCTTACCTGATCTGGTGCTAACAGTCCTCCCTGTTTGGACTGGATCTTGTCTACACTCTCAAAAGGAAACTCCTGCAGTATGGAAAAAAAATGGAGCCGGGATGTAATTTGGTTTGATGAAGCAAACCACGTTTTTGAAAACTAAATGTTTTTGTGAGTGTGTTGTACTGTATCAGTACCAATGAAAACAAAACAATGTGTTTATTCAAATGTCTCACCTCTTTGAGTTTTCATTGCTGTGTCCACCCTGAGACTGGGGGGTTTGGGGTTCAGACTTATTTTAAAAAAGGGTCCCTAGTGCCTAATCTTTAAGAGTTGGGTTGAATGACCAGATGAATAAATGGGTTTCAGATCAACACTAACCTCAGGAGGAGGGGCTAAAAACACATTTGGAAATATTTAGAGAGTGCTCACGCTTTTTTGGCATGTGAGCTACTTTTGACACGACAATGTCTTAAAGATCTACTAGTATTTTGAGACTAAAATACTGTTTAATAAACATAGCATTATGAACTATTAGTACATAGCATTGTTTATGTACTGATAATTCAAAAACTACACAGTAAGAGTACACAAATATTTGTGAGGAGATACTTTTGTATTAATAGATGAGGCATTTGATTAAAAAAACAGAAAGCACACTGTAAAAAAAATTCCGTAGTTTTTACAGAAAAAAACTGGCAGCTGTGGTTGCCAGAAAAAACTTGTAAAAAATACATCGACTATGTAAACAACTTTACAGGCACACCGTAAATATTACATACTTTAATGTTTTAATTTAAGTAAATAAGCTGTAATTTAAAAATTATTTTCTGATAAAACCTACAGGTAATTTTTTTAAATTTGCTGGTCTATACTGTAATTCTAACAGTCATATTTTATAGAAAATACTGAATTTTAAGGTTATTTTGACCAATATTATGGGTAAAAATTACGGCAATAAACATTTGTTTTACATAAAATAATGTCTTAATTACAACAACCTGATGTTTAACAGTCTGGGATGTGTTGTTGTATTTACAAGATTATGACATTAAATTTATACAGTGTTCTGTAAAGTTGTTTACATTTTTACCGTATTTTCTACATTTTTATTCTGGCAACCACTGCTGCCAATTTGTTTTCGTAAAAATAACAAAATTTTCCTTTTTTTCCATGCAAAATGCAATCACAGTAACATACTCTTGTGTTTAATTCCTTTTTTGAAACCAAGATACTTTTTACAAATAGAGAATATAAAATGTAATTTGGAAATTACCTATTCTTACTGATGAATTTAAAGCATTGCTCAACAATCCTGATAAAAAAAATATTTGCACGTTTTACTTTTTTGTTGAAATCTATTACATTTGGTCATTAGATTTGCTAAGATTTAAAAAGAAGCAAAATGTACTGAAAATGTAACCCAGTTTCAAAATATCTGCTAACTGTGAAGCGAAATTCAAAGTGAAGAATCACTCCAATACAAAGACGTCTTTATATACATTTATTTTACCCAACCTTTTGCCTCTAAACACAGCAAATGTTTATCATTTGTAGATAATAAAACATTAAAAAATATAGCACATAAAACAGAAAACTATGTAATCACTTTTTTTTGCAAAAGATTAACAAAGAACAAAGAAACCTTAAAACTAAACTGCTTGCAATGTTGCTTACAGTGTTTACACGCCTCTCCATTCAAAATCTGACCGTTGCTGAGGTTAGGACTCTTGGGTTCAAGATGAGACGAGATTTGCCCTCCTTGTCCACTCTGGTCCCTCTCTCTGGGTTAATGGAGAAAAAGCATCTTCAGAAAGAGAGAAAAAAAAGGGTCAAAGTTAGAAAGTAATGTGCAAGTCATTACTAATACACACTCGATGAAAGGGCTCACTTTAGATAAATATTAAGTTTGCGGTTCCAGTATTCTAGAGCAGGGGTGCTCATTACGTCAATCGTGTTACCCAATAAACTGCGGGACATCAAAACTAAATACTCAAAAAAATACAAATATATTACATTTAAAACATTGCCGCCAGGGAATAATCCTCCTCACCATGATGTCACTTGATTGACATGAACAATGGCCAGTCAAACATCCTCTGATACATGTCACTGCACATGCGTGTTCAACTACACTGACTGCCAGATGTGTGATCGACTGGCAAATTGTGGCTGACATGGGAGAGAGCCTCTATTGGCCCAGCTGTGTGACAGGTCCCAGCAGAGGGTCAGTACGACCCGCAGGAGTGTTTATTCATCCTTAATTGGAAGAGAGACAGAGATGCCCTGTTTGATCAAGCCGTCCTGTCATGGCGACTGCTGGGAAGTCCGCAGTTCCCGGCCAAGGGATCCGAGCTCGCTCAGGCAGCACCGTCGTCCAGAAGCATGTGCTTCTCACGCCCTGCCCAAGGACCGGGGCCCTGGCTGGGCTGCATGGCGTGTACTCTGTCGCCACCACTTCTCGCCGCCAGCCCCGCCACCCATTACAAAGCCTGAGTGAGCGACAGTGACCCCCCCCCCCCACCGCCTTCCCATACGGTCTGGCTTCTGGGGGACACCTGGTTGATCCTACCAATAGCATATGCTTGTCTCAAAGTTAAAAGTAAAAAAATGAGCGCTAAATGTAGAGTTTTTCTTTTTCCCGTCTTAAGAAAGGTGTGAATGTTCAGTGTCAGACTCCTAACCGTAGATGTAGCTGTTAATGCACCTTATTTAGTCTAGACAGGCCTGGGGTCAGTCACTCAAAAAAGGAAGAAAAAAAAAGTAGAACAGAACGCACACAGAAGCTGAGCGGAGCCGCTGACATGATACGATTCAACAAGTTGTCAAAGGGAAATTGCTGGAAACTTTTTATCATGTTGTTATCTTACATGTTAATCTAAATGTATCCATTCAATTTTAAATCTGATTTTCACGATTAGTATGCGTCTTTAAGCACATAAATGATAATTTTAATTTTATATATATAGATCTTTTGTAGCTTGAAGTGTCAAACGTAGCTCGTATGCTGACAAAGTGCGAGTACCCCTGTTCTAGAGCAATCAAAATCTGTAAAATTATAACTTGAAGTTAAAAAGACAAACCTCTGTAAAAACTCCAAAGTTGTTATCTGCTCCGGTGGATAGTGGATGTTGAAGCTCTAGTAGTTTGTGAAGATCATGCATGGCAGAGAAATGTGGGAAGCAATGTTGGCCTGCACAAGGTTTCCATCCAGACATAGCATGAACTTTCTTGCAGAAAGGCAGGAATGCCCTAAAAATGAGGAAGAGTAGAAAAAAAAGGTTAGGTTTATGTAATTTTAAAAACCCAAGGCTTGATTTAATACACCTGTGGCCAGACCAAGTGATTCAGATACCTGATTCTGGGTGGGTTAGCAAATACTTTTAGGTTTGGATACACTGATATAGTGTATCCAAGCATTCCTTTGTTTAAACTGCCTCTCGCTAGCTTACAGCTCCCCACAACCACAAGCTAACATTAGCATAGCAAAAAAAAGTGGAAACAATATTGGAGCTATCCATTTGTACAGTTTTGAGCCAGATTAAATTTTATCAGAGCAGGGAGACGTTGACTCGCCCATTGCAGTTGCCGTGTCACAAACACAAGCTTTTTTAAACTGCTCCACGAAGGAGCAAGAACAAGATTTTCCAATGGAGTGGGTCTTTCAAGACCCCCCTTTTTTGGTGTTTTTAACAGGTTCTTGTAGCCTTTTTCTCATGATGAAGAATATATATAAAATAGTTTAAGATTAAATTTTGGCTTCTGAGTATTTATTTATTCAAATTGTGTTGGATGAGGAGCAGATAAAAACCCGGTGTTTGAGAAAGCGATGGGTGGGTAAAAGTCTTCCACTCAAATTCAGAATTCTCCACTTGCAGACAAAAAGATCCATGTTGGTCTTCATTTTTATCATCTCAGCTGTCATTTGGATCAAAACTGTACGGCTGCATTGCTCCAATGTTGTTCAGCATTTTTTGCTAAACTAATGTTAGTTTTGGCTCATAGTTTAAACAAAGGGTTGAGGGAAATTAGTGAAAGGCTAACTTTCATGCAAACAGTTTCAGCCTCAACTCAGAAGCAAATTTCTAATGAGCTACAGCTCCTCTGCATAACATATGTCTTAATAAACCACAAAGCCTTAAGTTATTTTATTAAAAGCAAACAGAAAAGCCATTTTAATGATACTTTAATGGAAGGAATTACTTCTCAAGAAAAATACGACCTATGTATTTCTATATACATTTTGTGAGTTTCCCTACTAAAACTGCATATTGGTTTATCTCTATTCACAGATTGATCAAACAGATTGGAGATACAACTAGTGAAAAATATTCACACACGTAATAAGAAGTCATGACTTGACAACTGAGTCACAGATCTGTTTTACCATCATCAACTATTTGCACCTGCCAGTATAAAAAAATTAAAATTGATTACTTACCGCATACTACAACAATTAGGAATCAAATTCACGTCATCTGTTTTTACTTCTTCTGGAAGGCACACGTCATCCACATGGCAAAACATTGCATCTTCCTTTTCATCCAAGTCGGGCAGCAGCAGATCACTGCATAAGTGACATCAGAAAGCTTAGTAACTGTTTTATTGAACACTACACACATATTTTCCAATCATTGTGAATATTCTATTTTTCCTGGACATAAGCAGTAAATACATCACATTAAATGTGTTTTTAAAACCACTCACTGGACATGATACAAAGCAACCCTCCTTTATGAGGTCTTTAAAATTACAAGCTCTTTGACAGTATGAAGTTGACACAGGTCAAAAACACATTTTAAATCTATGCCAACACAAGAAGAATTAGCTTTAGTGTGGGCAAACTGTGAACCTGATAAAAATGGGCCTTAAAAGCAGCATAAGTAGTACATGTTTGCTTGCAGTTTGGGTCATGGCGCTTAAAAAAACACTATTAGGTTAATTTCTGTGAACATTACAATACAATGCAAATCCCCTTAATGTTGCTAATATTCAACTGCAAAACTGACATGTAATCATATTTACCAACTATAGTCCTTCAGGAATGAAAGGCCCAATAACTGCACCTGAAAAGCCAAAACAAGAGAGAGAAAAAATTAACAATTAATAACATGCAGAACTGTACAAAGACAAAATTGTTTAAGAGAAATTGACATATTTACTGTCAGAACATTCCCCTGTGCTAACTTCCTGAGTTTTCTATAAATTCTTGGTGTGTCCTGGATAACAACCCTTCAATTTGAAGCAGAAAAAATACAATAAATACATCTTAATTTAGTCAGTCAAATAAAAAATGAAAATATGTAGATTTTAGACTTTTCTATAAAATCTCAGTCATTTGACAACTCTCAGAGCCCAATATTTAAAAATAAAACTTTTCTCAGCACTAATGCATATATATGAACTTCACCTCTCTACTACCAAAAAAAAAAAAAAACTCATAAATACTATTACAGAATATCATTACAATTTTCTCAGCTAAAAGAAGAACGTGTCATAAATCCCACATATCTGTGGAGTTTTCTACGAAGCTTCTCTCTGTGAGGCTGAAACAAACGTTAGCGCCACATTTACAGCATGACTGCATGTTAAGCTAACATTGACGGTCTGCAGCAGAACAGTATGTAAACGATCACAAACCTGTTAGCATCGTATCTATTAGCTAAAGTAGCGTCAGTCCACAGCATTAGAAAAACAAACACATCAGATTAACCGCAGCAAAATATCATAATATTAGCGTTTTATAGAGTTTGGAAGCAACAGAAAAACTTACCGCACGCAGATCTCTTCTGGTGTGGCTGTCAATCACGTATGGAAAGTTCCAGCAGGAGGGCGGACTGTGCGCTCTTGTTGGTCCAATCAGCAAGCAGAAGCAAACTACGCTGCACAGCGATAGGGGGAGATGAGGCGCCTAAAATTTGAAATTAGACACTAACCCCGTTTTCTGGAGGGAATGTTGCATTGTAATTCCTAAGTTAAGGTAACGACTAATCGATCCCATATGTAAAAAACAAAGGAACTATTGCATTTAAATGAGCAAAAGTGACAAATTAATATTTCACTAAAGTAAAAAAACTGTTTTTGAAAATTACAATTGTTTTTTGTTTGTTTGTTTGTTTTTACTCTCTGCATTCATTTCTATGTTTAATGAAAAATGCCAAATGTTATTTAGAGCAAAAATAAAGTAACTATTAATAATTGCCATTTGTAACGACAAATTAATGTTACACTACATTAAAGAAACAGTTCTGTTCAATATAGGATTTTTGTTTGCTTGTTTGTTTTTATCCTTTTTATTAATTTCCTTTTTTTTAATAAAAATGCCAAATCATGTTATTCAGACAGGCCGTGTTTATTTTAGGTAAACATGTTTAATGAGAACTAGTTAACAGCCACATCTTTATGACTAAAAATTAACTCGAAGTCTGCATTTTTTTGGCCAATTCTGATCCACCCACCCATCTATCCATCAATCTTCTGCTCATCTGGGGACCAGGTTGCAGAGGCAGCAGTCTAAGCAAAGATGCTCAGACTTCCCTCTCCCCAGCCACTTCCTCCAGCTCGTAGAGGGGGACCACACGGCGTTCCCATTCCAATTGAGAGACATAGTCTCTCCATTGCGTTCTGGGTCTTCCCTGGTGCCTCTGCCCATGCCTGGAAAACCTCCATAGGAAGGTGTCTGGAAGGTATCCAGACCAGATGCCTGAGCCACCTCAATTGGCTCCTCTTGATGTGGAGGAGCAGCGACTCTACTCCGAGATCTCTGGGTGACCAAGCTTCTCACCCCATCTCTAAGGAAGTGCCCAGCCACCCTGCGGAGGAAGCTCATTTCAGCTGCTTGTATTCAGAACCTTGTTCTTTTGGTCATGTCCCAGAGCTCATGATCATGTAGATGAGTATAGGAATGAAGATTGACTGTTAATTTAAGAATTTTGTTTTCTGGCTTAGCTCAGTCTTCACCACAACGAATCAGTATACTGACTGCTTAACGGCGGATGCCACTCCATTCTGCCTATCGATCTCTCGCTCCGATCCTCCCTTACTCGTGAACAAGACATCAAGATATTTAAACTACTCCACCTGGGGCAGAAGCACTCCACCCATCCAGAGAGGGCAAACTACCTTTCGCCGATCAAGAACCATGGCCCCAGATTTAGCTGTAAAGCGGTCTCAGACTTAGCACCACTATGTCTAAGAACCTCATCCCGGCTGCTTCACACTCTGCTGCAAACCGCTCCAATGCATAAATGTGATAGTCACTGCAGTGACTATCACATTTCATGGTCTGCTGTAAACTGTGCAATGGGGACAGCATGGCATTTCTAAAGTGCGTCTGGCTCCGTGGAAAGCATGTGCCACGAAAACCACTGCTGCCTTAGTGGGCTCGGATCCATCAGGCGGGTACTGTGGAGGCAAGGTTCTCACTCTGCCACAGATAACTGTCTCCTGGCTCCAAAAAAGGCTGCGTTTTTTTCTTTGCTAGTTTTCTGGGAAATAAAAACCCCATGATTTAAAACAAATATTGGAAAAATCCAGAATACTTCGATATTTGGCTACAATAGTTTAAGAGTCAGTCAGAAGGGTAAAAGGGGCAAACATTCTGAGATACTATTGTGGTTCAGGAGAGCTTCCTGGAGGTTGAAGTGGCAGGGCTTGGCTTAGGAATGCTGCTGCTAACTAGTTTAGAAACTTTCTTGAGTTTGAGGAAGAACTTGGAGAGCTGTGATGGTGATGAATGAAATGGGTTTTCTTTTATTTCATTACCATTAATCAACAAAGATCTCACAACTCCAAAAGATACATATTAAGATTGAAAAAAATCATATATAAGTCACACCTGTGTATTTAACAGCGTAAATCTCAACCGACCAAAAATTTTAACAGTATAAAAGCGAATTCCCATAAAGACACGTCGGCCAAAATCTTAAACAGAAATCTGCACACAGTGCCGAATGACGAATGCAAGAAACACATCTGACTTACGCATGAATGAAGAAAGAACAAAACAGTCTCAAAGGTCTAATTGTCCTCTTTATGTTCTATTTCTTGCACATCCATCTAAATATTTTGCACAAATATTTGGACATATTTTCTTTAAATTGAGTCGGTTATATGAAGACTTAATTCGATTCCTGGAAATCAACCTTTTTTTTTTAATACAGTGACTAAATATTGTCTTGTAATGAATAGATTTGTTCCGTATTATTGTTCAAAAAGTGCTGACCATTATTAAAATCATTATATCAAAAATGCTCATGGTTTATGTAAAAAAGTCAAAATATTCAGCAGGACACCACAGGGAATCACTTTAGCACCCATTTCACACTTCCAGGCCTGATTTCTTTCTATTAAAATGTAATTACTAACCTGCACAAGTTGATTCCTCTTCATCGTAAAATTTTACTGTCATCATGTTTGCTGTTGATTGTAAAACATAGTTCCCATTACGTGATTCTTTGCGTGCCTGTCTGGAGCTTATCATTACTTCACTCGTCAAGAAGGGCAAGACTCAATGCATAGTAATGGCGCATGCGTGTCGCGTCGTATGTCACGTGATGGCCAACCCAGTAATAGATATCAATGGCGACTGCTTTTATGCTACTGAGCAGCATCCTGCACCTACAGCAGTGTGAGTTTATGAGTCCAAATGTACTATTAACCGGTTTTAATCTCTTACCTTTTGAACTAATGTAGTATCTTAAAAATTTTGAGGTAAAAACTGTGAAAAAGAGAAAATCAAATTCTTAAAGGGTTTGTGGGTGGCTCTCAAAAGGACCATTGTGGGTCAGTCCTTGGAGGACAGAAAACATGGTTCTGGAGCTGCCATGGGTCTGCTCCCTCTGGAGGAAAGTGGATCATGAAGGAGTTTCTCAGCTGGAGAGCCTCTCTGTTGGCAGCAACCTATTTTATCCCGTGCAGCGGCTTGTCTTCAGTTACCACAGCCTCATCACTACAGGTTCCTGTCGTGCTGAGGACCTGATGAAGCTGTGCAGAACACTGCTCTGGATCTACAGTCAGGCGCCAAACAGACCCCACTGTGCAGAGAGAATCCAGAAAGCATTCTTCACAAGCAGGCGGGCTGGTGATAGGTTGTGGTTAAAGATGCTCCTCTATCGAGAAAGGAGGCGCCCAGAGAATGACTTCATCGGATTTCTCTGCAGTGGGAAGGAATCATTTGCCACAAAGACACAGAGAAAAGTGCCTTTGCTTTGGGGGGCCTTCAGGACAACATGCTTGCTGTCCACTGCCCCACTGCTCCAGAGCAATTAAAAGCCACCAGACAAGAGCTAGTCTGGCTCCAGGGGCACTGGTAACTCTTTTTGGGGGGAGTAAGTGGATCTAGTATTAAAAAAAGGTTTTTGTCTGAATCGACCCATCTCCCAGGATCAGTTTGAGGTGGAACACCACGGTGAGCTCGGTAGACTGGAGGCAATAAGTTTCCTCTTTGCACTTCTGTTCCAGAACATCTGCAGAAAAGCCAGAGTCTCCACGGGCGCCTTCCCTTTCTTTGTAGAGCGCCACTCTTTGGACCGTAAGCTTGGAGGTGAGCGCTTTGTTTTGGTCATTGGCAGTTTTCTGATTGGCTTTTTTTGCAGCAAATTTGTCTTTTCGTTCACCCAGGTTTTTCTGTTTCTCCTGAATTTCCTCCATTTCTTTCATGATATTTTGATTTTGCTGTTCCAATTTCACAGCCTCAGATTTTGCTTTGAGATGTTGTTTTTCCAATTGGGAGAGTTTGCCTTGCTCTTTTTTAAGGTTCTCCTGGAGGTCTTTGACTTTTTTGGAAATGTTTTTCTTTTCCTTTTCCAGATGAACAGAATGGGTTTTAGCTTGGAGATATTCTTGTTTTATTTTGGAGACTTGTTCCTGCTCCTTTTTTAGGTGGTCCCGTTTTTCCGTGAGGTCAGAATTAGCTTTTTTCAGTCCCTCGAGGTTAGTGGTGACCTCATGGAAGTGCTGAACCCATGGTTTAGCCTCCTCACATTGCAGAGTAAACTGAAGGATATCAGAGTCCAGAATGGAGCTCTGCTCCTCCAGAGACCTGGTTTAGTCCAGGATGGAGGCATAGTGTTGTTTCATTGCCATCTCCTCATGATGTCTCTGGTCTTTCATCTGGTTCTGGAGAACAAGGTTTTTCTCCTGCAGTGATGGAGGTGGTCTCTGGTCTCTTTTAGCAGCTTTTCTTGAGGTTCTAGAGCCATGATGGTGGTTTGGACCCTATGAACCTCTTTCTGCAACTGTTGATTCTACTGACTTAGAGCTTTGGGTGTGAGCTTGGTTTTCTTGAACTCACTGGACAACTCTTCAGGATCCCAGACTCTCATCTGGAGCTCCTGAAGAGTTGCCTTGAGGTTGGTGTTCCTCTCATTCAGGAGATGAATCTTTTGCTGCTGTTTCTTGCAACAGTCCTCCAGGAGTTTATGGGCCTGGATTTTCTTGGTGACCCATTGCAAGTCTTTTTCCAGCTGCTTGGCAAGTTTAGAAGCTGATTTCTTTGCCTGGGAAAGTCAGTGTAGGCTCCTCTAAGGCTTTTCTTGTTTTCCAGCTAAGCGGCGAGGGTTTGCAGCTGGCTGGTCATTGAGGTAATTTCCTGGTCTTTAGTTTCTAGATCGGAGAGATTCTGTTTGAGGGAGCTCTCCTCAACCCCAGAGTCTCTGAGACGGCACATAAACATTTTTGGTGATGATTTTCTTTAGAGCAATGAAAATCTTTAAAATGTCCTTATCAAAAGTAAAATAGATGCAGTTTTTTGTGATATGAAAAAAAAACTGCGTGTTCCTCAGTGGAAGTAGAAAGCGTTTGATGGGAATACAAGGCTTCTAGCTGGGGAACAGAACGTGTGCTCTTTGGCAAAACCAAACAGGCATTGAGAAAGAATGCTTTCTGGGGTCTATTTAAGGACTAAAGACCCCCCCCCCAAGAATGTGCTCTTCTACTGGGGACTTGATGTGCTGTGGGGCAAGTAGAAACTGTCTGATGACAGACAGGATTAACACTTAGTTTATTTAAGCACACATGTGCAGTGATGTATGTCAGAGGATGTTCAATTGGCCATTCTACATGTCAATCAAGTCACGTTCTTCTTGGTGAGGATTTTGATTCAGTGATGGGTTTTTTGGAAATATATTTTCATTTTTTGGGTTATTTATCTTTGCTGGCCTGCAATCTACCCTCATGTCCTTGAAGATCGACGTAATGAGCATAACTGATTTAGAGTTTTAAATGTGTACGGTAATCTTTTATTGAGCTTAGAAATGACACTCCCCTTTCTAAAGTTTTGTGTAATCAGTCTACATCCCCTATAAATAAAGCATATGAGTCATGGCTTGGGTCTTAAAGTCATAAAAGGAGTTTGCCAGTCATGCAAAGTTTTTCTTTTTTTAAAATGTTTTTGAAGCAGCTTTGTTCTACATCAGCTTTTCTTTTGCTTTCAGTGGGACCAGCAGATTAAGCGCCAGCATTTTGATATGCTACAATAACTGTAAAGAATATACTGTCTCTAGTGGGAACAGCAGTTTCGAAGGAAAAAATAAGTTTTATCGTGAAGTCAGTTTACAGCTGCTCTGCTTCAGGACTGTTCAGCTCTGCCAAATAAACAGAATGATGGGCATGTAAAGGAAAGGATTGATTTGTTAATAACAGCTGCCTAGAAAAGAAAAAAACATTTTGGTCCTAGTGGAGATCAAGCTAAAGCCAGATTGAGCTAAAACCCAAACAGTAGTTAATGGGTGAAGTGAAAGGAATAGTGGATGGATTAACGAGGAGTTTACATGTAAATGCATGCACAAAAAGCTAATATTTTGGTTCAAGTTTTTAAGTTCCATGCAGCCTGACATTTCTAAAATGTCCATAAAAGCCAATCCAGATAACTGCTACACAAGTGTGGAGGCACACAGTCGTGTTTATTGGCAAGAAAATGCACACACCCTTAAATCCAGCGTTGTAATATTGGACGCTGCTCAGAGGCATTTTTCTCCATCAGACAGCCTCAAGTGATTCTGCAGATGCTTTGATGCTTCTCAGCTCTACTGCAGGGTGTCTGTTTCTGATGTAGAAGCATGCAAACACAGTGACAAACACATCTCTGCACATATATGCACTAAACACAAAAAAGGGAGTTAGTATTTAGCACAGAAACCCACACATGTATTTTTAAAACTGCAACAGGACAAAAACAGAAATGAAAAAAATAATTCTGCTAATAGAAAAGTAGAATAAAAGATGTATACCATTTTCTGTAATTCTGACCTAGGTTACCGGTCTGTTATAAAGCAGATAAGATAAATCTGAGACAACTAAAGGTAATGAAAGAGAAACCCCCTCTAACTATATATTTTTTTAAAAGTGCAGGATGTTGTGAATTTGCTGTAATTTGTACAAACTGTTAAAAAAAATCTAACTAAAAACTTGACTTGTTAAACTCAGATGGTTTTCTGCTTCATATTTCTTGATGACGGTTCTTTAAAAAGAAAATTACACCATTATTAGCTTTTTTGTTACTGATATTCAAAAAAACAAAAGCTTTCATATAAAATAAAACCTTATCAACATATTGAAAATGAACGAACTGTGACTTTCACTGAAATAGAGGTCATTTTAGAGGTGAAGTTGTTAGATTAGGAAACTGTAAGGCCCCAAAACAGAGCCTTAGGAGCCAAAATGGGTAAGCTAACACTATTCCAATCAATCGACAATAACCTGTCATGATCCAGACGTGAGTTCGGAATGACCCAGAAGCTGAAACCCGGAAAGAGGCTCGGACTCAACGGTAAGTTAGAAGAGAATTTAATTTGGCTGAAACTTGACAGGCTTTTCCCTAGGTAGAGAGCGGGTGCAGGCTGGAGGTATCTTGGGGTGGAAATTCCTTGAGGTGGTTCTGCAGCGGAGGCGAGGCTTGAACCCAAACGAGCAGAGGCGGCTGGCTGGAGCTTTCTTGAGGTGGAAATTCCTTGAGGTGGTTCTGCAGCGGAGGCGAGGCTTGAACCCAAACGAGCAGAGGCGGCTGGCTGGAGGTTTCTTGAGGCGGCGTGACAGCAGCGTTGGAGGAAAGCGACCAGGTGAGGATCCAATAGGTTTTGTGTCCTGAGGCAGAGCGAGAGAGAACCATGAGCATGAGGCAAAGAGACGTGAGACATAAACATGAGCTGACCAGACTATGCACCATAGGAGGAACAACGAACTGGCACCGGCTGATGATCCAGGAGGAGTTTATGAAGGCAGGAGTAGATGAGGTAAGTGGATCCAGCTGGTCGCAATCAACCCAGGAAGGAGGGGGGAGGAGGGAGTAGCTGACAGGCCATGACAGTACCCCCCCCTCAACGACCGCCACCAGGCGGTCCACAGCGACGATCAGGATGAGCAGCATAAAAATCGTCAATGAGGGTATGGTCCAGGATGAGCGAACGCGAGATCCATGAGCGTTCCTCCGGACCATACCCCTCCCAATCCACCAAGAACTGGACCCCACGACCCCGACGCCGAACGTCCAAGATCCGGGAGACAGTGAAGGCGGGGGCCCCATCGATGGTACGGGCGGGTGGCGGGGACGAGGCCGGCGGGCACAAAGGGCTCTCAGCCACAGGCTTGATCTGCGACACATGGAACGTGGGGTGTATTTGCAGGGCCGCCGGCAGACGAAGTCGGACACAGGTCGGATTGATGACCCTGTCTATTACGTAAGGCCCGATAAACCTGGGAGACAGCTTGCGAGAGGACGCCTGGAGAGGGACATTACGGGCGGACAGCCACACCTTTTGACCCGGTTGGTAAGCGGGACTCACCCCCCTGTGACGGTTGGCTATCTGGCGGTTATTCTCCGCGGTGCGGACGAGAGCGGCTTTGGTCTGCAGCCAGATCTCCTGACAGCGCTGCAGATGGAGCTGAACAGAGGGAACCGCCAGATCCAATTCCTGGGAAGGAAACAAGGGGGGTGAGTAGCCAAGAGCAGCTTCAAAAGGTGACAGTCCCGTGGCAGTAGAGGTGTGGGTATTGTGGGCATATTCCGCCCAAACAAGGTGCTTTGACCAATCCTCCTGGTTCTGGGCAGCAAGACATCTGAGGGCGGCCTCCAGCTCCTGGTTCGCCCGCTCAGCCTGGCCGTTAGCCTGCGGATGGTACCCAGAAGTTAAACTGACCGAGGCCCCCAGGGCAGAGCAGAAAGCTTTCCAAACCTGGGACGTAAACTGAGGGCCACGATCAGACACAATGTCACTAGGAATGCCATGATGGCGAAAGACGTGGTTGACCAGAGCGTCGGCGGTCTCAGTGGCTGTGGGCAATTGTGGAAGGGGAATAAACTGAGCTGACTTGGAGAAACGGTCTATGACCGTCAGAATGACCGTGTGTCCATGAGAAGGAGGGAGTCCCGTGATGAAGTCCACGGCAATATGGGACCAGGGACGGCCAGGGATGGGCAACGGCAACAGGTGACCAGAGGGAGGCCGGTTGGAAGTCTTAGAGCGAGCACAAGTGCTGCAGGCGGCAATGTATTCCCTGACGTCACGTTCTAAGGTCGGCCAAAAGAACCGCCGTTTCAGGAGGCGAATAGTCCGATAAACACCTCCGTGGCAGGCCAGACGAGAGGTATGTCCCCAGGTGAGAACCTCGGACCGGAGCGAGTCAGGGACGTAGAGGGTACCAGGGGGGTAAGTAGCGTCGGCCGGGATTTCGCTCTGGGCCTGCTGGACTTTGTTCTCTATTTCCCATGTGAGGTTGCCAATGAAACAGGTCGAGGGCAGAATGGTCGAAACGGAGTTTTCGTCAGAACTGGAGTATTTGCGTGAGAGGGCGTCAGGTTTAACGTTCCTGCTGCCTGGGCGATAGGTGATGGCGAAGTTGAACCTATCGAAGAATAGACACCACCTGGCTTGGCGGGAGTTGAGCCGTTTCGCGCTGCGTAAGTAAGCTAAGTTCTTGTGATCAGTCCAAACAATAAATTGCTGTTCCGCCCCCTCCAGCCAGTGACGCCATTCTTCCAATGCGAGCTTGATGGCGAGCAACTCGCGATTGCCGACATCATAGTTCCTCTCGGCGGGGCTCAGTTTGCGAGAGAAGAAAGCACAGGGCTTCAGTTTACCCGTCCCGTCCTCGCGTTGGGACAAAACCGCGCCCACCCCCGAGTCTGAAGCGTCGACCTCCACCACGAATTGCTTGGCCACGTCGGGTTGGATGAGGATGGGGGCTGAAACAAACAGGGTCTTTAGGCGCTTGAAGGCGGCATCGGCAGCAGAGTTCCAAATGAAGGGGCGATGGGTGGAAGTGAGTTGCGTGAGTGGGGCGGCTATACTGCTGTAATTACGTATGAAACGACGATAGAAGTTGGAAAACCCCAGGAATTGTTGGAGCTTTTTGCGAGATTGAGGGATTTCCCATTGAACGACTGCCTCGATCTTAGCGGGGTCAGGGCGGATATTGCCAGCCTCGATAATATAACCTAAGAAAGGGACGGAAGGCACATGGAACGCACACTTTTCAGCTTTGACAAACAACTGATTGGCGAGAAGTCGTTCAAGGACGAGGCGAACATGATGTTCGTGTTGCATTTCGTTGGAGGAAAAAACCAGAATGTCATCCAGATACACAAAGACGAAGCGATTCAGAAAGTCACGGAGAACGTCGTTCACCAAACGTTGGAACACTGCGGGGGCGTTGGTAAGCCCAAAAGGCATCACTAAATATTCGAAATGGCCTAACGGGGTGTTGAATGCCGTTTTCCACTCGTCACCTTCGCGCATGCGTACCAGGTGGTAAGCGTTCCTGAGATCAAGTTTGGAAAAGATTTTGGCGTGTTGGACCGAGTTGAAAACGGAATCTAATAAAGGAAGGGAGTATTTATCCTTGACCGTTATCTGATTCAACTCACGAAAGTCAATGCATGGACGCAACGTCTTATCCTTCTTCTCCACAAAGAAAAACCCGGCAGCGACTGGAGAAGAGGAAGGACGTATATGACCCAGGGAGAGAGCCTCCTGAATATAGGCCTCCATGGAAATTCTTTCAGGACCGGAAAGATTGTACAGTTTACTCTTAGGAAGAGGAGCTCCATTTAGTAATTCTATGGCGCAGTCGTACGGTCGATGAGGGGGTAAAGCACTAGCCCTGGATTTACTGAAAACGGAACGCAGGTCATGATAGCAGGAGGGTATATTAGTCAGATCGATGTCTTTATCCGAACCGGAGTCAGGTAATTTGGTGTGGGGAACCGCCGACTGCAGACAATTAGCCATGCAGAAAGTGCTCCAGTTGGAAATGCGGGACGACCCCCAATCCAAGCAGGGATTGTGCTTTTGGAGCCAAGAAAACCCGAAAATTAAAGGCGTCTGGGGACATTGAGTGATGAAAAAGTGATGGTACTCCCGGTGGTTACCGGAGGTAATGACGAGAACCGGACCGGTGCGTTTAGTGATGCGGGAAAGAGGTTTCCCCCCCAGACCAGCAGCATTAACAGTGTAGTCGAGGACTTCAACGGGAAGAGAAAGTTCATGAACGAGGCTTTGGTCTATTAAACTATGTTCGGCCCCTGAGTCAATAAGAGCTTGAGAATCCAAAAATTTGTTCTGATTACAGACTTTGACAGGAACAAACAGAAACTTGGGAACTTGAGAAGTTTCAGAATTCTCCCCCCGTGGCCTGTCACTTAACGGGGGGATCTGGGGTTTAAACGAACCACGCATTGTGAAACCTGATGACCCGCCTGCCCGCAGTAAAAACATAAACCCTCATCACGACGCTTCTTTCTCTCCTCTAGAGAGAGCTTGGAGTGACCAATTTGCATGGGTTCCTCAGGTTTAACGGGAAGTAAAGCTGGGGTTGCAGAAGCCGTCTGAGGCAATTGGCGAACGGGATTGACAAAAGATGGTGGAGGCTTACATCTTTGCTCAGCTTGGCGTTCACGAAGGCGGATGTCCGACCGCAGGGCGGCCGTGACGAGTTCTTCGAAGGTGTCTGCTTCTGGCTGGGTGCAAAGATGATCCTTAATGCGTTCGTTCAATGACTGATAAAAAATTCCTTTGAGCGCGGGATCCGGCCATCCAGCCTCGACAGCAAGAATCCGAAAGTCTATTAGGTGTTCGCTTACCGGACGGTTACCTTGTTTGAGACTTAGCAACCGCCGGGTGGCTTCTTCCTGCTTTCGAGGTTGGTCGAAGACGAGGCGGAATTCTCCCAGGAAGCGTTCGAAAGGGAGATGCGTGATGGGATGGGAGGCCAGGAAAGCTTGAGCCCATTGTAACGCCTTACTGCGGAGAGAGTTTACTATTAGTGAGATGCGAGCGTGGTCGGTTTGATAATACCTGGGGGCTTGCTGGAAAATTAGGTCACATTGTAATAGGAACCCTCCACAGGCAGAAACATCCCCGAAAAAAGGTTCCGGCTGTAGACGGACGTTTTCCGGGGTGAAAGGGGAAACGGAAGTGTCATTGTTGCCGGAAGCAGCGGAGGAAGCTCCGGTGGCGGGGTTAGTAGCTTGGCCGGTCAGTTCCATAAGAGATTGCGTTATGCCGTCGAGACGGCGGAATAATTCCTGCTGGGCAGAAGACATTTGCGTAAGAGCATCGGCTTGGCGATATAACAGGTTACCTTGGAAGGCAACGGCATGACGAAGCCCTTCCGGGTCAGCTGGGTCAGGCGTTTGGCCAGTTCGTTCTGTCATGATCCAGACGTGAGTTCGGAATGACCCAGAAGCTGAAACCCGGAAAGAGGCTCGGACTCAACGGTAAGTTAGAAGAGAATTTAATTTGGCTGAAACTTGACAGGCTTTTCCCTAGGTAGAGAGCGGGTGCAGGCTGGAGGTATCTTGGGGTGGAAATTCCTTGAGGTGGTTCTGCAGCGGAGGCGAGGCTTGAACCCAAACGAGCAGAGGCGGCTGGCTGGAGCTTTCTTGAGGTGGAAATTCCTTGAGGTGGTTCTGCAGCGGAGGCGAGGCTTGAACCCAAACGAGCAGAGGCGGCTGGCTGGAGGTTTCTTGAGGCGGCGTGACAGCAGCGTTGGAGGAAAGCGACCAGGTGAGGATCCAATAGGTTTTGTGTCCTGAGGCAGAGCGAGAGAGAACCATGAGCATGAGGCAAAGAGACGTGAGACATAAACATGAGCTGACCAGACTATGCACCATAGGAGGAACAACGAACTGGCACCGGCTGATGATCCAGGAGGAGTTTATGAAGGCAGGAGTAGATGAGGTAAGTGGATCCAGCTGGTCGCAATCAACCCAGGAAGGAGGGGGGAGGAGGGAGTAGCTGACAGGCCATGACATAACCAAATAAAAAAAAAAAAATATCCAAAGGTTTTTCCAACCACTGCATCAAACACTACAAAATCCAGTAGCCAATCCCCACAATTTTACAGAGGTTTAATTATGCAATAAGTAAGAAGACTTTCCACTTTGAAGGGCCTGCAGTTTGTTCCGCGCTTCCCCCAGTCAACTGTCATTGTGTCCTTAGGCAAGACATTTCACCCTTGTCTCCAGTGTGGCTCCACTGGGGTGTGAACGTGCATAAATGTCCTGGTGATGGTCAGAGTAGGCGCCAACTGGCAGCCATGCTTATGTTAGTCTGCCCCAGGGCAGGTGTGGCTACAACAGAATACCATTCCCACATATGAATGAGGAGTGAACGAAAAATGGACACATCCATTCCAGGCACTTTGAGTGTCTGGAAAAGTGCAGATAAATCCAGTCCATTATTATTATTATCATTTTATTATTTTAATATTATTATTATTATTATTATTATTATTATTATTATTATTATTATTATTATTATTATTATTATTATTATTATTATTTTAGTCCTGTGCCGTAGTTTGCCCACCCCACCTCTAGTCTTTTTGTCTGTGACTCCCTGTTTTCAATTCTTCTGTTCAGCGCTGGACGTGAAGCAAGACAGACAGATGGAAGTGAAACACTCACATTAAATGTATGGCAGAGCCAACTAATGTTATCCAGGAAAGAAGAGGAATGCTTTTTTGTGATTAACTTACTAATTGTAAGGCAAGTTGGCAAGGTGCATTGTGGGAGTTTTTTCCATTTTGTCAAGGTTTCATTTTTTGTTCAGTTTTTAACATTGTCTGACTTTACTAAGAGGAGTAGAGTTAACATCCCATATCAAAGAATGTGTGCTGTATAAAGAAATTACTTGAGCTTATTGGACAACAATGATGTGTTTTGACAATGGAAATGTGATTCTGTGTGGATTCTTTCAGCCTTGGTTCAGTGTTGATGAGGTTATGAGGCATTGGGATGAAGAAAGATTTCACTGAAGGCCTGGGCAAAAAATGCTAGACCGCCACTGGCAAATTGTGACTAATTGGAGTGTAAAACAAACCTGACTCTGAGGGTGCATTAATGTCCCACAACAGTTTAGCAAAATCAACACCAGGAAAAGGGGCTGTTATTTTGCTAGTCTCAGTTGTGCAATAGAAGTTCAGTTTTAATCAATAAAGTGGCTGATTTGAAATGTATGTATGTCTCATAGTTTCATAGTCAGATATAAACTGATGACAGATTTCTCCAGTGGCAGTGATAGAACATGTTATACGGGGGTGGGAGAGGGGCAGAAGTCTTTGGAAGGGGGCAAATGAGAACAGCAGAGTAGAAGGCCTTTACAAATGAAAATATCAAAAATAGATATTTTTTGAATTTTTGAATTGAAATGGTTTATTTCAAGCAATCAAGTAGAAACAATACACGCAATATAATCTTCAGTTATACATTCATACAGTAACTAATCAAACTTAGGATAATTAGACAAATTAATAAATATTGCTTGAAAGGGAGTGGAAGGAAGCAAACTTATATAATCCCACCCCGTTATACTATAACCATTTTATTACATGATTTATCAATATCCGGTTCCCAGTTTTTATCAGACAGAATTAAAAATCATAAGGTATCGATAAGGCACATGACAAAGATGAATTACTTAATTATTATGTTAAAAATCAAATAAAAATAACTTTTAGAAATCAACATGGCAAATGCAGATCAGTTATCTAAAATATATGCAGATTATGTTACTCATAAAAGTCATTCATATGATTAGAGCATAATACTATATCAGTAAAATAGACACAACACTGTTTCAGAGATTTTCATAGTAAACTTTCATCAAGTATCAAAAGTTAAAAACGTGCAAAATTATGTTACATTAGGAAAGATTTTTAAATCAATTTATCAATTTTTGAAGCAAGTGAAGTAATATCATTAAACATCGATCAATTTTACTATTTTCAATAAGTGATTAATCATTTGTTTTACTTTTTTTTTTTTAATTATGTTTTTCTTTTTTTTCTTCTTCTTCTTTTCTTTATATTTAATAAAGTAATGCTGTAAGGGAAAAAAATAAAAGGGTCCATAATCTGTCGATTGTCCAAGGTTGGCATTTCTTCTTCTGCTGAAAAACAGCTGTCCTTCTGGGTTCAAAACAGTTTCTAGTTCTCTTCGATGTTATGTCTGCAGACTTTAGATTCAGGTCCATATCCTTCTTCAGCTGATATACGCTCGGTGAAAGTGGAGGTCAAGTTGTCTGCAGGTCAGAAATCTCTGCTGTTGATTCAGGTGACGTCAGACGTATAGAGAAAGTGATGCGTCCAGGTGTCATATTTCTTGAAATTATTTGGTTCTTTGGTTTGTCACTCCATGTTGTTTCAGACAACCGTAAACAAGCACTTCTCAAAGTCCTTCATGGTGTTCACAACCAGAACCTTGGACCGGTCCGGTGGACCGAGTGGTTTGACGTAAATCCTGCAGCCAAGTGTTCTCAATCTGCTTCTGCTTCCTGAGAAGCCGTGCATGTTTGGAGATTTCAGCATTCCTTCTGGTCAGATGGTCGTTCAGATAAACAGCAGAACCTCTGAGGTTTTTACGTTGATTCATCAGAGCTAGCTTGTGTTTGTGATTCACAAACCTGATGAGGATCGCTGGTTTATCCGTCTCCTTTCTCCTGGGGAGCAGGTGGCAGGTCTCGATGGTATTGAGATCCAGGGAAATCCCTTTAGATGTGAGAAATGAATGTATTTGCTGATTCAGAGACTCTGCACCGCGCTCTGTATTAGCACTGCTAGCTACGCTAGTGCTAGCATTAGCATTGCTTGCTCCTGGTGTTAGCTTCGCTCCAGGTTTGATTGGTAATCCAGTGAGAATGACATTATTCATCCTTACTTGCTGTTCCACATCGTCCAGTCTTTTCTCCAGAATGTCGACCTGGTTTTCTCGTTGCTCGTTTTGAGCCCGAAATCTTCGGAACTCTTCCATCATTTCCATGAGTGGCGTTAGCTTAGCCGACACCTGATTCATAAAGCTTATCAGCGTTACTTGAATACTATCAAGAGCCTTTTTCAGGTCGTCATATTCCTGGGTTTTCTTAGGGGGCATGATCAGCTCTCTTTTTGGAGAATATCAACTTTTTAAGTAATTTAAAGATAGTTGTATCCGCAGAGAGGCACGCCACGCGCCCTGCCCGTAACCCGGAACCGGAAGTCCTTTCGAGTATTTCGATATTTCGAGTAGTTATTATTGTTAGTTATTAGAAAACAACAGTTATTTTAGCTTTGTCAGAGATTTTTCCTTTCAAATAGAAAAAAATACAAACAGACGACAGATCAAGTGCTTACTGTCTTTCCCTCCATATGCCAACCAGAGCATGTGTCTAGGGCTTAAACAGACAACTAATTCTTAAGTTAGCATAGCTGCTAGTTTGTGATGGACTCCTTATTTACGTATAGAGTTAATGGCCATAAATTAGTTTGAAATAAAACAAGACTTTTCTCACACTGGTTTAGGATTTGAGCTGTGGGCCAGAAACACAACTGACCCAGACAAGATCAGACCAACTCAGAACCATGCATCTTCATGCACAAATCCTATTCTTGGTTAGCTTCACAGCTTCCTCGTTGATATAGTTTGTGGATGACTTTTCCTGAGGTGCCAGTCCACTCTCCCCCCGACTGTCATGGCACAGAACAATAGACTCAGATGCTGGAACCCGGAAGAAGACACGGGGAAGCACTGGCGTAGGTAGCAAATGGATTTAATAAAGTAGTAGCTCTTAAGGCAGCAGGCTCTGGAGCATCCACAGCGAGGTGATGGGATTCTGTGACGTCACTGGTGGAGACGTCCGGGGAACGACGGAGACAGTAACAGCTCTTGATGGGAGGAGAAGCGGCAGAGGCTTGCGGCGTGACCAGAAGAAGGAGACAGGGAGAGGCTTCCAGAATGCAGCAGGACAGGCGACCACTCGTGACAGAGGGAACCATCAGGGGCAACGGAACTGGTGATGAGAACTGGTCCAGGAGCTCCTTAAATAGGCAGGTGGTGAAGATGAGTTGAGTGGTCGCAGCTGGGCTGAATCAGGGAACCAAGCAAAGAGGAAAGGGGGGGAGGAGTCTGACAGAGGCACCATGACACTGACATTTAAGATAAACAAACAAAAAACACAGTCACAAAGGATGTTATCCACACCCTCAGCTTTTCACACATAAAAACGTCCAAAGTTTGTCTTTTATTGTTGCTGTTCTTTAGGTGGTGTATTGCTAAAAGGAAGCCAGAAAGCAAGGCCAAACAGTCTTGTTCTTCTGGGAACCTTTTGTTTTCCTGTTCGACGATTAAAGTGGCGGTCCGGTACTCCTTAGAAGTCCGTTCGGGGTTTCTGGGGCCGTTGTTTCTTGTATCTGGTCCTTTGTGCAGGGAGTCCTGTCCAGGGTTTCTGACCGTCTTTCTTATTTTAGAGGAGCATTTCTGTGTTTTCTTCGAAGATTTATTGTTTTCGGTGTGTTGTGTTGCAAACTCGATTCAGTTTCTGAGCAGATAGTTTATATAGAGCAAATTGATAGTGCAGTAAACCGTCTATGAAAGCTCTGCTGCATCTGATCAGGCTTCCACTGAGACGATGTCGGTTATCAGGTTGTGGAAGCAGGGTTGAGATTTAGAGCCTCTTTCAGCTTCCTCTGACTCTCTGACCACTCACTCCCAAGATCCTCTGCCTTTGTCTTTTATGCCTTCTTTTTCCACAGCTGATGGAACTCTAATTAGAGGGCACACCTCTCCTCTCTGACCTGCACAGGTGAGTTTTATCAGGGAGATATGCAAACTGTCAGATTGCAACAACATGTTCCCCCACATTAAGCCAACCAAAGAGTAGTCACATGGGAAAAGCTATTAAACTAACTATGAAGCTCCGGTGCTTACTGATCAAATGAGACAGCCATCGCTGAGTTCTTTGGCAAGGCCAAGAGTCAGGGATCACGTCATATCTGAGCCTGGGGGTGTCCGTGTCCCTGTGGTGTGGGTTCTGGTCCTTGCCCTCAAGTGCCGGCCTTCTCTAAAATCCCAACTGTAGGTGAGCCTGGTCGGGCCATGTTTACAACACTGTTGTAATTGCCACCAATAACTCAAATAGTTAACATGTCTCTTCAATCTGGAATATTTCCAGAGGCCTTAGAAACTGCATTAAACTCATTAAACCCCTCCTGAAGAACAGCGGTCTTGATCCCACTGTACTGAATAATTACAGACCTATCGATAATCTGCCATTTTTAGGAAAAGTCCTTGAAAAAGTTGTCTTCCAACAGCTCACTGACTTTCTCTTATTAAACAATTCATTTGATGTTTTCCAGTCGGGTTTTAGGCCCCATCATAGCAGAGAAACTGCTCTTATCAAGGTAACCAATGACATTCGCCTGAACACTGATGATTGAAAAGTCTGTCTTAATCCCGCTAGACCTGAGCGCTGCCTTTGATACTGTTGATCATGGGATCCTTTTGCACAGACTCCAAGACTGGGTTGGCATCTCTGGATCTGCCCTAAGTTGGTTCAAGTCTTATCTAGAAGACAGGAAATACTTTGTTGAAATTGGGAGTTGTGTCTCAGACTACATGGGCTTGAATTGAGGGTGTACCCAAGGGATCGATCCTGGGACCCCTTCTGTTCAACCTCTACATGCTGCCACTAGGGCAGTTAATACGCAATAATAACATATCTTATCACAACTATGCAGATGATACTCAGATCTATGTGTCACTGACAACAGGTGAATATGGGCCGGTGGATTCACTCAGCCACTGCCTCCAACAGATCAATGCGTGGATGCAGAACAACTTTCTTTTTCTTTTTAAACTCAGACCCACAGAAACAAAGAGAAAGTGTCAGCAGCTACCTTCATTCTCTGTCTCTTAAACCCTCAAATCAAGTCAGAAATCTAGGGGTAATCATGGACTCTGACCTGAACTTCAACAGCCATATCAAGTCAGTAACATCAGCGGCATTTTACCATCTGAAAAACATGGCCAAAATCAAAAACATTATATCAAAGCCAGACCTGGAGATACTTATTCATGCATGTGTCTCCAGTAGGTTATACTACTGTAACGGCCGGCTCACTGGCCTCTCCAAACAAGCTGTAAAACAGCTTCAGTACATTCAGAATGCTGCTGCTCAAGTCCTGACCAAAACCAGGAAGTATGATCACATTAGTCCTGTGCTCAGGTCTCTGCACTGGCTCCCTGTACCTCAAAGAATAGACTTCAAAGCAGCTCTGCTTGTGTACAAGTCTCTCCATGGCCACGCACCAAAGTACATCTCTGACATGTTAGTGCCATATGAACCATCTCATACTTTGAGGACCTCAGGGTCCGGCCTCCTGTTGATTCCCAGAGTCAGAACTAAACAAGGGGAATCAGTGTTTCAATATTCTGCAGCTAATATCTGGAACAGCCTCCCTGAAGTCATAAGACAGGCCTCTTCTGTGTTCATTTTCAAATCTAGACTTAAAACATTTCTGTTTAGCCGTGTATATGACTGAAAGGTCCTATTTGCACTTTTCTTTCCTTCCTTTCTTTTTAAATCAATTTTCAATTTTTTGTCTTTTCTTTTAAAGTAAATTTTAAGTTGATTATTTATATGATGTATTGTGATTTTAAATGCATTTTTCTGTTTTGTGAAGCACCTTGAATTACTTTGTGTACGAATTGTACACGAATTTATACAAATCAACTTGCCTTGCCTGTGCCACTACTTTTGAACCCCCACCTCTCTTGGGTGTCTTTCTCCTGGGCAGGGGTGGCTGGCCCCTGCCTTGCTCTCTCCTTGTCCAACTGTGGCCTGGGAGGGTGGCTGCCTGGAGTGTGGGGCAGGTTTCCCTTGGGGGGCCTGGTCCATGCCTGGGGTCGGGGTGACAGTTTGAATTTTGCTGTGGGCAGGAGCGAGCAGCTCAAAACAAACACCGTGCGATTAGGGAGGTTGCCTTGCGACATAATGGAGAAGATGTCAATAGATGATGTAGAAAAGAGCCTCAAACAAGGTATTTACAGCAGCGGTCCAACCACTGGGCCGCAGACCGGTACCGGTCCGTGAGTCGTTTGGTACCGGGCCGCACATAAAAACTAAAATAACTTACATGAATTCCGTTTTATTTATTTCGGAATCTGAAAGATGTTTTATTTTTGAAAAATTGCCCGTTTCTCTGTTACATCCGTCTATGTAACTCTTGACGCGGGCCAATTCCCTCTTCTCGGTCACATGATAGGATACCGCTAAAATAAAACCCAGGAACTAGCAAAATGAATAAAAAACAACGTCTGGAAAGTTTCTTTGCCAAGTGGAAAAGGCCCAGCCTGGAGACAGAAGAGGAGCCTTCCACTTCCAAAAAGATAGCTACATTTAATAGACAGTATTAGGAGTCCTATTTGAAATACGGATTTATCCCAAAGGGAGATTCCCATTCACTATTCAGCATTGTGGTGAGTTTGATTTTCCATGCATGTTTCCAAGGCATGTTTAAACGTTATCATAGCGATTAGCGACCAGAGTGTTGCTGGCAGAGAGGACGTTGTCATGATGACGTCGTAGACGTAACTGACCCAGACGCTGAAACCCGGAAGTAACTCACGGTCCGAGAGGTAGGTTCAGAAGAGAGGGCGGCGGAACCAGCTTGAGGCAGGACGTGAGCTCCGAGGACGGCGGAGCGGCTTGAGGCGAGGCATGGACGCTGAGGACGGCGGAACCAGCTTGAGGCAGGACGTGAGCTCCGAGGACGGCGGAGCGGCTTGAGGCGAGGCATGGACGCTGAGGACGGCGGAACCAGCTTGAGGCAGGACGTGAACGCCAAGGACGGCGGAGCGGCTTGAGGCAAGGTGTGGATGCCGAGGACGGCGGAATCAGCTTGGAGAACGGTGGGGAGCTCAGGATGAGGACACCAGCTAGACCAGTGGAGCAGGAACCTGAAGGCAAATGCAGAGCGAGGTGAGTCAAGTAACTTAGCTTGGAATACAAGAACTAAAAGGCCAGACTTAAGCACTGGAGTGAGTAAAACGGACTGGCACTGGATACTGAAGAGTGAAGTCCTTAAGAAGGTGGGCAGGAGATGAGGTGATGCAGGTCAGCTGGTTCCAATCAGCAGGAGCAGGAGCAGCTGCGAGGGGGGAGGAGACTGACCGCAGCAAAGTGACAGTGCCCCCCCCTCAACGACCACCTCCAGGCTGTCCGGGACGGCGATCCGAGTGGGCCCGGAAAAAGTCGTCCAGGAGGGAACGGTCCAAAATCAAGGAGTGGGAGATCCAAGAACGCTCCTCCGGACCGTAACCCACCCAGTCCACCAAATACTGGAAGCCACGGCCCCGGCGGCGAATATCCAGGATCCGATCAACGGTGAAGGCAGGAGCGCCGTCGATGACCCAGAGGGCGGTGGGGAAGCGGACGATGGGCAAAGTGGACTCTCCTGGAAGGGCTTGATGTTGGAGATGTGGAATGAGGGATGTACCTTCAATGCCGCCGGGAGCCGCAGTCTGACGGCAGGTAGGATTGATGATTTTGTCAATAGTGTACGGACCGATATAGCGGGGCGCCAGTTTGCGGGAGGTACTGCAGGGGTATGTTCTTGGACGAGAGCCAAACTTTTTGCCCGAGTCGGTAAATGGGACCCACTCTCCTGCGCTGGTTGGCCATCCGACAATTACTGTCCCGAGAGCGTAGGAGAGCGGCCTTGGCCTGTTGCCAAACTCGTTGGATAAAAAAAGGGACATACCAGTGGCAGCAGAAGGATGGTTGTTATGGAAGTATTCTATCCAGATGAGAAACTTGGACCAACTGGAAGGATTTTGGGCTGTGAGACAACGGAGAGCAGCCTCCAACTCCTGATTCACTCGCTCAGCCTGACCATTCAACTGGGGGTGGTATCCAGAGGTTAGGCTGACGGTGGCACCTAGAGCAGAGCAGAACGACCGCCAAACCTGGGAGACAAACTGGGGACTCCGGTCAGAGACAATGTCCTTGGGTATCCCATGGTGTCGGAAGACTTGATGGACTAGGACCTTAGCCATCTCAGAGGCCGTGGGAAGCTTGGGCAGGGGAACAAACTGAACAGCCTTGGAAAACCGATCCACAATGGTGATTATGACTGTGTTACCTTGAGACGGTGGTAACCCAGTGACGAAGTCTAGGGCCAGGTGGGACAAGGGACGTTCGGCGATGGGCAGGGGATGAAGGAGACCGGCTGGAGGTGAGTTAGAGGACTTGGATCTGGCACACACCGTACAGGCGGCGACGAACTCCTTGATGTCAGATTCCATGGTGGGCCAGAAAAACCTGCGTCTTAGAAGATTGAGAGTATGGTGGACCTCCCATGGCAGGAAACTCGGGACATGTGCCCCCACACCAGGACATCGGAACGGAGAGAGGAGGGAACGTAAAGAGTGTTATCGGGGGAGGTGGATGGTCAGGTGCCTCGTCTTGGGCCTGCTGGACACGAGTCTCAATGTCCCAAGTGAGATTGCCGACAACGCATGTGGGGGAAATGATGGGAGCTGCCTCCTGTTGGTCGTGGGTGCTGAACATATGAGAGAGTGCATCAGGCTTAATATTACGACTACCGGGTCGATAAGTGATAGTGAAGGAGAAACGATCAAAGAAAAGGCACCAACGGGCCTGACGGGAGTTGAGGCGTTTTGCAGTGCGGAGATAAACGAGGTTCTTATGATCGGTCCTAACGATAAACGGATGTTCAGAGCCTTCTAGCCAGTGACACCACTCCTCTTAAGCGAGTTTAATGGCTAGGAGTTTGCGGTTACCGACGTCATAATTTTGTTCTGCGGGAGACAGTTTTCCGAGAGAAGAAGGCGCATGGCTTGAGTTTACCAGAGTGTTCTTCGCGTTGGGATAGGACGGCTCCAACCCCGGAGTCAGAGGCATCGACTTCCACAATGAATCAATGAATTGGCGTTGCGGGTCGGGTTGTATCAGGATAGGAGCGGTGACGAACATAGTTTTAAGTTTATCAAAAGCAGTTTGAGCTTCGTGACTCCACAGAAAAGGTTGATTAACAGAAGTGAGTCTGTTGAGGGGGGCGGTGAGACTACTGAAGCTCCGTATGAACCTACGGTAACAGGAGGACGGCGGAACCAGCTTGAGGCAGGACGTGAACGCAGAGGACGGTGGAGCGGCTTGAGGCAAGACGTGGACGCCGAGGACGGCGGGGAGCTCAGGATGAGGAAACCAGCGAGACCAGTGGAGAAGGAACCTGAAGGCAAATGCAGAGCGAGGTGAGTCAAGTAACTTAGCTTGGAATACAAGAACTAAAAGGCCAGACTTAAGCACCGGAGTGAGTACAACGGACTGGCACTGGATACTGAAGAGTGAAGTCCTTAAGAAGGTGGGCAGGAGATGAGGTGATGCAGGTCAGCTGGTTCCAATCAGCACGAGCAGGAGCAGCTGCGAGGGGGGAGGAGACTGACCGCAGCCATGTCATACTTCGTGTTTATTGTTATGTTTAGATAATACCACAGTTTTCATGCAGGTCATATCATTTCATTTTTTTTTCATTCATTTTCTATACCATTTGTTCTCTTTCCCGGCCACTTGGGCGAAGGCAAGTGATGCCCTGGACAGGTCGCCAGTCTGCCACAGGGTAGAATGTCCTCAATCACACACCCATTCACTCTCACACTCACACTCACACCTATGGACAATTTAGAGTTGCCTATGAAGCATGTTTTTGGAGGGTGGGAGGATGCGGGAGTCCCTGGAGAAAACACAGAAAGGTCCCCCATTGATGTCCCCAGCCGGGACTTGAACTGGGGCAAGTGCGCTAACCACTGCGCCACTGTGCAGCCCCATTTCATATCACTTTGTTGTATTGTTGTGTTGGTCATGTGCACGTTTGGTCTGCTGTCGGAGTTCCACAGGCTGAGGAACTCAGCTCTAATACAGTATGGTACAGCTGCAACAATAAGACAGCAGGAGAGCATTAAAGGAATTAAAACCAAACACAGCCATCATAAAATTTGTCTCTATGCAGATGACATATTATTTTTTTTTAATAATTCACGTTCTGTAAATGAAACAGCAACAATCCTTAAGGAATTCTCCTCCATATCAGACTACTCCATTGATTGGAATAAGTCTGTTTTATTACCACTTAACAGTAATGTGGACAAAGACTAACGATACCAATCAAATCAGGCAATATCAAATATCTAGGTATCTATTTTTCCCCCAAATTATCAGAACTGGTGCAGCTAAACCACACCCCATTACTGAAAAGCATACAAGACGATCTAACACGCTGGGTTAACCTGCCTCTGTCCCTTATGGGGAAGGTAGCCTCGGTCAAAATAAAAATCTTACCTAAAGTTAATTATCTCTTCTCAATGATCCCCACACAACCACCACTAAAATGGTTCAAAACATTAGACTCATCCATATCAGGCTTTTTATGGAACAATAAATGTGCAAGAATCAGTCTAAAAACTTTAAAATCTGCAAAAAGCTGTGAAGGCTTGGAATTACCTAACTTGCACAAATACTTTCTTGCAAATAGATTACAATACATCTTAAAATGGTTAAAAAATAATCCAGAAACCAACTAATGGTTAGACTTGGAACAGGTGTTATGTGGAAAGATCAACCTGTCAGATCTACTGTTTATTAGCCAAACAGTTAAAAAACAGGACTATTTCCAAAGTATTAATATAAACGCAACTTTAACAGCCCAGTGGGACCTTCTCAAAATATCAAAATCATCAATTCAACCAAGCAAAATCACACCCATCTGGAACAACCTTATAAATAAAAAAATGTTACACTTTCCAGCTTGGCAAACTGGAGGCGTAACACTACTAGAGCACTTAATTATTGATAAAAGATTCATAACACCCCAGGAACTTCAAGAGAAACATGGAATAAATAACTTCTTGGAATATCAGCAACTTAAATCTATTATTACAAAAAAGTTTATATACAGAAACAACGATCTAAAACTACCAGAAGTAGTTACCTCTCCTAAAAAGTTTTCAATGAGTAAAACTCTCTCCAAAATATGTAAACTCTTATGCAATTTAGATAATAATATTTCACTTCCGATAACAAAATGGGATGCAGATTTGAGCATCAGCACAGATGAAAGCTTCTGGTTAGAACTTTGTCTGAACACCTTTCAACCGACAAAAAGTCCAAATTTGCAGCTAATCCATTTCAAAACTCTTCACAGAATTTACTACACAGGACAGAGGATGTTTAAGATGGGTCTCAGTAACTCAGACATTTGTCAGCACTGTGACAGTAATGTTCCTGACAGTTACATGCATGCACTCTGGTTCTGCACACCTGTCCAGGCTCTCTGGTAGCAGGTATGTGCCGATCTATGAGTCTGGCTTAAGGTTTCAATCACGGCTTCACTTTGCGTGCTTGGTGACATGAGTGCCATCAATTTAGATTAGATTAGTATCTATCATTTTCATAACTCTGTGTATGGCTAAAAAAACAATTTTAATAAACTGGACAAACAAGAAAAATGTTAATGTAAGTCAATACAGAAAAATGCTGTTTGACCATATCAACTTGGAGAAAATGGCAGCCCAGAGTTCAAGTAACTTTGAAATAATCTCTCTGGTGTCCCATAGCTAGCTCCATGACTTAGAGGGTGGGGTGCCTGGTCGTCGCTGTTCCTTATCTTACTGCCGTGGTTCGGGGGGGTCGCAGCCTTCCGGTGATTCCGTTCGGGTCTGGTGCCTGGTTGAGGTGGGCGGGGGCGCTGCGCGGTCTTCCGGGCTCAGGTGTGGGGATGTATGGTGGGTGAGTGGTGGTCTGGCTTGGCTTGGGGGGCGGTCTCCTTGTCTGTGTTAGGGGGGGTTGGCAGGGGGCCCTGCTCGGTGGGGGTGGGGGTGGGGGTTCAGGTGCTACACCTGGGGCTGGGATCGGCCCTTCCCTGGCTCTGGGACGGGGCAACCCTCTTGGGGCCCGAGGTCACTCTGAGTGACATCCGCCCGGGCTGCGGAGTATGGGTGGTGCAGGGCGGGGGCTTGTTGGCCCTGTCCTGTGGGGGGGGGCACCATCGGTACCGGACCCTGGAGACTTGACAGGTCGGGGTCTCCGCTGAGGCAATCGGCTGTAGCCCCGGCCGGTTGGCTGCCTCGGTCCCGTTGAGGCCTGACCAGAGCTCTCCCAGGGGTGGCGCCTGGGGGCGGGGGCCTGGGCTTGCTCCGGGGGGGGGGGGGGGCGCTTTCTGGCTCCTCTCTCTCTGTGTGGGGTGGGTGGTGTGGGGACTGGGGGGGGGTCTGCGCCTCAGGGGATGGGACCCCTGGGCTGGGGGGGGGGGCTGGGCCCTATGCCGGGTGAGGCTGGGGAATGGCTGTTTGACACCGAGGGACAGTCTATCAGCTGTCCCTGACTTACCCCCTTCCTCATATAATCTCATATTAGGGTGATGGGGGTGGGGGGTTTCGCCTGTTTGTACCTTGGGGGGAGGCGCTACTTGGCAGTGGTCTGCCTCCCATGGTCGCCGTATGGAATGGGCTCCCCCTCTCTCGGTTTTATTTGCACCATAGGCATGTATGGCCCTTGGTAGGGGGGTTGCTTGGACATCACTGCCAGCAAGCAGCAGATGTCCTCCTAGTGCCCTACCCGCCAATTTTAACTGCACCTTAGACATTTAGGGCCCCTTGGTGGGGAGGGTGATGGGACATCACTGTGAGTAATCAGCAGATGTCCCCTCAGTGCCCTACCCGCCAATTTTAACTGCACCCCCTTAGTACACACACCCTTTACTCCTCCAAATATACAGTGAGGTCAATAAGTATTTGATCACCCTGTGGTTTAGCAAGTTCTCCCACTTAGAAAAAATGGAAGGGTCTAAAATTTTTATCATAGTTGCATTTCCACAGTGAGAGACAGAATCTGAAGAAACATTCAGAAATCAATTTTTTTTAAACAATTTATTTGTATATTACTGTAACAAATAAGTATTTGATCATTTGAGTTAAACAACAAAATCAATGCTGGAATATATACTCAGAGTTTTGCGGGTGCGGGCGGGAGTGGACAGACATATTGCGGGTGCGGGCAGTAATGGTCAGAAATTTGGAGCGGGATGAAGAAAAGGCTCTAGCCAGGGCTCTAGGCCACAGGGGGGTGCTGTCTAGCATCAGCTCTGATTAGATGATGTGTAAATGTCTATGGATGGTGGACTTCCATATCAAGTGCCACCGGCCGCCAGCCACCTGGTTGTCCAGGGGTATATAAAAAGCAGGCTAATTTGCACCACCGGTCATTGCAACTCAGAATCTTCTTCTTTTCCCTTGTTGTTAGCATTGCTCTTCTTCTATGAGTAGTGCAGTAAGAATAATGTTCTGTCTTTTTCTGTATTCTACTAAGCATCAACCGCAGTTCATCAACACTCATGTCACTGAGTCCCTGTAGTGCTATCAATATCATGATGAGTTTTGGGCAGCATCAATGCTGCGGTGGCTAGGATTTCATGGTCGACGTCAGGCCAGTACTTGGCGCCTGGCCCATGTCAACAGCTGTCGTCAAGTGCTTGCACTGCTAAACTACAATAATCGGACAGTGGCATTGGGAAAGCAGCACAGTGGCAGTCAGAAATTGGCCAATCATCAGACGATTGTGATGCTGCCTTCCTGTCACTGAACTGCCCACTGCATGGTCCTAAATTGTGCCCGGGCGACCACTGACCGATGTAAAAAAAAATTGTCCGGTTGCTGTCAAATTTTACATTTTTAATTCAATTTAATGCGGTTCAATTTTTTGAGCTTTTAAAAGTATAATTATGTTCATTCCTCTCAAAAAGAAACCCCAAAGCTGTATATTGATCCATTCACAAATTTCTGAGAATTCCTTTAAAAACCCGCGCTCTTAGCACCAGCCCCTCCCAACCCACAATAAAGAGTGGGTTCTCACAAGATGATGTAGACAAGTGAGAACAGCCCCTTCCAGAGAGAGTCTGCACTGCCAGCAGGCTAAAACACAGACCCACTTTTTCAGCGGAGCTAGCGATGATTGACAAAAATGCTTTCTTTTACATGCATAATATGTACATTCGACTCTAGGTTGATGTCATGAAATGGATGGCACCTACACGGAGCAAAAGCTGGTGCCTCAGAGATTAAGTCGTCTCATTTCTGGGTAGGAAGATAGCTCGTGAAAATAACTGATATTTAATAAAAAATGTTTTATTTATTACTATTATTATTTATTTATTATCATACACATGAATATTGTTAGATGTGTTAGTGTTAGGTGTGACTGTGAGAGTGCATGGGTGTGTGATTGTGGCCCTGCGACAGACTGGCGATCTGTCCATGGTGTTCCCTACCTTTCAGTTTCAGTTTTCGTTTATTTCAAACACAAAACAAATGAGAAAGTCAACACACAGTGGTTTAAAAGACATAAAATGATACAGAAAAGGAGTGGGTTGAAGAGAAGATCTTGTCTGCTCCCACCCTTTTTTTACAAAACCTTATGATGTGCGTATTCAATACGTGTATTGCTATTTACAAATAGTTAAAAAACATTCACAATACAATTCTGCATGGCAACTGTGCTAAAGAGACATTTTTTGTCTCAATTTGTCTCACAATTTTGAAAAAGCAAAAAAACATAGTTGGTTATTCATGTGTTCTCTGTCAATTTCAAAGAAATTCAAATGTCAAATTCTTCCCTAAAATAAAATTATTTCTCTTTTACATTGGTGGATATGTTTCCAAACACTTGTAAAGAAAATGGAAACACATGAAACCTGTCAAAAAAGAAAAAGAAGCAAAAAAAGTTAAACCACAACAGAGTTTAGTATGGCTTTAGTAATTATTTATCCTTTTGACACTGAAGGACTTTTTATTTGTCATATATTACAAATGTTTCTACAAAGCCTATTTTATTGTACTCAACCTGGTGTGAAATTAGTTGTTGGTCCAACATCAGTTTAATAATTGCTAACACGTGGTTAAGTATATATGTGTATGGGCTTTAATAAGTTGGCTTTCTTGTTTTATTTTATTATATGTCAGAGCTTTGAGTCTTCCATGTGCTCCTATGTCGATCTGAGAAAAGTGTTTGTAAATGTAATCATGTTAAGAAAAAAGCTGACACTTCAGTTTAACACACAAAAAGGAAACACGGGAAAAATTGTTTAGAAAAATGATATATGTTCTTCATATATCATGGGGGGACACAAGGACAGGTATGGAAAAAAGTGAACTTTTCAGCTCAGACTGAGGTTTTGACAGCTGAGATGATATGTGAACTAGAGAGACAGAGAGAATGACATGGAGGTGAAGAGGAAGAGAGCAGAAAACAGAAATAGCTGAAGCCCTTTATTATCACCTCCACCTGTCTGCCTTTCGCACCTCTAATTACTTCTGCAAATAGCACAAAATGAGGAGAGTATGTAAGTGCGCAGGGGTTCATTCTCGTGTGTTTGTGTACTGAATGTTTCTAATTCTTCTCCCACCATTTCTTGCCTGGCTTTACAAGTTTTAAACATGATTTACATATTTAAAAGTGTCTTGTAAAGGCTGCGTGTCGAGTCCTTGCGCTCCAGAACTTTTGCTTCATTATTGTGTGTATGTGTGCACAGATTATACGTCTGCTGTTAACCACCTGGAAAGAGGCGGCCTGGTGAGAGGAGCTTAAGGAGAATCTAATCCTTGCCTTAATGTGACAGCAGCATTTCTGTGAAAACACCATCATTATTAAACTGTTGAGCATTTTGGTGCAAGTTAGAGCAGGCCTCAGACGCACACACTCACATCCTCTTGACAGCAAGCGTTGTGCGGGAGGACACAGCAAGGCTGGCTCCGAGTGTCGGCTTAAGCGCGCTGAGCATCCGATGTAGGTCAGGAGTATTGCAAAGTGCGCCTCAGACTCTTCTCTGACTTGTGCTTGAAACCAAATTCTACCAGAGGGATTATGCAGAGACAGCTTCAAACCACCCCTCACTCACACACACACACACAAATGTCCAACAGCACACTAACTTGTTAAGAGCTTTTTTGAATCTAGGTCAGCCAAGAGGTGGAAATATTGTTAACCTTTACTATCTACAGCATACTCTACCTATGAAGGCAAAGAAAAACACAGAACGGCCCTGCCTTCATCTACTATGCAAGTATTTTAGTCATCTCAGTTTCACTGCTTTGGCTGAACTTGACTTCTACCACTTGGCCTTAAACCTCTTAGCCTAAAAAAAAAGAGTGTTAGGAGTTAGGGCAAGAAGTGTGCAAAATCAGAACAGCACCAGGAAGTACTAACTGGACTAATAAAGATGTATTAACCCAAAATTAAGACAATTTATATAGTCCCAAATAGTAAAACTTGATCATGTGAATAACAGAAATTCCCACCATGGGCTGCAATGGCAGCTTGACGGCGACATCTTAAGCTATGTTAATAGACAACATGTTTATACCGCCTTCGAGAAATTAATAGTTGCAGTTTGGGCCCGGCTGGAATTATATGCCACCATTCATTCATTTTCTTAACCGTTTTTCCCTTTCGGGGTCACGGGGCTGCCGGAGCCTATCCCGGCCACTTGTGGGCGAAGGCAGGGGACAATCTGGACAGGTCGCCAGGCTGTCGCAGGGTATATGCTACCATGTCTTTTATATATCGGAATAGAGCTGTAAAACAAAAAGCCTGGAGCGAGATTTGCAACACTTCGACGCAGGCCACGACAGGCACCACAGCTTGGAACAGCAGCAGAGACAATAGAGGTGGAAAACGTCGTCCACACGTACTCAGTGTCACCAAATTCCCTCGGTACCTGTTTAAAGCTCTCCCGGAATTGGGAGTTTAAGACCTCCCGGAGGGCTCAGCCAGACTTTTCCTGTACCCCTTCGAGAGACACCAAGAAGGCAGGGTACTTCAAACTGCTGGTTGGCCCACCTGTCCCCCACCCAAAGGCAAAGGGACATGAACACCACCTTTCATCATGCGCAGTTCCAGAATGGTAGACAGTCAAACCCCTCTCAAGGGAGTGAGTTTCAGAGCCCAGGCTGTGTGTGGAAGTGAGCCCAACTGTATCTAGCCAGTACCTCTCAACCACTCGCACAAGCTCAGGCTCCTTCCCTCCCAGAGAGGTGATATTCAATGTCCCAAAAGCCAAGTTCCATGACCGAGGCACCCGCCTTCAACTACCACCCAAACCACATTGCACTGGCACCTTTTGAGCTACTGGAGAGTGTTCCCACGTCGTTCTTTCGGGCTGGACTCGCTCCACGTTATTACTCACAACAGAGTTCCAAAAAATTTGATAGATTCCAATGAAATTAAAAAAAAAAAAGAAAAAGAAAAAGAAAAAGAAAAAAGAAATAAACAAATAAATAACGTTGTTGAATTTCAATTCAATTTTATTTGTATAGCCCAAATTCACAACAACAATCCTCTCAATGGGGTTCGTATAGGCGATGTACCAGAACTCATAGAGAAGAACTAACTTATCTAACTCTACAACTACATATTTAAAGTCCAGCAGACGAGCTTCATCCAGATGGAGTTGGGGGAACGGCCGGGGGCGCGAGTCGAGCCGGAGACAGGATTCACAGTCGGGTGTAGGAGTAGGAGCAGAGACGAGGTACAAGGCCAGGTACAGGAGCACGGACGAGCCAACTGGAATCTGGAAGCACTCCCCAGGAGGAGAGTGGGAAAGAGGGATAGTACATGAATCGCACTGCACCAAAAAGAGGCATTGAGAAATAAATGATGAATAATAATCAAGAATAGAGAAGAAAAGCATGTAGATGAGAAAATAGGACAGAACCCCAGTGCACCATAGTTACCCCAGCTTCGAACTTCTAGCAGCTAACAACAAATTGTTATTTTTATTAAGTTTAATTTAAACACATTAACAGTAAGTTAAATAATCTCTGGATACTAACTAGTCTGATAATAAGCCTGTCCAAAGAGGAATGTTTTCTGTCTAACTTTGAATGTAGAAACTGTGTCGTCCTCTCTTACATGAGCTTGGAGTTTATTCCATAAAACAGGGGGCTTGGTGGCTAAACACTCTACCTCCAACTGTACTTTTACTAATTCTAGGAACCACAAGCAGTCCTGAATTTTGCGAGCAACAACGTATTCTGTTTGGGTGGTAAGGGACTATGAGGTCCTTAATATGGGATACCATGTAAGGCCTTATAGGTAATCAGGAAGATTTTGAACTTGATTCTAGAATCAATTTGGAGCCAGTGACGTGAAACTTACACAGGAAGTGATGTGATCTCTTCTGCTAGTTCCTGCTAACAATCTAGCTGCTGCATTCTGAACAAGCTGGAGACTTCTTAAGGAACTCTTAGGACACGCTGCTAACATAGAGTTACAGTAATCCAGCCTAGATGTAACAAACGCATGGATGAGTTTTCCAGCATCACTCTTAGAAAGTATATTTCTGATCTTGGCAATATTCCGCAGGTGAAAAACGGCAGTTCTACACGCCTGAGATATGTGAGCCTTAAATGATAAATCCTGGTCAAATAAAACCCCAAGGTTTCTAACTGTGGAAGTGGGGGCTATACTCACGCCATCTCTGATGCAGGCATTCAGTTTCTCAATATGGTCATTTTGGTCAGGTTTCATGGATAAATACAACTGTGTATGGTGGGAGGAAGAAGGTCGGAGTCCCCAGAGAAAACCCATGCAGGCACAGGGAGAACATGCTCCACACATTGATGTTCAAGTCCCCCAGCCGGGACTTGAACCAGGGCCTTCCTGCTGTGAGCAAGAACGCTAACCACTGCATCACCGTGCAGCTGATCCAATTGTCACTTGGATATTTAAAATAATAATGTCACTTATGATTAAAACAAATCCAACCTAAATTCCCCTCACAAGTGGAGTATCATCTCATAGAAGACATGTTACCTTTACCAGTATGCATGTTTTCTCTGCAGGCCTCTTTGCAGTACATATCTTGTGGTGTCAGAAAGACGTATGACTTTGATGCAGGTGTTTCCTGACCTCCTTTTCTTAGCAGAGCAACTGCTTTCTACAGTTATTAGAGCAGGAAAGTCCAAAACGCTTACAAATTAACAAACGCATAAAAATGAAAGGATATGTGGAAAAAAAAAATCCAAAATATTTAAACTATTTTTGTAGTAAACTATTGATACGTTTTTAATGGCATTTGATCTGAAGTGTAGGGTTCATTTTTCTTGCTAGGGGGTGAGGCAGCATAAACTTTATATTTAACATGATTTAATAAAGTTCCACTTCCTCTATGAAGACATGCATTTTAAATCAATAAAACAGTCATTGCAAAACAAAAAATGGTTAAAATATTTAGTTTAACAATGACCACCGTCCATGTAATAATATGTGATATGTAAGGACATCAGCACATTGATTTTCTGAGAAAATTAATGTTTGCTTCAATGGGGACTTGGAAAGTGGTTGCTTTATCTTCCATAAGAAAAATAATTAATAGCTGAATCTCAAAGGCAACAAAAGCGCAGTACAAAGGTGTCTTTTATCAAGTTATTTGGACCAATTGTCTACAACTCAAAGGTTTGGACCTGTTTCTTTTTGCAGAAAAAAGCCAATGAGACCATAATAGACCACAATAATAATGCATAATATTCAGCAACCGACTGTCCAATGTTTTGAGGATGCAGCTAACAAAGTTGCTCAAACGGTGAATGCAGGTTTATATTATATTAAGACAATACCAGTTTTAGTGACCGTTTTTTGGTTGCGACATTACGAGCCGACCATGTCTTACCCAGAAGGAGAATCTCAGGCCAGAGGCTTACAAATGCCATCAGCTGAGCTGTTGTCGTTCATGGTTCCAGATGTGCCTTGGTCCATGTCAGGCATACAACAAAAGCAACCCTCTCTTCCCTCAACCCCCTCATCCCAACAAGTCTGGCTGGGCTCACCTGAACTGTTTGATGGTATACTGGTGAGGACTGCCAGCATTTCTCTCTTCATGCCGGCTCCATTTTGAGTATAATCCAAGAGAGTTCCCCTCCAAGCAGAGCAAAGTGCCCTTTTTTGCTCTGATTGTCCTGATGGGCCAGGCAAGACGCTGAGGTTTGGCAAAGTGGGACAGAGGAGTTGAGCTCTGGGGTTCATACGAAGCTTTTACCACTCATCTGCTCACAGAGCTGCTGATGCGGAGCTCCTCAGACTCTGGCCCGTAGTGTCGCAGGTTACACTTTGGAGTTCTGGACTTTGGCTGCCAGCGCTCACTGGCTGGATGAGACGCTGGTGGATATTTTTATTCAGGGTCCCTCACTCAAAGATGAGCTGGCAGCAAGAGAAGTTCCAGAGGAGCTGGAGAGGCTGATCGATCTGGCTGTCCACATCGATCGGCGATTGAGGGAACAAGGGCGAGAAGAATGCCGCTCTACAGATTTTTCCAATGTTGCCCGTGTGTTCTCCTCCGATGTAATCTACTACTACTAATCCGATGTGTGAATTCTACTTCCTCTTCGGACTGGGTGTAGCTGTGATCAGGATGTCTTTCTCCTGCTGGGTGAAGGAGGCGCATGGGAGCGAGGCTGTGTTTGTACTGTGGACACCCCGGTCATTTTCTTTCCAACTGTCCCGATTTCTCCAGGTCCAGGAGAAACCTGGTAAGTTGTATTTCTTCTTTTTCCGCACCCTCAAGGCCACAGACGAAGCTCCTGGTGTTGCATGGACAGCTTCAGGAGGAATTTGAGACTTTAATAGATTCAGGCTCTGATGGAGATCTCATTTCTCAAGCAGCGGTGAGCAAATTGACCAGTCCTGTTGAACCTTTGAAATTACCCTTATACGTAATTGTCTCCCCAATGGCGGAAATCCCTGCTTGCACCGTACCTGTTAAAGTGAGTGTCTCGGGTAATCACACTGAGCCTATGAGTTTTTATGTTGTAGCTACTATGACTCCTTTTTTTATTTTGTGTTATATGTGGCTTTGGAGAGACACTCCTCATATTGACTGGGTCTCAGTGTTGTCTTGCAGTCCTTTTTGTTTTATGAACTGTTTTAATGCAGCTGTCCTATTCCTAATCAAGGCTCACATCCCTCAGAACCTCTAGATGTCAGTAATGTTTCTTCAGTCTATCATGATTTAAGTAGCTGCTGTTACATGTGCAAAATATCTTTGGCGAAGGCCCGCAGCACCTTCCCAGGAACCCCATCAGGTCCAGCTGCTTTCCTGGGGCTTACCCTGCTGAACATCCATGTCACGTCCTCTGCCTCCACAGTCAGTGGTTTGGAGCAGAGTGAGGATAAGGTGATGGGATTTCAGACTGCAGTGGTGTGGTCTCGAAGCGAGAGTAGAACAGTGTTTAGCTCTTCTGCTAGTGCAGCGCTGGAGTGCGCCTCTGTGCTGGTCTGTCCCCCGAAGTTGGTCAGCTGTTGTAGTCTCTGCCACACCTGCCGAGGGTTGTTGTTGGAGAGGTGGTCCTCTATTTTCCTTTTGTAATCCAACTTGGATGCGTCTCCTCACTTTCACTTCCGTGGCAGTCCCCATACAGAAAGTGATGTATTCCATCACGGCCTCTGTAAATAATGTCAGGTCCTGCTGTTCAAAAATACTCCAGTCAGTGTGTTCAAAGCAGTCCTGGAGCTGGAAGAGCGCATCCACGGGCCAAGTTGTGATGGTCTGGATGAGTGAGGTTGTGCTTCTTCTCAGATGTGTGTAAGCAGGGGTTAAGAGCAGAGAGAGGTGATCTGACTGGCCTAGATGTGGAAGCTGAGTGGCCCTGTATACATGGTTAATGTTTGTGTAAACACAATCTTAAGTATTATTCCCTTTGGTTGGACACTTTGGTTGGACACCAACATGTTGGTAGAAGTTAGACAGGACAGACTTCAGGTTTGCCTGATTAAAGTCGCCAGCTAGTATGTGTAAATTGTCAGGGTGAATTCTCTCTAGTCTTTGTAGTGTGTCTGATAGCAATGAGAGCTATGCTAGCGTTAGCATGGGGTGGTATAGCACGGCTGTTAGCTCTCCGGGTAGGCAGAATGAAGGGCATTTAACGGAAAGGGATTCTAAGTCTGGTGAACAATGTTTGTGGATAATTAGGCTATTTTTTGACCAGTTACTATGTACATACACCCACAGGCCTCCCCCTCTGCTCTTACCCGAGCCATCTTTGTTCCGGTCACTGCGCTACAACGCAGATTCAGGAAAACTGAAAAAGAAATGTTGTACACCCAGTTCAGTCTCATACAGTCAGTATGAGGTCTGTGAAAAAAATGTCTATTACTGTCTAACATTTAAATATTGTCTGACATTAAACTAGTATGTGGCCTGAAAAGGAGACCACTGTTTTAGACGTTTAATCCAAAAAAACCTATTATTGTTACTTACCATAACTTTTTTTGAATCTTGAAATATTTTTGGACTTTTTGTCCTCGTGAGTTTCAAATGGATGTCCCAGATTTGATTTTGTTTAAAGAGGCTCATGTTTTAGGCTGAATGTATATCCTACCTTTCTGCAAATCCCTCATGAGGAATAACTGGCTTGAACAAAACATTTTGTTAAACTCAGGTAGATAAAATCAACTATCTGAGATACCATTTGGCTGTTCTTCTTTGCCTTCCGGCTGCTCCGTTTAGAAGTCACCACAGTTAATCTTCCTCCTCCATCTTATCCAATCCTCTGCATCCTCCTCGCTCACATCCAAGTCCCTTGTGAGATAATATCAGACAATTATCCAATATTTATGCAGTTTCTAAAGTTTGAACTATTACTGGTACTTCATCAGCAACAACTTCAAATATAAATATTTGTATAGCTTATTTTATTTTTTTGCAAAAAAGTCGTTGTGATCCAAATTATACCTCTAAAGTTTACTATCAAATATCTGGTTGCATTGTTCAGACTTAGCAAACTCAAGTATGGCCTAATAATACAAGAATCAGGACTGAACAATCAACTTTTGCCAATTGTTCTTGCAAACAGGCTAAGCTGAATCATTAGAAACATAATAATTTGGCCAATGTTATGGGGGGGAAAAAACAAATAATTACCTCAAATTAATTAAACCTGCACATTGTCTTTTGTGTTAGATTGGCGCTACAACAGTGAAAGATAAGCTACTCTGTTGACTCGTGCAAATTGAAGACACTTGAGGCCTTTCTTCTAATTATACTAATTGAGTTCTAAATCTGACAAGCAGCAAGTCTTGTCCTTACAAGCTTTTCCTTCCTAGGCTTTCTGCACAAATGTGCAGGTTTGCAGTGGTCATAAAGTGCTTCATCCTAATGTTTTGGAGGAAAGAGTGATGGAGATAAAAAAAGACATTTTCTGAAGATTTTTTTATTTTGATTTGAAATGGTTTATTTCAAGCAATCAAATAAGGATAATAAACAAACACAAACATTACAAACATCAGTTGTACATTCATACAATGACGAATCAAACTTAGGATAATTAGACATATTAATAAATATTGCTTGAAAAGGAGTGGAAGGAAGCGAATTTATATAATCCCACCCCTGTTCTACTGTCACCATTTTATTACATGATTTATCAATATCCGGTTCATAACTTTTATCAGAAAGAATTGAATCCTGAAATATCAATAAAGCACATGACATATAAATTACTTAATTATTATGTAAAAAATAACTTTTAGAAATCAACATGGCAAATGCAGATCATTTATCCAAAATATGTGCAAATTATAGTCCTTAGAAAAGTCTTTTATATGATTAAAAAAATACTATATCAGTAAAATAGACATAACACTGTTTCAGACAATTTCATAGAAACATTTGATCAAGTATCTAAAGTTAAAAATATGTGCAAAATCATGTTACATTAGGAAAAAAATCATGAATCAATTAATCCATTTTTGGAGCAAGTGAAGTAATATAATAAAAAGTCAATCAATGTAACCATTTTCAATAATTGAATAATCATTTATTTTATAATTTTTTTGTATTTTTTATGTATTTTCTTATTTATTTATTTTTATAATAAGGTAATGCTGTGAAGTAAAATAAAAAAAGGGTCCATAATCTTTCAAATAACCAAGGTTGGTATTCCTTCTTCTGTTGATTAACAGCCATTCTTTTAGGTTTGAAAGAGTTTCTAGCTCTCTTCACTTTTATGTCTGCAGACATTAGATTCAGGTCCATATCCTTCTTCAGCTGATATCAGCTGCGGTGTAAGTTGAGGTCAAGTTGTCTGCAGGTCAGAGCTTTGCTGAGAATCAGGTTGCGTCAGACTTTTGGAGAAAGCAATGAATCCAGGCGTCATATTTCTTGAAGATACTTGGCTCTTTGATTTATTACTGCATGTTGGTTCAGACATCCGTGATCAAACACTTCTCAAAGTCCTTCATGGTGTTCACAACCAGAACCTTGGACCGGTCCGGTGGACCGAAACACAACCAACGAGGTAAGTAAAATTAAAGTAAAACTAAAGTCAGCATGTAAAGTTAGTATGCTCTAATAAGTACAAACTTAGTAAATAATGCTATATATAAAAAATAAGCCTCAATATTTACAACTTTCTGAACAACCAACTATATAACATGTCTCTTTACTTGAATTGCCACTCAAAGGGCTGGATGACTCACGATGATGACAGAGCACATTGCCATAGAACATCCTCCATTATATTTTACAGCAGACAACTTCCTGTCGCCTCATTTCCTGACTACAGGTAGAATACTATCAGCATAAGAACTGCGCCCTCTAGAGGCCTGGAAGTATTAAATAAATAACTGATCCAATACACTCCCCGCCTGGCATTATATTAAGAATGTCACAACAACATATCTAAATGAACTAGTCTCTTGCAGATAGAAGGAGGATACACTCCGAGATGGGTCTGGTAAAAGTCTTAGTAGTCTGGTTGTGGGCAATCTTTACCTCCACCTTTCTGACCACTCCATCTTTGCTTGGAAAGGACTTTACAATTACTCCAGTGGGCCATTCACTTCTTCTTGTTTGCTTGTCTTTTAAAAGAACAATGTCCCCTTCATTCAAGTTTGGCCTCTTAACTTGCCACTTTTGACGACTCTGAAGTAAGTTGAGGTACTCCTTTTGCCATCGTGTCCAGAAGGTGTCAGCAAGAACTTGAACCCTCTTCCACTGACATTTAAACATGTCCGTTTTTGAGAAGTCTCCTGCAGGAGGTGGAACAGCACCAACATTTTGGGTGAGGAGTGTTGATGGGGTAAGGATCAGTGGAGCCTCTGGGTCAGACAAGACAGGCACTAGTGGTCTGGCATTAATAATTGCTGTAACTTCAGCCATCAGTGTTGTCAGAACCTCGTGAGTCAGTTCAGGATGTCTTGCCTGCAGAAGCATCGAGTCCAGGATGCGCCGTGCAATGCCTATCATGCGCTCCCATGTGCCACCCATATGAGATGCATGTGGCGGGTTAAACACCCAGGTACATTTTTGACTGAGTAAGTATTTGTCCACACTCATCTCACCCGACTTCAGAGGATCCAGCTTTAATTCCTTGGATGCACCAATGAAATTGGTTCCACAGTCAGACCTCAACTGCTTTGCAGGACCTCTAACTGCAAAAAATCTGCGAAGTGCATTGATGAAACTAGAAGAGCTCATAGTCTCAATTGCCATGCATGTAAAAAGAACCGCCCATCTCTTACTGTTCGCATGACCTCCTTTAGTAAGGCGTGCTGTGACCTCTCAAGGTCCGAAAACGTCAAGGCCAACATAAGAAAATGGAGGATCAGTCTGTAGGCGTTCAGCAGGCAAATCAGCCATGATTTGCTGCTCTGTTTTTCCTCATAGCTTTCTGCAAATCACACATTTGTGGATGAGGTTGCTGATACATCTCTTGGCTCCTACTATCCACAGACCACTTGCCCTTATGGCTCCTTCAGTGAAATGTCTCCCTTGATGCTCAACAGCTGCATGATGATGTCTGATTAGCAGTGTAGCAATGTGGTGCTTTCCTGGGATCAGGATAGGGTTGGTTTCATAGCTCAACAGCTTGGACTCTCCAAGGCGTCCTCCTACACGCAGTAGGCCATTGTCATCAATGAAAGGGTGAAGTTTGTGCAGTGGGCTGTTGGATGGTAGATGTTGTTTTGCCATGATGCATTTTATGACATCTGCATAAACTTCACGCTGAACACATCTGATCACTGTTTGTTCTGCTTGAGTCAAGGCTTCATGTGTGAGGCTTGTCTTACAAAGATGCCAGCCTGTGCAACTATTGCCCTTGTTAGATTTAATGAAGATGCAAGAAATATGTTGTAGAGGTGCTATTGCTTTGATGAGAAAAGTCCACTTTGAAAAGCGCTCAAAGCGTGCAGACTCCCTATGTCCTGCAGACAGTGTTGTAGCTAACACTGTTGCATTGGAGCGTATTTCAACATCAGAATCTGGGTTAATGAGTTCAAACAGGCCTTTATCAGGAGACATAAGCCACTTGTAGGCATAGGATTTGTTGTCTGGCAGTAGACACAGTGGACTCTTAAACGGTAATGGAGCAACCCAGCTATTCGTTTCATCTTTGAACATTTCTTTCATTTTCTTCAGAAAGAACATGTCTTTCACGGATGGAGCAAGCTGGTTGTCATTATCAGTCTGGCAGAAAACAGTCTCTCCTATATTGTCTGTGGTTGGCTTGAAGTATGGGTTTCCCGCTTGTAGACAAAGGGAAGTGGCTTTTGTATGGCTTGTCAGGTCAAAGTTTTCTTTCGTACGAAAGCGGTTGTCACAGGGAGTGAGAAGGCTGGGTCATCCATTATCTAGGATATGAGTTTTTAAAACATGCACTTCGGTTGGCTTGTGTCCGTTGCCAAGACACACATCACCAACAATGACCCAGCCTAGGTCAAGTTTCTGTGCATATGGGTCGTTGTGTCTATTGTCCAACTGTTTCCTCACCTTGTGAGCTCTGAGACAATTCCGTCCAATAAGCAGCAGGATGTCAGCCTCTGGGTCAAGGGGTGGTATCTCTGCAGCTATTGACCTCAGATGGTGGTGGTGCTGTGCAGCTTCGGGGGTAGGTATTTCTTCTATGTTATTAGGGATAGCATTGCATTCAATTAGCGTAGGAAGAGAAACACTAACTGTCCCATCTAGTGAGTTCACTGTGTTCACCCACTGAGTTCACTGTTTTCACCCACAAGCTCTTCTCCCTGATGTTTCAACTACACCAGCACAAGTCTTCAAAGTGTATTGTTCTGTTGAGCCCTGAATGTCAAACAAATCAAAGAACTCTGTCTTTGCAAGAGACAGATTGCTTTGATCATCAACAATTGCATACATCTTTTTTATTTTGTGTTGCTGGCCTTCTGGAAAGACATTGACCGGGCAAATCTTGGCGCAGGATTTCCCTGAGAACTTATTTCCACATACCTTGGTACAGGTGGCTGTAACTGTTAAGCCTGATGAGCTTTCTCCATCCCCCCCATGTTCTGTAAAGGAAGAGATAGGCTTTTGCATCTTTGGTGCTGGACCAGGATGCAGAGCTCCCAGGTGTCTTTCACTGTCACACTCTGCACACTTGATGGTTACATCACAGTTTTTTGCCTGATGGCTTCTGGATGGAAGGCAGCGATAGCAGATGTTGTGGTCCTTGATGTACTTTTTTCTGTCTTTATAAAGCATAGTTCTGAAAGCCCTGCATCTTGCCAGTGGGTGGGGATTGTGGTCTATAGGACATTGATTGTTTAAATCTTCAGTTGTTTTTCTTACAGTTGGTGTCATGTCTGCCAAGACCGGTGTCTTGTGCACTGTCACTGTTGGCCTTATGTTCCAATTGTCTGGATGTTTTCTTTTTTTAGGGTCGACTGAGAGGAGATGAGCAGTGGTGAAACTTGGGTCATTCCTTGCTCTTGCTTCTTTCCTTACAAAATCGGAAAAGAAAGAGAATGGTGGAAAGGCAAGGTTGTGGTCCTCTTTGAACTTAGACCCAACCATTGTCCATTTTTCTTGAAGATGAAAGGGCAGTTTTTCAACAATTGGGCTCACTCCTCTGGCTGTGTCCAAATAACTTAAACCAGGTAAATAGCAATCTACCTTTGCAGCTTCCAGTTCACTCAGTAAATCTGATAGTTCACGGAGCTTTTGGGGTTCCTTACTGGAGAGCTTTGGAAAGTTTTCTATCCTGGAAAACAAGGATCTTTCTATTGCTTCCGGTGAGCCATAACATTCCTCAAGTCTTGCCCAGATCATACTTAGGCCAGAAGATGAATGGCGGATGTTAACTGCCTTTACTCGTTTGGCGTGGTCAGAAGACTCAGGGCCCAGCCACTTAATAAGCAAATTTATTTCTTCACTGGCAGAAAGACCAAAATCAGCTATGGTGCTTTGAAATGTAGCCTTCCAACTTAAATAAGTTTCTGGTTTATCGTAAAATTTACTCAATCCTCCAGTCACCAGCTGACTTTTTGCTAGAAATCTGACAAGACCACTGGTGCCACTGTCAATAGCTGGATAATTAAATTGTGGCACAGTAGGAGTGAAACTCTCTTGAGCTGGGTTTCTTGGCAGGGTTGACTTGCCCCCATCTAGTGGTGAGAAGTGGTATTGCTTTGCCTCTTGTTTGATGTAAGAAGGCGAGAAAGCTGGTGAAGGTTTAACTAGTCTCTGGTCATGAGAGATGTCATCAGGCTGAACAAACAAAGCAGTCTGTGTTTGAGCAGGTTCAAGATAGTCACATTTGTTTATGTAGTTGACAACTTTCTCCTCAGGGCTTATCTGCAGAGGTAAGAACTCTAACTCTCCACTTTGCTCTGCAACATCAAAGTTGGCTGCAGCAGACTCCATCACTTGTGCTTTGGCTATGGCAGCATCAGCTTCCTTCTGGAGTTAAAGTGCATCCAAAGTTGCTTCCAAGCGTGCCTTTTCAGTTCTGATGTTAATTTCTCTTTCTGCATATGCTAATCTGGCTTTAGCAGCTTGAGCTTCAGCTTGTGCCTGTGCAGCAGCCATACTTGCTCTGGTTGATGTAGATGACCTTCTGGAAGATCCTGCTGATGATCGCACAGTCATCCTTCCTGATGATTTTGAGGACTTTAGGGAGTGTCCAGAGAGCGACTTGGTCTCCTCACGATCTTGACCGTTGGCCTCTGATGGCTCCATCTTATTGGCTGAGTAACTGGATCCCCAGTTAGTGTCCAGAAGTTTGTTGATGTCCCTCGCAGAGTGCTTCAATTTCATTGTACTGTTACACTGTATTTTATTTTATTTTTTACACCAAATCAACAATTGAATTTCATTCTCAGTCTGTGTTGATGTTGACATTGTTTTGTTCTTTAACAGATGTGTACTGAAGAACATGTTAAAGAAGAAAACATAGATCATTTTTCTTTAAATAATCTAATCAGCGTTGAGTGTGTTATTGTGGGTCGGGACAGTAGTTAGTGATTACTACCCCATTCCTCCTGTACTGATCTAATGTAGAAAGAAATAAGTTCATATTGAGAGCGTAGTTGACCTCCCACCTAGGGTTAACCAGGTAGGCAGGGTTACATGTACATAACTTTGTCACCTGACTTAAAGGCAGAATTCTGGGTTCTCAGAAGTTACTTTACCTCTGAGGTTATCCAAGGTTTTTGGTTTGGATAGACACAAGATAGCTTCACGGTGATAGTGTCTCTACAAAAGCTGATGTAACCTAGCACAGTATCTGTACATTTGTGGAGCTCCAGGTGGTCAAATATATTCCAGTTTTTGTTGTGAAAGCAGTCCTGCAGCTTGGGGATCCTTTGGCCAGATTATGATTTATTTCTTCACAGGTCTGCTTCTTCTCCCGATGGTGAACACGGGAATAAGAAGCAGGTAGAGATGATCAGACATGCCCAAGTAGGGGAGAGACACGGTCTTGTAGGCTTGCTTCAGGTCGGTAGTGAAGTTTGTCAAGATTGTTCTCACCTCTGGCCGGGCAATGAACAAATTTTACAAATCTTGGGAGAACGGAATTCAGGCAGGCTGTGTTAAAGTCCTCAGCCACAACAAAGGCTTCTTCCTGGTATTCCTGTAGTTGCTGGGAAATGGGATAGAGAAATAAGAGAGCAGCGCTGACGTCAGCATCAGGTGGGATAAAAACAGCTGTACTGACCACAACAGAGAGCTCACTGGGCAGAAAGAACGGTTTACACACCACAGAGTTAGCCTCAAGAATCTTCTCAGACATCAATGTACTGATGTCCTTACATATTACATAGTATTACCCAAGCCTCAGTGGGTAAAAGTGATCCTGCTGTTAGTACACCATTTATAGCGTGTATAGATTGCGGCTCTTGCCGGAGACTGTGTTGCAGTTAGAACGGTGCAGGCTGTGACCTGTCAGCGGCACAGGGTGTAGCTGACATTCCAAGATCATCATTACAGAGCAATCTCTGATCCGGTTGTCGCTCACCAGCAATAATTCCAGTTCGCCTGTTTTGCAGACAATGGACCTGCCAATGGTCAAGAAGATGCTCGGAATCTGCAGCTTGTGTGGATGACGTGCTAGTTTAACTGGCAGCCCCACTCTGCATGCTCATTTCATTTACGGTATTTTCGCTGTTGGCCTCGACGTTAAACCTGGGAGGATGAACCAAGCTGATCCTGGCGCTTTTGCAATGTTGTATGGAATGTTATCAGTCTGTTAAACCTTGTTTGTAACTTCAATATGACACGTAAAACCCACAGTTTGAAGTTCAGTGTGAGGGTGAGAGATTTCCACTCATCTTTTTGCAGGAACACTCCCACAGAACTAATGCAATTGACAAAAAATGAGAAGATACACAGTACATGCAATATATTATATATATATATATATATATATATATATTTTTTTTTTCTTCTGTATATATTTTTAGATTTTGGATTTTATCATAGCCAGTGTGGTTTTCTAAAAGACGGAATACTAGCACCAAATTCTGCTTAAGGTTAGGAGTTTATGTTTTTTTTTTCCTGCAAACTAAACGAAAAACAAAGATCAGAGTTTTTCATGCAATGTACCCTTCACAGACTCATCTTCACAGTTAAAAAAATCAAAGCAAACAAAGCCAATGTAGTGGCTACATGGCCCTTCCATGGTTGCTGATTTTCTTCTGATAAATTCTGATTATTATTTTTTTGGAGCTCTGTTTTTTTTTTTTTTTTTTAGAAATAGTTTGGTTTGTCAAAGCACAGCACCCTAACTTATCTTTTATTTTCTGGAGATGACAGAGGAAAGTCTTCAGCTCCATCTATTACAGTTTTAAGCGATGAGTCTGACAAACCAACTTTATTGGACTTTATTACTGGAGCACATAAAGCAAATGGGGACATTGGAAAGCCCCTCCACAGTGCTGTCCATATAGTTTGCCCGCATGGACAAAATTGATTTCCAATACATGTGTCGGCAGTGAGGGAGATTTTGTGCCACGCAGATACTATTAACTTAGGAGCACAGTATCAGGCGTGTTCTGCCAATCTCATGTGAGAATGTGGCAGGGTGGGAAGCTGCCAAACACCACACAGCTGTATTTGGCTTTATTGAATTTGAAGTAATCTACCATTCCATTGTCAGTTCTGCTTTCTTTTTCCAACCCCCCTCCCCTCTCCTTCCACCCTGTCATCATCTTATCTTAAACACTAAAATACTGTAAATGGAGAATCAGGAAATGTTGATTTCACACTGGCAGTAAGGAACTAGGTCTGGCCCGACCCCGGGGGTGACCTTCTAGGGCAGAGATTGCTACCCGTGACTCGCAGGTAAACAAGGTGACATGGTGAGCATGAGCAAAAGCCAAGTCGATGAAATTACCCATTGCCCCAGAATCTATCATGGCCCGTGTCCCTACAGACCGGTCATCCACTATCCCTTGTGCTATCCTAGGCACTCTGACATTGGGAGTGAGGTCATCTAGACCCCACAAGACAGTGCACTGAACTTTTTTCTTCATTGATTTGTGATCTTCACTGTTGTCCATGGATTACATGAAATCCTCCCCACCTTTATCTACCTTTGTCATGGAAGGGATAACATGTCAATGGTTATCTTGACCCCATAGGATAGCACAAGGGTTACCAGGATGTCTTGCACTTCTAAAGTAAGAGCGGCATCACTTGCTGGCTTCCTGAAGCATTGAGGTGGAAGGTTGGGGCACGCTGCACAGAGGTAGCCAAACTGACCGCAATTGAGGCAGAGGTTCTCCCATTGACGTGGGTGGAATCCAGCTGCATAGGTTCCTGGTCCACTGCTCGTTCGCTCCACAGTGGTACCAGGGCCATCACTAGTGCTTCTGGACAATATCCTGACAAATGGCCGTGGCGATCAGCACAAGGTCCAGATTCTCATCTTGACAGGCCAGGTCTCGCTGAAGCTCCATAGTAGGATTAGAATTCTCTTTTGAGACTGCTTGGAGATCAGTCTGTCTGTGCCACCAGAGTCCCTAACCTCAGTAAGTTGGCGGTGGCCGACTCCCTGCCCTGTTTGAGGTCTGAACCCCGGGGTCATTGCCGTCAACAGAGTGATGGAACACGTCAGTCGAGTGAAGGGTTAATGGGAATGAAATTGCAGGGAACCACTGCCCCCCCCCATTTGCCCCCCCCCAACATTAGTTCCACCTCAGGGCAAAGTTAATCCATTTGGGGGAAAAAAACAAACAAACAAAAAAAACCAAAAAACCGAAAGATACAAAAGGGAAATGAACCGAAATTGCCATACTAAAACAGTTCGGAACAACTACGTGTACCGTTACACCCCTACTGATAGCTACCATGTACTGGGGACCTGAAGATAAAATCTTTCATTCGAAGCAGCTGTGGTGCAGTAGGGCGGTCTACCTCTGGTTGGAAGATCAGATTCAATTCCCGCCAGGTTCAATTGCCCTGCCACCTATCTATCGAAGTATCCTTGGACAAGACACTTAACCTGCACCTTGCCTCTGGTGGAAGGTAGTCGCCAGTGTTCGTCAGCGGAGCCACCATCAATGGCAATTACTGAATGGAACTGTACCTGTAAAGCACTTTGGGCCTTCGATGAAGGTAGAAAAGCGCTACATTTACCATTTTAGAGCATAAGTAGTGCCAAATAGCTATTAAGCCTAGCTCTTTCATCATAACATTCAGGATTTTTGATTTTTTTGATCATAAATTCGTTCCCTTTTGGAGTTTGTCTAAACATTGTTTGAACATGCAATTAAACTCTCTTCCCCTCACAATCATTCCTTCAGCTTTTCCTGGTACATCTAAAGCCATAGTTTTGAAGACCTTCAATTTCCCCGATCACCATCACAAATACGCTCTTTACCAATCTGTGTTTTTTTTGTGATTAAATAGATGTTTTTATTTTTATTATAGCTACTCCCCTTTTCCTTTCAAGAAGGAGGAGGCATATACCTAATCCACCCCTTCTGTCTTTAGTTTCAGATGTTCATTTTCAGATAGATGTGTTTCTTGGATCATTACAACAGAGCAGTGCAACTTTTTCAGTTGACTAAAATGTTTCTTCCTTTTAATTTGGATGCTTATACCCTTTACATTATACCAGATGCAGCTTAAATTGTTCATATTATGGTCACAGTTACTTTATTCACATTGTCCCCTCCCTCTTCTCTGATGAACCAAAACACAAGGTTTAAGAAAGTTCATGTCAATAATCATGAGAAAAACGTAGCTCATAAACAATCGCAACACCAACGAAACTTGAAATATATTTTAACAGAAAACATAAAGTAAGGAAGACTCCCACATACCCAACTGGCGTATCTATGCTGTTACCATACCAATATTTTCTTTCTTATTTTTAACACTTTCTAAAGTACTGTGATCTTATAATCTACTACTAAATAAATAATATTTCTTTTCTGTCTTTTCCCAATTCTTATTTAAACCCCCATTATAAGACACACATAAATATAAATAAACGTTCACATGTCCAAGTAGGACACAGTTTGCATTGCACAGTTTGTGCCGTAAAACAGAATTTTTAAAAAATCGGGTATGGTTTATTTGAAACCCCGCTCCGATGTAAATGTATTTAAGTTTATGGTGTTTTTAACATGTTCTTGTAGGATTTTTCTGATGATGTAAGGCATATATTAAGCAAATCAAACTTACAATTGCATTTCTTGGTCTTTCTTTATTCAAATTGTTGTGAATCAGGAGCAGAAGGAAAAAAAACCCTTTGGAAAAGACACTGGATATGATCCCTGCTCTGCCCCATTCTGATGCATCCACTTGTCGATGACTAGACCACATATGTCTTTATTTTCTAAATCTGTACAGCTGGATAGCTCCAATATTGCTACTGGATTTGTGTGGGGGTGTAAGCTAACAGTCCCTTTGCTTCCATTACAGTTATACTTAAAGCTTTATGGATATTTTAGAAATGTAAAAATACACGTTTTCAATTAATTGCAGTCAAACATGCTTATAACTCCTTTGAGAACCTCATATTGTCTATAAATCAACCAAGCAGGAAGACTCAAAAAGCAGTTTTATTCATAATTATTTATCGCCCTCCCGACCCATATTCAGAATTTTTAATTGCGTTTTCCGACTGTCTAACAACTAATGTTTTAGATTTTGATCAAATTATAATAATAGGGGATTTTAATATTAGGGTTGATGACCATACGACTGTCTAGGAAATGCATTTGCAGCTTTATTAGATCATGTTGGTTTCACACAAAATATTAATGAGCCCACTCACCGTCACAAGCACACCCTGGACCTTGTTTTAACTCTTGGTATAGAGATATGCCAGCCTAGTGTCCAGACACGACTGGTAACTCAGACAATGGCTGATGTTATTCCCACATATTTACGTACAGCACACGTGTCAAACTCATGGCCCGGGGGCCAAATGTGGCCCACCATGTCATTGTATGTGGCCCGTGAGAGCATTAAAGTTTTTAATTTCTTAAAATAAAAAATAAAAATTGGTGTGCACTTATTCATATCTAGGGGGAATTGGACTTGAAATATCAATTTGGGCAGCTATGCATTAAGATTTAAACACTGTCCATACAATCTACAATCCTGATAGAATCAAATGTAAAAGGATTTTGTAAAAGTTTTCTATGCAACTGTAATTGTCACTTTAAAAAGGTATAATAAATAAAGAAATGAGTTATTTAACATTAAGGAGTAGTTACATTTATTTTTCATTACATTTAGTGACATGTATAAGTTATATCTGGCCCTTTGAGGACAACAACTATGCTTATGTGGCCCTCTGTTAAAATGAGTTTGACACCATTGATGTACAGTCAAGATGCACATTGCGGCATTGCCCACATTGATTTTAAGTTCATCCAAAGCTATGTTATTGTTGGCACATATTAGTCTAATCCTAACCCTTCTTCCGGGTTAGTGCGGCCGAGAATAAAACACTGGCCCCGCGGATTTAAAATATTATGAGTGAACAGGCACTTAATAATAATCATAACAATAAGAAAAGCCCATTTAGAAGATCGTCTCCTACTCTTTCCTGCTGGTTTTTCTGTTCAAGGACAACTGCAGCCTCCCTCAACAGCCCTCTGTGTAAAAATAAACGTAACAAAGTAAGGAGTTGGACTCTTTCTTCCTCAATGTTACGACCCTTGTCGTATTTGTGTATGTTTTTAATTTGTATTTAATGCTTTGTATATGGAGAGTTTGTGTAGGGGGGTGAAAGTACTTTTGTATGTGTGTAGGTTCTGTTCTTTTTTTTTCAGGTGACCTGGATGGCTGCACTAAGGCCTTGTGGCTGCCCATGATTGGAGGACAAGTGACTGGTGCTGCTGCTCAGGATTGGAGGGAGGATGATTGATGGCGGCACATAATTGGAGGATAACACAACAATCGTTGCTTTACAATCTGCCGCTCATCTGTTGTTACATTCTGACTGTGTTTACATCACGTGACCACCAGTTTTGGTCCAGTTGAAAACAAACTCTGGCTCACTTTAAGCCAGGGGTCTCAAACTCAATTTACCTGGGGGCCACTGAAGGCGGGGTCTAGCTGAGGGAGGGCCGCAACTTCAACGCACACACACACAACTTGCGAGTGTCTGAGAGCCAATAAATTTATATGGAACATGTACTATACTATTAACTAAACTCTATAATTAACTGTTTTCTGTACAAAATGTACTTATAAAACTCTCAAATAAAATACGTAAATAAAAAAAATCAACAAGTAAATAAATCAGTAATACATTTCTGTTCATTTAATCTTCTATATCTGCTGTTTTCTAATTTAAATGTCCTTATTAACAGTCCAGTTAACACTGTTGAATTATAACTATTAAACACTAAAGAAGACTTAGATTTTACAGTTCTGTAACCTCCATCAATGGTTCTTCTAAACATGGTTTTCTTGTCTTCTTCTTACTGCTGGACAATTGGTAGAACTTCCTCCCAAACAGCTGAGACCCTCAGTGTGGATGAAGATGATTGTCTGCAAATCTGGACTGAACTTGGACTTATTGATATTTAAGGTGGAGAAGTCAGAGAGGATGTGCTCCCAATTTATAATCTGTGTTGAATTTTTTTTTTAAGTTTACTTTTTAAAACACAAATTAGTAAAGGAGAAACAAAATTCAGTAAACATTTTTGGATTTTCTTTCTTATGACTTTTTGCACATTTAAACCCCGGTCACAAGTTATTGTAGAGCAGCTGGTCAGCCAGTCCTATATTTTTTATTAAAAAAACGGATGGAAATTCATGTTGGCAACACCAAATAGGTGCAGCCAAGATGCACAATAAGCGTGTTTGAGATCATCCAGGTGGACAAAACGCTGCGCAGATCACCTGGTGAGTGATGTATGTTTTTGCTCCAACATCACCTGTCAATCATCACAAAAATATCACCAGAAAGGCGGAAGCAAGGAGCCAACCTATGCGAACGCAGCTGGAAATTTGACTACAAAACAATGCATTATGGGAAATGTGTCCTGTCGATTTTGTAGTTTAGAGATCACTTAAAATAATTTAAAATACCTATTGATTAAAAAAGGCTACATACATTACAAAACATAAAAATAAATATAAAATATATAATAACACAGATCATACTAAGGGGGGAGGCACATTAAAACTAATTTAAAAGTTAGGGACACCTCCAACTTTCTGTTCTCCTTCAGTCTCGCTGCAGTTTCGCCTTCACCCCCCCCCCCCCCCTTTGCGGATCCAGGCGAGCCGCTGGTTAATCTCACGTCTGTCGTTGCATTTTCGCCACGTATTTTCAGTGCGTCTAAGACTACATCGTGCTGTCACTTGCACGTGTTTAATGCCAAAGCCCCGTTAGTTGTCACACAAGATGTGAGACATTTATTCTCCGTAACGACTCATCTCCTGCGGGAGCGGGATGGGTCGGCGCACGCGCCTAACCGGCGTAGCCATAACCTTAACCCTCCTCCTGTTCTATTTGAGATTTGTTTGGACATGGGGGGAGGAAATAGAATTGTATGCATCCTTTTCCCTTAGTGTCTGTAGATTTAGCCTCAAGACATGTACATTTCGTCAGAAACTATTCGTTTTTTGGGCGGAACGTAAAATGTTCGCCAATTCTTGAATGACCTGTATGGTCCCTCATTTGTTTGTATATCTGGCTCCGAAAGAGTCAATTCATCATCATCCAAAACCTTCACTGCACATCACTTCTTGGAACCATTTTAAAAAAGTTTCATAAATGATCAGAAGAAAGACTGTAAAGAGCTGATGAACTCTTTTATGAGTCCCCACCACCACTACCACTCTGGCAACTTTAGTCAGGAGGGGAAGGATGTGTTTTATTCCAGTAAGTTATCACAAATGATGCAACCAAGTCCAGTAGGTTGTTTAGTTTTGTTGAATGTCTTTATGCAGCTACATGCAGCCTTCTTTGTATAGTGTGAAATCTCACACCTTTCCATATGTACAGAGGGCCCAAATGTAAGTTCTGGGGCCTCATTTATAAACGTTGCGTACGCACAAAAGAAGGCGTACGCCACTCTCTACGCAATAATTGATATTTATAAAAAGCAAACTTGACAGAAAAATGTGCGGTCCTTCACGCAAGCTCTGACCCACGCGAGCGCACAAAAACGGGTGAAATGAGAAATGGCGACACCGTCGGTGGATGGAAGAAACACGTGAAAGTGACAATACTGCGTCTCATAAATAACATGAAGACTTCACAAAGCAAGTCTCACAATTAACAGCCTACACGAACACCCGTTTGATTGATTAGCAGTGAAACAAACAAAAAAAAAATCAAACAAAAATTACAACAGAAATTCAAATGAACACATTTGCAAAAAGAAAAGTGAAATATGTTCTGCCACTCAAGTGCCTTTTTGGCATTAGTAATGCCCACACTGTGCCCTCCAAACAACATTTTTCTCCTCTTTTCCACCTCGCCAACGATAACTTCTACTTCACATTGAGTGAAGTTACGTTTTTTTTATTTCCTCTCTGTGTCTGCCATGATTTTGCAATCAATGAATATTAACTTGTGGGCGTTTCACGGACTATTTATGGGCAACTATGGGCGTGTCATGAAGCCGTTAAAGCTGCGCTACATTTAGATTTGATTGTGATTTTTTAAGGGCAAAATCCGTAGTATGTGCGTGCGCACGGTTTATATAAATCCGAATATTTCTGTGCGTACGCACGTCCTATGTTTCATCTGCACGCCACTTCTGATGCAAATCCTACGCAGAGTTTCATAAATGAGGCCCCTGGATTCTAAAAGTAACATCAAATCAAAGGCCTGACGGAAAAAAGATTGCATTCAAAGAGACATTTTTTTTTTCCCATGCAGGCTTTGGAAAACTGGTGGAGACTATATGAGTCAAGGATTCAATAGCAGTAAAGTTGAGATTTATCACAGCGTCACATCAACGTGATCTACCTCCTACCAAAGAATAGAGCAACTTCTCCCTCCTACTTCTCTCCATGAAAGGGTTTGCAGTCCACACAAAGGCGGACATTCAAACTCAACACTCATGAGATTGCACAGGCGCAAACCTAAATGCGAGTGGCATGTGCCCTAATCAATATACTACACGAAAAAAATGTGCATGGATTCACTGACTCGTGCAATTTTCCTGCATGTGCTAACGCAGTATGTGAAGCCAGGGAAATGCTGACATAGTGTGTTTGTGGTGTGGTGGCGGTGAGTGGGGGAAGATGGTAATGAGGCAGTGCAACAAGAGCAATCATAAAACATACATTAAAGCTATTAGTGTCACTGTGACCTCGATTGACCGCTATGACAAGCAGAGACCAAAGTAATCACTGCTCCCCAATGGAGAAAAAAAGGCAAATACTGAAAATGTGAAGAGACAGCTGATTCTTTCCCTGTGGATCAGTTTGCTGTGAAACATCTCTTTGCTCAAATTTAGCTGATATTTGTACAATCATTTAAAGATATCTGTTTAGATCGATAAAGACGTTTGTCAATGGGTGAAGTATTAAGATTACTTATTGAAATGCAAATAGCATTGTGTCCTTCTTTAACTCCTTTCGGCTACTTTGCTCCATGTTGTGTTCACACCAAACACCATTTGCAATCAGATTCGTGTCCGCTGCCCCTCGATAGATGTGCGTCAATTTCACTTCTTAATGATCGCCCAAAAATGTGTTTGTAAACCTGATGCTCCCACTGCATGTGGGAGGAGCTAATGTTCAACGTTTTTGGGCTTGTGGTTAAATGGAAGCATTTAGTCCATATCTCTACATCTCATAAACTGTCAATACACGGACGCGGATGACGTTGAGAGATCAGGTTTATTTATTTATACAAAAACATCTGTAATCATGTCTCCGTGTCTGGGTTCATGAGATCATTCACAGACTCTCCCATTAAGGTGAGTTTTACCAACTAATGCAGGAGCTGTGCTTGAATTACGGATTCTTTCAGTACCTCTGTCTCTCTGTGACCAACCACTTTCTGTCCTGCAATATTCTGAGTAGGAAAAGGAAAAAACATGAAAAATAAAATAATAAAAAATTATGGAAATTTACAGTGGCGGACAAAATTGTTGGTACCCCTCAGTTAAAGGAAGAAAGACCACAATGCTCACTGAAATGACTTGAAACGTTCAAAGTAACAATAAATAAAAATTTATTAAAAATTAAACAATCAAAATCAGCCATTACTTTTGAGTTGTTGATTAACAGAATGATATTTTAAAAAAACTAATGAAATAGGGCTGGACAAAAATGATGGTACCCATAACTTGATCGATACCATATGATTTTTAATTCTGTCTGATAAAAACTAGGAACCGGATATTGATAAATCATGTAATAAAATGGTTATATAACGGGGTGGAATTATTAAGTTATTATATTATTAAGTTTGCTTCCTTCCACTCCCTTTCAAGCAATATTTATTAATATGTCTAATTATCCTAAGTTTGATTAGTTACTTTATGAATGTATAACTGATGATTATATTGCTTTTGTTTATTATTTCTACTTAATTGCTTGAAATAAACCATTTCAAAATTCAAATTCAAAACTTAATATTTTGTTGCACAACCTTTCACAACCAGTCACTGCTATTAAATGGTTTCTGTATTTGTCAATGAGCCTTCTGCCACTGTCGACTCCTCATGAGCAAACTGTTCCAGTTGTCTACGGTTTGACGGGTGTCTTCTCCAAATGGCATGTTTCAGCTCCTTCCACAGATGTTCAATGGGATTCAGATCTGGGCTTATAGAAAGCCACTTCAGAATAGTCCAACGCTTTTCTCTTAGCCATTCTTGAGGGTTTTTGGCTGTATGTTTTGGATCGTTGTCCCGTGGGTCTTAAACTTCTGCATAATATGTGCCACTGTTGTCACAGGAACTTCAAGCTGCTTAGAGATGGTTTTATAGCCTTTACCTTTACGATGTTTGTTTATCATTTTGTTTCTAATGTCCTGGGACAATTCTCTCCTTTGCTTTCTGTTGTCCATGTTCAGTGTGGTCCACACCTTTTCACCAAACAGCAATGTGACTATTTGTCTCCCTTTAAATAGGCAGGCTGACTGATTATGGGTTTGAAAACAGCTGTGATGTCAATTAAAGGACATATCTGAGTTCATCATGACCCCCTGGGCAATTAGTTCTCAGTGTTTTATGAAGGTACCATCATTTTTGTCCAGGCCTATTTCATTAGTTTGTTTTATAAATAATTCTGTTAATTAACAACTCAATAGTAATGGCTGATTTTGATTATTTAATATTCAATACATTTTAATTTATTGTTACTTCTGAACATTTCAAGTCATTTCAGTGAGCATTGTGGACGTTCTTTCTTTAACTGAGGGTACCAACAATTTTGTCCACCACTGTATATTAATGTCTTGATGTAAAAAAGAAAAATATCCATAAAGTTCAGCAGGAGAACAATGTGACATTCGATATGAATTCTTCGTCAAAGTTCAGATATTTGAACTCGCTAACATGCTTTCGTTTCACCGCCGTGCTCAACGCCCGAACCATGCCACAGAACCTTTGATTGTTCCTGTACATTGACTTTACATTGTAACTGGTCACCCTGCCACACAAATCGTATTTAGTCTGAACGTAGATCAAGACATGCATCTGTCAAACTATTTACAGCTCAGAAAAACATAAAGGCTCTGCAAAATTCTTTTTACATTTTGAACATGACACTTTTCCAGATGGATCAATGACCTGTAAGGGATGAAAGACTCAAAAGATCTGAAGAAACTATTTTTACAGGCATGAAAATATTTATTTTTTAGGCTCCCACCAAATGGCATGTTGGTTTATGCCAAGACATCAATTGGAGCAAGGTCACTTCACCAAATCACCTCTAGAGGGGTTGTAACATAGGTAAGTAAAAATATTCACCCCATTTCTATATTTTTGTACACTTTTGTTTTGTCCAGCGAGGGTCAGTGTTGTTAAATCCTTAGCTCAACACAACTATCAGGTCATGTGACTGTGCCTTCCAGACAGACATTGGTTTATTCTTTTATGGCCTCCAGCTGTTTTAGTAGAGCAAGATGAAAAATAAATAAATAAGGGAATGATTTTAAAGCTGTTCCTCATTAGTGTGTAATTGAGCTGATGAGTCAGTGATTAATCCCCGTGTGATCTAAGAAGCTGACCCAAATTTCCCAGCAATCAAGGGGGATCAAAGTGTTGGATCCAGACCAACTCGCCCCACAGTGCTGCCTCCAGCGCAGCTCAAAAGTTAGGCAGTGTTGCCTGATGTGTTAGAGAGATGAAGGCGGAAGAGAAAGGCTGAAAGAGAAGTGAGAAAGAGGGTTTGAGGTAAAATGCAGACTTTCTATATTTAGCAGCTTCTGGATGGGGGTTGGAGAAAAACTGAGATCTCTCAGAAAATATTCATTAATCCAGCCTTCACACAGTTTATGCTAATAATCTGAAATTCAGACACACGGTTCCTTCTACCTGCCAACTGTGTATCATGCAGGGACTCATCCCATTATTATGGTCATTATTCAGGCACTGACCTTATTAGTCTGAGAGGTACCTCTTTATCATCCCTCCCCATCTCGCTCATTTGGAGACCTGATATCTCAGTACTTCATCAGTCATTTCATCAGCATTCAGAGTCCATAGAAACTAAATTAAAGAAAATAACATCCACCGTTATGTATAAACATTCAGTAAATTCTTTTGTTTTACTCTTCGAACCTAAAATACTGACATTTGCAAGAGGACCTGGCTGCAGACATCAAAATCCAAAACCAGAGATCCAACCAGTGTCCCTAACAGTTACGGTTTTTCTACCAGTTCTGAACACTTTGGAGTTAGGGTTATGGTTAGGGTAACTTGCATAATTTCAGCTTCCAACTAATGATGTCAAGTGCCATCTTTTCTGCAGCAAGGTCCCTCTTAAAATTTCACTTGTGTTTACATGACCACATGTGTGTGGGCGTCCTACGGGCTCTTACATTTCACCTTCACACCCTGTGTATGCAGCATTTACGCGCGGTGAGTAAGGCCCAAATCCACGAACCTCTCTATATGTCATAGGTGCGAGCAATTTACATTTGTCTTACGAAAACGTCACTATATATTTACTACAGGCATGACAATCATACATTACTTATTTTTTTACATTACAAATTTAACAACTTTTATTTTTATTGGATTCTCACAAGACAAAGTACAACAGTCATTTTTAACAGTTCCCACACATCCTATCCCCAGCTACAAAAAAATAAAAATAAAAGAATAAAAACCTCCCAAAAACAAACAAACAAGATAAGGTGGCCATATGAGCCTCAAAGGAACTCCAAGACACACATGTCTCTGACCCTTCACCAGCCCAGACAACCTAAAGAATACAGGTCAGTACCCCATATCGGTGCATATGACTAAGACTTTACCATCTTGTGTCATCACAAGTATATTTTTGTCTAGCTAAATTACCCTGCACTGCTTGTCTTTAACCCCCGAAACACAGATGGCCTTACACTCTTCTCATCCTTCCATTCTTATTACCTATGCTTTTCCCCATCATTATTTCCCTTTCTTCTCCTTGTCCCTTATCCTCGTCTATTTCTGTCACTGATATCCCCTCTTGTTTTTGAGTTCTTATTAAACTCTACTACTTGTTATTTCTTCTCTTCATGTTTATAAAAGTACTGCCCAAGGGTCCGTGTTAACCACTGGACAACAGCTTTTCTCAAAGAATGGGTCAAATGCAAACGTTTGCTCACACGTGTCTGTTGTTTAACTCATAGTGATGCGAGATGGAACTCCCTCCCAGTGTCATTGATTATGAGTAACAACACTTTTTAAGAGACCTGCTTGATCTCCCATAATTCACGTCAGCACATTTTCTAAACACAGTACAGTGTGCACAAGCTGTAGTGTTTTAGTTTTGTTTTAACTTTGTTTTTTTGACTTTGAGGGTATTGTTTCTACCAGCAGCATGCTTTAGCTTGCTGACACAAGCATCTTTTCATGTCGGTCCCCTCAGTTTCATCAAAGAAAATACTTTGGAGGGCACAGAGGCCATTGACCTCAGTGAGATGAGGATGAGGATCTCTCTTTCCAGGTTGGGCATAAGATGCTGATTCAGAAGTTGAAATATACGTGTAAAAAAAGATTGAACAGAAAAAAAGAAAAATAATGCAGTTGTTAGAATTGGAGTAGCTGAACCCAAAAATGCAGTCAGGGAATTAGTTTGAATTTGTGAATTTTAATGTAAAATGAAAGGGGTTGGGCTTTGGATCTTTGGCGTTGGTCTTTGGGTTCTTTGATGTTGGTTTTGGTCTTGGTTCTTTGGGTCTTGTTCTTTGGGGTTGATTGTGAGTCCTGGTGGCTTTGGTTGTTGTGGCTTTAGTTCTAATGGCTTTGGTTCTGGTGGCTTTGGTTCTGGAGGCTTTGGTTCTGGAGGCTTGGGTTCTGGTGGCTTGGGTTCCGGAGGCTTGGGTTCCGGAGGCTTGGGTTCCGGAGGCTTGGGTTCTGGAGGCTTGGGTTCTGGAGGCTTTGGCGTGGACGTAGGCTTTGGCGTGAGCGTAGGCTTTGGCGTGGGCGTAGGCTTTGGCGTGGGCGTAGGCTTTGGCGTGGGCTTTGGCGTGGGCGTAGGCTTTGGCGTGGGCGTAGGGTTTGGTGTAGGCTTCGGCTTGGATCGGTGAGTCCTTCATGAAAGGCAGACGAACCGACAAATGCTGGAGGGCGAGATGGACTATAAAAGGTTCACTGATTGGATGCTGAACAGGTGTGAGAGACCGGATCCTCAAGCAGGTGTGCGGGGACGACCCTGACACCTGACAGTAGTTTTCTAAGGAAAGCACATCATGTCGTGGCAAAGAGTGATCTGATTAAAAATATAAAGAAAAATCTTAACCAATTGATGAGTGAGTTCATCAAGTTGGTATTCGTAAAACATTACTCTGAATTTTTAAAGAACGTTTCTGGTCTGAAATGTGATGAGGCATTCCCAGAAGACTTACAGAATATTGTGTTTGTTACAGCCAACTTGGACAAAACGTTTTTGCCCAAGAACATTTGTTCCTTAGCCAAGTTATAAAGAACATTTTGTACATATTAATCTTAACATGAAGCTTGGGGTTATTTTAATATCTAACTCATCTTCAGTTATGCTAGGTTTGCTGATTCCTCACTCTCACATCACTCAGTTGGTCTTCAATAGCTAAAGTGCTCACTTTCCTCACAGCCAATCACAATCAAATTCTGCCTTTAAATTCACTGAAGTGAGTTTATCTGCATTCCAGTCATTTTGTCATCCCATCTCCCCCCGTTCTCCTGGCTCTTGGATTGGCATGGCCTGGCCTTAACCCCCATCAGCGTCTAGGCTCTGGGTCTCCTCACTTGGTCCTGAGCCCAACCACCAAAGACTACTGACTAATTATGCTTCATTATTAAATCTTTTAATCACACTTTCACTTAATCCTTGGTGGCATAAATTCAACAAGGTACTGGAAACATTCCTCAGAGAATTTGGTCCATACTGACATTATAGGATTACACAGTTGCTGCAGATTTGGCGGCTGCACATCCATGATGCCAATCTCCTGTTCCACCGCATCCCAAAGGGGTTCTATTGGGTTGAGATCTAATGACCGTGCAAGCCATTTGAGAACAGTGAATATTCATGTTCAAGAAACCTGTCTGAGATGATTCCAGCTATATGACGTGGCCTGTTATCCTGCTGGAAGTAGCCATGAGAAGATGGTACACTGTGGTCATAAATGGATGAAAATGGTCAGCAACAATACTCAGGTAAGCTGTGGCATTCGAACCATGTTCAATTGGTACTAGGGGGCTTTGGGTCCCATAGTACCAAGTCTCCTGAGGCTGCAATTACCCATAAATTGCAGCCTCAGTTTCCTGTTCTTAGCTGACAGGAGTGGTACCCGGTGTAGGATTCTGCTGCTGGAGCTCATGTGCCTCAAGGTTGGATGTGCTGTGCATTCAGAGATCCTCTTCTCCAGACCTCGGTTGTAATAAGTCGGTTTTTGAGTTACTGTTGCCTTTTTTAAGTTGGAACCAGTTCGTCCATGCTTCTTTGACACCTACATAACTGCTGTTAACTGGTTGGTAGAGATGGTTGTGGTTGAAATTTCCAGTAGATCATCAGTTTTTAAAATAACAGACAGTCTAGTTCCAAGAGCCATGCCACGTTCAAAGTCCCTTAAACCACCTTTCCTCCCCATTCTGATGCTCGATTTGAACTGCAGCCGATTGTTTTGACCATGTCAATAAGCTTAAATGCATTGAGTTACTGCCATGTGATTGGCTAAGTACAAATGTGGGTTAATGAGCAGTTGGACAGGTGTGCCTACTAAAGAAAGTGCATGTGTCCGGTATTGTTCAAAGGCTCTTTAAAGTGAATAGCTACATAGAGATAAGATTTTTCATAAAATCTTTTGTCATCTGTCCTATCAATTTTCTGGAACTTTTCTAACTTCATAGGTTTTCTGAAATACATACTAAAAATTGCATTTTAAGACTTCTCACTGTTTTGAGGTTTTGAAAAAGCTTTCATTTTATTTTGAGTATAGAAAACTTCTGCTTTTGTTAGCAGGTTGCTGAGTCAGCAGTTAAAACAACAAATAAAAGGGCTGCCTTTTATTGTGAAAAATCAAAAGACACCCCCCATGAGACATCTGTTTTGTCAAAACATTAAAAAAAATAATGTCCTGTCATTTTCAGAATGCTGTCTGAAAAAAAGTCACCAGATTAAGAATTAAAAGCTAAAACCACAGAAATTTTAGCCTGCAGGCTACAGCGCATCAGTAACCCTAGCTCTCTCCTCAGTTTGTTCACAAACTAACATGCATCCCTCATCTTGATAAGCTGTCTGCATCGAGACTAAAAGCAGCCTGAGGCTGCAGCAAAAAACACAGGCCAGCATGTTGCTGTCCTTTGATGTGGAGATTACACCAAAGACTGTCATCAGCCTGCATTTTTATTGGCTTTATCTATGTACTGACTTATAGTGAATGCTGCTAACACAGTTCTGAAAAAAAATGTACAGAGCACATTCAGTGTGATCAGCCCCATTTATTGCAGTTCTAAAAAAAGAAAGAAACTTCTTGAGAAACTTGAGAAATTCAGAAAGTAATATGACAAAAATGATACCACATTATCCCAAATTTTATATCCGTTTTTTTAGGTCATTTCATTATGTTTCTAATTTAATTGTTAATAAAATACATATATGTATATATATATACTTGTGGATGAATACTAAAACGTATATGCACAAATATGTCATATGTTTTTATGTTTTAAAAATGATTTAGTACTGCCTTGTGTTGATTCTTTGTTTGGATTTTTGTCATAAATTTTAGTTTATTCAGTGCATGATTACTTTTTTTTGCCAACCCGTTTTATTATTCTGGACAACCCCTGTTCCTGTCAGAGGTTTGGATGCCAAGTAAGACATCTTCAGAGGTATTTTTTTTCCCTAGCTCAATAATGTTTCACGTTTTCTCCCTGATGCCTTTGCAACTCTTGTCTCTGCAAGCCGTGCCACATCAGCCCATTTTAACATGTAGCTCATTCTTGGTTGAGCTTATTGATTCTGGGACACTTTTCACCTGTCTGCTTTGGCTTAAGGTGGGCTTGTCTATTCACCTGGACTTCTGAACTCCTTCTCCTACCCAGTTCAGGTGGCCTATCTATACCTTTTAGGAGCTCTTCGTTTATGAAGGAGTCTGTGAGCATCTCACGCGAAACTGAAATTCAAATGATTATATGAATTAAATTAAGCAATAAAACAAATAAAACAATTGAGTTTAACAATTTATTTTCAAACTTAAAAAAACAGTTCTACAATTACAGGATGAATGAACAAAAGTTATAAAATATCACTACACAATAATTATTGACTATGAAATGTTAATTGTGGAAATATATACCTGTATATATATATATATATTTGAAAGTGTACGCTCAGTGGCAGGGTCAAAACAGCCGAGCAGACCCACCAAGGCTATAAACTGAACAGTACTGGAAAAGTATATGGGAGAAAGAGACAGCACATAACAGCAATGCCCAGTGGCTGGTCTCTCTGAGAGAAGAACATAGCAACCTCCCTGAACAGAATCCAGTAACCATCACAGTGGCAGACATCCAAGAAAGAGTCTCAGGTATGAAGAACTGGACAGCACCGGGCCCTGACATGATACATGGCTACTGGCTAAAGAAGCTTACCACACTCCACGAGCGCCTGGCAGCACAAATGAACCAGCTGCTAAGAGATGGGACTCACCCCGAATGGCTAACGGAAGGGCGAACGATCCTGATCCAGAAAGATCCCTCAAAGGGTGCAGTCCCATCCAACTACCGACCAATAACCTGTCTCTCCACAACATGGAAGCTCATGTCAGGCATCATTGCAACCAAGATAAATAGGCACGTGGATCAATACATGAGCAACTCACAGAAGGGCATTGGTAGAGACTCCAGAGGAGCCAAACACCAACTCCTGGTTGACAGAACAGTCGCTCAAGACTGCAAGTCACAACACACCAACCTGTGCACAGCCTGGATTGATTACAAGAAAGCCTATGACTCAATGCCACACATGTGGATCACTGAATGCTTGGAGCTGTACAACATCAACAGGACTCTAAGAGCCTTCATAGATGTCCATCAAATGTGGGATATACCAAGGTGATGCTCTGTCCCCACTGCTGTTCTGCATAGGTCTGAACCCCCTCAGCCAAATAATCAACAAGACTGGCTGTGGATACCGACTCAGAAATGGGGCCAACATCAGTCACCTCCTCTACATGGATGACATCAAGCGATATGCTAAGAGCGAGCGTGACATTGACTCCCTGATCCATACCACCAGGATCTACAGTACTGACATTGGGATGTCATTCGGGCTCGAGAAATGCAGCCGGATGGTGACAAAGAGAGGCAAGGTAGTCCACACAGGAGGGATCTCACTCCCAGAAGGAACAATAGCAGACATTGAGGACAGTTACAAGTACCTTGGAATTCCACAGGCAAATGGCAACCTGGAGCAGGCAACAAGGAAAGCGGCAACAGCTAAATACCTCCAACGGGTAAGGCAAGTCCTGAGAAGCCAGCTCAATGGCAAAAATAAGACCCGGGCCATAAACAGCTACGCACTGCCAGTTATCAGATACCCTGCAGGAATAATAAGATGGCCAAAGGAAGAGGTACAGACCACGGATGTTAAGACACGAAAGCTCCTCACCATGCATGGAGGGTTCCATCCCAAATCCAGCACCCTGAGACTGTATGCTAGCCGCAAGGAAGGAGGCAGAGGATTAGTGAGCATAGAAGCCACTATCCAGGATGAAACATCCAAGATGCATGAGTACATCAAGCTCAAGGCCCCAACTGACACTGTGCTCAGTGAATGTCTCAGGCAATGGAGAACAGAGGATACAGTGCTGGAGGACAGATCCTCATGGGAGGACAAACCCCTGCATGGGATGTACCACCGGACCATAACTGAAGTGGCTGATATCAAGAAGTCCTACCAATGGCTAGAGAGGGCTGGCCTACAGGACAGCACTGAAGCACTCATCCTGGCAGCTCAAGAACAAGCCCTGAGCACCAGAGCAATAGAGGCTCAGATCTACCACACCAGACAAGACCCAAGGTGTAGGCAGTGCAAAGAGGCGCCTGAAACAATCCAGCACATAACTGCAGGGTGCAAGATGCTGGCAGGTAAAGCATACATAGAGCGCCACAATCAAGTGGCTGGAATAATATACAGGAACATGTGTGCAGAATATGGACTGGAAACCCCAAGGTCAAAATGGGAAACACCCTTGAAGGTGGTAGAGAATGAGAGGGCAAAGATCCTGTGGGACCTCCAGATCCAGACTGATAGGATGGTAATGGCGAACCAACCAGACATTGTAGTGGTGGACAAAGAATGGAGGAAAGCCGTTGTGGTGGATGTGGCAGTGCCAAGCGATGGGAACCTCAGGAAGAAGGAACATGAGAAACTGGAGAAATACCAGGGACTCAGAGAAGAACTGGAGAAAGCCTGGAAAGTGAAGATGACAGTGGTGCCTGTGGTAATTGGAGCACTCGGGGCAGTAACCCCCAAGCTGGAAGAGTGGCAACAGCAGATACCTGGAAAGATCTCAATCCAGAAAAGCGCAGTGCTTGGAACAGCTAAGATACTGCGCAGAACCCTCAAGCTCCCAGGCCTCTGGTAGAGGACCCGAGCTTGAGTGAGAAACCACCCGCGGAGGGTGAAAGGGGCAATTTTTTTTTTATATGTGTGTGTATTTTATTTACATATGTACTATATATATATATATATATATATATATTTTTTTTTTTAATAAGTATATTTTTTTAAATCAGTCAGGATAAGAGAATAACAGTTAGCTTTGGTTTTAAAGATTAATTTTGCTTCAAAATTTGAAAATGCTAGAAGTAAAGTTATTTTGAAAAATAAAATTCAGATATTCAAATGCACAATATTTACTCATTTTGCACTCAAGCTAGAGTATGAAAATAAAATATATAAACACTTCTGTGTTTGACATTCAGTAAAAGGAAAAATGAGTGAATCTGAGGCCAAGCTGGGACTAAGGGTCAAAAGGGTAAGAGAAATGACATAGAAGAGGTATTTAATTTTAAACTAATAGGATCCTTCTTGGGCTGAGCTGCAACAAACGGCAGATTCTTCTGGGACCTCTGTGGTGGCTCCATGTGGTATTGTCCTTAACCTCTTTTTAAACTCTAATTAATACACATTCTGAAGCTAATTAATTTTCCACTGCTAATTAAACTCAAAGGCACCTTCATCTCAACCAGCATTTCCCCTCACTTAGCTCATCTCATCTTTACAGTTTCACCATCTTTGGTTTTACTCTAACAAACTAGGGGTGCTGATGCTGATCTGCTACTATTCTAGTAAAAAAAAATTCTCACGAGAATTTAGATTTATGTTTATGTAACCACATATATTATTATATATTTTATTTTCAAGTTTAAGTGAGCATATGGTAGAAAACACAACGACGAAGAAAGACAAGGGGAGAAAAGAACAAGAAGACAACCCCCTAAAAACACGACAACTGCCAAAGGCAAGAGACAAAAAAAAGAAAGAGCTTACCAGATTACCATACTGATCCATAAACAAATGCACAAATAAATGTTGCATTCAGACATAACTTGTAATAGAGAGAGATGCAAAATTACATTTGTGACCCAGATCCAGCACCTCTCCAAATGAAGTCCTGTTGTTCAGTGTTGTAGTTCAACTTATATTATAGTGAGCCAGAATGACTTTCTAAACAGTGCTAAATCTATACTGTGAGCCAAATCTGCATAACCTCAACCTGTCTAGCCTGATGGCATATATGATCTCCGCCAGCCAATTTTCAATGGAGGGAAGAGTTGTTGATTTCCAGTTCAGAAGAATACGTTTTTTGGCCACCACCATTCCCAACTGTAGCGCAGTCTGTATACGTTGTGGCAATTGTGAAGTTTATGAAAAACATCCAAAGATGTCCAGGTGGCTATTGGGCAGAATATCTTCATCATATGCTTCAGAAAAGCATTTAAACATCTTAACAGCGCAATGGGCCTGTAGCTGCCTGGATCAGTCTCATCTTTGTCTCTTTTTAATAGAACACAAAGGTTAGCATCATTAAAAGAGGGTGGAAGTCTTCTGTTCTTAAAACTATGAAAAAATTATTTTTGACCTCTGATTTAGGAATGAGCTGCTGTCATAACTGGAGGAGTTTCGCTTGAGGTGTTTTGTTTTGAGTTGGGTTGAAACACCAGGTTGAAGCTAGTAATCTCATTGATATTTTTAATTGTTTGATTTAGGTAGAAAATTTTTAACATCTGTCTGGGGACTACAGAAGGAAAATAGCTGCTGGTCAAATTCCGGCTCATTGCAGTGCTGCTTGTAATGTGCTCTGTTCCTGAAAAAAAATAAAAAATAAATTCATGGTCAATCAAAGCAGCCCTCTAATTTGAAGCTGGAATGTGAACTGGTCCTTTATTGTACAGAAGCAGACAGGAAGTCTTTATTTTGACAATAATATGCCTATACAGAGAGTCAACCTAATGCGTTACCTTAGGACAGGGGTGTCCAACTCAACTACACAGTGGGCGAAAATGTAAAAAATACACATATTCAGTTTCAAAATGGTTCAATGTTGATTGAGAATTTGCAAATGATTTTGTTGCATGAATTCAGTCTGAATTTAACAAAGCTTGCAAAGTGCATAACAACATTAATCATAAAATTGATTATAAAAATCTGGTGTTTTACCTTTTCTATCTAAGAATCTTCCATTTTGACTTCTAATGAAAACCTTTTCCATAGGCCAACAACAGGTACAAAAAACGATAATTACAGTTACAAGAAAAAAAGTTTCTGCATGTAGGAGTTCAAAAAAAGTGCAAACCATGAAGTACCAAAGCTCAGTTTGCCACTTTGTGATGTACAACAGTTTGTATTTGAAGCTTGAACAGAGGGAGCTTATAAAACAGTGTACTTCTAAAAACAACAACAGTATTAAACATTACTCCAAGAAAAATAAGTTACATTTATTATCTAAAGCCCTTTCTAAAACCTTTTTGGATTAGTTTTTAACTGACTACATTTTTCTACAGGCAAAGAACAGACTAAATCTAATTTCTAGTAAGAAATATAAAACTTTCTTGTAGCAGCAATAGAAAACAAACCTGCATTAAAGTTCTATTTACTGCTCTGCTATATGCTCTCTTTTTAGAGATACTGTAAAGTATTTGGGGGCCTTCGAGGAAGTTAGGAAAACACTGTGTAGGCAATTTTACAATTTTAAACAATGCGATTAGCACATGATTGAATTATGGGCGTAAAATTCCAGTGACTGGGGCGAGTCAGCTTCGATAGCCATGCGACCACTGGGACGCGAGTGATTACAAATCACTGTAAAATATAAACCAGCCCTTATATTCAGACTTTCTTTCTGTTCTGCCAAATGTCAATATGAAATGTGAATACGTTTTAAAATGAATACTACAGCTGATCACCACTCCATTTACTGTTGATGAAAAAAATTAATAATGGCACTCACCAAACGTGGAAAATATATATTAACTTTTGACCACAAACAGCCCTGTAGCCACCTGTAAGGGCAGTTTTAAATAAAGCTTAAGTGACTAACAACGGGTGGATCCTAGGGGTAGGCGATACTGAGTATCAATCCTGTACTGTTGCTCCTCTAAGTTGCACTCAGAGGTCTGTGGTATGGGATAGAGACACAGCATGTGTTTAGCTGCTGGTAGCATCAAAACGAGAGGATTCATTCTTCCCTTGTCACAAAATCAACATCTCCAATATTCACATAACTATAACATAACCTCAAATATTCCTTAAACAAATTAGCAATTATATTTCTAAATGATAATCAGTCCGTCCTTCCTATATTCTTTCTATGATTTTGTCAACAATGTACAGTCGTATTTATTGCACTTCATTGTCAATGTACACGTATGTAAACAAACACAATGTTTTCATAAAATTAGTGGAACTCTGTATTTAACCAAAAAGTTAATGTTGTCACATCTGTTTTCTATGTTTCAATTGTAAAAATAATTACAGTTTCTTTAACAATAACATGAAACAGAAATACAACTTTTTTCAATATCATCAAAGTTTGCACATTACTTTTAACAAAAAGTGTTTACTAAGGTATGAAATAAAGACAGCACATGTTCAGCTAGCTGGTGGTTGCATCACAACCAGAGGATTCATTCTTCCTCTGATGCACATCTACTCTACTGTTGCGTGCTACGCTGCTTTCTAGTGGGCACTTTGGGAATAGCATTAACTCAAATGAGCTTTAATGGAACCGTAAATATCACAATAGTATGGAGCCCGTGTCCTGACATGAAAAAATTTAAATATATCTCGTTCCCACAGATTAATATCTCGTTCCGACAAATTAATATCTTGTTCCCACAAATTCATATGTTGTTCGCACGAAATAATATCTCATTCCCACAAGATAATATTCCATTCTCTCGAAATACTATTGCGTTCTCTTGAAATTATTAATTCGTGAGAACGCAATAATTATTCATGTCATAAGTCATTCATAAACACGGACATGGTCTCCGTCTGGTAACTTCAGTGTCTTTGTGACCCACATTCGTTAAAGAAAGAAAAAGAAAAACAAGAATGATCAATTTATTATTGTCTTAATAAATATAAGAAAGATATAAGATTTACGATACCTAGGCTTGCTGCTTTGCCATACGATTTACCGGACATAGGTCCAACTAGCTCTGCCGCGAAGCTCTTTTGCTTGTCATGACGGCATTTAGGCAGCTGGCTGGCCGGTAGACAGACAGCCAGCTGATATTGTAGTTTAGGGTCGAAAAGGAATAATAATATTCAGGACTTGTCTTTTATTAACATACTCTTAAGCAGTCGCTTTACATTCAAAGGCTAGTACGCTACATGCTGACTACTAGCTGATCATTTATCCTGTTATTTACGTCATAGATTTACACCAGATACCTTAACGTTTCTGTCTGTGTGTGTCTCATTACATTGCATTGAAGACACGGAGGATGTTTAGAGATCAGATTTATTTATTTTAAAAAGCATCAGTAATCGCCTTTTCTTTTCTGGGTTTATTCACATCCTGGTATGCTCTCCGTCCATCTTGCTGCAAAAGCCGCTTTCTGCTGCTACTTCCGTGTCTCTGTGAGCATTCAATAGGGGTAAAAATAAAAGCAAGAATGATCGATCTATTATTGTCTCGATGAAAATCAGAAAAATATCATAAGATCAGGGGTAAAAATTTCGACCAGCCAATCATTGGTCTTGTTGTTACACTTCAGTTACAGGGACACCGTGATTGGTCGAAATGCATTTCGGGTATGCGTGATGCATGACGGGATATTGCTCACACCCATGTTTGTAATGCTTGGAGCTAGGAGCTATGTCTGGTAGGCGAAGCAGCCAGCCCTTGATCATTCTTGTTTTTCTTTTTCCTTTCTTGAACGAATTTGGGTCACAAAGACATGGAAGTTACCGCTGAAAGCGGCTTTTGCGGCCGGACGGAGAGCATATCTGTGTTTATGAATGACTTATGACGTGAATTATTATTGCGCTTGCATGAATTAATTATTTCGTACGCACGAATGAATCATTTTGAGGGAACGGAATATTATCTTGTGGGGACGGAATATTAATATGTGGGAACGAGATATTAATCTGTAGGAACGAGATGTATTTTAATTTTTAATGTCAGGACACGGGCTCCGTACAATAGAACAAAATAAAATAAAAAAATGTAAGGGGTGCCAGTGCCAGATTTTACTCAAAACTATTTTCCCAAGCATCTACAATACCAAGTAATTACTAGTATTGCAGGTATCAATACCGATACCAAAACTTTTTCCTTAATACTTTTTTATTATAGATTAAGTTTGAAAATGATCAATTTTTTTTGTTCATATAGTGTAAAATAAAACACAAGACAGATGTTCAGGAAATAAAAAAATATGAAATGTTTGCTTTCAAAACTTGTTTTTTTGCTTTCAAATACTTATTTTTGCTTTTAAAAACTTATTATTGAACTTAAAAGTTTATTTTGCATCTATAGCAGAAATGTTTTCACATCCATTGAGTCTCGACTTGCTTTCTCTCAATCTTACATTTTGTGTTCATAAGTTTCATTTTAGAGTGACATATCTGCCATAAATTGGGCAGCTTTTTCCCCAATCACCCAACACTTCAGACAAAAACAGACACCCTGCTTGCATGAACTTTGCAAATAAATTCAAACCCTTTACTGTAGATATTAAAGAAAAACTGCGACAAAAGTATAAAAACTATCAATCTCATCACGCTAGTATCAGCACTTCACCTTGGTATCAATACGATCAATCTCCAGATTGATATGCCCACCCCTAGTGGATCCATCCAAATTTTCAATTTTTTTTCTCATGTTTTGGGCACACTTTCTTTTCTGCATGTGACTATCTCTACAAAATACCAGTGTTTAAATCTATTTAAAAATAACAGTAACAGTGGAAATCATGCTGCTCTGTTCTAAATGAGATAGATCTAATCGACTACTGTGACACCAGCTCTGGTTTGTGCACAGGAATTAGTTGTCAAACTGCAAAGTTCTGTGCCTCAGCCTGCTGGGCTGTTATCTGTGAAAGACCATACAAAGTTCTTCCTATAACAGAACAATAAACAAAATAATGTAAACCTTTTGTTTCCACAGAGATTAGGAACACAAACCCCACATTTTCTGTTGTAGTCCTCACTGACACTGTATGAATGCAAAAGTATCATCAAGTACTAATATCTTACAAATGGTGAGAAAGCCAGGACTGCTCCAATTAATTATGAAAGTTGGACCTCTTTGGATGAATATTTGAATGGAAGCAATGACTTGGTGCAATTTTGAATATTTCAGCGTTGACTTCAACCAATAAATATTTCTTAAATTTTTCTCCTCTGAGAATATGTTAGTAAGCCAGGCATTTCCTTAGGCTCAACCTTGGGTTTCTCTTTGAAGAAAGAGGAGAGGCTGCACCGACTGTGAAACTGCTCTCTCAGCAGGAGTATTAGAGATTGAATCAGGATGAGGATTTTTTTTCGTCTTGGATTGCTGTCCTTCACAAAGCCTTAAAGGTGCTTCTCAGATCTGATCAAAAATAAATTGGGGAAATGAGAAAATAAAAATAGAGTGGGATAACCAGCCTCCCAGGGATGCTTGGTGGTGTTGTCGACTGCACTGAGCCAAATATGAGTCATCTGTGAGTTTATGGTGTTGAAAACATGAGCTCTAACTAGGTTAAACCACTCAAACCTGGTGATATAAAATGAATGCACACAAACAAAGGCAGTGCATTATTTATAAGAACATGCATATGTGCTAAGACGTAAGATAAAGACCTGACCTTACATGAATAGCTTAATTAAACATGCTATACTGAAGGCTTAACATATCAACCAGTGTGGGTGTGTTTGTGTGTGTGTGTAGCCATTCTTGAGCTGCTGTGAAAGATCCACTGGATTTTACAAATCCGATTTGTGCCAAAACAGTTTAGAAGAGGAGAGAGTGATGAAGCCTCAGAGAGCAAGTTATTCATAATGTTAGAATTACTTTTTTTTCTTAGTTTTTTCCGTTTCTACCTGTCCAAACACCAGCTCTTGGTTGACAGAACTGTCACTCAAGCCTACAGGTCATGACACACCAACCTGTGCACAGCCTGGATTGATTACAAGAAAGCCTATGACTCAATGCCACACACGTGGATCACTGAATGCTTGGAGCTGTACAACATCAACATGACTCTAAGAGCCTTCATAAGAAACTGGAAGAGGTTGTGTAAAACCTCCCTTGAAGCCAATGGCAAGCCACTTGCACACGTGTCCATCAAATGTGGGATTTACCGAGGTGGCGCTCTGTCCCCACTGCTGTTCGGAATTAGTGTGCACCCCCTCAGCCAAATAATCAACCAGACTGGCTATGAATACAGACTCAAAAAGTCACCTCTTCTACATGGATGACATCAAGCTATATGCTAAGAGCAAGCGCAACATTGACTCCCTGATCCACACCACCAGGATCTATAATAGTGACACTAGGATGTCATTCTGGCTCAAGAAATGCAGCCGGATGGTGACAAAGAGAGGCAAGGTAGTCCACACAGGAGGGATCTCTCTCCCAGAAGAAACAATAGCAGACATTGAGGAAAGTTACAAGTACCTTGGAATTCCACAGGCAAATGGCAATCTGGAATAGGCATCATGGAAAGCTGCAACAGCAAAATACCAGCAAAAGGCAGGTCCTGAGAAGCCAGCTCAATGGCCAGAACAAGACCTGGGCAATAAACAGTTATGCTCTGCCAGTTATCAGATACCCTGCAGGAATAATAAGATGGCCAAAGGAAGAGATACAGACTCACCATACATAGAGGGTTCCATCCCAAATCCAGCACCCTGAGACTGTATGCTAGTCGGAAGGAAGGAGACCAAAAACTAGTAAGCATGGAAGCCACTATCCAGAATGAAACATCCAAGATGCATGAATATACCAAGCTCAATGCCCTAACTGACACTGTGCTTAGTGAATTTCTCAGGCAATGTGGAGCAGAGGATGCAGTGCTGGAGGACAGATCCTCAAGGAAGGACAAGCCCCTGCATGGGATGTACCACCCAACCATTACTGAAGTGGTTGAAATCAACAAGTCCTGCCAATGGCTAGAAAGGTCTGGACTACAGGACAGCACTGAAGCACTCATTCTGGCAGCTCAGGAACAAACCCTGAGTGTCAGAGCAATAGAGGCTCAGATCTACCACACCAGACAAGACTCAAGGTGTACACTGTTGTAGCCCGAACAAAGATACTTATAAATTAGGATTTCATTTCCTTTAGAGATTTTGAGTTCAGGCTAGTGTCCAAAGATCCAGGATTCGTCTCAGGGAGCAAGGTGAAGAGCTTAAACAAACAAATAGGGACAATGGCTATGGTGCAAGAATTGAAATATATATTTAACCTAAAAGAAGACATTCACAATATATACACAAGATATTTACAAAAGATTACAAGATGGATAGATCATGTTTGCCCAAACAGCAGGTCGCTGTATTTTCAAGATTTAGTCCGGGTTTTATTGTCCAGTAAGAAAATGATTGTACTGTGCCTTTGATGAAGGCAATGTAAGATGTTGATTGGGGGGAGGACAGGTGTCGTTTGGCAGTTCTAGCTGGTTCTTTACATTCCAGGCAGATCACCATCAAGGGAAAAGGGATAGAGACAGAACCTGGCCAGTTCCCTCTTAAATTCAAACACAAATCCTTAATACGTGATGTCTGGACACACAGACAGAGGTGCCTTAACAGTTGCTCCAACTAGCTTCCCCACATGTACCCACGGCAGTCTGTACTGTGCCATTTTTAAAGAGGCAGAGCCATGAAGGTCTTGTGGGAATTCTCGGGAGTGCGCCAGTATCGCGATAACTCGTACGTTGTCATGGTGCCTCTGTCAGTCTCTCCTCCCCCTCCCCTCTCTGCTCTGATCCTGACTCTACCCAGCTGTGACCATTCACCCCATCACCTGCCAGCTCTACTTGAGAGGATTCTTCACCAGCATTCATCGCCAGTTCGTTGCCACGTATGGTCCTTAATCTGGTCTCCTGTGCTTATGTCTTGCTTTCATGTTTTTGCCTCTTGCTAACTTTTGCACTCCTGCCTCAGGACTATCATTCATGAGTGTGTCCTGAGTCAGAGATCTCCACGAGCAGCCGCTACGTTCCTGAAAATCCTGAGAACCCGAAAACCACATCAGGACCTCCGGTCATGCCACGAGTCCTGTCTACGCTAAGAGCTCCAGTCACGCCACGAATCCTGTCCATGCTAAGACCTCCTCCTACGCCAAGGAAACCTAATCACGGCAGAACCTCCAGTCATGCCACCACTCCAAACCAAGCTACAAAATAAAGCGTATTACTTACCATCTAACTTACCTGTGTTTTCCTTCCGGGTTCCAGCATCTGGGTCTGCCTCGCCTCGTAGTCACAACATACATAGCAAAACGGACAGAGGGAGAGCAGGAGAAACAGAGGACGGACAAAAATCACCCGGGTTACACCATGCAAAGAGACACCTGAAACAATCTAGCACATAACTGCAGGGTAGTTGTCTTGAGTAGTCTTGAGTGACATCTACTTTGTGAGCTTTTAAGTGTATATAATGTGAATTCCTCACAAAAAAACAACCCCAAAGCTGCATTTTGATCCATTCATATATTCCTCTAAAAACCTGCACTCTGAGCACCAGCCCCTCCCAATCCACGAAAATGAACGGGTCCTCAAAAGCTGAAGTAGACCAGTGAGAATAGGCCCTTCCAGGAAGAGTCTGTGCTGCCAGCAGTGCCCCCAAGCTAACACACACACCCACTTTCTCTTCGGAGCAAGTGGTGATTGGCAAAAACCCTTGAATCTTATATGTACAATATGCACATCCATCTTTGCAAAACTAGGAATGTTGTTTGTTTTCAAGGGCAAAACGCAGTCTGGCTCTAGGTTGATGTCATGAAATTGGCAGTACCCACAAGGAGCGAAAGGTGGTGCCTCAAGTCATCATTCCTCCAGAATATGGGCCTTATTGTGCCAAAGGTAATATACTATCACGTATAAGAATATAGTTTACTCTAAAAGGCTTAAGAATAGCAGGATATAGGCACTTTAAAATAAACCTTTAAAAAGTCAAAAACTTCAAACTATTTTGCTTCATTTTAGAAAAAGACTGACATTTCCTCTAAATTTTTGACAGTCATGGGTCTGGTAGAAGATGACACTTTACTTGAGATACATTTTCGCCCTCATTTCTCTATCTGTTTAAATTCAAATTGAGTAAAAATACACACACTGACATGACAGCATTTTGGATGACTGGAAAGAAGTGAGACACGTCGGGAGGAAGTGGCCGTGCTCCAGAGAGTGAGTAACAAGCCTGGCTGCGGTGAGGAACATTTACTGGAACCTGTGAGACATAGAAAACACTTTAATGAGGATGGAAGGGCAGGCTAAAAAAGCAGTCAAAAAGTGACACAGAAAGAAAAGATGAAGAAAGAAATTAGATGAGCTTTGCAAGTATAAATTAAACCGCTTGAAAGTCAGCGTCTAAACTTCACATGTAGACATATTATGATAAGTTAAATATATAAATATTCACATACACACATAGAAAAGGTCTCAAAAAGTATCCTGTATTGAAAAACAGTTCTGAAAAATTGATTTTGAATGATTTGTCACGTTTCTGTTTATTACAATGGAAGTTTAAGATGCAAAATATTGACATGAGTGTTCAAAAATCCCTGTTTTTACCTACTGTCTCAAATTTGATCCACACATTTTTAACATAGAATAACTATTATAAAGAAGTGGTTAACAACAATTTTTCATTCTTTCAAAACAATAAGTAGTCACTTTAATGAATAAAAGTAGATGAGTTATTCTCGTCATAAAGTTTTGAAAATTAGCTATACTTTTCCCGCCAAAAGTGTTAAAGAGATTTCACGGAAGCAGCCATTTTCAAGAGCCTATACCATGAAAAATCAACTATTTTGAGCTTTTAAGTGTATTATAATGTCCATTGCCCACTATAAACAACCCCAAAGCAGTATTTTGATCCATCTCTAATATATCCTCTAAAACCTGCGCTTTGATATTTATTTATTTATTTGATATTTTTTCTGTACATCACAGAAGAAATATAATCAGCAAAATAAAATCAGCCAACAGATGGATGGGCAATCATAGTAGGAAGGCAGTTTTAATGAGGTGGGTTTTGAGTCTGGAATTAAAGATAGGTAACAGGTCAATGATACAGAGATCCAGGGTAAGAGTTTAATAGTTGGCGGGCCGAGTGTCTGAAGGCTCTGCTCCCCATGGTAGAAGAAAAAGAGAGATGGGGGGAGAATATAAAGGGATACAAGTTCCAAGCTGCTAATCTGAGTAGGTCATGTCAAGGTGCTTCTGTCAGCCCCGCCCCCTCTGCTCTGCGCCTGACTCCACCAGCTGTGACCGATTCACCTTCATCAACCCTGCTGCTCTTAAGGAGACCCAGCTCCATCATTCAATGCCAGTTCGTTACCCCTTATGGTGACTACGCCTGGTCGAACCTGTTCATGCCTAGTTTATTCTTGCCTCAAACTAATCTTATACCTCCTTGTCTCAGGATTCACCAAAACGAAGGTCACCCGTGTGGAAGTCATCTGCTACTTGCCTGCTGCTTCTGAGAACCTTGGAGGCGATCTGCCGCAGTATTACCTCCAGCCATGTCGCGAGCCTCGCTCCAGTCCGGATCGCCAGCCTGCCAAAAACAATCTTGTCATCTCCATTGAGATTAAAAACCATTTACCAAGCTACTCACCTGTGTGATCATTCTGGGTTTCAGCGTCTGGGTCTGTCTTGCCTGAGAACTATGACAGAACGAACTGGCCAAATTTCAGACCCAGCTGACCCAGATGGTCTACGCTACACTGTAAGCCAACAAGGAATCATTCTGGGACGCCAAGCTGACGCATTATCACAAATCGCATCTGCCCAACAAGAACTCTTTCGACGCCTCGATGGTATGTCCCAAGTATTATTAGAAGTTACTGGTCAAGCTTCCGCATCTGCTTCCACAGTTCCGACCTCCACTCCCGGCAACAACCCTGCTTCCGCCATGACGCCGGAGAATTTCCGACTCCAACCTGAACTATTCCACGGCGACGTCGAAGCGTGCGGGTTTTTTTTTTCTTCAATGCCAGCTATTATTTTAACAAGCCCTGCGACACTACTACTCCGATCACAGTAAGATCACACTAATCATCAACTCATTACGGAGTAAAGCCTTGCAATGGGCGCAGGCTTTTCTGGCTGCAAATCCTATAACTCACTTGCCGTTTGATCGTTTCATTGACGAATTCAGCCTAGTGTTTGATTAGCTCCGGAAACAAGACAAAGCTACTCGGAAGCTACTTACCCTCAGACAACGCAATCGTTCTATTAGCGATCACCTCATAGACTTTTGCATCCTGGCAGTGGAGGCCGGCTGGTCCGACCCGGCGCTCCGTGGCGTGTTTTACCAGTCCCTCAGTGAACCCATCAAAGACCATCTATGCAACCAACCGGAGGCTAACTCTTTTGAGGAGTTAGTAGCGGCCGCCCTGCGCTCGGACATCAGACTACGAGTGCGTAACCAGGACCGGAGCAATTTCACCCAGAAAACACCTGTGCGGACGCCCCAAGTTACCACCATGGACGTTACCCTCCGACCTGCAACCTCGTACAGTGCCACCAATGAACCAATGCAAATTGGGCACTATAAACTTACAGTGGAGCGATTAAGACGTCGCAATGAGGGCGCGTGCTTCTATTGCTGTGAGTTAGGCCATCAGGTGAATTAATGTTCTCTCCGTTTAAACTTCAGAGCCCCCCGCTAGAAGACAGGCCGCGGGAGGGTACCTCTATGTTTAATGATTTTTTGTTTGTTCCTGTTAAGTTATGCCACCTATCCAAAGTCGCTGACCTTTAGGCTCTTATCGATTCAGGCGCAGAGCAAAGTTTGATCGATCAGAGTGTAGTCGATCGTTTGGCCTTGCCCACTGAGAAACTCACGTCTCCCGTCAAAGCTGCTGGTTTAGTTGGTCAACACCTCTCATAACTCACTGCATTAAACCTATTATGCTTATTACCTCCGGTAACCACCGCGAAACCATTCAGTTTTTTGTCACACGCACACCCCAAACTCCCATAGTCTTAGGTTTTTCCTGGCTAAACCTCCACAATCCCCATCTTAATAGGAACCGACACAGTATCATGAGTTGGAGTGATTTCTGCATGAGGAACTGTCTCCAATCCGCGTTGCCATCTGTCTCTACTCTCACGGTTTATGAATCTGAAACCATCGATTTGTCTCACATCCCCGAATGTTATCATGATTTAAAGCTCGACTTTAGCAAGTCCAAAGCCGCTTCCTTACCACCTCATAGGCCCTTTGATTGTGCCATTAATTTATTAGACGGTGCCCCTCTCCCTAAAGGGAGATTGTTTAACCTTTCGGGTCCTGAAAAAGTGGCCATGGAGCAATATATTTAGGAAGCCCTTTCTCTTGGTCACATCCGCCCCTCCTCGTCTCCTGCCGGTGCAGGGTCCTTTTTCGTTGAGAAAAAAAACAAATCCCTCAGACCTTGTATCGATTTCCGTGAACTCAACCAGATTACGATTAAAGATAAATACTCTCTACCTCTCATCAGTTCGGTCTTTGACTCCATTCAGGAGGCGCGCATTTTTTCTAAACTCAACCTTCGTAACGCCTATCATCTGGTGCGCATGAAAGAAGGGGACGAATGGAAAACCGCATTTAACACCCCGGTGGGCCACTATGAATACCTAGTAATGCCGTTTGGTCTAACTAACGCCCCTGCTATCTTCCAACGTCTAGTAAACGACGTTCTTAGAGACTTCATTAACCATTTCATCTTCGTATACCTTGACGACATCTTGATTTATTCCAAAGATCCTGTCCTCCATCAGAATCACGTTTGCCTGGTCCTCCAAAGATTGTCTAAAAATCAGCTGTTCGTAAAAGCTGAAAAGTGTCAATTCCACACTTCCAGCTTCCCGTTCCTCGGTTACGTCTTCGAGGCTGGCAGCATTTGTCCCGATCCCGCCAAGATCACTGCTGTTTCCCAATGGGAACCCCCCACGTCTCGCAACGTGGGGGGTTTTGCCAATTTCTACCGTCGCTTTATTAGGAACTACAGCTCCAGCTCCATTGCTGCCCCACTCACTCATCTCACGTCCACCTCCAATGTTACCCCTTTCAATGGAACCCCACAGCCAAGGCTGCCTTCAACACCCTAAAAGAATTGTTCGTCTCCGCTCCTATCCTCATACAACCTGACATCTCTAGGCAGTTTGTCATCGAGGTCGATGCCTTTGTCTCGGGTATGGGAGCGGTCCTGTCCCAGCGTGAGGAATCCTCTGGCAAACTCAAGCTCTGTGCCTTCTTCTCTAAGAAGTTGTCTCCTGCTGAGTGCAATTATGATGTGGGAAACCGGGAACTTCTCGCCATAAAACTGGCTCTTGAAGAGTGGCGCCATTGGCTGGAGGGAGCGGCTCTATCCTTCATAGTTTGGACCGACCATAAAAACCTTGCATACCTTCGTTCAGCCAAAAGACTCAACTCCCGTCAAGCTCATTGGTGTTTGTTTTTTGAGCGGTTCAATTTCTCCATCACTTGCAGACCTGGCAGCCACAACGTCGAGCCCAACGCTCTCTCTCATAAATACTGTGCATCAGAGAATCCCGGGACCTCCACCAACATACCTCCGGAAACCTGCATTATCGGCAATCTCACGTGGGATATTGAATCCAAAGTTATTCAAGCGCAAGGTGAGGAGCCCAATCATCCCACTCCTCCTAACGGCACACTCTATTTTCCCTCATCTCTAAGGGGTCACTCATCCCGCATCGCCTGTCATGGAGGGGTCTCACGAACTCTCAATCTGCTACGCAGACGGTTTTTTGGCCCTACATGAACACGGACGTTAGAGAGTACGTAGCCGCCTGCTCCACCTGTGCTCGCTCTAATTCCTCTAACTCTCCTCCCTGAGGACTACTTAATCCGCTGTCCACGTCTAACAGACCTTGGTCTCACATTACCATAGACTTTGTCACTGGTCTCCCCATGTCTCAGGGTAACTTAGTCATATTCACAGTTGTTGACTGGTTTTCTAAGTTTGTCCATTTCATTCCTCTCCCTCAGCTGCCCACGGCAACAGAGACCGCTGACATCCTGGTCAACCACGTTTTCAGACTTCATGGCATCCCCACTGATATTGTGTCTGACCACAGACCTCAATTTACATCACAGGTCTGGAAAGCCTTCTGTTCTGCCTTAGGAGCCACAGTTAGCCTCACACAGTTAGTTAGTTTTCACCCCCAGTCCAACGGGCAAGCTGAAAGAGCCAATCAGGAGCTGGAAACTTCCCTCCGTTGCCTCACCGCCCAGAACACAACTGAATGGTACAAATATCTGGTGTGGATTGAATATGCACACAATACGCATCCCTCCTTGGCCACAGGTGTGTCACCTTTTGAAGCCTCTCTCGGATATTTACCACCTCTGTTTCCCTCCCACGAACTAGATCTGGCTGTGCCCTCTGTGGAAGACCATCTTTAGCATTGTCAGCACATCTGGCGTCAAACCCAAGCTGCTCTCCTCAGCACCAAGGAGAGCAACTGCTGTGCTGCCAATCGCCACAGGGTGGTGAGTCCCACTTACCAACCGGGTCAGAGAGTTTGGCTTTCTTCCAAAAACATTCCTATCCAGGCCACATCCTGCAAGCTGGCTCCCCGTTTCATTGGACCTTACACTATTGACAAAATCATCAATCCCACCTGTGTCCGTCTTCTTCTACCGGCTGCCCTCAAGGTACACCCGTCATTTCACGTCTCACAAATCAAGCCTGTTTTGGGCAGCAGTTTGTGCCCACCTTCGGCTTACCCTCCACCCGCCCGGCTCATCGATGGCACTCCAGCGTACACTGTCAGCTGCATCTTGGACGTCCGGCGCCGGGGTCGCGGCCATCAACTTTTGGTCGATTGGGAGGGTTATGGTCCTGATGAACGCTCCTGGGTCTCCCATTCCCTCATTTTGGACCCCACCCTCATCTCCGACTTCTACCTTGCTCATCCGGATCGTTGGTCTGGACTGCCTGGAGGTGGTCGTTTGGGGGGGGGGGGGGGGTACTGTTATGGTACCTCTTTCAGCCCCGCCCCCTCTGTTCTGCTCTACTCCTGACTCCACCAGCTGTGACCAATTCACCTTCATCAACCCTGCTGCTCTTAAGGACACCCAGCTCCATCATTCAACGCCAGTTCGTTACCCCTTTTGGAGACTACGCCTGGTCGAACCTGTTCATTCCTAGCTTATTCTTGCCTTGCCTCGAACTAATCTTATACCTCCTTGTCTCAGGATTCACCAAAACGAAGGTCACCCGTGTGGAAGTCATCTGCTACTTGCCTGCTGCTTCTGAGAACCTTGGAGGCGATCTGCCGCAGTATTACCTCCAGCCACGTCACGAGCCTCTCTCCAGTCCGGATCGCCAGCCTGCAAAAAACAATCTTGTCATCTCCATTGAGATTAAAAACCACTTACCAAGCTACTCACCTGTATGATCATTCTGGGTTTCAGCGTCTGGGTCTGTCTTGCCTGAGAACTATGACACGTTATAAGTTTAAGCTTTATCACATTTATACTAGATCTGCTGGAAAGACAAATGTTACATCCATGAGTCAATTTTTGACACTAAGATAAGCGAAAGATATCTGTGGTGTCCATCAATGGTAATAGATTAGGAGCCAGTGGAGTTGCTGAATGACGGGGGTGATGTGAGGAAATGGTGGAGTTCTGGGAATTATGCAAGCAGCTGAATTCTGGACCACTTGGAGTTCATTGAGATGTTTTTGAGGTAAACCAAAGAGAAGAGCATTATAGAAGTCAAGGCATGAAGTGACCAGACTATGAACCAAAATGGAAGCAGAGTGGACAGTAAGGGAGGGAAGAGGAACATTTATATTGCACAGATCAAAATAGGCAGACGGAGTGATGTTCTTGATACGTGGTTTGAAGGAGAACGAACAATCAAGGATGAGACCCAGACTCTTTTCCTGAAGGGAAGGGGAAACTGGACAGCGTGAAGTTTGCAACTTTAGAAAGGGTGGATTTAGAGGCAACAAGTAATAGTTCTTTTTTAAGTATTGAGTGAACCAGTTTTTTTATATCAAGCAAACAGGAGGTGAGGGAGGTGGGTGGGAGAGAGAAATAAGGTTTACTGGAGCGATGGAGCTGGGTGTCATCCGTGTAACAATGAAGGTTAATGTTGAATTTACGGAAGATGTCACCAAGTGGAAGGAGGTAAGTGATAAATTAAAGAGGGCCAAGAACAGAGCCTTGGGGAACACCGGAAGAGAGAGATGAGGAATGACTATTTTATCAATAATTTTGAAATGGCAAGGCAAGGCAAAGTAATTCAAGGTGCTTCACAAAACAGAAAAATGCATTCAAATTACAATACATCATAGAAATAATCAACATAAAATTAACTTTACAAGAAAAGAAAATTGATTTAAAAAGAAAGGAAGGAAAGAAAAGTGCAGATAGGACCTTTCAGTCATATACACGGCTAAACAGAAATGTTTTAAGTCTAGATTTGAACCTGAACACAGAAGAGGCCTGTCTTACAACTTCAGCGAGTCTGTTCCAGATTTAAGCTGCAGAATATTGAAACGCTGATTCCCCTTGTTTAGTTCTGACTCTGGGAATCAACAGGAGGCCGGACCCTGAGGTCCTCAGAGTGTGAGATGGTTCATATGGCACTAACATGTCAGAGATGTACTTTGGCGCGTGGCCATGGAGAGACTTGTACACAAGCAGAGCTGCTTTGAAGTCTATTCTTTGAGGTACAGGGAGCCAGTGCAGAGACCTGAGCACAGGACTAATGTGATCATACTTCCTGGTTTTGGTCAAGACTCGAGCAGCAGCATTCTGGATGTACTGAAGCTGTTTTACAGCTCGTTTGGAGAGGCCGGTGAGCAGGCCGTTACAGTAGTCTAACCTACTGGAGACAAATGCATGAATAAGTATCTCCAGGTCTGGCTTTCATATAATGTTTTTGATTTTGGTATTGTTTTTCAAATGGTAAAATGCCGCTGATGTTACTGACTTGCTGTTAAAGTTTAGGTCAGAGTCCATGATTACCCCTAGATTTCTAATTAAAATGAAGGGCACGTTGGAGATAGGTCGAAAGTTGTTAATGATGGTGGGATCTGAACCAGGTTTTTTTAGAATTGGTTTCACAGCTGCAGTTTTGAGAAGTGAATGGACAACACAAGATATTAGTGAAAATGAATAATGGCAGAAATAAGGGGGAGCCGTTTTGGAAGACAGAATTTGACTAAAGATAATGGAAGAGGATCAAGCTGGAGGTAGTATTATCTCTTTGATAAGGGAGGACATTTTACTAAGACTAGGCATCCGAAAAGAAGAAGATGTATGAGACACAGAGAAAGAGTAAAATACACATTAACTTACCCCACAACACATTAACTTACCCCACAACACATTTACTCACAACACAACACATTAATGTGTGGGGTAAGTTAATGTGTTGTATTGTGACCCTTCTGGGCCACCATAGTAAAAAGGGTGGGACAGAGGAGTGAAGGTCCTGATGTTTAGTTTGAATTTTTTCGTCAAAGTATGACAGAAGGAAATCGTAGGTATTAGTAGACATATAGGGGAAAGGTTATAGGAGGACTGAAATATATTATTCATTATTGGAAAAAGAGTTTTAGGATTCCCTTTGTTGACACAGATCAGGTCAGAGTAATAATCTCTTTTCGTGAGTGACACCAGATCTTTAAACATTGTAAGATGGGTTTTAAATATTTCACTGTGCACAGTTCAGTTCAGTTCCTCTGACGAGCCGCTCAAGCTGTCGACGTCTAGTTTTTATTTTATGGAGTTCAGGAGTGAAACATGGGGCAGATTTGATGAAGGGAGCATGGCGAGTTTTTAGGAGGAACAAGTAAGTTCACAATACCAAAGATGACTATTATTGTAAAAAGAAACAATTGCATCAGGATCAAGAGAATCTGAGAATGATATGTGTCAAATGCGGGAGGAGAGCGTATCTTTATTAATATTTTTGACATTAATATTTGACATTTATATGCACATCTATCTTTGCAAGAGATTGAATGTTGTTTGTTTTTGTGGGCGAAACACCGACACACTGCAGAGGCCGCCTCTAGGCTGAAATTGGCGGCACCCAAAAGGAGTGAAAGGCGGTGCTTCAGAGATCAAGTAGTCTTGCTTCTGGGTAAGACAATGAATTATGAAAATTACTCACCTTTCATTAAAAATACATTATTTAGTGTGCTAAAGGTAATATATGATCATATTTAAGGATATAATTTACTCTGATAAGTCTTAGGAACAGCATAATATAGGTACTTTAAAATTAGGAGGTAAAGCCCTTCTACTGCCTCTATAGGAATGATGATGAACTACAGGGCTTTAAACAGTTATATAAAATTGATTTTTCAAGAAAGTTTTGATCAGGTTAATGAGATAGGGGTCTCAGAAATGTGTGTATGACATATGGCACCATGGTTATATGGTTATGGGAGAATTCCTTAACAAAATTAAGGTTTAGGTCCTCCTGGCAACCTCATTGGACCTAAAACACACAGAGGTTTAAAATAAAAGTTTAGTGATTAAATTGACAAAAATATTAAAAGAAATATTAGAAAACAAGATCATAAGATACTTTTTAATTATTTTTATAAAGCTTCATAAGCAAGATGAGCATATATGTGGTGTCAGTTTAAAAGAATTTGGAGTCATTCTAAAAGACTGCCAACTACAAAGGTGTTTTATTTCTCTTTTTGCATATTTATGTGTAAATAATTCATTATTAAAGTTAAAATTATTACTTATAAGTTAAAATATATATTTTTAAATTGGTAATAATAAACCATTTTTTTCCTTTAAGTAAAGTAAATTATTATTAGAAGGAGCTCTTCTGTATCTGGCTTATTCCTAATAACATTTGTTTGATGACCCAAATGTGCAAAACAATAGTGTCAAATCAGAAAGGATTACATCCTTTTGTAATATCAATAATACCACCAATAATATTACTTTGTTCAAAACTAGTGAAGATTATGTTTCAAAAGCTCCATCGTGGTGGCAATGTAAAGAAGTAATGAACATACATTTGTTGTTTTTGCTCTCTAACAGAGGGAAGGAATGTGTGCACATGGAGAAAGTGTCATGACGTCATAGACGTGCTAGACCCAGTTGAACGCCGTGGAAGTTGAAACCCGTGGAACGTGGAGAGGAGCTCAGCTGCGGGAACCAGCGTGACCAGTGGGAGATGAACCGGAGTGAGTATAACAGACTGGCGCTGGATACTGGAGAGGAGAACCCTTATGAAGGCAGGCCGGGAGATGAGGAGATGCAGGTCAGCTGGTTCCGATCAGCAGAGCAGGAGCAGCTGGGAGGGGGGAGGTGGCTGACACAGGCACCGTGACAGTACCCCCCCCTCAACGACCGCCTCCAGGCGGTCCGGGACGGCGATCAGGGTGGGCCCGGAAGAAGTCGTCCAGGAGGGAACGGTCAAGAATAAGGGAGCGGGAGATCCACGAACGCTCCTCTGGACCATAACCCTCCCAGTCCACCAGGTACTGGAAGCCACAACCCCGGCGGCGAATATCCAGGACACGACTAACGGTAAAAGCCGGAGCGCCGTCAATGACACGGGCAGGCGGCGGGGAAGCGGACGGCGGGCAAAGGGGGCTTTCCAGGAAGGGCTTGATGTTTGAGATATGGAATGAGGGGTGTACCTTTAAAGCCACCGGGAGCCGCAGTCTGACACAGGTTGGGTTAATGATTCTCTCAATAGTATACGGACCAATATAGCGGGGCGCCAGTTTACGAGAGGTAGATTGCAGGGGTATATTCTTGGAGGAAAGCCAGACTTTTTGACCGGGTTGGTAGTCGGGACCCGCTCTCTTGCGACGGTTGGCGATTCGACAGTTACTATCCCGAGTTCGCAGGAGAGCGGCCTTGGCTTGGCGCAAAATGCGTTGAACGTGTTGGAGGTGGTGTTACACAGAAGGGATGGCCAAATCTAGTTCATAAGAGGGGAGCAGAGGGGGAGAATAACCGAGAGAGGCTTCGAATGGCGACATACCGGTGGCAGCGGAGGGATGGTTGTTATGAGCGTACTCAATCCAAATGAGGAACTTGAACCAACTGGAAGGGTTTTGGGCCGCCAGACAACGAAGTGCGGCCTCCAACTCCTGATTTGGTCGTTCAGCTTGGCCATTAGACTGGGGGTGGTATCCCGAGGTCAGGCTTACGGTGGCGGCCAAGAGCAGAGCAAAAAGAACACCAGACCTGGGACACGAACTGGGGACCCCGGTCCGAAACAATGTCTTCGGGTATCCTGTGATGCCTAAAGACCCTGGTGAACTAGAACGTCAGCCATTTCGGTGGCCGTAGGAAGTTTAGGTAGGGGAATGAACTGAACGGCTTTGGAAAAATGATCGATTATGGTGAGAATAATGGTGTTACCTTGGGAAGGTTGTAACCCAGTGACGAAGTCTAACGCGAGGTGGGACCAAGGGCGCTCAGCGATGGGCAGAGGGTGGAGGAGGCCGGCGGGTGGTGAATTGGAGGACTTGGACCTGGCACACACCGTACATGCGGCGACGAACTCCCTGGTATCCTGCTCCATGGAAGGCCAGAAAAACCTGCGTTTTATGAGATTAAGAGTCCTTTGGACACCCCTCATGGCAGGATACCCGGGACGTGTGCCCCCACACCAGGACATCCGAACGGAGTGAGGAGGGAACGTACAGAGTGTTAGCGGGGGGAGGAGGATGGTCGGGTTCTTCACCTTGGGCCTGCTGGACACGAGTCTCGATATCCCAGGTGAGGTTACCAATGACACTTGTAGGGGGAATGATGGGAACCGCCTCATGATGATCATGGGTGCTGAATATGCGTGAGAGGGCATCAGGTTTTTCATTGCGACTACCGGGACGTTATGTGATGGTGAAAGTGAAGCGATCGAAGAAAAGACACTAACGGGCCTGACGAGAGTTAAGGCGTTTAGCCGTACGGAGATAAGCGAGATTTTATGGTCGGTCCATACAATGAAGGGATGCTCAGCCCCCTCAAGCCAATGACGCCACTCTTCCAGCGCGAGCTTAATGGCAAGGAGTTCGCGGTTGCCCACGTCATAATTTTGTTCCGCGGGGGACAGTTTACGCGAGAAGAAGGCGCATGGCTTGAGTTTGCCTGTGGTGTCTTCACGTTGGGAAAGGATGGCTCCGGCGCCTGTCTTCAAACGGGGGGGCTCTTGAGTTTAAACGCAGCGTGCATTGTTGTACATGGTGACCAGATTGACCACAATAAAAACAGGTACCCTCCTCCTTGCGTCTGCGTTGCTCCTCAGGGGTGAGCTGGGAATGACCGATCTGCATCGGTTCCTCCAAGGAGCGGCTGATGTTTTCACGTGGGGGGAACGAAGATGGTTCTGACCTGGGAAGCTGAGGGGCAGAGTTAGTGGTGGTCTTCTTTTCAGAACGAGTACGTTCAACCTGCCATTCCCGAAGCTGCACATCCGAACGTAAGGCCGCAGTGACCATCTCCTCGAAGGTGCGAGCCTCGGGCTGTGAACATAGATGATTTTTGATTTGGTCGTTCAACGACTGGTAAAAAATCCCTTTAAGGGCAATGTCCGGCCAACCAGCCTCTACCACCAGGATACGAAAGTCAATAAGATCACTTAAGGATTGGCTGCGTTGTTTTAACCCCAGAAGGCGGCGAGTAGCCTCCTCTGCTTTGCGGGGTTGGTCGAAGACCAGGCGAAACTCCCCGGTGAAGCGTTCAAAAGACACTTGGAAAATGGGGTTAGCTGATAAATAGGCTTGGGCCCATTGAAGGACTTTACCTCGTAAGGAGTTAACTATCAGCGTAATTTTACAGTGGTCTGCGTGGTAATACCGCAGGGCCTGCTGAAAAATTAACTGACACTGCAGCAAAAAGCCACCACATGCGCTTACATCTCCATGGAAGGGCTCTGGCTGCAGATGAGTCCATAACGTGGTGGCTTGGTGGGCGCTCCCGGCTGCGGAGGCTGAGAAAGTTGAGCTGGCGTTAGTAGACTGCTGGCTGGTTTGTTCAAATAGAGCTTGAGAGATGCTATCCAAGCGGTGAAACAGATCTTACTGCGCAGATGCCATCTGGTGGAGAGTTTCAGCATGACGGCTGAGGGCTGCGCCTTAATGTGTGAAGGCGAGTCCTTCGGGTCAGCTGGGTCTGGGTGATGGCCAGTCTGTTCTGTCATGACGTCGTAGACGTGGTAGACCCAGTTGCTGAAACCTGGAAGAAAACTCTCGACCAGAAATAGTTTGCAAAGAGGTTTTAATTCTTCCGGGGGTTTACAGAGTCTCCAAGAGAGCGTAGCTTGGAAAAATCTTCGGATGAAGATCTGACGTCCCAGGAGCGCGGCGGATCGTGGAACCTGAGGAGCGTAGCGTTGGGGAGCCGAGGACGGCGGAAACAACTTGAGGGGGAGCAGGAGGCCGAGGACGGCGGGAGCAGCATGGAACGTGGAGAGGAGCTCAGCTGCGGGAACCAGCGTGACCAGTGGGAGATGAGCCGGAGTGAGTATAACAGACTGGCACTGGATACTGGAGAGGAGAACCCTTATGAAGGCAGGCCAGGAGATGAGGAGATGCAGGTCAGCTGGTTCCAATCAGCAGAGCAGGAGCAGCTGGGAGGGGGGAGGTGGCTGACACAGACACCATGACAGAAAGACCTTAAAAGTAAGTGGAACCTTCTACCTACCAAGTCACAAGCTGAAATAAAATGTTGAGGAAGAGCTCAGAAAGCACTAAAGATGGAACCAATGCTAGACTGGGTGGCAATGTCTCATACTGGAGTAACAGCATGGTTATTGAGGCAAAACAGAACGGGATAAAGTCAGGCTAGAGTTTTTAATACAAAGCTTTCCAGCACTAAATCCAATGAGAGGACCTTTCAAATGAAAGAAAGGCAAAGACAGTTGCTGATCCCAATATTGAGGTTGCTGACCCCAATTTCATTTTGCCGTTTGTTTGCTTTTTGCGTTTTTTTTGCAACCAAATTGAACAAATTTACCAGTCATTATTAGATTAACCACTTTGGACATTTGTTCTCGTAGTTAAAGCACTGACAGCAACACGATTTGGTGGTTGACTGAAGATCAACATTAAGTAAAAGGGGTCAACACAACAAAACTGTATAATGGTAAATGGCATATACTTATATAGCACCTTCCTACCTTCTTAGAAGGACAAAAAGCGCTTTACAGTCACAGTCCCATTCACCCATCCACACACATTCACTCACCGATGGTGTCTCTGTTGCCGAACTCTAGCTTCAACCAATAATCACCTGGAGCAATATTGGGTTCAGTGTTTTGCCCAAGGACGTTCCGACACATGGGCGGACAGGCCGGCAACTGAATCTGCGATCCTTCGATCAACGGTCGCCCGCTCTACCACTGCAACCCAGCTACCCCTGTACACAAAACAAGAAGAACTGAGACTGTCAACAAAAAATTAAGTGACTTAAAAGTGGCTTTATTTTGGCTAGGATCGCGCCACCTGAAACACTACAAAATAAAAAAATTAAAAAAAAAAAACTAAACGACAGCTAAAAACCAAAAGACCCAATCAGGATAACCTTCCCCCTCACTTCAAGTCTAGCACGAGTATGGCTTAACAAGCTAAACAAACTGCACCCAATGACTTGCGTGTGACAGTGGCAGCAAGTTTGGGTAGCTCTTGTGTGTGTTAAGGGAGGCATGCTTAATATGTGCCTTTGAACTTTTTTTTTACCTGTTAGAAATGTTTGAACATATTCACAAAAGGAACTCCTTAATCTATAACGGAAACCAACCAGGATTAAACACCCAATTCCTCTGAAGCTCAAGAAACACTTCTGTGGTCGCTGATGGTAAAGGCACGGAGATGTAGGTACAAGGAATTTTTACCATAGATCATCACGGGAACATGAACTCTCTAACAAAAGTGAGGAACTAGAGGCCCTGGTAAAAAACGACAGAACATATCAGGAATATACTGTTTTACAGAGATGTGGCTGACCGAAAGTATCACTGACTCTTACGTCATTTCACCCGGCTTTAGTATGCGCAGGCTGAAATGAGGAAATGAGTGGAAAAACTAATGGAGGAGCACTTGCGCTGTTTGTTAATGATAAATGGTGCCATTCTGGTCATATCACGGTGAAATGTGTAAACTGATGCTGGGATGTGGAGCTTTTAGCGGTCACTTTATGTCTATACAACGTGCCAAGGGAGTTTTTGCACATAGATGCTGAATTGTTTACATTCCACGGCGAGCAGAACCCACAGTAGCATGTGATGTCATTCAGGATGCAGTCACAGAAATCACTTTGCAACATCCAGATGCGTTAGTTGTTATATATGGGGACTTAAATCACATGGACTGTAGCTCTCATTTAACAGGCTTTCACACAATACTTAAACTGCCCCAAAAAACTTAACAATACACTGGACCTTTGCTTTGTGAATGTCAAACAGGCATACAATGCCCAAGCCATACCTTCTCTGGCAATGTCCAACTTAATTTTTCTCAGAACACTGTACAGACAAGCTTAGATTAGACTGTCGATAACCAGTAGAACATTCAGAAAGTGAGGCCCACAAGCCAATGAAGCTCTGAGAGACTGTTTAATTTTTTACCAACTGGAATGAGCTTCTTGATGCTTCAGACAGTGACCTAGATGGTGGATGGGATTACTGACACTAGCTGCAGTTACATGGACAAAATGTCATGAGACATGGAGCATGTCTCTGAGCAGAGCAGCCAGATTCATAGCTTCGTGTTTGCGGGCAGGGAAGGGTGCTTTGTTACGGTGTTTGCTCCAAAGGAGGCTTCGCACCGGTCTGTCCAGCTGCTCTGCGTGAGCGAGCTGCTGGATTTAGGAAAACTTTGTCTCCGAGCAAAGAGCATGTAAAGAGAGAATTCATGTTTCCAATTGTGTCCAGACAAAAAAGGCTGCTGTTATTCCTACATATTTATGTGCAGCTAAGATGCAGATTGTGGCATTGCATGCACATATTTTAAGTTCATCCACGGCTAATTGTTGTTGTTGGGACATATTAATCTAACCCAAACCCTTCTACCAAGAAAAAAAGCATGGGTTAAAAAAATAATGAGCGAACAAGCACTTAATAATAATCATCACAGTAGTAAAAGCATGTTCAGAAGATCATCTCGCTCCATGCTGCAGGTTTCTTTGTTTACAGTGGAACTCAATATTTCTTCTTCTACTGTCGCTTCCAGTATTTTAGATACCGACTTAGAATACTTTGTTCAATCGCAGTCTTCTTGTCATAATATGTATGACGTGGCAGACCCAGATGCTGTAAACCGGAAGAAAACTCAGGCGAAGGAGTTGGTTAAACGATTTATTTCTCCAGGACGTAAAGGTGATGGCGTAGTAAGAGTTCGTAGAGTTAATAATGAAGTCAGCAGTCTTGCCGATGCTTCTATGGCGTCGGAGCTGGATACGAAGCGTGGCGGATGGTGCTTTTTTATTTTTCAAGCGCGTTTAATACCATCCAGCTGACAATACTGATGTGGTATTGTGGTGTGGATCTTGTTTTTGTTTCATGGATTGAGAAATATTTAACAGACCGGCCTCAATATGTCAGACAGTATAATAAGAAACATCGGAGCTCCTCAGGGTACAGTAGCTGTGTTTCCATTACACATATGCGCACACCTTTATAAAGATTCTAGAAATGTCAAAAAAACACAATTTTGCAATTACACTTTTTCTTTTAAATCCTAATTATGTAATATCAACAGAAACCGACTCACGCGACAAGTCATTTAAAACCATGTTGATGGATTTGAACAGGTATTATTTGAAGTTCATATGGCAAAAAGGGAGCATTTGGATGATGTAACAGCAGTGCCGTGCGCATGCTGCATACCTACACCGTTGACAGTCTCTATACTGAGCTAAACACAAAGAAGCATATGAGAAGCCTGTTCAGTGCTATTAAAAAATATTCTAACAAATAAGCAGCTGGTTAACCCTTTTCCTGTTTGATAACACAAGAACAGAATATACAATCAAATTTCTGCCACAGCATTAGCATCTATCATCATCTATCAAAGGAGACGTTAGCATCTTTTTCAGGCAATGGAGTGGCAAGTTTGAAGTGGATACGAATGAAGCGATTTTGGTAAATCTTGTAAAAGAGGAGCTGTGGATCCAACAATTCCACATGACACAGTTTTTTATTGAGTTGTGTGATGCTGTGGCAGTTTTGTGAAATACGGCCATTTCAATATGCCCCAAAAACCACCTTCTCCAAGTGCAAAAACTTTTTTTGGATAAATGCAAGCTTTTTCAAAATTGAGGTGTTTCCATTAAGCGGATTTATTATTGCAAATACAATTTCTTAGGTAATGGAAATGTGTTCACCGTTATCTCCTTTTCTATTCACTGTATATACTGCTGATTTCTCATACAGGTCTTCATCATGCTATGTACAAAAGTATTCTGATGACACTGTTGTAGAGCCTTGTGTAAAGGAGGAGGACTACAGAAAGATCATCTGTGATTTTACTGACTGGTGTAACTGCAATGACCTCATTTTAAACACATTAAAAACTAAAAAAAGGATTGTGGACTTTAGCAGAAAGAAGAAATGTTCTCATCTGCCTGTTAAGTAGAGGGAAACAGCAGTGAGATTGTGCAGTCCTTCAAATATATAAATACTGTATCTCAGTGTTCACCTTGACCACAAACTGGACTGCTCTGTGCAGACAATGGTCCACCGAGTGAGTGTGATGTCACCCAAAGAAAGTGGTTTACTTACGGCTCCAACCAAATGAAGTCAATTCAGCCAGCCATTTATTTACAATACGAACACTGCCATATTGGCGCTTAAAACCATCAGAAAGCAGTTAGTGGTCCAAATAGATCTGAGTTAACATTTCCATGGCAACCATTCTCGCCGTTTAGAAGTGAGCTTGTTGGAAGTCCACACCACTTAAAAGCTGGCTACACAAAATCTGTCCAACTTGATTGTTCAATGTGAAACCATATACTTTTATTGAGGCATCTGATTGGTCAGTTTATTACTTGAATAACTTGCACTACAGCAAAACATCCGTAAAAAATAGGATCATTGTGCACATCTTTAAAATATTTTGTTTAGTAAGGATGGTTACTCTGAGAAATGTAATAACAGAATAATATCTGATTATTTCTCAATAAAAGCCTATGGAATTTTGTCTTCTTGGAGGCAACGGGTGCTTCCTGTTTGGAATGTGGAGGGGAGGGATCACTCCGTTCAGTTCTCTTATACAATCAATGGCTGCACCTTTGGCCAAAAAGTATGGTTAAATAAAAAAACATATTAATAACCAAGGATGTGTTGATATTGTATGTTTATGGACTCATCAAAGGTTTTATAATGTTTTTATGATTTCTTTGACATAGTAGGCTTTACAGAGTTAAAGCAAGTAATTGCATTATTTTTTTTTTTTACATTTCTTCAAATGAGAAAGCATAATGGAGACATTCAAACTCGGACATGAAGCCAAATATTTTGGTGCATTTCTTGTGTGTCAGACTGAGTACAAACGGTAAATACAGAGGAAATTGCAAAAATATGAAAAAAATAAAGACTGTAAATAACTTGAAGGAATCTTTTTAAACTAAAATGTAAAAATAATGAGTATTTTCCAGACACGCTGCTTGTTTTTCTGCCTCTTTCAAACATAAATTCTATTTGACATTATTTCTGGCATTATGTGGGCTTCATTATAACTTGTTTCACCATATTTTCCAGCTTTCATCTGCCTGGAGTGTTTTTCCCCTGTTTCATCTATTTCAACTTTACTTTCCTTTCTGTCAATTTCCGGCTCTTTTAACTGTTTTCACCCCTGTCCAATCATTTCCTCTCCTTTTACTGGTATCCCTCTGTCAACTCATATTCCAGTCTCTCCATGTTTCTTAATCCTTCCTCCTTTCCCTGTGATAATTTCCTCCTATAGTCTCTTCTCTGCCAATCCCCTTCTCTTTCCAGCAGACAGTTTTCCAATTCTCCCTCATTTCCCGCTCCTTTTTGTTTATCTCCCTCCTGCTTTTCTCCCTCCATTCATTCCCTCACTCTGTTTCCCTAAATCAGCTATAATAGACTGCAGTGCCACACATGCTCCAGACGTGCTTTCACAAAGATGCGCCCGGATGTTAGGCTTGTAATGATACTGAGCCACACACACACGGCCACTGAAGCGCTCTTGCACATTACAACCTGCTGCTCAGTCAGCACCAAAGCTTGTTTGTGTCAAATACTACAAGGAGGAGGTCATAGAAAAGAATCAAGATATAAAAAAAAGATGGCCACAGTCTTTAGGGAAAACAAGAAAAAATGCTCCACATTAGCGTAGGTGACATAAAATGAAGGAGAAATGTGGGAAGAGTCAGCTCATTTATGCACAAAATATATCAGCGCTCGTGTGTGTGTGTGTGTGTGTGAAAAAGATGCCAAGAGGGAGGGGAGGAGTGAGTGAAAGGGAGAGGGGAGGAGTGAACCCAGAGAGGGAGGAGGGAAGGAAAAAGGAGTGAGATATTGTCAGGCAGTCCTGCCAGAGAGGAGCAACAGCAGCAGAGCGAGCATCTCAACCGGATAGGATACAGACGCTGAATGGAAATACGGGAATACATGCTGACAACAGCGCGAGGATGGGACGAGGAGGGCTTTTTACTAATTCTGTTTGGAGCTCCCAACAAGCAGAGCACCAGTGAAAACACATACATATGATATATATATAAAACTCCTATACATATATATCAAATTATGCCTGTTTTCAAAGAAGCTGCAGCCGGAGAAGGACTGAATTGACAGGAAAATTGGAAGACTAAATGCAGCATTTGCTTGAAAGCTGTTGCATTTTAAGATTTTTCCTCACTTTTTTTCCCAGAGACAGTAAACAAGGAAAAATTGTGGAAAAAGAAAGTGGACATTTAAATCTGGCATCTGACTTTAAGGTTATCTGCAAAGAGCTTCTGCCGCACGCAGTCCTTTTGTTTCCACAGAGGCTTCCTTTGAAAACAGGATATTTTTTTGCCCCCAGTGCCACACTGCTGTTCGCCTGTCGCATCTCCACTAGTCTCTGTCGTCCGTGAGGGGTTGGGCTGGTGCTCCTCCAGCCAGGCTTGAGCCGTAGTGCTCTGCCGAAAGTGCAGAGGGCAATCCACAGGCTCCCTGACCCCCACTGATATTTCCTCAGCAACGGCAAAAACTCCATCTTGGTCTAAGAGGAAAAGGTGAGGTAAGTTAAGGAAGAGGCAGAAAAAAAGGGAAAGAGATCAATGTAAAAAATATGTTTGAACCATAAACAAATTAAAGAGTGAGAAAATAATTCCCAGAAAGAACAAGCCGTATGACAATAATTCCACCACATTAAACTGTTTTGCAGCTTTCTCTTGAGTGTAAAATGGAGCAGATTTAAAAGGCTCACTTCCACAACAAAAGCCCTTCCCTCTCTCCTCTCCCTCCTTCTTCTCCCCTCCATCTGAACACTTGCAGGGAGCAGGCTGAGAGACAGAAAACCCAAGGGGCGTCCTGAGTTTTTCGAGAGACCCTTCAAAAAAGGAGAGGCGTGGTTTCACTGGAGTGCAAACGGGAGCAACAGGAGCGGTAGCCCCGCACCCTGATGAGCACAAAAAGCCACTGGACTCTTGTGTGTCGCTTAAAAGCTACAGACTGATACTGACAGTGTGTTTTCATCAGGGAACTGGAGCTCTATTTGAATGTGTGTGCGTGCGTGTGTGAATAAGTGTGTACATGTGTGAGAGCAAACAAGCCTCAGGTGCAGGAGGGACGCTTTTGGACTGTAATCACCACAGGATTTCAGCTTGAGGAGAGCCAGCAGGAATGTTTTAAAGACATTTTACATTTCTTTTACCTGTTGGGTATTGGAGAAAAATTTGCAGGGAGCCATTGTTTTTCATTGTGATAACTTGCAAAGACATCAAAACTTCTCAGCAAGGTAGGGACACACAGCTTAGTGAACCACATTGGCATGGAAAAGATGCCTACTGCAAGAATAAAAAGGTTTTTTTTGAAGAGAAGTACAAAGAGCAACAGGATGATACAAGATACAAGTTAAAGTCTGTCTAGTGGAGGACAAAATCTAATTTTTGGATACTTTTAAAAAAAATCCGGACAGACTTCACTCCAGTTTTGAGTTTGGAATATGAATCCTCTGGAATGAAACGTCTTCCACGTGGGAACCTACTTTGTCCACTCATCTACTTCGCCTTTTACTTTCCTCTCTGACACCACTTGGAAACTACAGTCATTCCTATTGCAGTTCAGCCACTCAGTGGAGGAGCTCATTGCTGGAAATGCCAGAGGCAAGTTCATTCATAGATAGCACACCATCTTAAATTGGATCCCCTCTAGGAATTGACTGATGACATTTGTCAGGGTTGACATTTCCTAGATTTGTGGAAATTATTTGCTTGGCAAGCAGTAAAGTTTAGGAATAAACTGTCAATGCATGCATGTGAATTGATTCTTTCTTCTACTTTTCTTCAGACACTTCACCACTGTATTTGTGAATTCAAACTTTACAGAAATAGATTTCTTTTTTTTTGTCAAACCAAGATCATAATCTTTTAGAGATTCATTCATTGAAAAACAGCATACCTTAAGGAAGAATTTATATTTACTTGTCTTTTTTCTTTTCCCTCTAAACTGCAGGAGCATTTGGTCCCTTAGTTAACTTACACATCTGCACTGAAACACTGCGATACGCAGGAGTGAGTTCAAGATGGCAACTGTCCCGCTTCCACGTCTGATAAACTTCTCATTGGCATTATTTCTGGGTGTGACCACTTTAAGCGGACTGAACTTAAGGCTTTCAGCAATGGCGCAGGTAGCGTCCAATAACCAGACAACACAACCCTCCACTGTACCTGTGGCAGCAGTGCCAACGCCCACGCCTGAGGCGGAGGACCAAACGGATCCAATGGGCAGGAACCGCTGCTGGGGGTACTATGATGTCATGGGCCAGTGGGACCCTCCCTTCAACTGTAATGCAGGTGTCTACATGTTTTGTTGTGGCTCCTGCTTCTATCGTTTCTGCTGCCAGTTCAAAGTCCAGAGTTTGGACCAGACATCCTGTTCTAATTATGACACACCTGTGTGGGCTAACACCGGACGACCGGCCGCAACCGTTACAGAGGTCCACCAGGAACCAGACCGGGATCGGACCCACATGATTGTGTACATAATCTGTGGAGTGGTGGCCATCATGGTGCTGGTTGGGATTTTCACAAAGCTTGGACTAGAGAAGAGTCAAGGAGGACAAACGGACATGACTAACTCCAGGTAAGAACTGGGATTAATGGATGGATGAATGGATGGATCGAAATATTCTAGGTGTATTTCAATCATTCCACTCTTATACTTGAAAAATATCATCAACAACTTCTACTTGTTTTCCTCAAATTTAAAGTCCAGTCATTGATGAGAAACTAGTTAATGTTCATTAAGGTCTAACTGTTGACTCAGCTATAATGAGAGTAGTCTTATTGTGTGGTGTATTTTGGAAAGTCAATTAACAAACAGAAAGTTTCACATTTTTATTTGTCACCGTTAATGCTGGGCACCTTTGATGCCATGAAGGGTGTGAAATCTGTTAGGAGCCACACTGACTGATTTAAGGAGTCAGAAGAAGAAGAAAGACAAAAGTGCGATGAACAGAGTTCAGACAGCATGATGGAGATTTCAAAGAAAGAGGTGTCAACTGAGACCGTGGAAGAAATTTGAGGGAAATTACAGTGCAAGGTTGCAGTTTCATACCGATGGCTGATTGATTAGTGTGACACAACAATGACTGTGGCAATGTGTGGCCTGCGGAGAACAATGACAAGAGTAAGGGTGTTTTTTTGGAGGGGTGGAATATTGAGCGGATCTGACTGGAGAGCTGCCAGCAGCTAGTACAAAGAGCAAAAGTGTGTGTTTGCCTGGGTGTGTGTAAAAGAGAAGAGGTGGAACAGGGTTGGAGGAGGCAATGTGTGTTGCTATTAGGTGTTAAGAGTTGACACATGGGGAGTTGTTTTAAAGCCTCTTCTTACGTCATTCCCACAGATTCCCAGAAAGAGAAAATAGGAGCAAGTAAAAGAGTGACGTCCTTAAACTTTGTGGTTTATTTGGTCCATGAAGCTAATAGTCAAGGGTGCTGATACACTCTAAAAAGAGTATTTAGGCTGCGGTTGTAAACATAAACTTTTTTTTTTTACATTCATCTAACTTAATTATTTGCTTTGGTGAAGATAAATCATTTTTTTGAGTTCAATCAACTTAAAAATAACAGATAGTTATCAGACATAGTTATTTCCCTTTTATTCAAATTAATTCAGTTAAGTTGGAGTAGCTTCGGTGTGAAGCTGTCAATGCATCATGATGTCATAACGTAAGGACGTACTTGGAAAGGTTGCCCCTGCGCATTAGCAACTGCAGACTGTAGAGACCAGAGTATCGATCAAAAAATATTCGCATCAACTGTGGGTCATAATCATAATATTTTGATGAAAAAGTGTTTTCTAAAACGTGAATTCCTTTCAGGTTATTTATTTTGCCTAAATTTTGCTCTTAGAATATATGAAAAGTGTTGAAATACAGTATATGATTGGGCCTGCTGTCAGATCCGGCAGCACAAGGAATTATGGGATACCATTCCCTTTGCCTATCTGGACGGATTAGGGTTTAAGTGTGGTTTTTTTAAACGTGTTTAGTTGTCTAGCTGTTTTACTCTGTTTTGCCTAGTTATTTTATCCTGTTATGTTTATTTCTTTCCGCACCATGAGTGAGAGTGATGGAGAGGATGATAACCAAACCCTGGGTGTTTAGATGTTGTATGTTGTACTATAAAGTCAGAAGTCATGATATGTAAACTTTGGCCCCATTGATTGAAATTTTGCTGGGTCTTTTATTTCATTAATTTAGAAATGATTAGTCCCTTGAGACTAAACTTTGACACGTGAATTCAATAAAACATATAATTCATTTGGAAAAATACAAGAATTAAAAAAAAACATGAAATTGAGTTGGATAAAAATATAATACTCATTTAGAAAAATGTGTTTATATGAGTTGTATAAACAAAAGAATTTAAGTTAGATCAACATATTAAATTGAGTGGAATAGACGTAAAAAATTAGGTTGATTAAACTTAATTCAATTATGTGTTACCAATTCAAGTGATTCCTTTAAGTTGGATACACTATTTTCTGTTATCAGTGTAGGCAGAGAATTCCGCTAGTTATTAAAGACCCTCTTCAAAGAAATTGGTGTTTATAATATGTTCTTGTAGTATTTTTCTGATGATGGAGGACATATATAAAAACATTTTTTATTTCTGCGTATTTCATTAACCAATTTGTTGTGAATCAGGAGCAAACCAAAAAAATGTAGTTTGAAAAAGCTTATATATACAGCACAGACCAAAATTTTGGACACACAAACCTTTGGTCTGTACTGTATTTGTGTTGTAGAAAATACACAGTGTGTGCAACCGGACTGCTTTGCTCCATTCTGATGCATCCACTTGTAGAAGACTAGATCCATTTGTGTCTTTGTTTTCCTCGTTCGAAATGGTATCTGGCTCAAAACTGTACGACTGGACAGATCCAATATTGCTCATCATTTTCATTGCAACGGAAATGTTAGGTTGGGGGTGCTAGAGAGAAACTGTTTAAACAGAGAGCTGTCAGTAACAGGGACGGCAAAATGAAGGTAGGATACTTACTCCATGGCAACTTACTTACTCCTGTCAACAACTCAGAGGCAAACTAAGCTTTCCTAATTATTAATAATTTGGAATGCTTTTAATGTACAGGTCAAAAGATGATCTGGGTGGGTCTTCAATCTCTCAAATAAAGAAGAGATCTAAGTGTAATAAATGTGTAATATCACATGCATAGACATCCACCACTATTCTCTTGCAGAGACATAGTTGGTAAACTGCAGGCTCCAGATAATAAAACTTCATTTTTGCTTTACGCTGTCAATGTAAAACAGTCTCTTCATCTTTCTCTAACCAAAATGTGACAAAATTGCTGTTCGAAATCCCTTTATGATCCACTAAATTTACATGTCTTTCATTACAACCATGTCTCTGTCCCCCTGGTTATCCTCCTTTCTTCAGCATATTCTACTTTATTCCTTTCTCCATCTGGCAGCTGCAGTGGAAATAGTGAGAAACTGACCAGAATTTATGGCCTATTTACTTTCTGAGTGTTTGAAACCCCCCTTCCTATGTCAGCATATTGTTGCGTATACACATGTATACATATACATACGTATACATATGTTCTGTTACCCATTTAACACATACGACAATGTTATGCAAAACAAGCCATGACATTTTATGGAAGAAAATTATCCTAACATGATTATAAAAAAAAGTCCTTTTGAATAAAGACTGACAACAAAAATCGAAGATTAATGTAAATTTGGCAAGATTAACAGATTCTGTAGATAGGGACATTGATTGACAAGGGCAACAGACAATCAGGATGCAGAGTATTATACAAAATAAAAGTGCAGGTGTGCTCAATGTAGTCAAACACGCAACAGTGACCTATGTCTCATAGGACTTTCAATTGGCCGTTCTGCATGTCAGTCAAGTGATATACTTCACGATGGGGATGATTATTTGCCGACAGACTTTTTAAGTAAAATATTTTTATTTTTTTCATCTTTGATGGCCTGCAATCTACATCCTTTACGATAGACGTAATGAGCATCCCTGGTCTAGCGTGACCACTAGAAATTGACACCTATAACATCCCATTACTTTCTTTTACTCGTTCAGAATTTTTCCTCAGTTAGTTCTTTTCTTTACAGCTTTACAGCTTTACAGCTGCTGATCTGTTTTGTTGTTGTTGTTGTTTTTGGTGCTGCACTCCGCTGCATCAGACTCCTGCCATCATACTGTTGTCACGTTGTAAAAACGCACAGCCAATTGCACCTGATGCACAAACCTGAACAAGCTTCAGATCAAAGGTTTGGGATTGACATTGTTGATAGGAAACTGAAAGAGCTTCCAGCAATGCCAGACTGTTAAACACTTGTGTGTAAGATTGCAGAACTGCTGCGCTCGTCTACACAGTGAAAAAAAATGATACAATTAGAAGCATTATTAACCCTTTTGTCAGAGTAATAGTGGAGAAATAATTTGAAGACTAGCTGTTTTCACCCATAGCGTTAGCAATGAAGACACATGAAATTTTTCTTAACTAACCATTTATGGCTCCGTGGATACGAAATCAACAGTTCTAAGTTATAATTTTCTTTGATCTTGCAAATCCATTTACGTTATATTATTTGTTATTTTTAAGTAAAAAAAGATTAGTTCAGGTTTTTTTTGTCTTGACTTTATAGTATATGGTACATGTTGCACTACGAACCACTCACATACATTTTTTTTTCACTCACATATACAGTACAGACCAAAAGTGGGGACACACCTTCCCGTTCATTTGAATGAGAAGGTGTGTCCAAACTTTTGGTTTGTACTGTACATACTTACCCTCACTTACTAATACTCCCTCTCATATATTTATAAACTCACTCTCCCATGTAAATAAAAGAAGTATGTATGTATGTAAGATGTGTGTGTACGGAAAAGCATAGTTGAAATGAAAGGCAGTTTAGTTGAAAGGCAGATATACTGTGTTGGCTGAGAGGCAGAAAACCTTAGAATGAACAAAAAAACACACCACGTTAAAAAAGAGCATTAAGATAATGTTATTTTAGAGAGATTCGTCCTTATTACTAATTAAAACTTGACTTAAGATCTTAGCAAAAATTTTGTCATGTTAAAGTACATTCTGAATTACTATTATGTCCGTCTAACACTCACTTTCTGTTTAGGATGGAACTCCCCGTAGTTCTCAGGCCAATCGTGGCATGAAAAATTGTGTGCTTCTTTTAAAAAAATATATATTTTCTTTTCTCTTCTCTTTTTAAATTTAACAATTGTAACTTTAACAATTATGTTAAGATAATATAAAATATATATAAAATAATATAAAATAATATATTATATTAAAATATTTTTAAAAACATCTTTAAGTAATTACATTCAGGAAGAACAAAACAATGATGGAAATAAAAAAGAACAACCTATTAAAAGAGCTTAAATCAAATGATGAGAGGAGAGAAAAATACAAATTAAAAGAGAGAAAAATGTTTTTTACTTCTTAAACAGTTTCAATTGTTCTAAATGTATCTTGAATTCACAAATAACTATTCTAAATGTGAGGGGGGATGTACAACAAAATATGCAAAAAATTATTTTTGCATGTTGAATTTGGTATGGCATAGATTTGTTATAGTGTTATATTTTGTTTTTCATTATGAGGCCAAAGATGATGTTGTCAAGGGAAATTATAGGTATTATGGAGCATATTTTTCAGCTAATTTTTGTTGTATTTGGATTGGCAGCGGAATAGACTACATAGACAGCACTCTGACCAAAGATTCAAAATTCTCACTGCAACCAAAACTCATGATTAGAAATGACATTTGTTGAGCTGTGATTACAAATTTAGATTAATTATGCAAATTATTTTCATTGATTTTGATTTTATTCTTTTAATAGATTGACTCCAAACATTTTTTTCTGATTTTAAAAGTCAGTTAATGTATTATCATGTAAAAAATGTATTTACTTAAATGTAACCTGGTGCATTAGAGATTGAGAGGTAGAATGCATGTGAGAGGGAGAATTTATGTATGTGTGAGCGGGAATATGTGAGGGGTTCAGAATCAAATATGTCTTGTACGGCCCCTCATAATATAGGACCCCATTAGACATTGTAGTTTATGAGGAATGTGATTTGCACATCAAATTCGTCTTGGCTGCTTCTCTTTCGCTACGTGGCGAATTTGCTGCTCCAAAAAAGTGTTAATAAGTTTGATGCCCCAGACGCGTGTGGGAGGAGCTACCAGCTAAGGTTTTTAGCCTAATCTCGAGCGGTGTCTGTGTTTATCTTATTTACAGCATGTAAGACAGCAGTGATGTTACGTCAGATGAGGCAAGTGAGGCTTGTGCCTCACCTGTCATTGTGATAAAATGGAAAAACGTACAATAAGTAAATTTTATTTTCCACTGATGACAGACTGGCAACCTGTTCAGGATGTTCCCTCCCTTCGCCCACAATTAGTCATGACAGGCTCCGGCAGCCACGTGGCCCTGAAAGGGACAAAACGGGTTTAGAAGATGAAAAATAAAGTTCAGGAGACCCCAGCAGGCTGCCTCCTGCATGTTCCAGCTCGCCTCCCTGTGCCTGGCATAGCAGGCGCGCTAGCTTCAGATCATGGGCCCTGTGACAGACTGGTGACCTGTGTACCTGCCTTCGCCTAACAGTACTCGGGATGGGCCTTGGCAACGCAGTGGGTTAAAAAAAAATGTATGGATGGAAGCTCAGGACAACAACTGTTGGATTGATTGTCCATATTGGATATACAGGATTTCAGATCCCATTTGTACCATTGACTTAACATTGAATCTGGCTGCTCCTGACACGCAAATCGCGTTCTGTAAAACAAATGTTGCTGTGACTACGTTAACTCCCAACCTTGTTAGTAACACGTAAAAAAAAAAACAAAGACAAAGTCAGACATTGCTACACGTTAACGTTTTAGCATATAACACTCAATATAACACTCAAATAACACTCAAACAAGCGCCGTGTACCTCTCCAAATCACATCGACATCAGTAAACACAACCTAAATTAATCCATATATAAGGTGCTCCAAATTATAAGGTGCATTGTTTTCTGAAAAAAAAATTAAGGCTTTATGCCTTATAGTGCAGAAAATACAGTATGTGGAATGAAACTTTCCTGCGTTTGGTAAACAGACTCAGAATCAAAACTTTTAGGAGGAGAAGGAGAGCACAAAACTGATTTTTTGACACAGAGGGAAAAAAGAGAACAGAAGGATGAAATTAGGTGACACTGGGGACCGACTCATTTTACAACCCAGTTGCCAACCACAGCTGTTTAATTCACATCCACCAAAGCATGTGTGTGTGTTTGTGTGGAAGACACAGAGAGATAAAGGTGGTAGAGACACAAGAGCTAACCCATGTACTGACGCGAGCAGTCTGTTGAAGCATGAAGCAGTGAGGGGAAGAAGGACAAAGGAAGAACGTCATTCTGGACAGTAGGTTCCATTCAGTGAGGCAGGGGATCATATTCATATTCTATCGTGTGTTTTTGCTCTGATTCAATTGTCTGCTCTTTATTCTAACCAAAATACTCAGGGACAAACTACAATATTACAAATGTAGGCAGCTGTTTCAACAACAAAAAAATTAAAAGAAATAAATCCAGTAGGTTCAGCTGCTCCGTTTAGCCACAGTTACAAAAAGTATGTTTCTTGTCTTTGAAAGAAGCTCTTTATTTCTGTGTAGAAAAAAAACATTTGACAATTCAGTCTTGACCTCCATTTATCTGTCACAGAGGCACCTTCACCCAGCTGTGAGCAACCGCTGTGTGTGTGCATGAGTTAAGGTGTAAATGGGTGTGCGCTTCAAATAAATAAAGAAATCCAGTCTCACAGATGTTAGTGTGGTAATACGGGAAAAAAAAAACCTTGGGTCAGGCAATCACAACAGTCAGCAGTGCAGTGATGTATAGACAGGTCCACACAGATATGCAAACACACACACACACGGATTCCAATTTCTTCACTCCAAAGCCACCATCTCGACTTTTGTTTTGATCGCTCTGCAGGCTTTTGTGTCAAAACTGCTGCAAAGTCAAATGTAAAAGGAGTTTAATCCTTTGATAGGAGTCTCACCCGCGGGAAAGCATCAGGCAAATCAAGTTTTTATTAAATCGATGACTGCTCTGCTCATCATTACATGGAGGGCAGAAACCCTGAAGGTGCAGGGGAGTAAAAGAAGGAGACACGCAGGCAGCAACAGCTAGACACATAAATGTCATGCAAATGAGACAAAGATCTTCAGTGGACAAACAGGTACCAGAGGAAGTACTATCATAAAGCACTCAAATGGATTGAAAGCGCATTGTACTATACAAAGTCTGTGCAGCATTATCTGTTTGAAATACAAATGCAGATGATTATCCCACTGGTGCAAAGGAATAAAACATGAGACAAAAATAGTTGTGAAATGGAGCACATCGGGTTTGTCATTAACAGGCTTAAAGAAGACATTTTCGTTCCACAGAATGATGCACCCTGGGAGAGGGGCTGTAGCGAAAAGGAGCAAGAAGTTAAATGTAATAAAAACAGGAAAATGTGATCATTATTCAATCTCTTTGGGTCATGATTTTTTTCATGCTAGTGGATAAATAATGGATTGAAACAAAGAAAGAGAAAATGTTTTATGATTGTCTTGTCATTTAGTGGTTTGATCACTTCATCACTTTGTCACTTTATGACCCCTCCTCTCTCGCGTGCTAAAACAGGAAGAACCCGATGGCTCCAAGAAGCCAAAATCCCAAAGACTTCTATTTAGAAATCAACAGCTATTACTAATAATAAACAAATAAAAAACTATTTCTGTCTTTGTTGCTCAAATATTCAGGTTATGAACTGACAAATCAGATGTCTCAATAAAAGTATAAGGTCTCACATTTAAAACATTTGATTGAGAGATTTCGTGTAGCCCACTTTCAAGAGGTAGAGGTGTGGACTTTCTTTAAACTCACTCCTGATTAGTGAGAGTGGTTGCCATAGAAGACTTGACTCAGACCAACTATAACCAATCACTGCTAACTTGACTACATCTGGCTCCAAAGTGACAGAGTGTATAATACAAAAAAATGGTAATTGAATTGATTTAATTTGGTTGGAGCCAGAATTAAGATATTTTCTATAGGTGACATCGCACTCACTCAGTCCAGTTCTGACCCACTTGTTAGGCCATACCATGTGCCAGTACAATGTGGGGGGAGAGGTCTCCTGATATAGTCAATGGCTCCTCCATCCTCATTTACCAAAACGTACTGTTCAAATCAAACACCTTCCTTAAAGATGCTCAAGGCTTTTACTTTCAAACAAATACGTGGTCAACACAAGAGAAAAAGCCTTATTAAATAAATCAAGTATCATACTGCATTTTAAAATGCTAGCTACCTAGTAAAAGATGTTTACTAGGTACATTCAAAGACATCAAACATAAAAAACATTTTAAAATGGCATTTTGCCTAAAAAGAAATATTAAAAAATATATAAAAATTGGTATAGGAACCTGTTTTTGATTTAACACTGGCACATTTTACAATTAAATGTTAAAATGAAATGGTACATTAAAAATGTTCAAGCATCAAAGACCACTTGGGTAACTTTTACAAACACGTAAAACAGCGGTCCCCAACCCCTGGGCCGCAGACCGGTACCGGTCTGTGGCTCATTTGGTACTGGGTTGCACAGAAAGAATAAATAACTTCCATTATTTCCATTTTAATTATTTCGGAATCTGAAAGATGTTTTATTTTGAAAAATTGCCCGATTCTCTGTTTCATCCGTCCATGTTATTTTTGACACAGTCTAATGCGCTCTTCTCAGTTACGTGATAGGTTACCACTAAAATAAAACCCAGGAGCTAGCAAAACGAGTAAAAAACAAAACGACTTTGGAAAGTTTCTTTGCCGAGGGGAAAAGGCCCAGCCAGGAGACAGAAGAGGAGCCTTCGACTTCCAAAAAATAGAAAGCTACATTTAATAGACAGTACTTCTTTTTTGCACCTTGAGTGTGGGAAAGGGAGAGGATGATGACACCTGTGCGATGTCAACTGTTAAGCATGTCAAAATAAAAGCACAGGGTTTGTCTTGTCACGTCTTTGATCCTCCATCATCCTAGTATTGCTACAATAATCATCCGCCCTTTATTTGAAAGACCTGTCCATGAAAGTTTGTGTGACGTCATATGTGGCATGAAAAATGTTGGGGACCACTGACGTTAAACACTGAATGAAGTAGGTACTGTTGCACAAGAAAGCTCACATGCAAACCACATCTTTTGTAACTGTCATTTCCTTTATCAGCACTGGACCATCCATCATGAATTATTTCACTAAAGAGCTGCATTCAAGGGCACAGACGATTGAATGACCCACTCGAGACGTAAACAACCGTTTCCGACAGCCCTTCTGTGCCTGTATTGTATTGTGTTTTCATCAGCAGTGCTTTATGTTCTCTTCATTATTCAACTGCAATGGGGCTTCTTGTTATAACCCGCAAAGAAGTAACAGGAGATCATCTGCTCTGGAGAATAGTCAAAGCCTAAAAAGATCTTTGAAACATTTGAAGGAGAAACCTCCATCACCAAAACACTTGTGGATTCACTCAACAAGCTGGAAGTTGTGCATTTTATTTGTGCTACCTTAGATCAGACCAAAGGGTATGGGGTGCCATTAGTAAAGTGAAAAATAGGTTTCAGTTTTCAAATGCATATTTTCACCTTGTAATTCATGTACTGATAAATGTTTCATTTACTAACTAAATATTTAGTTAGCTAATTATTTAATTTTAAATTCATTATTGTTTATAGTTTACAAACTAAATGTTTAATTTGTAAACTAAACATTTAATTTTATTACATTAAACAATTAGTTTGGAAATTAAATATTTAGATCTGACCTAAATATTATTTTCGGAACTTAACATTTAGGTTTTGCAACTACAGTAAGTATTTGTTTGTTAAATAAATATTCAATTCCAAATTAAACATTTAGCTTTTTAACTTCAAATTTAGTATGGAGCCAAATGTTTAGTTTTTAACTAAATATTTATCTCATGTTAATGATCTTGCAGATAAGCGGATATGGACTTCCAAAATAAAAGCTGGATTTTGCACTATGTCTGAACTGATTGTCGCCACAGTTGTTGCTCATGCACTGTATGTACTTGCGCTATGTCCAACCTGCCAGCCGAAAACATTGTAAGAGTCGTAAGAGAGGCAATACACACTGATATTTAAGCTGCTGCAACATCATTTTTATAAAGGTTTACTTCAAGTGAGAGGAAAAAAAACGTTAATTTCGAAATCTAATGAAGACATCTGCCATACATCAGTGGTATAAAAAAACACCTGTTCATGTTCAGATATAATTCCACTTCCTCGTCCTTCTCTCAGCTTTCACTTTTCAAATCTATTATTGCTCTTCTGTCTTTCTTTCTTCATCTCGTCTTCCTGCCGTCTCCCCTATTCTCTCACTGGGTCTCATGAATAAAACATATGCTCAAAATGAGGCTGAACAATGTGCGTGACAGATGGTCAGGTTTAAGAAATAAATTGCACGAGCTTTGACAGTATTTGGACAATCCCAGTGGGCACATTATGCACATTATGAAGGAGTGGAATTTGATGAAAAGGAAGGCGAGAACATTGTCAGACTCATACATTTCATGGAGTACTTTCTGAGAAAAAAGCTAGAAAAGCTAGAAGCACCAATTCAAATGTGCTTTGCAGATACCAGAGGACACACATCAACAATTTAATAAGGGCTTATAATTCTGTCTTGTTGTCGCATGTTTGTGAATCTGCCTGCTAGTGTGCAAGTATGTCACTGTGCCATTTTCACTTTTTGAATTCAATATAAATTCCTTTTTAAAGATGTTATCTTCCATGAGTTTTATAAATGTCCCCTTTTTTAACTTCCTGTTTTTTGATTATCTTCTGTCTTCTCCCATGTAAAGATTTATTTTTTTTTTTCTTTTGATAAAATAAGGTATTGATCTTTAGGCAAACTTCATGACAAGTTATCATGACACAACACTTCACTTTATGCTTTTCAGCAAAGACATAACACATCTACGGTAAATGGAGTGCGATCACTTCATAATGAGAGGTTTATTTTAGAATTTGGCTGTGGGCCTTTAACGGCAGTCAGTGTCATTTTTGACTTTGTAATTTGGAGGCTCTGTTGGAGTGCCTCAGTGGGAGGCAACTGTTGTTAAAGGAAGTAAACACAAGCCATAAACCTACTGCGCTGCTCTATATGAAGTGAGAAAGAAAAAAAAAGGAACAAAGGAAATGAGAGTATAACAATTAGATATAATCTTAAATCCTGCTGATCTCCACAGGGTACTAAACTAACTGAAAAGCTCAGTGGACCAAGAAAACAAACATCTTGCACTTTTACTTTTATATGTTCCTCTTGTGTGTGTCAGACAGAAATTCAAAAGTAAAAAAGTAAAGAACAGAAAAGTCTTTAAATGTCGAAAAATTCGTAGCAGCAGGCTCCATTTGTAATCAATAAAATTCTGAGCAATTAACATTGTATAAAAAGAAAAAAGAATTATGTTATCTTTAGAGTTAAGGTTATAGCCTTGCTACATGGATGCAAATGACCAACCTAAAAATCTTTAAAGTTCCAAAAGTCAAAACCAACGTTCAAACTGCCCTCAGTAAAGCGTTGTCAAGTGGCCCCCTCCAATGAAAGGTCTATGTAAACACACATTTTGACCTTTAGCATTTAAATCTCTTGTGTTTACACGCAGCTACACAAACTGTTTTGCGGCTGCACGTAAAAACCGTGCAGCCATTGAAAAACTTTTAAACTGTTCAAACTTTCAAATACCCTTATGATGGTGGATGACATCATGACACAATAAAAAAGTACTTTTGGCCAGAAAAACGACCTCTGTTAAGGTGATTTAATCTACACTGGATCACATTTTAACCTTTTGTTAGTTTCGAAGTAATACAAATAAGCTTGGAACCATCAATCAATCAATCAATTATACGTTATTTATAAAATTAACATTAAAAACAGAAAACACACAACATTATAGTAAAAACCCAACTCCACTCCCCTCCATTAAAACATATGACCCATGACAATGAATATTGACTATGTAACTTTAAATAAATAAATAAATAAATAAGCAAACAAACAAGTAAGGCATTATATACATAAAATAGCCTATACTAAAACTAATAGAATAAATTAGTTGTTAAAATCAACTAAAAGCCGAATTTAAAAGGTGGGTCTTGAGCCTCTTCTTAAAAACTTCTACAGTCTTTGGAAACTAATGGTAAATGTCTTTAAACTGTATCTTTTTTAACATTACTTGTTAAAGCAAATAAGTTGTTTAAATGCTAAAATATTCAGATTAAAATTGAAGTTTGCCACCTTTTATGACCATGTTCTGGAGGAGAGGATGGAGTGATTGCTCTTAAGTGGCTGTAATCATTTCAGACGAGCCTCTTCAGGATGAGATGAGAAAATTGATGCCCTTGAATGATAATTGAAACGCAACTGTGGCTTGTTTAAAAAAAAAATCAAATTTATTTTTAAATATGCAAAATCTAGTTGCCTTTATACATTTGCTTGGAGAATGAAGTGGATAATAAGGGGGTGAACACTCATGTTGTCAGCTCTGCATGTTTGTAAAGTATAATCAACAGTCATAATACTGTTGTGTAACATGACCTAAAAGACTTGTGCCTGGGCAAAATAGTAGTAGACCTACAACTGAACCCTGAGGGACTCCACATGTCATGGTAATCCTGTTGGATCTGTGATCACCACTGGAAGCATCATAACCCCTGCATTTGAGATGCAATCTGACTTGACTGTGGACTGTGCATCCTAATCCCACCCATTTTTACGGCCTGTCAAAAAGGATTTTATGGTCCAGAGTGTTGGAGCTGCACAAAATCCAGCAACACAGAAACCCCTTTTGCCACTGCATCTATCAGCACAGTTAATTAAACATCAGCTCTTCTGCATTTTAGATGAAATTTCTGTGTTGTCACATTTGTCAGACGGTCAACAGTCACATGAACTGGTTGTGATGCTTCGTGCAGTCTTTTCTTTCTATTCGGGAGTGTCACGTCTCTCGATCCACGATATGTATTTTGGAGTTTCTTCTATGCGTGTGACCATCTACAGACTCAGAGAGGCTTCCCAACACAGAGCCTGTTTTCACTTCAATGATTCTGCTAATGATCTGTTCCCTTGTAGACTAATGCAGTTTTCAAGTATCCATGACAGTAAATCAACTGCTGACATGTAGCTCTGTCTGTCTATCTTTTTATCGAGTCTTCCATTTTTATTCATGACCATCTCACCATTTTAAGCCGACATGCGTCTCCTCATTTCCTTTCAATTTGCCCTTCAACCCCTTTTTTCCCCTCTCATATCCTTCTGTCAAAAAGAGGAAGAACCAAGATAATCCTTTTTTCCATCTTATCTCTCCTCAAACACAAAAATTGAATGTTTTTTATTATTTTTTTGGGTACATTTTTTTACTTTTAACATTTTATTGGCATACAGATAAGAGGAAAAATCCTCTTCTCATTACCGAGTTAAAAGATATATTTGATTAAAATCACAGTTTAAAGTTTCAAGTGAAATAAACAGACTTTTCATCTAAAACTGGTTTGCATAAAATATATGCTGAGTGTATTGAGCTTTTTTGCACAGAATTTCAAAGCTCATGATTTATCCACTGTTTGCAAAAGCTGCTCTTTTTTTTTGCACGTCAATCGCTGACATGCAAAAGAGCATCAAAAAGAACTTTAACATTTTGCAGATAAAATTTTAATGACGTTTATTCAGTCCAAAGGAAAAGCCAGCAGTGCCTCCAGCTGATGCTGTTAAAGACATGAAGAAAGGAAAAACATAAGTGGCTACAGGCACTTCTTTCTCTGGTTCATAACTTTAATTATGTACCTTCTATATGACCAACTTAAAAAAATACATTTTTTTCAGCTGAGGCATACTTCCGTGCCAACAGTCCCGCCCACAACTCAGTGATGAATTTCTGAGGAACTTCTGCTGCTCTGCAAAAACCATGTTACAAAAAAACTGCAAATTCATAATTAAAAGACGCTTTTACAATAGATAAAAGATAATTGGTGTGAAGAGTAAAGAATGACATTTGTTTTTCTATCAGTATGAAGTGTAAATACTATAGTATGGTATAGTATGTAGAAACTTCCTGGTTCTACTTTGAAGAAATATATGCTTACAGTATAGATTGGAAAACATTTTACATAAATGACAGGTGTTTCTGTTTCATTATTCTTTTTCATAAATAATATATGTATTTTATTTTTTAGTTCAAAATTGGTGCAAAAACAATCTTTCTTTCAGAAATTTGCAACTACAATAAAAAACAACTATATTTTACATCAAATGTAGCATGAAAAATCATGGTAGTTGTTCTAAAGTGGTGTAGCCCTCCCCTTGTTTTTTCAGAAAAATGGGCACATGGATCTTCACTCCTGTGCCTGTGGTAACAAATTGCAGTCCATCTACAAGAAGTGCAATGTAAAAATACCATCTAAATGAAAGAAAAAAGTTGGGTATGTACCAAAGAATGGACTTTACTCGTACAAAAATGGTCAGTTTCATTTGCTTTATTAATGCTTTAGTCACAACTGCCTCTATGGTAGATACTGGCTGTCTGCAGGTGAAAAATAGGGAAACCTGTAAGGGGCACTTTTTTTGTGAATACTTTCACAACACATACAGGTTAGTTAGGGCAAAGTAGGTGGGACGCAGCTACATCATATATGTTTTTTCACTTTTTTCAACGCCCTAAACCCAGTGAACTGTTAGTGGTGCTCAAAAAAAGGTGCACACTCCTTAGGTGCCTGTCAAACACTCCTTGCTTGCAGCCTGTATATTAGAAATTAAGAAATTAGACAATGGAATTGTGTGGACACCCTGTGGCCTTATCACTGCATATTCAGTGCCAGCAGCATGTGTGTGCAGTCAGGAAGGGGCCAGAATGCCCACCTTACTTATGACTAGTGCGTGCCATAAGGGCAATGTACAACAGCGACTGTTGCGGCAAACTAAGGGACCTGTTTGGTTTTGCTGATTTGCTCCACTGGAACTCACCACAGCAGGTGGGAGCAATTGAAATACTTAGGTAAAGCAGCTGATGGTAGTCAATAGGAGGAGTTAGTCAGGGTGGCCGTGGTGTAGCGGTAGCTTGGTCGACCTCTGATAGGAAGGCTTGATTCTTGTCTTGCCTGCCCATGTGTCAAAGTTTCCTTGGGCAAGACACTAAACCCCATCTTGCCTCTGGTGAAAGGTATACATCCATTTACCATTTTATATACATCTGCTTAGAAACTCAGGATCAGAAAGAGAAGCAGAAGCTTTTTATTGTTTAAAAACCTTGTCTGTGAAGATACAGCAAGCAAGAGTCAGAGATCTACTTGTAGTAGAGTTGAATTGTTTGTTTGACTCATTAGATTTCATTAGATTAATCTTTCCCTCTTTATATTTAATTTTTGACAAAGGTTTAAATGATGGAACAGTGATAATTGTGGTAATTGTTATGGTAATCAACAGATTTTCCCCTGTTTTTGAAAATTTTTTGACCTCAGATGTTTTTTTTAGACAATCAGAATCTACAATTACCCAATCCATGGAATAAGCAACTGGTAGGGTATCAATAGCCAGAAGTCAAGGGTGAAAGTTAGAAAGAACCAGATAAACAATTCAAGTTTGACACAAATAGTTTGGAAATGTATCATTTAAAAACAGGAACAAAAATGTAGAACCCAGTTTGCACGTTCAACTCTGCTGAAACCAGCTCTGTGCCTCGGGCTGTGGTCCATTGCAACTATTACACAATCTGTCATGCACTTGAATTTTTTTCTGTTGTTTTTTTTTTTTGTCATTCTCTGTACAGATCCTGATAGCAGTTTTGCTAAAAGTGAAAACAGGCTTAGAAAATCAGGTCTCACAGCATAAAATCTTTGACTACTTGTCATTCATGCAAGGTTTCATTTTATTGTTTTATGATGCATGTCAGAGATAACCTGCTCCCCTCCCATCTTTTTTGCCTCCTCCTCCTTGTTGCGGCCCATTAAATATCTCATTGCCCTCATTTCCATACAGGAAAAAGATACCTGTTGGTCTATGTCTTCCAGATTTTACCCTCTGTTCCTTCCCCCATAAAAACAAAAACAAATTATTGCTAAGGAGTTGTTGTGACGCTTCTGTGTTGTGCAGAAACAAAAAGAATGCATGCAGATGAGAATCAGGATGATGCAGAGAGGAGGAATTCACATTTTCACTTTGCTCTCATCTTTCATGCTATGCAGTCAGTCTTCTGTTTGCTTCCATGCCATGCCGTCTTCTGTTCTGTTTGCTTTTCATATTCCTACTCATGCTTGTTGCATTCCCTGCTCGAAGTTTCTGTCTCGTTTTTGTTCCCCATTGAGCCTTGCGTCTGTGTTGTTGCTTGTTCTCCCACACAGCTTGATTTCTCTCCCCCGACTGCGGTTACTTTTGAATTATAGAGGCACAAATCTGGCACAATGAAGAAAAAAGTTTACCAAGAAAGAGGTTTCTAAAGTATTTATGAGTAGGGCTGTAACGATTCCTCTTACCAACAATTCAATTAATATCATAATTTGCGGTTGACGATACAATTTTACAATTGGTTTATTTTGAACGATCCGATTAACTGACCTAAAATTGATCCAGGACATCTTTAGCCTAAAATTCAAATTGTTACACTCCTAATAATGAGTTTTGTTTTTGTTTAGTGTGGAAATACAGTTCTGGAATTTACATTTTTTTTTATAAAGATTAAATTCATTTGTTTCCACTAATATTTTTTAAATTAAGCACACATTTGTATCAGCATTTTAAGAGTATTAAACACTTTAAAGTCCTTCTTCAGCCTTTTATCGATGTCATTTAAATTTGTTCTCAGTGGTCTTTTAACTATGATTATGGTATGTCAATTTTAACCAAAATAAAAAATCCTGTGTCATTTTCTAGGACATAATTTTTGCAGAGCAGCAGTAGTTCATTAGAAATTGGCATCTGGGCGGGACTGTTGGCATAGAGCCCGCCTTGCCTTCCCATCATCCCTTTGTTTGCACCCTCTGCCACTAGCTTACATGTCGATGCATTAGAATGGAGCGGAGCAGGGAGCTTGGCTCACTAACTGGGGCACCTATACGTCACTGCTGCAGACTTTTTCTAATGGCACTGGAGTGGGTCTTCATGAAGTTTATAATCCCCCCGTAAATCATGTGTGTTTTCATGTTCATGAGTTTTTTAAATATGTTCTTGTGACATTTTTCTGATTAAGGACATTTATGAAGTAGATTTGACTCAAAATTGCATTTCTTAGTATTTCTTTACTTACTAAAATGTGGTGAATCAGTAGCAGACAAAACAAAGGCAGTTTTAAAAAGACTGTATTTGTGACGTACAATATATACTGGGTGGGCCACGAGCTTCCTGCTCAGAACTTCTCCACAACAGAAAGGGGAAGGGGGGCCGGGGTTGCGCCACACAGGCAGTTGTGCGCATAACTCAGAATTAAGAGGCAAATTTCCATCTAACTATTTCTATTGAGCAGGTTATCTCTACCACGGCAATGGTCCCCCCCACAACAGTGGCAATTTTATTATGAAATCCTGCCGATCTGCAGTAACTAGATGAAAAACATGATCCCAGTGGGACTTTAAATGTGTGTTTTATTTATGGTTTTGTTTTTTACAAAGTTTAATCCATGTGGCATAGAACATTGGGGCCAACACACACACAAAATGTACTTGTAGTTTTAATTAGCAAGTTTTAAAACAGGAACACAGATTGCAAAAATGATTAAAGAAATTAAAAAAGTTATTCAAAAAAACTGTGTTGTACTAATATATTTACTATTAATATGTTTTTTAAAAATATACTTTAACTGCTGTACTACCAAAACATTGATGATTCACAGAACCAGATCAGCCAAACTGTGGTTGTAGATGTTTTCAGCTATTATTAAACTCAGAACAATCTATTGAACTTTTGAGCAGTTGTTGATTTACATTTAACCCTTCAGGCACAAAGGCTAGTGAATCCAGAATGTGACGCACTGAGTTTTTCAAGTGAAGGGTTTATTGTTTTTAGACTTTTCTAAAAAACTGTCACTCGATTGCTGTCAGTGAGTTAGCTCTTTCATAATAAATCTGCTGTCAACTCAAAAGCTGTTGTGGACATTAAAACAAAATCCAGACACATCTGACACTGGTCACACAATCAATATTGTTCTAATTAGACTGCATCAACATTTTGATGTCAGGAGGAAACTGAGACTTGCAGGGCTGTGGAAGTGCAGCGAAATTTGACAAAATATGCATTGAGTTTTACCTGTCAATCAAATATAGGCAAAGCTTATCAATGCTATGATAAATTATAATTAATTATATCAATTTGGGATTTCATTATACTTTTTCTTTTGTTAGCATTTGCTCTATGAGATGAGACACGATGACGTGTGTCAAAACATCTACTAGAGTTCGAGTTAACCCTTAAACTACCCAAACGAGACAAAATCAATAAAAACAACGTTTTTTTCTGCTGCTTATTGCCTTGGGGGAGTGATACACACAATCAATGTTTTTAATAATGTTTTCTAAATGTGCTCTACTGTTTGGTTGAGCAGTCAGTTAAAGAGTGAACAAGAAAATCTGTATCTCAAATGCCATAAAATCTCCTATATAAGTCAAGTAAATTTACATTCTCTCCAGTCCACACATGTAACAATATATTGTACAAAAAAGTTAAGGATTTATCATTCAATTTGTCCAATAATTGTGTTTGATTTATTTTTGGAAACTATCAATATAACAGTAGATTTGTATTATTCTTTACAATACTTAAAATTCCTTAAACTATTACAAGATAATTTAATAAGCTGCTGCCTGAGAAAAATATTTTTTAATATCTTTAACTGTAGCCTGACTCATTTGTATTTCTTTAAACTATGAAATGTGCATGATTCATAGGAGGAAAAGTGACCTGACTGCTTGAGCTTTAAAATTTTATATGAAGGAAGGAGTTAAAGATCCTACGAGGTACTGGGCAAATGAGTGAGATAAATATGACAGTAAAAACATACCTTGATGTTGTGACCTTGAATTGAGTGACAACTATGTCATCAAATGGGAAAAATAGTCCATTTTCAACGACATTAAAAGTGCTGCTTCTGCCTCTGTCAATCATTCCTAAATGCAGCTTTTACATCAACTCTTCGCTCTCTTCTAAGATTTTTTCATTTCTCCACCATTTATGCATCCTTCCTGCCATCTTTCAGCAGTTTTCTGCAACTGGAAAAAAAATTACCCATCATAGTATTTCCCTTTAGGTCCCTGTTCAATAAGAAGAAAAAAAATAGATTTTTCATCAAAACAGCTAGATTTCCCCCTTCTTATTTCATTCTTTACTGTGCTGTATATGGGAAGGGAGCACTCTTCCTGTACTGACATGTCTTTCACTCCTCCATCATCTCTGGCTCAGAAAAGGCTCTTAGAAAAACAGCACTTCCCCCTTGTTGAGAGCCTTCCAAAACATCTAAGAGCTCCCTTGGCAAATGAGCAGAACAGCCAGTAGGTTGCACCACACTCACAACTGTCAGCAGGAGGAAATGAAGAAATGTTGTGGCAACGAGTGTCTGTTGACACCATTTGAAATTATTTTTTAAATTGTGCCTTAATTTCCTTTGTAGTTCAGGGAACAGGGAGTTTCATTTCTGATTTAACCAAACAGCACTTATTCTTTAGTTGAGAACACAACTTTAAGACCGTGGCAGACGCAGCAGAGAAGTATGTGTGATTATCCAGGCGTTTTTCTTTTTCTCTATTGCAACCTTTTTGGGGCTTTTGGGCAACAGGAACTCAAAATGTATTCTTTATTTGCTGCGTTTGTGTTTTCTTTCAAGTAATTTTTTCGACTCACCTTTTTCTGAGTCAAAAATGGTTAAAGAAATGTTTGCAATTTCTCTAATTCTGATTTTGCTCAGGAGAGGCAGGTGAGGCTGTGCCTCACCTGTCATTATGGGAAGAAAAGAGAAAAAATAAATTCATTTATTATATTTAATCAGTAATTTGTGCTTTGCAGTCATTTTCCATTTAAATGTACCATTTTTGGGTGTTTTTTCTTTTCAAAATCGCTGAACTTCTGCATTTGCCGTTCAGATACTAAGAAGCGACGTGCGATGAGGCACCAGCCCGCTGAGCCTCACCTTGGATTGCGCAATACCTATGCAGTCAGACGGTACTGCAGTCTCTCTGTATATCGGTTCAATCACTTGTACTATATGAGTTGAGTTTACATAATTTAGCAGATGTATATGATGTACAGTGTTTGTTTTTATAAATAACTGTATGTTAGGGACATGTTTCTTGTGCTGAGCGCTAAACGCCGGCAAAAAAGCCGCTGGGTGAGGCCAGCAGTTCTCGTGCCTCATGTTAGGGGGCGCCGGTGAGCCCTGAGATTATGACGCTGAAAAATAATAGAATAAGAGATAGCAAGCGGTAAGCCATTTTCTTCAGAAGGAGCGGCGTATGGACTTTATTTACAAGTAAAGGTAATATGATAAGGTTTGTGCTTTTTTCTATGCTGCAGTTTGTATATGAAAAAAAACATGTTGAAATGATATTTTAAACAAAAAACGTTAACTGTTGTCAATCAAATGAATTACTAAGTATGGTTCATGTGTTTGTAAATCTGACTGATGACGTCAGTGCCTCACCAGCCATTAACCTCACCGCACGTCACTGGTCAGAATTCACTCATGGAAATGTGTAAGTGTGTCTGCTGTGCTACATATAAATAGACTTGGGTGAGCTCTAAAGCTACGTACATTCCGGGCATTTGACACATGCTCAAGATTGTGCTAGACGTGGGTACTTGAATGCGAGTATAGTCCATGGTGTTCACACTAGACAAACAAGGAGGGGCTTCTTTTTTTTCCATTGTTTATTAGTGCATGTCTGCCACCTATAGTTGGCGGAGGCTTGTTGTGTAATGTCAAAGTGGTGTACATCTCACACTTTAGCTACGAAATGGAAACCCTTCAGTTTTACTGCAAGTATCCTTGCAATGGCTGACATGGATCACCGTCACTTCAGGAGACTTCTCTTGGTTTATCTTTATTTGAGAAACACATGCAAAAATTGTCTGGTCTGTCGCTGTGTTCACCAGATAACTCAAGTTGTCACTATAAAATCCAGTTTGACCAAATGACCAACATGCCTCACGTTTTGTGTGTTGTAACAACTGGCGTGGCTACGCATAGACACAAGTTGGAAGTAGCCACTTGAACTTGTGTTGAACGTAGCTTGACAGGGAGATTGCTAAGAGTTTACTCCCAATGGACCTCCCAAAAATAAGGTTTAAAAAGCAATATGATTAACATCTAAGATGTAGGCTTTTTTAGTTTTTTATTTTAAGAAGGCTTTTGGCTGAAGGGCTGCTAGTTTGATTACCACAGATTGACTGATACAATGTTAGACAGGGACCTGCCCTTGCCACAGATGTGGTCTTACCAGAAAAATGTGAACAATACAGTTGCAATTAGGGCAAGGTAGAAAGACCAACTTTGATGGAAATTTTGTTTTAGGTGTTTTTAACATGTTCTTGTGGCCTTTTTCTGATGATGGAGGGCATATATAAAGAAAATTAAGATTGCATTTCTGACTTTTCTTTTATTTAAATGGTTGTGAATTTGGAGCAGAAAAAAGTCTATTTATTAAAAACCTTTGTTTTCATTGGTTGAACTGGCTCCAAACTGTATGGCTGGACAGCTCCAATATTGCTTGCCATTTTTGTTGATCCCATAATGTTAGATTGGTGTTGTGTAGGGCTGTAAACTAGCAGGAGAGTGTCTAAACAGAAGACTCTGTTTTGGTTGGTGGTGGTGGTGGTGATGGTGGTGGTGGGGTGCTCTGCGCTAATGGTCCTGCCCACAAATTGGAGGTGAATTTCTTATGAACTACAGCCGCTCTACAGAAAATATGTCCTAGAAAATAACACAGGTTTTTCAAAATGTGCATAATCATGATAAAAAGAGCACAGGGAACGCTGATCGCTCATCAAAAGATGATTGGAGTGGGTCATTAGGTGATTTAAATGAACACTAAAATAAATAGTGGTGTGCACATCAGTTGGATTTGCAACAGATTTCCCTAAACCAGAAAGGTATAGCCTCTTTTTACTTGCTTGAGGCAAAAGCTGTGTTTTGGTAAAGATTTAGCAGCATTTTTTCGTAGATCACTGTGTGCCATTATGACGACTTACCACTCAACTCCTTCCTATCGATCTCTGCCATACTATGAAGGATGTCCACCCCACCTGTTTAGCTCATGTTAATTTCTTCAACCATTAAGTGAATTTATTGCCCTGCTTTGCTCTGAGAGCTACAGAAGCTTAATGACCACCAATCAATGTTCCGTCTTCCTGCAAATACATTGCAGCATGTTCTCAGAAGAAATTGTTGAGGAGGGAGGATCACGCAAAGCACATTTGAGGAGCTACTTTCCTGTTTTACGTAAAATGTGCTTTCATTTTTAAATTCAACCAATGTAACTTTCCTTTCAGAGGAAATTATGTATTTTTGTACATGGTTTGCAAGCAAGTCAGCCTTCAGTGATTTGCAATATATTAAGATACTTTAAGTTCTAAGAATTCCCAATATTGCTTTTTGAAAAATGAATCAATGAACCACCCTAAGGATAGACAGGGTTTTAGGGTAAATATAAAGACTTGTGTTGCTGCGATAGTCAGCAGCCGCCATAAATCTATAATGGTGCACAAAGAAGATGCAATAAAAAAAAAAAACACTAAAGGCAAAAGAGAATGGGTGGTCAAAAAGAGGGTGCACATGTGTGTTTGCGTGTTGAGGATTTTAGTAGGCGCTACAAGTGTGTGTGCATATATGTGTGCGACTGTGTAAGTGAATCAGAGGGCAGTTTGTCATGTTGCTGCTCCACAGCTCTGATCCAAGCTGACAGGTGAAGCTAAGCGCAGCTAAACAGCACACATAACAGAGAGGATGAGAGTGATGTTGGGGGAGTGCAGGGGAGGGGGGTGCCAGGAGGGGAGGCAAACCGATAAAAAAAAAAAAAAGAATAATACTAAAGAAGAAAGGATAGGAAAGAGTCTTAGAGATGAAAAGCAAGAAATAGAGAAGAGGAGACAGTCATAGTTGGAGAGCCATTAAGAGAAGAGGAAAACAAGGCATTATAGAAGGAGAGAGACAAGGTGAATTTGAGCAAAGTAAAGAGCCTGGGAAGCAGGAAGTGAGATTAACTGGTGAAAGAGATTGGTTAATTGGCCTTTTATCAAAAGAAAGAAAAGAACATGTTCATTTTTCTCACCATTGCTTCATTAATCTTTGGCTTCCTCGTCTGTCTCCTTCATGAGTCTCTTGTTTCTTCTGACCTGATAGACTCCATTTAAAGTGAAATTATTTTGACCCATTTTTATAAGAAAAGGGAATTGTACAAAAAACTGTTACATACAATGTATGAATTTCACGAGAAGTTCCATTAAAGACCCACTCTGATGAAAACTGTGCTTTTGCTGTTTTTTACATGTTCTTGTGGCATTTTTCTCATAATGGAGAACATAGAAAAAGCAAACTAAGCTTAAAATTGCATTTTTGAGTCTTTCTTAATTCAAATAATTGTAATTCTGGAGCAGACCAAAAAAAATGCAATTTGTAAAAAAGCATATTTGTAATATAGAAAATACATTGGCGGGCGACAACTCTCTGCTCTGCTCTATTCTGATGCATCCACTTGCAGACAAGTAGATCCATGTAGATCTTTGTTTTCCTCGCCTGAGCTGCCATCTGACTCAAAACTGTACAGCTTCAATTTTGCTCGCCATTTTTGTTGCACCACTAATGTTTGGTTGGGGGGGTGAAGAGGTGTGAGCTAGGGGGAGAGACTGAAAACAAAGTGATCATGGGAAATGAGCGCAGGCTTACTCCGCCCCAATGGTTCCTTCCATAACTCAGAGATGAATTTCTAATAAACTTCTGCCACTCTGCAGAAACTGTCCTAAAAACGACGTTTTGAGCATTTTTTTTAAAAATTGCTTTTAGAATAGATCAAAAAAAAGGTCAGAGTGGGTCTTTAAATCTTAATAAACCTGTCTAATGTGTATTTTTTATTTTTCTTGCATACACTCAGAAAAGTATTCCATTTATTGTAAGAAAAATGAAGAGGAAAAAGGATTATCTTACACTTTATTTATTTTGGTTTTTATTATAAAAATATAAGGAATGAGATGAGAAAAAGCAAAGATTGTATCACAGATTATACAACCCCAATCCCACAATTTAAAAAAATGAATACAAATTAAATCAATGAACTTAAACATCTTACATTTGTGAATAGTGTTCCTGGATTTGGTTTTGTTAGTCATGGGCCATGTGTCCAAATTCCCTCCCTTGACCGCTAAAAAACAATATAGTGCAGGACTCTACAGTGCGCTGAATTTTAAAAGCAATTCCGACGCCATGCTCAACAACTTTTATGTCAAAGATTTACCAAAGTAAAAGCCTAATGAATATTTTACAAAGACTATTTACGAATTCCACTGTGTTCTGATGTTGGAAACTGAGGATTTATAAAACAAAAATTTAATTAGATTTTTCAGTGGGCATTGATGCACACTAGTCTTCAAGGACATTTCCAGGGCACTGAATTTTGGAATTGTGTATTCAAACACGCCAGAAAAATGGTGAACGCCTTGTAGTGTGCACTAAGTAGTGAAGGAAATCTGACACAACTATATTTATTAGTTTTGATCATATTTTGTTTTTAAATCGTGTCCAGCTGTTAGCCACTCCAGGTTTATGTTGATGATCATCCACAGCTGACTTTGTTTCTGTCTATTACCCTCATTGTATTTGAGACTCTGGTTTTCAGTTCTTCATTGTCAGGTCCTTTGGTGCTTTGCCATCAGTTTTTTTCTTTTGCTATTTTGGTTTTATCTCGTCACTTTGGGTCCACAAAGTCACTTGGGTTCCTGACAACATGACATTTATTCAAAACATTTTGTGAGGATTGAACGTTGGTTTGTTTTTTGTCGTGTACTGTTTGAAATTGTCCTACAATCACACCAGTTTCAGGTTTGTCATGATCCATAGCTGTCTTGATTTCAGTTAATTACTCTCAGTCTTTTTAAGTGTCTGGCTATCAGTTCTTCCTCGTCAGGTCATCTGCTATGTTCTGTTGTCACCTTTTTTGTCTTGCCATGGGTTTTTGTCTTCAAGTTTATTAAAAGTTTACGTTTCTACCTCCAAGCCTGATCTCCTGCATTTTGGGTCTCACACCACCAGTCCCTGACATGTTTACCCCAAAGGTTTTGTTTTGATGCATATCATGTATAAAAAAAATGGTTAAAGCTGAGAACAACAGCATTAAAAATCTGGGAGCTGGATAAATAACAGCTATTTATTAAATATTGCTTTAGAAAAAAGAGGACGATGAAAGAAATCCTGTGTGCAGGTAAATAGGCAAGAGACCTGTACTGTTCATGATCAGGGTGACAGCACATTACTTACCTGCATAAATGTGTTGGTAACATTACAGAGCCCAAGAATACTTAAAACCACTAAGAATAAACTCCATCTGTAAACACCATCACCACATGCTACCTTACTCCTGTAAAGCAGTAGCCATATAATCCAGACTAGGTATTGCCCTGTTTAACACAACTTCAGACAATCTGGTCGGTAATCATTTATTCTCTGGAACAAAGGAAAGTTTCTAAAGTGCTGACAGTGTTTCATTCATTAGTCATCATCTTTAAAAGGATGGGGCTGCATACTTTAAGTGCATATGGTATGAGCAATTTTCAAGTTTACCCATATAAAAATAGAAAGTTTATAAAATGGTCTTTGTCTGCCATGAATTCAATTTCTGAGTTTTTTTGTTTGGTCTTTTAGATTTCAGAAATTTCAAAAAAGGATTTGACTTTTTCAGATTTTGTGGATTTAGACAACAGTTAATCCAAGCTGTCATTAACAGATCACCTTTCATTAAATCTGTTCTCTCAAATCAGACTGAAAACTTTTGAAAACTCAGTAAAAGTCCCCAAAATGAGCCCTTGGCTTCTGCCATTGTTGACATCCGCTCATTTAGAAAGACATAACCATTGAGCTCTTTTGGAATTCCCTCGCACTGCCATATTTTTGAATTGCTTTATAGATTCTATAAAATGATAAGCCTAAGTTTTACGTTGATTAGAATTCTTTAAAGCGACTTAGTCTATTAGCCCATTTTGTCACATGCCAGGCTTGCAAACGTGTAATTCAAGCGACCACTTCCAATGACAAGTCTATAGAATTGTACAGTAGTGCATTTTGGGTTTCTGCGTTAAAAACTCAAGTGTTCATGCATTGCTGCACAAGTTTTTACAACCACTTGAGGTTTCTACGTACAAAACGATTAGCCATTGAATGCAGGCAGAAAGTTACACCAGTTGACCTTTTCCCATTCATGGACTAAGATTAAGTCTTAGTCCTCTATTCACTAAGTAGTGAATAGAGGGTTTTTTTTCAAAACACAGAAATGCAAGATCCATGAGACTTGACATTTTGCACCAAGCCTCTATTTTTTCATGTTAATTTTCATTCATACTGTATATAATTTACAATCATAGCTTCTAATAGTAAAGCTCAAAAAATGTAGCTAAAACACAAAAGGTAAAACATTTTTGTCATTAGTTTTAGAGGGCAAGTGGTATCTGAACCAACAGTGTCATTACTATACACATATGTAGGTATGCATCTAAGAGTGTGTCTAATTCCATGACAAATGAAGAACAAAAATTGGCACTGACAGTGGTTTGTCCATTAGTATATTATGCTGCATAGCCAGAATGTCCTTGCTCCCTCTGCTTTGTGTGTGTGTGTGTTTATATAAAAGCCTCCTAATAAACTACATGTTGCACAAAGCTGTGAGTGTGTGTGTGTGTGCCACTAAACTGAACAGCAGAGTGAAAGAATGCTCTGCATGTGGAGTTATGAGGGTGACTAATGGCTACCACTCTTGCAAAGCCTTTTGTTGACTTGCTGTCTGCTGCGTTGCAGCACGCTGAACTGCGACACATTCACATCTGTCTTTTGGCTTTAAGAGCAGGAGCTCCACTGCTACAATAAGCAGTCAAGGTTCCTTCAGTCTTTATGGATATTATGTAGAAATATAGCGCACGCTCAGGGAAAACAGTTTAAGATTTTCATTATCATATTTTTTATTGTATTTGTCAGATTAAAAAATATTTAATCTAAACCTTTCGAGCTCCATCTTTCAGAAAATAATCTTGTTTCAGTTTGGTAGATATATCTTCCTAAAGATATTCAGAATTTCTGGTATCAGAAAAAGTTGTACTTTTTTAAGTCAAGCAGACTAAAAGGGGGGATAAAGAAGAAAGCAGCAGCAGTGGCTGTTGTCTTGTCCATGAATTTGTGTATCTGCTGCTTTGCTTTAAAGGAACAAAAGCACTTTTTTTTTTTTTTTGGCATTTTCTAACTGTATTTTGCCATAAAGAATATTTGTTTCTTGTTTCCATAGGGTAATTTAACCTGGCAGCAGTGGATGCAATTTGTTTTTTATGTATAAAGATTTTTTTATGATTCAGGCTACTTCCATGAGCACAGATTTCCAAGAGGACCTGGCTGACATCAACATCCAGACCCCAAATTCTTCCACCAGAACCAGAAATTTCTCATATCACTCATGTTCTGTTTTATTACGACTGTTGCCTTTTATAATTATTTTAATGGTATTAGTTATTTTAATACACTTGCACATGTGGGACCAAAGAAAAAGATATTAAAGGGGTTTGGGATATGGTTTTTGCAGTTTATGGGTAGAAGATCACACATTTGGGCATCTATAATTACTGTTATTGTCTGTCAGTAGCTAAAATATAAAACATCACAAAAAAAGTAAAATAAATGATACTGAAATCAAGCATCTGACATCTGCACTGAAAAACTAAACTATTCAATGTGTGCACATTTTAGTTTTTATTTTTTACCTAAGAAAAAAAGTTAAATTAAAAAAAGCTTTATCAGTTTGACCTCAGCCAAGCAAACTGCGAAACCAGAATCAACTAATCCTGGCAACAGCCAAGATGTGCTGTGGATTAATGACAACAGATCGAAACATTTTTGGGTTGAATTTGTAGTTTTTTTTCCATGAATTACGGCAGCTGTGGTACAAAGGTAAAGCAGTCCCTTTCCGATCAGAGGGTTGCAGGTTAGGCTCCTGATTTGCTCGTCTAAGCAGAGATGCCCAGACTTCCCTCGCCCCAGCCACTTCCTCCAGTTCCTCTGGGGGGACCCTGAGGCGTTCCCAGGCCAGCCAAGAGACATAGTCTCTCCAGCGTGTCATGGATCTTCCCCGTGGCCTCCGCCCAGTGGGACATGCCCGGAACACCTCTCCAGGGAGACGTCCAGGAGGCATCCGGACTAGATTGCCGAGCCACCTCAACTGGCTCCTTTCGATGTGGAGGAGAAGCAGGTTCTACTCCGAGCTCTCCGCGGGTGACGGAGCTTCTCACCCTATCTCTAAGGGAGCGCCCAGCCACCCTGTGGAGGAAGCTCATTTCAGCCGCTTGCATTCGGGACCTCGTTCTTTCGGTCATGACCATGATCATCTTTAGCTCATGACCATAGGTGAGTATTGGAACGAAGATCGACCGGTAAATTGAGAGCTTTGCTTTTTGGCTCAGCTCTCTCTTCACCACGATGGACCGATAGAGCAACTATAAAAACTATGAACAGAACCGGTGATAAAGGGCAGCCCTGCCATAGTCCAACGTGGACCGGGAACAGGTCTGACTTACTGCCAGTTATGCGAACCAAGCTCCTACTCCGGTCATACAGAGACCGGACAGCCCTCAGTAAGGCCATGAAGCTAAGTGTTCTTGGGAAAACACTGAACCCTACATTGCTCTTGGTGGTTACATGGTTGCGCAATATATGGCAGCAGTGTGTAAATGTGTGTTTGCATGGATGAATGGAACTGTGACTATAAAGCACTTTAGCCTGAAAGTAGAAAACAGAAGAAAATATACATATACGCCATTTAACATTTTTGTCAAAAAGTTGTGATGCCTGGTTTTTGTGCTACTGGAATAAAACAAAACAAATATGTGATGAGGCTAACAACTCTTTTACCTACCAAAATTAAAAAAAGATTACTTAGACCCAACAAAAAGACTTTAATATTTATGGTATGCACCATTTAGTTGTTTTGAACAAGTGTTGAGCGATATCTATGGCCATTTAAGTGAATTGGAGTCCAAACTTTTTCAGAGAATGCACCATGTGTCCAAAACCAAGTGGTGTTATTTTATCTGACAACATTGCTTTTTCAGGGGTTTTCTGTTACTTTTTCATCTTCAACTCATGTGGCACTCATGCAAAGTCAATCCATGCATTCATCCATCCATCCATGAATTCCTGTGTTTATCCCACCTTAATGTTCAGAGCATAAAGCACCCTGGGCAAACTCGCCAATCCAGCACCATGTGTTAGTGCTTGAGGTTGCAATCCAAGGTCACTTGCTCCACAGTGCACTCACCGCTGCGCAACATCTGCTAGAGCGTGCCATTGTGGTCATGCTGGAGAGTAATGGGATGCTATCCAGATGCTATATGATGGGATGCTATATGCAGCATTCCAGATCATGACACAAGGCAACATTTCAGTAAAAAAGTCACAAAAGACAAAACAACTAAAAACACACAAATGTAGGCATCAATGACGTGGTACAACAATGTTTCAAAGGCCGAAAAAAAATATTTATTAATGTTTTTCTATATATGGGCCTTGGGGTATTGAGAAACTTTTACAACAAGAAACACAGTACATTCAAGCTACTCTATTGAAATATTCTAGACAAAATTTAACAATGGGAAAGCTAGGGCATCTGTTTTCAGTTCTGTAAAAGATCTATGTGTCACATAGTGGAAGAACAGATCAATATTTTTCCTTTCGGTGTGGTCACGGTTGATGCTGAGATTGCAGAATGCTGAGTACCTGTGCATCGTCAGTAACGTCACCAGCTTCACAGGACTGTAAATATTCTGCTGACAAATGCGTGCAAGCATATGTGTCTGTGTGTGTAGGTGTATTCATGCGTGGGATATCTGTGCGTCACAGCATTGGATGTTTGAGAACAAATCCCTTAAGGAGTGTGAATTTGTTCCCCGTGCATATGTGTGTGTGTGTATCGTTGTTTCTAAAATAACGACGGCCCAAAATAATGAGAGCAAGGAGTGACTCAGAAAGTGACATATGGTATTTTCTGTGACATCATCTCTAGTGAAATTACAGCCTCGCCACTGAGATCCTGCCAGCAACTGGTTCATGCGGTTTCCAGTATGTTGGCTGTGACTTTTTATCTTTTTTTCTGCCTCTTTCTTCACGTTATCTAAGCGAATGCACAGTGAAAATCTGGAAATTAATCCATCAGTCTTCTATCTGTTTGTCAGACAGGAAACTGACATAGTTACCATAAAGTTGACGTAGGTAAGCATTTTATTTTGAAAATTTCCACTGGTATTAAACAAATAGATTCACCCAGATGTGTGTTGCTGTCAGCACCTTGTTTAGATCTTCAGTGTTTAACTTCTAGTGAGTCACTCCTCCTGAAAAATGGCACACTTTGTTAATTTTGGTTGATGTTAAATATGGGGTGGTTGCTGTTGTTTAAGGCTGCTTAAAGCAAAAAAAAGACATTGTTTGGCCAAAATCTGCAGAAAAAAGAGATGGTACATGTGGGGTGACCAAAGGGTCACACTTTGTCTTACCTTTTGAGACCACTTCTAAAAAATGAAACTAAAAGGAGCCAGGTCAGTTCATGAAGGACTCTCTTGGTAGCTTAGGTAATTTGCTGCACTATAAAACAGTTCAACTTCATGACTGGTAAATTACTACTGTGTTTTTTTCCATCTTTGGTTTAATCTAATGTCAATAAGAATAAAAAAAAGGAACCTTATTGTTTTGTCTTCTATGTCAAATGAAATAAAGTTCAAAGGTGGGGGACAGTTTTTTGATCGACAGGTGGGAGATATCAAATGCATAAATTCAGAACTGACTTGTTGTTGGGTCCGGTGTGGGGGGGGCGCTGGCCTTGGGGGGCCTCTCCTCCCCTTTCCTGGTCTGGCTGCTCTGGCTGGGTAGGATCTGGTTCCCCACAACACAAGGTTCACTTCGGCAGCATGCATGTATCTCCACCCCCACGTGCACGTGCACACTGCCACACTGCTCCCTGTCTGCTTCATCCCTCCTTCTGACCTACAGTGTATTGATGGACAGATATTTTCCACTCATCTTCGTGTCAGATTTTTACCCATGATGGAATATTTGTCTTTCCAGCAGATCTGGTATAATTGTTACAGCTTAAAAGAATAACTGATCCAAATCAGTGCTTGTATCCCCCCTTTTTTCACCTTTCCTCCCTTTACTCTCTTCCACCCCCCCCCCCCCCCCCCCGACACACATTTTCCCTCTTCCTCCCCACACACACTAAATATAACAAATAAAGAAATAAATAATTCAACAAAAAGGGGTTAATTCAGATCTACATTCTGGCTTCTAAAGTTCTACAACCTCTTTTTGTGATAGTAAAACCTGTCCAACACAAAAGGCCTGCAGCTCTAATCTGTTTGCTAAGTTGTTGGACAGAACAAGTGAAAAAAGAAAAATAAAAAAAAGAACTGACTTGTTAGTTTTGCTTGTCCTGTCTGTTTACCCAGATTTGAGAAGATTGTGATTTTGGTGAGCATATAGCTTAAAAAATATGGCTTTAAATACAAACCAGTGGTTGATGTCACCAAATGAAGCAACCAGTGGTGGCAACCTGACAGTCCAATGCCATAAATAGGGGGACAATGGACACATTGGAAAATTCTATCCATTCATTTTCTGAAACTTTTAAATCCCTTTCATAGAAACTGGGTTGCTGGAGCCAACCTAGCTGTTGGGTGAAGGTGAACAGGTCACCAGTCTGTTGCAGTGCCATAAAACCTCACACACACATTTCACATCTAGGGGCCATTGAGAATAATCAATTAACCTATGTAGCATGTTTTTTAGACAGTGGGAGGAAGGCAGAGTTTCCTGAGAAAACTCACACATGTGAGAACAGATAAACTCCACCCAGAAATGTCTCAGCTGGGATTCAGACCAGATCCTTTTTGCTGTAAGGCAATAGTGGTAACCCCTCCAAAAATTAAAATGGAAATTTAAAAACAAGGAAACTTTATTAGTTTTGAATAAGGGAAATGTAGTTGTTTAGGTACCACCCATGATTTAACAAGTGATGGCTGACGGTTCCAATCCCAGACTTGTCAGTATTTGGCCAGAAGACATTCAACCATCCCTTGATCTCAACTGTAAGAAATTTCAAAGTAGGCTTGCATAACTGACTAAATCTAATATCTCTCCTAATTTTTATTGGACGCATCTCATTTTTTGCGATACTCTCTTTTCAGCATAACAGCGATTCTAAACTTGTGTTAAGGTGCTTGGACTGTAGGAATGACCCAAAAGCCAAACATAAGAGGTGTGCAAAAAAACAGTCAACTGTTTTTCAGAAGCACGATTCAATTTACTGGTGGAGAACCCTTGTTAAAAAATAAAAATCAACTGAACAAAGCTGTTCTGTAAATGAACATGGATAGAAGTAGGAAACATAGAGAATGAATGCACTTTTTCCAAGCTGCTAGAAACTGTCCCATATTTAGTTTTATAATTAACAACATGTGGAGGAAAACTTAGAAGAAAACTTTATTGAAATGTAATTGGAAAGCAAGGGCTTACAATGAAAACTAACTCCAGGGTATTACATCAAAAATACTGTACAGGATTCCACACGAAGCATAAATTACAGTCTATACTGTGGATTTAAATGTCAGAAGAGGTTTGAAAGTGTTAAACTTTCTAACAAAAATTATGATTTTAGTGCTTTACAAAACCAAATTTAAAAAGATTAGACATATACCGCTACATTTTAGCCTCATTGGCGTACTCACAATAACACATAACCAAACATTTTTACTGTGCGGTGTGGAGTTCAAAAAATCGCTTTAACATCAGCAAACACAACCAGAAATAATCCACATATAAAGTGTTCTGGATTTTAAGGAGCACTGTCGTACTTCAGAGAAACAAAAAGGCTTTTAGTCTTATAGTGTAGAAATTATTCTATGAATGCTCTCTTTTTTGAGTAAAACTGAAATGCCATTATCTAGCATTAACCTATAGACATTTAAAATCTGCAATCAAAAGGGACACTCCTAATTATTCCTAATTTACACATATTCATACTCTATGATTTGGAACGCACTGCTCCAAATGCAAGGTTATGCACATGTGCACAAAAGTCTGCATGAGTGGTCGAGAGACTATGCATGAGCACAAACTGGCCCTGGCATGGCAAACACTCAGCTATGCCAAGGGATATTATTTGGCAGCTGTCAATTCTAATAGGAGAATAGCAGGGTGGGAGACAGTTCCAGGCTCTGCAGCAAGCCTGCATGGGTGCACTATCTGGCAGCTAGAACATATCAGTGTGTCTGCAGTGAGGGTGTGGGCATGCACACACAAGTGCAAAGGCAAGGATGTTTTTGAGCCATGGCGTCTGCGGTATTAGACCCCTTCAGAGATGCTAGGTGGCAGCACTCGTGTGCCATCATGGCATCCAGTTAGCTTTCTCTATATGAGGAACGTGGGCCTTTGTCTGTGTGCTTGATGACTCCCCAGCTTACCTTTGGTGGCAGCGACTGAATAAAGTGTGGGAAATTCCTAATCAAAAGAGACATCAATGATCAATGGTTTATTATTATATTTTTATTTTATTTTAATAACAGCTCAAGACAAAGGAGAGTACAGAAAGATGGAACTACAAACTTTAACAGTACCCACACACAGTACCCTCCTTACTCTGAGAATCTGAATTTTTCCTCTACTTCAAAGGCTTCATTTGGTATTCCAGTTTGAAAGCGCCTTTTCAAAGGCAGCACATTTGGAACAACTCCGAACTTCTACTTCATTTGCATAACAATCAGCTTTTTAAAAAGTGCTCACTGTATCCAACATGGCAATTCTGTTTCCCCTAATCATATTGCAAGTACTTCTCTAAGCACAGAAACAAAACGCACATTATGAAATATTCAAAGACGAGGTACAGAATGAAGTAATCTGGTCAAACAACCCATAATGAAGGAATTGTGAACAGTTTGACTGTGCTCTCACATTTAATGAAGAAATTAATTATTAGAAATAAAAAAAATAAAATACAGTGATGGCAAGATCTAAGACTTGACTTGTGACCAACGACTTACTTAGCCCTCCTATTATTCTTGGGGTCAATTTGACCCCAATTCAACGTTTGTCATTCAGACAATAGTTTAATTTTTGGTTTTTACTTCATATTTCATGACTTTTCCTAATTAGATGGGGACAAAGATTAAGCATAAAATTACCAAGATGATGTTTTTTTTTTTCAATCTGCTAAACACATATTGCATACGTTGGTGTTCCTTTGGGGTCAATTTGACCCCAGGCGTTAAGTTGAATAAACTTAATTCAATTAGGTGTTACCAACTAAAGTGATTCATTTAAGTTGGATCACGTTTTTTCTTTTTAGAGTGCAGTGTTTAAATTCCTTTTCAACCCTCAACCTGATCAATGTGAAAGAGCATATTCTGTTGCGGAGAAAAGCGGCATTGCGCCAGCATGCAATGCTCCATTTGCAAATGGATGAAAAGACGCTTTAAAGTAGCTGCACTTCCATCGACTATGAAATTGCGCAAATTGCATTTGTGATAAGAAATTTGCCTAATGGCAACACAACAATTTAGAAAAAACTCGCATTATGAAAATAACGTTATTTGCTTGGAGGAGGGTGGGTTTTGAGGTGCTTCAAAATGGACGGATTATGCAAAACTGCAATAGAAACAATTTTTTTAAAGAAATTAGTCAAAAAGCAATGGCAATGTGCTTCTTGGTAGGAGCTGGCTGCCTTGAGTACTGCACAGGAGCAGGCACTGTGCTAGAGCATGTCATCACACAGCTCATCAGCAGTTGAGCGTGTCATGGAGAATTATTGGATCCAGGGGTCCTCTGTAAAATCACCAACCATGATTTCCTAAAATCACTTCATCCGTAGCCGCTCCCACATTAAAGCAGGTTTATACCTTAAAGCAATTTGTCATCGCACCAGTCGCATCCACAATTGTGCGGTCTAGTTCATACTAAAGTTGCCTGAATGGGCTTGGCGCTGTCCGCAAGAACTACGATGCACTTCTGAGTGGCGTTTTACTTTTCAAGCGATGCAATCATCTCCAGGGTTTGTTTTTAACATCAACGACATCCTGCATTTGTTAGAAACACGCGATACAGAAGAAAAAAAAAGAGGGAAATTCCATTTCCTAGTCTAGTGCAATTTGGGATATAAGACCTATCCAGTCTTGCTTTATTTTTGATCTTGTCCATTCTCTCTGTCTATGTGTGAAGTTGGGTATTTCCTATAACTTCTTCAGTTATGTTTTCATCATCTTTAGTGTTAAAAAGACCTTTTTATGGATGGAGTTGTTCTGTATTTACATTATCTAGTTGCTCAAAATAAATTTAGGTTAAATGACGTGGCTGCAGTCAGGCGTAAAATTCCATTCGCAGGTGATGACACCAGTAGGTGTCCCATTCTGCAGCAACGGGGGGCAATGAGGATGAACGCTAATGCTGTGCCAGAAATTTAAATGTATCTGTTGTAAATCAAAGTATTGTTCACATCCATTGCCATGTTTTTGAGTAGCTTCTCCCATGAGTTGGTTTAGGTTTATTTACACTTATGAATTAATGTAAACAGTGTATTTACGAATTTGTGCTTTTTCAACATTTCTAGAATTTTGAGTTTTGCATATATGTGTAATGGAAACTCAGCAAGTGTTGCAAACCGCATTTCACTGCCGATCACCTGATTCACGTTGATCGCGTAAGGAGTTTCGCTCAGAGCGAAGCAGGCTTTGACATAGACCTCTCTGGTATTACAGTTTTAATGCTAAAAACTGGAGAGAGAAAAAAACACAACTTTAAGGGCCACCAGTGAAATTAGTGTTTATGGACAAAAAAAGAAATATTTTTTGATAGGCCATGTTGTCAGCAACCAGGTCCTCTTGCATTTATATATTTTTATTTATATTATATATTTAGGGTAATTGTGACTAAGGAAGACATGGCTAACTTTTTCAGGGTTCCCTCCTGAATGTTTTTCATTGCTGCCTAACCCACAGATGGCTATTCCTCACTAGTTTTAGTGACTCACTTTAAAAGTAAATAAACAAACTTTTGTCTGTTGACAAAAAGTTCAAGCCAAAAGAAAATATCCATCTAAACGAAAATGTCGAACATTTTGTACCAATTTGACTACTGCACACCTGCTGTTTCAACCAGTTGAAGCCCATTCATTTGTTGTTCGCATGATGAGCCTTGCTGCAAAAGGCATTGCAATTTTTCTTTGTAAATCTGCTTCCAGCTCTGCCCCTCGCTTTTGATGACAGAACATGGAAAATGCATAAAATAACAGGGTGAAGACTTAGTACCTGTTTTTCCCTCTTTAAGCACAAAGAAACTCAATATAATTCCTGTCAGATTGTCACAGTTTATGAAACACTTCCCAATTTACATCTAAAGGACATCAGTTGAGTCTTCTAAGGTTGACTCCTTTTTCTTGTAAACGTCTGAATGCTCACTAATTGCGTTTGATTTCTCAACGGTAAATGGCTGACTCCATTTAAATCAATTACCACACTGCTTGAATAAACTCCTTCACTGAAAAACACATTAGCGTTCATTTGGTAGGCTCAAATAGATTTTAAATTTGTCACTTTTATCAGCTCCACGACAGCTCAGATTGAAGAAAATAAAGTGCTCGGTCTGCTATAATTTCAAGGTGGTGGTCCGTGTCTTTTCCAGCTGTGTTTATTGCCTCAAATTCACAGAAAACATAGGTAATTGCTGCTTTTATAAGGATATTACATATAAAAATTGCTGGACACTACAAACCTTCTAGGTTTATTCAGCTGGTTCAAGTGTGTGACCATCATGGCTTCTCCTTGTTGGATGTGCTTTGTTTCTTTAACCTCTTTCTTTAACCTGGTGTCCAAATGCTTGGACATGACATTTTCGCCTTAATTTAACACAGTAGTTAATTCTGCTTAACTGGGGTCCTGTGACTACATGTGTACAGAGTTCGCTCAATTATAAGGTTGGGTTTTAAATGTTAAATTTACAGCCCATTTTAGATCAAATTTCTTTTGTTTACTTTTCTGTCTTTTCATAGTTTCCTAGTTGAGAATCTAAGTTTTGATTCCAGTTGCTTTGATATAGTCTCACATATCCGCAAAGTTTGCCTTTGACATTCTTGTTCTTGGGTTTTCCTCAAAGCACATTTGATGGTGGATCATCTCTGATCACCTTTGACCAAGCAAGAGATTTGAATGTGGGGACTGTAAAATCTGATTTTTATCTTTGGTTTCTTGGCCCCTCTGCGGACTCCTTCCTCCCAGAGTGTAATGCACTTAAGGTTTGTATCAGTCACTTTGCAAGGGGTGCTGTCAGAATCTACACCTTTTTGGAGTTTTGTGATTTAATTGGGATTATTTTTAACTTAGAGTTCAGTGCCGTTATCTTGTTTAATTCTATGGTTTTGTTCTTGTACTTCATCTGTCTCATAATCCCACCTGGTTTGAATTTCCCATATTCGCAGAATCACCATTTTGTTTCTTCTGATCATGGTTTAGTCTTATGTTTTTCAGCTTTAGTTTTCTAAAGTTTAGAGTTCTGTCTCCGTTTTTTAAGCTTTTGGATCCTCCTAAACAAATAAAAGTGATTATCTTATCTGTAATGATCCTGTGGAGTGTTTGAATTTGTTTCCATTTCCATTCGGGACTCATATTGCATCATTAATATGCAATATAAGTGTTGAGAAAAAAGATTCAATAAACACATATTTTCTTAAAAATGTCTGTTTGGAGGACCCATGTGGCTCTGCAGTTCAAATAACCTTCACACCTGTGCTGCTTGAGGTGTTGCATGTCAACACAGTTTGCTTCCTTATCATAAACGAGCCAGATTCCTCTTAGCATATAGACAGATGCTATTCTTGTCTTGAGTTAGCACACTATTTGACATTCTTTTTCAGTTATTACTCTGAGATCATTTGCATGATTTTCTTTTGCAGGGTGAGACACCCGGCTGTGCTTCACCTCACATAACTCAGTCAATGAGTGAAGTCAGAGAAGTCAGAGAATGAGTGAAAAAACTGTTAAAATAAAAAAAAATTAAGTTAATTATGAATTTAAAGATTTTTTTTGGCTTTTAAGTCTTAATTGTGGGTGGCCATGGTGCAGCAGTAGGGCGGTCAACTCATGATTGTAAGATTGCAGGTTCGACTCCCGCCTTGCACGCCAATGAGTCGAAGTGTCCTTGGGCAAGATACTGAACCCCACCTTGGTGGCAGGCAGGCACCTGTGTGTGTGCATGGGTGAATGGTCTGTGACTTTAAAGCGCTTTGTAATAATAATAATGCTTTTGTCCTTGTAGGTAGAAAAGCGCTATATAAGAATGCGCTGTTTTACCATTTACCAATTGTGATAGTATACATGGATTTTTTTAGGGTCAGACAGAAAGTTTCTGAGTTCTCTAGAAGCGAAAGAAAAAAGGAAAAGGTGGAATGAGATCAGTGTTCAAAGAAGAAGTGATTGCAAGAGAAAAAAAGAAAAAAAGTTACGCTACAAACAAGCAGAGATTAGAGCCTCATAGAAATTAAATTGAAAACAGATGAGGGAAACGATAACAGGACATCGGATGTGGGAAAATTCAAAGATTAAAAAGAAGCTGAAGATGTTTTCGGGCAGATGGAGGAAGACAAGGACAGCAAGTGTGGAACAACCCAGATAAAAGGCAGAACAGGTGGGAGAAGAGAGTGGCTACGGCTGGATTTATTACGATTAGGAATGTAAAAGGAGGGGAAGAGTGGCAGACAAATGAAATAATGGACTGGAAGTGGATAAATATTAATGAGATCAAAAGAAGGAAATGGCAACCAAAGTGAAAATTCGAGGAGCAGATGAGACGCTCCAGGGAGCTTTTTCCTCCTTTTTTTCTATGCACACATATCTAGAGGGTATTTTGTGGCTTCCACAGGTTTTAGCTTGGTTTAGACATTTTCTCCAGTTATAGTGTCAGCAGGCAGGATCGGGTTTTGGGGTAAATCAGTGTTTCTTGTAGGGCTTTGATTTCAGATAAATGTTTTCCTCATCCAGATCAGCAGGTGAAGTGGAGCGGTGTTATAGAGGGAAGAGAGAGTCAGAAAGCAAAGCTCTCAATTTACCGGTCAGTCATTCTAATACTCACCTATGGTCATGAGCATGAAAAGATGAGAAGTAAACTGTCCAACGTTGACATTTTAATGTTCAATTTTTTGACTTTTCAAAAACTGCCAAAGAGGAAAAATGTTTAAAGTCAGGACCGAAAGAACTAGGTCCAGAGTTCAAGCGGCCGACTGAGCTTCCTCTGCAGGGTGGCTGGGCGCTCCCTGGAGCTACGTTCACAACACCCTCAGCAACACATGTTTAAGCGGCCGCTTACAATAAAAAGTAAATGCGTTTCAGCATTTCCACGAAAACTCTCGCATTCAGATGCAGCTCAGTTTTTATGACCATTTTTGGGCTCTACGTACAAAACTCATGGCCATTAAATGCGCATTGCCAGCTATCAGGTCAAACTTTGACCACTCAGGAACTCCTATTTGGTAGTGGTGCATTGAAACTCACCAAATTTAGAGCATAGCTGGTTTATCTGATGAACCCCAGGGAAAACAACAAAATGGATGGATAAATAGAGGTCATAAAAAAATGAACAAGACATTTGTTCTTCCTCCTAAATCCTGCAGACCTTTATTTTTTTAATTGTGCTGTTGGTCAACAGTTTGATCTGTGTTTAATGATTATATTATTGTTACAGTACAGATAATTAATATTCACTTATTTCCTCACTTGTTTGTTTGTGTGAGCAGACTGCCTCCTAATGTTTCAAAACCCCGCTGACAGTTGTTCAAAAACATAGTAACCTATGGAGGACAATTCAAGCAGTAAGCTAACACAGGTACAGGAATATGCTGCAAGATGAACAAAAAAGCCAAATAAACTTTGAACAATAATTAAATGTCAAATTAAGTAAAAAGAAAAGTTAGTTAGATTTAATTTGTCTTGTGCCTGGCAAATACATACTGCATGGTCTTAACGTCCACCTCTGATCATCATTTGATCTATAATGAAAGTGTTCCCAGTGGTCTTTTAATTATGATTATGCCTTTATTAGCCATAATAATAATAAAAAATAAACTGTCATTTTCTACGGCATAGTTTCTTCAGAGATTTTTTTAGAAATCGCCCTCTGAGTTGTAGGCTGGGAGTAAGCCCAGCCCCATTTTCCATCATCAATCTGTTCACATGCTATCCCGCTAGCTAACAGCCTCTAACATCCCCAACCTAACTTTATTGGTGCAAAAAAAATTGTGAGCGATATTGGAGCCAGAAGCCACCTCTAATTTTCATTGGATTGGGTCTTTAAACCCATCACTTTCATGAAAGTGAAACAACATTAAAGTTAGTAAACACTACAATTTTTCAATTTTACAAATCAATCTTTTACTGTTTTCTTTTTGTTTCCTGTTTCATTTAGTTTTCTTGACAAATACAGCTGCACCAATGTTTTATGTTAAAGACAAAAACTTACTGCTGTAAATGAACTGCATTGAAGCGTGTGATGTTGTCTTTAATGAATTCTTGTTTTATTGGCTATTTGGTTATACATTTAAAAATAAACTGATGCTTTCAGCACTTATAGTGCATAAACAGCCACGATTATTGCAGCACCATAAAACAAATGTGCAAAAACTAGAGCAGGGGTCACCAACCCTGTGCCCGCGCCCGCAGGGAATGCACCCAAAAAAAACTTTTATTTATTTTTTTTATTGAAGCAAGTATTCAACAAACAATCACGGCATGTCTGTCAATGACAACAGTATCAATTTCTGAGATAAAGGTAGACAGAAAAATAAAAATAAGAAAACAAATATAACTTAAAAAATAAACAATAAAAATAAGAGTCTATTACAAAAGTTTAAATAGATCAAATAAATTACACAATGTCTGGGCATTCTTATGATTCATGTAATGTAAAGATTGAGAGATTAGGTTGAGACGGTTGAGTAATCCATTAATGCGAGGTTTCACCTTTAAGAATTCACAAGTATGAATAAAATGCTTTACAATCAGTACATTAATCAGAAAGTCCAGATTTTGGTCAATTAATTGTAATGGAATTTTATTGTACTCCAATTTAAAGGGTTATATTTTGGGATTTGAGCCAATTATGAAAAGAAGACCAAAACTCTTTTACATGAAAACATTCAAAGAAAAGATGTTCCACAGTTTCTACATCATTTCCACAAAAGACACAAAGATCACTGTCCCAGTTAAAGTGAGAATGTTAAAAATGATTGGAAGGGTAAATATCATTTAACGGGAATGCTCCAAAAATAGCACTGGTCATATAGCAAATGAATATATTGTGGCGATCTGGGGGTTAGCACCGCCTTCAGCTTTTAAGACTCATGGGAAGTGGGGAATCTTGGTTGTGTTAAATCGCTCACCACAAGTGAGGAAGCTGTGAGTAGAAGTGAAGTTAATGCGGTTTAGCTAGTGGTGGGTGTGTACAAAATAAACGGACTGATATGATTGTCCACTAACTTATGTGAGATTGGTTCTTGACAAACCGGTGCTGTGCTTTGCACGGGGCACGGGAGACAGAGTCAGACATGTCTAGTGGGGCCGCCACCAAGTAAGAAGATAGTGCAGGGGTGCCCAATTCCAGGCCTAAAGGGCCGGTGTCCTACATGTTTTACATTCAACTTGGCCTTGAAGCTCATTATTTGCTAAACACACCTGATTCAGGTAATCAACACAGGATCTAAGACACACACAGGACATCACACACAGGACCAGAGACACACTCAGGACCAAAGACACACACACAGGACCAGAGACACACACAGGACCAGAGACACACACAGGACCAAAGACACACACAGGACGTAAGATTCACACACAGGACCAGAGACACACACAGGACCAGAGATTCACGCACAGGACCAGAGACACACACAGGAACAAAGACACACACAGGAACAAAGACACAAACACAGGACCAGAGACAGACACAGGAACAAAGACACAAACACAGGACCAGAGATTCACGCACAGGACCAGAGACACACACAGGAACAAAGACACACACAGGAACAAAGACACAAACACAGGACCAGAGACAGACACAGGAACAAAGACACAAACACAGGACCAAAGACACAAACACAGGACCAGAGACAGACACAGGAACAAAGACACAAACACAGGACCAGAGATTCACGCACAGGACCAGAGACACACACAGGAACAAAGACACACACAGGAACAAAGACACAAACACAGGACCAGAGACAGACACAGGAACAAAGACACAAACACAGGACCAAAGACACAAACACAGGACCAGAGACACACTCAGGACCAAAGACACACACACAGGACCAGAGATACACACAGGACCAGAGACACACACAGGACCAAAGACACACACAGGACGTAAGATTCACACACAGGACCAGAGACACACACAGGACCAGAGATTCACGCACAGGACCAGAGACACACACAGGAACAAAGACACACACAGGAACAAAGACACAAACACAGGACCAGAGACAGACACAGGAAGAAAGACACAAACACAGGACCAAAGCCACAAACACAGGACCAGAGACACACATAGGAACAAAGACACACACAGGAACAAAGACACAAACACAGGACCAGAGACAGACACAGGACCAGAGACACACACAGGACCAAGGACTCACACAGGACCAAAGACACACACAGGACGTAAGATTCACACACAGGACCAGAGACACACACAGGACCAGAGATTCACGCACAGGACCAGAGACACACACAGGAACAAAGACACACACAGGAACAAAGACACAAACACAGGACCAGAGACAGACACAGGAACAAAGACACAAACACAGGACCAAAGACACAAACACAGGACCAAATACACAAACACAGGACCAAATACACAAACACAGGACCAGAGACACACATAGGAACAAAGACACAAACACAGGACCAAAGACACAAACACAGGACCAGAGACACACATACAGGACCAAGGACTCACACAGGACAAAGGACTTACACAGGACAAAAGACACACACAGGACCAAGAACTCACACAGGACCAGAGACACACACAGAACATCACACACCAAGCAGAAAAGAACTTATTGCTAAAAATGATGTCAGGAATTCAGCTCTAATAATTTGATTATTTACTAATTTTTTACTAATTATTAGTATTTTCTTGACTTTGTCTGTTCATATTTGCATCATTTGACAGAGTATATTTATTATTCTGGATTAATATTTCTGTCTTTTTATTCACATTTATCTTTAAAAAGTTAAAGTTAAGTTAAAGTTTTAAAGGTTTAAAAGTTTAGCTTTATTGTGTTCAATAAATGTTTATCTTGTTCGGCCCACAACCTAAAGTGTGTTTTGGATTTAAGCCCCCTCTGCAACTGAGTTTGACCCCCCATGTAATACAAGTCTAGACAAATGCATGTTGTTGTGTAAAATGAGCAAATAAAAATAGGGCACACAAAAGGGTGTCCTCAAATTGTGTTTGTGTGTGTGTGTGGGGGGGGGGCTAGGAGGTTTCTAGTAAACGGGTCCTGTGGCGCCCTTCATACCACTTAGTGCCCATGAAATAGCCCTCAGTCTCAAAAAGGTTGGTGACCCCTGAACTAAAGGCTATCTTCTGTCTTAAATCATAAAGAAACTGTTTTATCTCATCTCCAAATTCAGGTGCTATTGAATTTGAATGCAAATGAGCAGATTCAATAAAAACTTGTTGCATTCAAAATCACAGAAGAATGAAAGATGGGCAATGTTCTTCTCAGTTTATTTGCCCAGGTTGGCCTCCAATTGTTTTCTAAAATCGACACAGAGATGCTCAGATGTTGTCAGATGAGCATCAGTTGCTGTTTGAAATCCTTAAATCTTTTTTTTCTTACATGCAGAACTCTGACGGAGCTGCTGAAGCAGCCGGGGGAGGCAGGAGTTGTAGATGGAGCTGGAGTTCATCACCCTATTGGAACCAATGGCATTACTGGTAGGACTCTACGCTCTAACAATGGTAAGTCCTCTGTGCATTTGTCTGTTTGAAGAGCAGCCTTATGTCGTTGGGGCTGTGGGATGGCTGTGGTACAGAGGTAGAGCGGTCGACTTCTGATCGGGAGATCACAGGATTGGTTTACACCTTGCCTCATGTGTCAAAGGCAAGACACTGAAGACCACATTGCTCCTGGTGGTTACAAGTTTCTGGCAATGAAGCCACTATCAGTGTGTGAATGAGTGAATGGGATTGTTACTGTAAAGCACGTTGATCCTTTTAAAAAGGTAGTAAAGGACTGTAAGTACACGCCATTTACCAATTAGCCAGTTTATAAGTCAATTTTTATTTGAAAACGTACTTTTTTACAACATGATTCATGGCCTCTTTCCGCTACTTTAACTCAAAGAAGTTCCTGATTTCATTTGGTGTTGAAATACTTCTCTATAAATCTTTTTGATTCATCATTTCCATGTTTAGATGATCAGTTTGGACTATAAGCTGCGTTCACGCCGAACCCGATTCGAGTGACAAAAATTGGTTTAAAAGTTTGATGCTCCGGCCGCGTGTAGGAGGAGTTACCAGCTAATGTTTTTTAGTCTGATCACTACATGGAGCTGTGGGTCTGTTTATCTTATGTACAATGCATAGAAGACACAGAGGATGTTGAGAGTGTTACAATCTGTCAGTTTCCTTTAGTTTTGTTTTTTGCGTAGGTTGGCTGTGGCTCCTAGAAGGCCCTGCCTCTCTCCTGTCTTCCTGCGATGTGCGCAGCTGCTAGTAGTTTTCATTAATTTGTTCTATTTAAGCTCACTTGTTTCTGTACTCTGTGTCACGGCGTAGTTTTCTGTTGGTTCAGGTTATGTTCTTGGTTTGGCTTGTTATGTTTGAAATGGATAAATGTAACTATTCACCCCACTACTCTTGCCTCTCCATTCCTGCAATTGGGTCATCCAAATATCCCCGTAACAGAGAGATCAGGTTTATTTATTTTGATAGCGCTCTACAAAACATCGGTAATCATCCCTCCATGTCTGGGTTCATGAGATCAATCAGACATTTTCACTGTACCAGCAGCGTTACTCCCGCGGTTGTGTCAGAATGACAGCCGCTTCCGTGGTCTTTCCATCTCTCCATGACCAAGTTTGCAGGTGTACTGTCCTCCATTAACTCAAGAGGAAAAAAAATAAATGCCAGAATAAAATTTCTTATTTTATTTTTGTCTCAATAAAAATAAGAAAAATATCATTAAAGTTCAGGAGGCCCAAGCAGGCTGCCTCCCTATCCCACAGTGGCTCTCTGTGTGGCCGCCAGCTTGCCTCCCAGGAGGCAATCGCTCCAGCCCCATGGGCCCTGCAACAGACTGTCTAGGGCAGTGGTCCCCAACCACCGGGCCGCGGACCGATACCGGGCCACGGGACACTTGGCACCGGGCCGCGGAGCGGTTCCAGGCCGCGGGAAATTTTTGCATCGGGACGCACAGAAAGAAAAAATAATTTCCTTTTTATTGTTTTTTTTCCGACAAAAACGTTTTATTTTGAAAAGTGACCGGATTCACTTTGTTACATCTGTCACACTTAACGCACGTCAAAGTCGCGACACCAAACATCAGGTGCACATGTGTCAAACTCAAGGCCCGGGGGCCAAATGTGGCCCGCCATGTCATTTTTTGTGGCCCGGATAACAATTTTTAATTTCTTAGAATAAAAAATAAAAATTGGTGTGTCTTTATTCATATCTAGGGGGAACCTGACTTGAAATATCGGATTGGTCAACTATACATTAGGACTTAAAGACTGTCCATATAACCTAACCTAAAAGAATCAAAAGTAAAAGGATTTATACTAGAGTAACAAGCAAACATATGTTTTCTATGCAACTGTAATTGTCACTTTAAAAAGTTATAGTAAATAAATAATGAGTTATTTAACATTAAGGAGTAGTTACGTTTATTTTTCATTACATTTAGTTACAAGTATAAGTTATATCTGGCCCTTTGAGGATAGCCACTATGCTGATGTGGCCCTTAATGAAGATGAGTTTGACACCCTAGACTCTAGGGTGTACCTGCTTTTGCCCAGCAATAGCCAGGACGGGTTCCAGAAACCTCGCTGCCCTGAAGAGAATTACAGCGAATTAAAAAAATAAATGGAATTTCAGGAGATCTATTGGATCGATCCGTATTGAATGTGATTTCTACCGGCTGTCACTAACATCATCACGTGCCCAAAGTTGAATCCCTGATTGGTTGACACATCAAAGACAACAAAAAACAGATTTTTTTTTAACTCTGGCCCGCTGCCCAAATCACATTTTGCCACTCGAATCGAGCTGCTGCCAGATCATCAAGCTGCCCCGTCACTCAAACTGCGCCACAGAACCTGAGATTGGGTGGGGGCTGCCTAGGAGAGGGGTAGGGTCTACTATAAGTGCGGGTCCTCTGAGGCGAGTTGGGTTCGAAGGTTGCCCCGGCTGGCCGACTGCCCGGCGCTTGGGGGCGGGGGCTTGAGCTTGCTTCGGGGATGGGAGGGATGCTTTCTTGGCTCCTCTCTCTTTGTGTGGGCTAGGGGGTGTGGGGTCGGCACTTCGGGGTGGGGCCCCTGAGCTGAGGAGACCTAGGCCCAATGTTGGGGGGGGTTTCCTACCAGTGGCGCTACCAGCGGCCCTTTTTGCAAAAGGTGTGGACACCCCTGGTGTAAGCTCTTCACTACTGTAAAGTGTTGCATATCAGATCAAATCTGCTCTTCTCCACTTCAGAATCTGCTGGAATTATGTAAATTGTGCAAATAGTTGAAGAGTTATAGTAGTTAAAAAAATGTAAACACTCTGCTGTAGAAGGGTTAACATCAGCTCAGAATAAGGCATTTTTTTACTCACTTTGTTTTTTTTCTCCATCTTCTAAGCCAGCAGCTCTTGCCATAACTCTGGAAACATATTAAAGTTTTAAACCAGCAAATACCGTCAGAGGTTGGATGATGAATCATGCATTAAGCTTCATAGATACCAGCGACTGAATGAATTTGAGAATTGTTTTTCTTCAAATATTATCACAACATAAAGAGAAAAGTTGTCAATCTGATGTTTTTTTCACACAATAAACAACACAGACTGTAATGTTTATGATTCTAAACCTGTCCTGGTTTGATGCTCATGTAGGAAATGAAGCCAGCTTTCTTCTGGCAGGTCAACAAACAAAATGCTTTTCAGGTCAGCACACACACACACCCCACACACAGAAAATCAGCTTTAAAACTTTAAAGACACACATAAACACACTAGCATGTGTCATCCATGGGAGAGCAGGAGACGGGACAGACAGGTCATATTTAATTAAGACACAATTAGCTGGTGCAGCTCCAGACTCACAGAGGGAGATCTGTGTGACCCATCTGTCTTTCTCTAGATACTTAGCGCACACCCACGCACACACTAGCTTATCATGACCAAAAATACTGAACTGTAAAAGTTCTATCAATGCAAAAATATAAATTCTTCAACTTTTCTGTTTTTTACAGCTTCTCCTAATTATGAGCCTTCTGCTTTCTTTGGAGCTTTTCTTTTGTGCTCTGTTCTTTCTGGATTTTCTCCTTGCTTTGCCTTGTTATCGTTCTTTTATCTTTATTGTTAGCACGCTGCAGACGCAGAAAAGCTTGCAGACAAAGCAAAATGAGCTGAAAGTGCGTTGTAAATAAAGACGGCTCTGTTGCCTCACTGCCACTTCATTTTGACTTGTGGGCTGAGGGTTTGTCATGGCGCTTTTCTTTGGGTGCTTTGTGCTTTCTCCCACAGTCAAGAGAACTCCCTTTTTAGGCTTTTATTTGATTCTGTGGCAGCAAACACATATTTGCAGTTATTTTTTGCTTTTTTTGTTGTTGTTGTTCCAGTATACATTTATATGATATTCTCACTACAGGACATATATCACTACAGATCTTGCTCTGCAAACAGATGGGCAGCTCTCAAACAAAGCTGATTTCCTTTGATTTATCTCTTAGCAAAATGTCATTCCAGTGTCCAAAAGGTCAAAAAGACATCATCTTTAGAAAGACTTTGTGTTTAGTTCAACCTTTTTACTTTCAGTTCTAACATTTCCTGCCTTCATCATTTTTTCTCAGAATCAATACAGTTTTCATTTCTGTAAGTATCAAGATGGAAGAATAAGCTGCCGGAGTGGAGGGTGGAGACATATGGAAGAGATGTGGATCCGGAAACGTGGATGCAGAGGGTGTTAAGAGCCACAGCAGCAGGATGAAGTCATGGCAGTCCTGCTGTGTCACCCGTCACATATAATCACCTCTTAATTAAACACATTAAATCCTCCAGGCAATTAAGAAGGTGAGAGAAGGGGAAAACAAAATCTATCTGAATATTTGATGGACATCTTAACACAATAGGATTCCAACTATCTCTAATCCTAGAGTATTTTTCAGAATGATGAAAAAAGAGGAATATCGTAACAGAATTAATGGCTCCTTTTCATGCCTTTTAACTCGTGTATGAATATTGACTTAATTATTTTTAGAGTTTAAAAAGCCTTTTTCCTATTTTAGGACAGCTGTAATAATAATCTGCTGTTCATGGGTGTGGCTTTAACTTTACATTAATAATCAATCAACTTTTATTATTAGTTTAGGATATAGAACTACATAACATGTATTTGGCAATTGCGATAACCTTAATAACTATAATATATTATTTCAAATATGTTTTACTCTATTTTACTTTGCTTGGATCCAATGTAATGAAATCTAATGACAATTTGTTATTTTTAGGGTAGGTATCATTACGATTTTATCGATACTACTCCTCTTATCAGTGCTGCTTATCAATCGGGTATTCTTATCAATACTTTTCTGCATGAAAACAAGGAAGAAGAAGACAAATAAACTATAAAACTAAAACGTTTTATTTTACAACAATTTCAAGCACATTATATTCATTTTAACATCCTTTGCCACACTAAAATAATAAATGAAATAATAAATCAGTATTTTTTACGTGTCTTGGTAATTTAAAACACACAGTGTAAGGTAACGACCTAAATAAACAGTGCAATTAAGAAACCCAAAAATACATAGTATATCAAAAAACCTCCTCACTTCAAAGAACAATAACAGTGAAATAAAATGCACTATGTTGTATTTTAATTAATTTGACATTGCATTTATGTCAGATCATTTATCATTATTGAGGCACAATATGAACGTTCAGCTTAATAATATTATATAATCATTGTTTTTTTTTCCTTTTCTTTTACAGTGCTGGTAGCTGTATTCTTTTCCCCTTTGATTTTATTAAAATTTCTTGCACTTTGATAACACTTTATTCTTGTGCTCCATATCTACCACTAGCATGTACACCTGTTGAAACTATAGAGGATGTCCCACTTGGACAGTCAAACACTGCACACTTCTCTGCTATAATTTAGTGAATTTTAGCACGGTATTTAGACAGGTTACTGGTGTTACCACCCTTACAAGCTACACTTTTTTTTTTTACATCTGTGACAGCGCGCAGTGTCTGTATCTACTTAAGAAAAATACAGCCACGCTTCGGACATTTTTGCTTTATCCCTGTGCGTTGGTTGTCACTGTCAGCCAGTGGCGGTTCTGCCCCTGGGAGAGACCCTTCCCCCAACCCCATTAGAGTCAAGTCTAGTCTGAATTTTGTTTGTCCATGTCAACTTGATTCAAAAGAAATCTCACCCATGTGAAATATTGAATTTAATCACTCAAACTATTTGTGCACAGGTGAGCTAGCACCAGTGATCGAGTAGATCTTTATGACATTCTAAAGTGGATGATGAAATGTAAAAAGAAGAAGGCATAGTACCAAGCCATCCCCACACCAAGACCCCTGCCACGGCAGCCAGGACTCCCTCCCACCCTCCCACCCCAACACCCGCACAGCAGCAGATAGAGAACAATCGCCCTCCAGGCCAGCAGGACCACCACGGGGGCCTCCAAAGCCAGAGAGCGGGGAGGCACTGGGGGACAGAGAGTGCAAGCTCCAGCCCAACCAGGACAGCAGCCCCCCGCCGCGCCGGTAGGGCTCAACACGGGGCCCCGCCCTAGGAGAGCACCCCCAGCCCCAGACAAGCAACCCACTGCCACCCGGGAGTTCTGGGCATCCCCCCACCCCAGGCACGGGCCAGGGCCCCCCAAGGGAGATCCACCCCTCCCCTTTTTCTTTACACACCTGGTTATTTACCTGATAATTCAAAGGAAGTGTGCAGGGAAACAATTTTATCTAGAACCAGATCCACAAATAACCTGCGCAGGCACCTGATAACTAAAAGAGCTTCTCCTAAACAGAACAGATTATTACTGCTTGAAGAAACCAGATCAGCTCTTCAAAGCTGCGACACTTATATCTAAGTACCAACCTTTACCGTGTTAAAAAAAATCATCTTTTTGATTTCTTTTTGTTTTGCACATTGCGTTGTGGTTGAAGAGTTTTGTGTTTTTTCACTTTAAATTTGTTTTAAAAATTTGAAAAAAATTTTGTTGTTTGAAGTTACAGTTAATGTTCCATTAGTTGTCAAGCACAGAGGTGTTTACATGTAATCTCCGTATATGACAGTAAGGAGTTGTCAGGTGTATTTTTTATTACATTTAGTTTCATGTGTTATAGTTATATCTGGCTCTTTGAGGACTGCTGATGTGCCTCTTGGTGAAAATGAGTTTGACATTCCTGCTATAGACCCTTTGTCTTTTTGATAAAACATATTTTTCAAATTATTTTAAATTTTGCTTTTTCTTAAATGTAGGCAGAGGACAGAAAATCTCTGGAGCACATTACTGATGGTCTGCATGTGCACATTTTATTGGAAAGGAACTTTAGCCTACATTGGTGGGCACTGACTCTCAGGCTTTTTCAGCAGGTAGTTCTTCTCTAAGTTCAGTCAGCTCAAAGTATGATTGTGGGCGTTTAGATGAAGCATTAAGGGAACTTTTTTGCTGCCAAATGCTCATGTTTTTTTTCCTAAGGGGAAAAAAATCTAATCTGCATTTCCTTTTTTTATCTTATGCCCATTTTTAGGGTACATACATTTTTAATAGCAAGCATGAGATGAATGTGAGAAACAAATGTGTGCTCTGGAGCTTGCTGGGAACTAAGAGTAGGCAAACCCTGTTATTGTGTTTAAACAAAAAAAAAGCAAGTCTATAAATTATATTTAGCAAAAGATGCATTACAGGTGTTCAGATAGGAGACAGCGGAAAGAGAAGGTATGTCACATATTTTCATTTAAATGCTGGAGGACATTGGATTTCATGTCTTAATGAAGCTAAATAAAAGCCAAAAACCTTGCACTTAAATGCCTAATTTTTATCCAAAAAAACAGCTTATAGTCTGGATTGTTTATTTAATTATATGGATTAATTCTTGTTAATGTAAAGCAATTTGGAGAGGTACAGTAAACCCTTGTTTTTCGCGCGGGTTATGTTCCAAAAAGAACCTGTGATAGGCAAAATCCGTGAAGTAGAAACCTCTCTTTTTTTTCAATTATTATACAATTAAACACTCTATTATACATTGAAAAGAAAGAACAAACCATTTTACAGGCTCAAGCATTTTTTCACAAATAAAAATTCTTTAGAAACGTTTTTTTTTTAAACAAATAACTTATGTACTGTAATAATTTTAATAATCAATGTGAACAGAAGGCTTCAAATCGCGGAGATTAGCCCCACCCACTGCGACCCTGAGTAATTGGATTTAACGGGAGAAAATTTAAAATGATTATGAAAAAGATACAAAGTACAGTCAGACAAATAGTGACTCAGGTGTGATTCACTGCTCTTCAGACTGAGCCGCTGCATCCTGACTCCCCTCTGCACTGTTTTCTCCCTTTGAAGCCCGCGGTGCAGGTGTGTTTGTTTGGGAGAAGAACATAGTGATAGGCAGTTGTTGTCACTCTTTTTTCTATGGGTTTTAGAGAAACTCGATATTGCAAGAGAATTTGCACGTGCGTAATGTAAATTTGGCAAGCTGTTTTATGTACGTGTACATATTAAACTGCAACGTTTTTGACGCACGGGTAGAGAAGAAGCGGAGTGACTTTTTAGCCAATCAGAATGCAGAAAACAATGCATGATGCAAATCTGTGAAACCGTGTTATAGCAAGGGATCACTATACACGGTGCTCTGTCAAAATATCAGTGTGTTTTACAAGTTCTAATAAAGTTTGGGTGTTATTGTGAATACGCTGAAGTTGCTATCGTGTAAAGATGTTGGACTGTGGTTTTTTTATGCTACATTTTTTTTACAAGGTTGGGAGTATGCATGATCCCAGTAACATTTATCTTAGCCGTATCAGTCTGTTCTTTTTATCTGCTGCAAACGAGGTTGGGACTGGAGTTACTTGTGAAAATGTTCATGTGGCTAACGTATAGTGGTGTCTGTCTGTTTTTTTTATGTGTTACTAACAAGGTTGGGAGTTGCAGGCATCGTAGATATGCTAATGTGGCTGACGCTTCTAACATAGCTAACATGTAACTTGTAACAAACAAGTTATGGTGTTTGTGAAGGTGACTGATAAAGTCTGATGTACAGACTTATCTGTCTCTTTTGTCTTGCTTAATGCTTAATGCTTATAGTTTGTGCCACCTTATTTATGATGTAAGTTCAAAAATAGACCAGTCACTGACAGTGTGCCTTATAAAATAACGTAGTGAGAAAATACGGAAAATTAACTCAGATAAACTTTTGATTTGAAAGCAGTTAAAGCTTGTTATATCTCTGACGCTTAATCATGTTTGTTGAAACCAGATACACAAGAAGCAGAAGCCTTTCATTTCGGTAAAGCTTACCTCAGGACAGCCTCAGGATTAAAGTGCTAGAAGGGTAAATGTAGCATAAAAAGAAATATATATATATATATATATATATATATATATATATATATTTAAAAACACATTTCACTTGAAAACTGGAAGAATGTGAAAATAAATGAAAATCATATACATTTTATTAGTCAGTTTTAAATATACAATGCACATGTGATGCCTAAATGCTGCATGTGCTAAATGTACCTGCAGACTGACACTTAAAAACAATGGCTAAGATAACACTGAAAAAGTGTGATTTTGTGGCTATTAGGTCCTGGAATGCAAATACAAAACAAGAAGTTGCATGGGAGTTGGGGGAGGAGTGAGACAACAGCAGATGGTGGAGGCAAAAAATGGGACGGAAGTGGAATAGATGGATAGCAAACTCAGATCATTTCGATTTTTCAGCCAAGCGATACCAGCTAGTTATAAAGCTAAACTGCTTTCAGCACCACTGACAGCACCAACAGCTGAGGGATGAAGACGCAGAAACAAATTTCTCTCAAGGTTTTAAAACACTTTTTGTCAAAATATGTAGATAAATTGGAAGAAAAAACAAGAAATGCTTATAAACCAGCACAGATGCTGTCATGCAAAACTGGGTGGTGGACTAAATTCAAACTTAAGAGAATTCAAATGAAAAGTCCACATTTTTCAAAATTATTTCACCTGTGTGATCAAAATGTTTGGGTTGAAGTGAACTTAAATTAAGGGCAGATAATAACGATATTTTTCTTATATGAAGAGACCTGAATGCAGGAGACCCAGACCCACCATCAATGTACTTTTTTGGTTTTACAAATATAAAAATAAAACAATAGCAAAATAAAACTCAGGAAAAAGCTCAACATCCATCCATCTTCTAAACCAGCTACTGTTGTGTGAAGACCTTGAACAGGTTACCAGTCTGTTGGGACCACACAACTACACACACTCACAAAATGGTCCCCATACCGTGACTGTGTGAGCAGATTGTTGCCCCCACAATGGCATAAATACTAGCTCTCACACACACACACTTACATTCACACATAGGGACAATTTAGAGTCACCAATTACCTATAAAGCATGTTTTTGGGCCGTGGGAGGAAGCTGGAGTACCAGGACAAAACCCACACATGCACGAGGAGAACATACAAACTCCACAAAGAAAAGACCTGACCAGGATTCAAACCAGGGTCCTTCTCACTGTGAGGCAAGATTGCTAACCTCTACACCACTCTGCATTCCAACGTGACAAACTAAATTATGAATGTAGAACAAAAAATAGGAATGAGGATATTTTAACAAGTAACTGCGAAATTAAATCCGAAAAAATGGAAGGAGTGTTCACAGGAAGACTGTATGATTACTAAGTTATCTCAGAAATGGTTGGTAATGCAGGAGAACAGCACAGAAACTACATGCTGGCTCCACATATAAAGAAAAGAAAATCACAATTTATGAATAAAAAGAGACAAAGATAGAGGATGTTTACATATTGTGAATACAGTTACCTGTCTTTTAAAAATTTACATACACCTGCGTAATGTTTAAATTAAACTAAAACTGATTAATTGAACTTAAAAGCAAAGATAACAAAAATTACTTGCCATTAGATTTAGGACTAATTTGTATTTGTATTTTGAATAATACACTAAATTAAGGCACAGAAGACAGATTCTCAATTATTTTCTTATAAATTGTTTTCTTTCATTTTCTTTGAAGTTTTGCTCCATTTCAGTCAGTATTTAATAGTCTCAGCCAGACAAATCTGAATTTTTCATCCTCCCTGCTGTCTTGCATAGCTGGATGACCTAAATCATGGCTACTTTTCATGTTTTACATTAAAATAACACTTTCTTTTGTAGTCCATTTATATCCTGGTGTTATTTTATTTTTAATTAAAAAAAACACTAAACGAAGATGACTTGAATTTTTTGAACTTGTAGGAATGCTTAGCAGTCCACAAAAATAACCTTGAATCAGGGAAAGGAGGAGACAAAGGAAGCGGGGAATATCCAAGCTCCGGGGACTTCTGCTTTACTGGAGGTCTCTTCAGAGATAGGAGAAGGATTTGCTTTTGTGGGTCATGATTTGCATGTTGCTAGACTGCCAGAGAGAAGAAAAAGCAAACAGTAGAGGGAGAGGAAGGGAGGCTGAGGAGGCGAGAGGAAAATGCGGATAGAGGTAAAGACTGAGAGAAACAAAAAGAGTCAAAGGACTGTTTGATGCAGAGGGAGGTGTGTGTGTGTGTGTGTTGGGGGGGGCATGACAGAGTGGAGGTGGGACCAGTGTGACATTGAAATCAAAACAAGAAAATGAGTATCATGGGAGCCTGCAGGATGGGTGTTAAGTGAAAAGGCAAACTGGAGGTACGGCATATTTATGTATGTGTGTGTGCGTGTGTTTGTGTGTATGTGTGTTTGTGTGTGTTGGAGAGCAAGTATTTGTTTACATCAATGCACCCTTCATTTCTGTGGATTGTTGTCACGGTGCCACATGAGGCCAATGCCAATTATACCCTCCATGTGCTTGTCAGCGACACACTGACAGAGACAGAGCACACACACAGGCTAAAGATCACACTAACGTGTGTGGGGCTACAGTCACGCAAGCGTGAAACCAGTTACTCATGCATGAGCATTCTGTACAGCCAGCACATCAGGTGGTCAACTTGTCTCGCAATTCAGTATTCATTCTTGCTGAATTATGTCAATCTTTGTCAACCCTGAAAATTCCTTGTGGTCAAAGCCTTACCTTAGTTTGACTCGTGGTGACCTGGACCTGGTCATTGTAATCGGTACACTGGATCGATCTTTAATTGTTGACTTTGTCCACCCCAGACATCGTGCTGAAGAATGAAACAGCTTACAGCATCACAAGACTGTGACTTGGCAGCAGTGTTTTAAAATCACCATTTAAAATGACCACATTAGGTAGAGGCTATTACATCTTCAGTAATGGAGTAATCTAACCAATTACAGTGCTGTTACCATTATGTTAAACGCAGAGTGTTACTATGAATTAACTTAATAATATGTGCAAACCAACCACACCACTGGCTGGTGTTATTCCATTCAGGCTGTGTCCAAATTCCCTCACTACTTCCTAACCCCTAAAAGGCTCTATAGTGCTGGACAATCCAGTGCCTTGGATTTTATTGGGGAAATTTGTGCAATCCAAAAATTTTCTTAGACTTTTTTTTTAACTGCGAATATGGTATTACCAATTTTTGAGACAGGTGCGGTGCCGGGCCCTTTCCTTGCTGACTGTCTCTCTGTGCTGGCGCTGTCTTGGCCTCTGTCTGCGGCTGGCTGGCCGCCTCCTGGCTGCATGGTCACCCTGGGAGGTGTGGCCCTACACTGGCTGGCTGGGGGGCAGTCGCTCGGGGGGAGCCTTCTTCCCCTGATCTTGATTCCTCTAGGGTCTTGTGGGGATGGTCTGGTGGAGGGGGGAACAGTGAAACATCCAGGCTTCTCTCTTACTGGTCCGCCCCCCAATTTTAACTTTCACTTTAGACACCACACACTGCATGTTGGCACCACACACACAGCACATACACACCACACACAGAGGGACCCCGGGGTTCTTGGCAGAAATGGGGCTGGCCACCCCACTGGAGACCTCCATTTTACCTGCAGAACACACATTGCACACCCACACCACAATGCATAGGTGTGATCGGGGAGGGATGGCCGGTCTTCACCCGCCTGGTCCTCTCAGGGCGGCCTGGCGTGTGGGGATCTTGTTTGCCAGAGTGGTGGTGCTGGGGGGGGGGGGGGGGTCGGTTGGCCGGAGAAGGTTACTGTGTGGCGACAGGGGGCAACCAGAAGAATGTGTGTGAGAGCGCATGGGTGGGGACAGGCCTGGGGGCTACCTCACTAGCACCCGCAGGGGCTTACCCTCCCTTTTTGCAGAGTGGGTAGGGCATGGGGGGGTTGGGGAACATGTTGTGTGAGAGGGTTGTAGAGGGTAGTGTAGTGTGGAGAGGTAGGGGTGGAGCTGTTGTTGCGTCGTGATGTTTGGGCTGCTTGGGTCTGGCGGCAGACATGGCCTGGCTCTGGCTGGGTGGTAGGCGGCTCCTGGGCCCTCTGGGCCCTGGCTTCATTCTTGGCCTGCGTCTCGGTGACCAGCGCCCGGTGGCCCCACTGGCTGCCGCCCGGTTCGGGGGAGCGTGCCTGTCCAGCAAATATTATCGCAATTATCATCGCAAATCAAATTTGTGCATTTTCATAGTCAATGGAAAGGCATCTAGTATATCTCTTCTTCTCTTCCAAGCTATGTTCCCACCACCCAGCATGAGTTTAAGCAGCCACCTCCAATGAAAGGTCTGTGTGAATGCGTGTATCTGCATGTTTCAGGATTCTACTTTTTAAACTATTGTATTTAAACATAGCTGCACGAGTTTTACGACCATTTTTGGGCTCTCCATACAATAGTGCTGCCATTGAACACGCGTTGAAAGTTTAACCAGGTCAGACTATGACCAATCTGGGACTCAGATCTGGTAGTGACGCATGGATAGCGTCACTACCAACCGTTTTAGAATTGATCATGGAGGAGAAGTAAATGATTGTGGTTTGTGCCCGACTGGAATTCTATGACTCCAAGTCTTTCACATATCAGAAAAGAGCTGTGAAAGAATAAGCCTGAGCAAGATTGACAAGTTTTACACCCCCTCGACATTTTGCACCAAGGCTCTTCCAACCATAGGTGGCAAACATGCGCTGGTAAACAATAGAAGCCCCTTTGGGTCCTCCCGGGGCCTCCACCCTGTGGGACATGCCCAGAACACATCCAGGAGGCATCCAAACTTGATGCCCAAGCCACCTCAGCTGGCCCCTCTTGATGTGGAGGAGCTTCTTACCCTATCTCTAGGGGAGCACCCAGCCACCCTACGCTCATTTCAGCCGCTTGTTTTGGGAACCTCATTCTTTCGGTCATGATCCAGAGCTCAACAAAGATCAACCGATAAATTGAGAGCTTTGCTTTCTGTCTGTAATGTAAGACAGATTTGATGCCAAACTCTGCAACATTTAAGACACAAAAGTACAGTCAGAATGCAAACCCCTAAAGTTCTAGTTCTAGTTAAATCAAGTCGCTGAAGCTACATTAGTTATGTGTATTACTATTTTTTTTCATCTTCTTTACCGTTTTATTCCCTTTCGGGGTCACGGGGCTGCCGGAGCCTATCTTGGCCACTTGGGCGAAGGCAAGGGATACCCTGGACTGGTCGCCAGTCAGTCAGGGTAGAATATCCTCATTCACACACCCATTCGCACTCACAATCATACCTATGGAGAGTTTAGAGTTGCCAATTAACCTATTTTTGGATGGTGGGAGGAAGCCGGAGATCCCGGAGAAAACCCACGCATGCATAGGGAGAACATGCAAACTCCACACAGAAAGGTCCCCGGTTGATGTGTTTTCCATGTCCCCCAGCCGGGACTTGAACCGGGAGCCTTCTTGCTGTGAGGCAAGAGCGCTAACCACTGCGCCACCGTGCAGCTTTTATTTATTTTATTTTTATTTAAGTAAAGGGTTAAATTCACTTATTGTTATTTAACGTAAATGTTATTTTGTTGTGAAATACTTGGAAATACAGTTGGTTAATTTTCCACGTTGTTAGAGTTTGATTTATTTTATAATAAAGTTAAACTCACTTTATAACCTTTAACTGTTTCTGTTTTTTATAAAGATAACACTTGCAGAGGAAGAAGTACCTTTTTCTTTTGTCTGCTGATTTGCAATAAATATGCAATTTTGTATACAAGTAGATCTTTATTTTACTCATTTCAATAGACGTGTCAAAACAGATCAAAGAAAAAAAGTTTTGGCAAACTGCTACTTTTTCTACCCATTTGGCGTCATCCATCATTTCATATTTTCCCCTCAAAACATCTTTTCTTGAGAGTACTCCCTCTTTTCACATTCATTTGTCTCTTCTTCCTTCCCACACATTCTCTCATCCATCCATCTTTTACCACCTCCCCATTCACTCTTTTGATCTCTTCATTTTCCTCCCACCCAGGAGATACATTTGTCTCATCATCCATCCATTTTGTCCTCTTTTTTATTATAAGGAACTGTCAGTCTGCTCCCCCCACTCAACAGTACATTTAATCTTAAAGTCAAATATTTACCTTATTTATAGCTTTTTATAGGAATTCTCTTGATTTATCATAACTTTTTTCAAAAGACATGAGGAGATTAAAAAAAAAAAAAAAAGTTCCATTTTTTTAGCCTCAGACTTATCCAAGGTGGTAAAGATTTGTAAAATCCTGAGTCAACCAAAGATACAGCTGGATTAAGATACCCCTGACTGATTGCTGGAGTTAGTTCAAATCCACTGTAAATCAGCCTAAGAATTCAACAGTGCATCAGTTCATTTGCTCTCCTGCTGCAGTATCTGTAATCCTCATCTGACTTTTCCTTTTTTTTCACACTCTCATTAGCTGCCACTCTTCTCTGATCTTCTGTTTTTTTTCCCCTTAAGGACTCTTCTTTTTTTCTCGTGCATTTTTTGTCATTATTTCTGTAATCTCTGCCTTGATCTTTCTCCCTCAGTCTTCTTGCGCTCACGTTGTGCGTGAACTCTCACCCAGAATGAATGAGCACAGAGCTTCAATAAATGGACCCAATAAGTCTTTTAGAAAACGAGAGATGCTATTAGCTAGCAGGAAACTTTAGAGAGTGAAATAATCAGAGCTGAATGGCAAAAACATAATATATTTACATAAAATATGTTACACATCACTTAAAGACAGGAAACAAAAATAACAGTGTAAATATTTTTTTTCTATAAAACACCTTTTTTAACCCCTTGGCGCCTAATGAAAATATGTATCAAACCACTTCTGTTACATTCTTATCTCACTGTATGTTGTTCACTATAGGATGCACTGGACAAAAAGGCCCACCATCAGTGAATGCGTGTGTTTCAAACTTGTACCAGATATAAGATGCACCAAACTATAACTTATCTCTGACTCTGAACAAGACAAAAGAGTCAGAGATAAGTTCATCAATCACATATTAGTATCTACATTAACAGTAACTAGAACTTGTTTGTAAAACTCTACACATTAGCCAAAATAGACACAGCTACATGTTATCCATGTCAGTGGCTAGCGTGAAAGCCATGTAGGCTATCTCAAAATTGCTTCAACATCAGTAAACACCAGAATTAATCCACATGTCTGCTTCGGATTAACAAGCACACTGTTATTGTTTTATTTGTATTTTTTTTAATTTAGGCTTTTAAGTGGGCCCAATAGTGTGGAAAATATGATAATTTAGCATCTACTTGAAAACAAAAACATGCCAAAGGTTGTTTTTTTAATTACTGCTGGAAATTAATGTAGGGGTCAAGGGGTTAATATGAAATAAAATTCTCTAAAAGATGCTCTTTTCTGTTTTAGTGATGATAAGTCTGCTGCTGATGATAAGTCAGCCAACTCGCAAAGGGAAAACATGTAGCCTAATAATGAGCCTAAGCAGGGATAGACTACAATCATAACAAACAGCACAAACAAATACATAAAACACACAATTAAAGGATGTCTGTGGAAGAAAACACTGCACTTTGCTTTTATACATTTTTTATGTAAAGTTGTGTTTGCACAATGACAGAGAAGCAAGAATTTTCTTTCGATTTATGCCTTTTTGTTTTGGTCCCTACTGTTGAGTATAAACAGTTGTCAAGCTGTCCATAAATGCTTTCTTTTTTGTCTTGTGCATATCTCCAACCCTTCAGCAAATTTGGAATGACAATCACTAACCCCAAATTTGCTTTGAAATTTTGAAGTAATGTTTTCTGAAACTTGTAGTCATATCACAGGAAAGCGAAAGAATGTGAGTAAATTTAGAAAAGCTTTCTAGAAGTTTAAAAAAAGTTTTTGCCATTTGTTTTGAGCCCCAGTTGAACAACATTCAACCAATAATTTAGTTGAAATAGAGGTGGGTCACACAGTTGTTCTTCAAAAGAAAAAATATATATATTTATATTAAAAATTGTATTTGAGAAAACTGTTTACCTTTCATCTTTTAACCTGAAAAAGTATGACTGTACAAAAAATGTATTATATTTATTTGGACTCAAACAAGAACTGAATTTTTGATAAGAACTTTAGATTTTCACATCCAGCTATTTAGTTTACAGTAAAAATCCTAAACTTCTTGCATGTAAAAATGCTGAGCTAGCATTAGGTGCCAATAAGACTTCTTGGTTTGTGTTTTGTAACCAAAGCTGATCATTTCATCACATTTTTCTAACAAGTGTTGAAAACCAGCAAACTGCAGCATGTATGTTGCAGGCCTGATGATTTAAAAACATATACACACATGTTCATACACCTTTATGTACATCTATATGCTCTAGGTATAATACATCCTTCTTCAATTTAGCACAATTGTTTAACACTTTCAATGTGGGTGGCCGTGGTGCAGTGGTAGGGTGGTCGACATCCGATCAGAAGATTGTGGGTTCGCCTTGCTACGTGTCGAAGTGTCCTTGGGGAAGACACTGAACCCCACTTTGCCTCTGGTGGAAGGTTGGAGCCAGTGTCCGGGAGCGGAGCCACCACCAGTGTGTGAATAGGTCAATCGGTTTGTGAGTGTAAAGTGCTTTGGGCCTTTAAAGAAGGTAGAAAAGCGCTATGTAAGTACAGTTAAAAAAAAATGTAAATCAAATGGAATGCAACAATCCACTTTCCCCATTGTTCTGTTTAAAGGCATACAATACAGTTTGGTATTAAACTGAGAATTGTAGCTTACACAGTATGCACACACATCCATGCACTTATATAATGTATCCGCTTTTCAAAATGGAATGGTTTAAATGTTTGCCCTTAATCTGACTGTGGCAAGGAAAAAGCTCCTGTTAAACCGAGTTCTGTGTGTGATGAAGCTGTCTGCCCGCCTTTTCCTCAAGTTGTACACACAACCTTTTTGCTTGAAGAAAAAGGGGGCTGGGTGATGAATGTCTCCAATAGAACGATGCGCGAAACTATTCCAGAAACAATTTGCAAGTCAATGGATTTTACCTTTTGACCTTTGAGCAAGCAAAGAGAGGCTAAAATCAGAGTATCTAATGTTCCACCAATTTTCCTCAAATCTCTGGTTACACTAATGATAAAGATTTTAACACAGACCCATCAAATACTGGTGAAAAAAAGACCCAAACCATCAATATTTCAACCAAATTTGATGCTAGCGTAAAGAACGTATGTTCTCTTCTTTGAGCAAACTGAAACTGATACGCTTGGACCCATCTTGTGCTCCGCAAAAGATCTTGGAGCACAGCTATGTTTACACAAAAGCAGGAAGGCAATCGGGGGTGTATGTGGGTGCTAGCATCGATCCAGCACTGTAAATTTTTCGCTTTGTCATTTCAAGGGCACCCTCCCTGCCATTTCACACACCGCAGCGTCACTTAGAATGTGCACTCGCAGCTGTGGTGAGCAACGTGTGTGAACAGACGATTCATAAGGCGCAGCTCGACGGAGCAAGACTGGAATGTTTTCAAGACCACATTAATCTGTGTATTCCGTCATGCACAGAAAAGCTTTAGCAGGCTTCGCCACGTCTGTCACTTCCTGCCTCCCGAGGTCAGCCGTTATGGATTCAAGCATTTTTAAACAAATGACCCTAAAACTAAGTAGTCCGAGTGAACTAAAGTGTATGTGCACACAATTTGTTACTTAGTTTGCATAAAAAGTACATTTCTACTTAACACCTATCCCAAAGAAAAACATATGTTCATCATGCACATGTATTAAAAGATTTTCTTAACCTCACAGGTTAAGAAAAGCTGTTAAAGTTTTCAGAGAGGTTTCCCCGACTTCAGCTACACGGAAAGGCACTTAGCGCTTCATCTCAAGCTGGACCGCGGTGCCGGTTTCAAGAGTGCGATGAGCAGCAATCCAGATCAAAGGGAGGATTTCTGTGCTTAAGAAGAGGCCATGAATATGTGTGCGTCAGAGCAAGCACCTTGTGTGTCTGTTGGAAAGCGATATAGGTCGCTGCAGGGCCTCTCACCGAGGTGCAATTTGTGACTATACGTTAAATGGCAAAGATTAGCCCTGACAGCTGCAGGCTCACTGACAGGATTAGTGAAGGATCTGGATTCATTTTAGCCTTTTTATCCTGCAATATTGAGGAATAACCTTCTGCAAAGAGGAGTCCTGATGAATGCATTAGGCCAAAGAAGACACCGCTGAGGAGAAGCAGGAGGGGAAAGATCATGTCGATGAAATGCGTGTTGAAGACGAAAACCAAAACAATAAAAGAAATATTATGTAAGTCTGTTCTTTGACCTAAAAGCTACAAACCTGGGAATGTGGAAGATTTTACAACAAAATGATTTAGGTTTATTGTACGCCACAAAAATGCCAGATAAGCATAGCCGATTTCATTTACGCATATTTTCATTTCCACTAAGTGGAATCAAACTCTAGGTTTTGGAGCTAAGTTTAGCTCCTTGTCCCTGGACTTTGTTTCTCTTTTTGGGTTGTAGTGTTATCTTAATAAAGATAATACATTTTACCAATATATTATGAGATGTGATTTTGTATCACTTTCACACTCATGCCGCCTCCCTGTTTCCTTTCGATTAAAAATATTTATATACATATGTCAAAACCAAGGCTTGATATAGGCATGGGCAAAGTGAGGCAACACTCATTAAATGCCCTCCCCCGAATGTGATGACCCACAAAAATCCACAGTTAACTAAAAAGATATAAACTACAACAGCAAAAAAACATACACAGAATAAAAGGCACAAAAATACAACACAAAATACAAAAAAATAATCAAAAGAATGTGATGACGGATGGAGACACAGTTGGACAAATAGACATACATAAAAAAAAATGTAGCCTCAAAAGAGTACAAACAAGTGTTCTTCTCGTGCCTGTCACAAGCCCTGTAAATGCAGAGGGTAGTGTCAGAAGGAACATTCAACATAAAACTTATAAGACACACATCATATAGATCGAAGGAAAGGACAAATATTATGGAGAGATAAAATGCTAGATGATAGCATGGTTTTCTATGAATTTTAGGGGCTCAGAAGGATATGATACCCCAAGCACACCTAACCCTGCCCCACCTGATATTCTACCTGCCCAAAGTTGGATTTGCAAAATCTAGACCAGATTAAAACCCAATAAACATAGAGCTCCTTAATTTTTGAAATCCTTTTTCCATTTGTTGCGGTTTTCTCCACTTCTGGTTTAAAGTTATCAATGTTCCATTTTTGATTGAACACGACTGTCTGAAATACATTAGTTATTTATGAGTGTCATTGGCTCTCAGGCGGTAGGAAGAAACTTGTCTGAAGTGAATAGCGTGTAGTTTTATAAAGCTTCTCTGTGGGAGACCAATCACGAAGTGTTCATGACCATCTTCATTGCACTTTAATGCAGCTTCACTTTGACTAGGATATCTGTTGACCATATCCATTTTTCTGTTCTACACAATCTATGACAGATCAGCTCACACTCCCTTCAGAAGCAGAGCCAGCGGGGATATTCTAATTGAAGAGTGATGAGCTGCTCGTGGAAAAAAGATGCTGTATTTTTGGATCTATGTTGTGTTGAGAGACCCCCCACATGCACTTGTGACCTGATCTGTTCACACAGCAGCAGATCGCACCTCAGAACCTTTGTCAGGTGTTTATTTAGCTTGTTTTCTGGTTTTTGTTTTGTTGCTGTAAATGGACAGCGTTGTGGGTACCTGAGGCTGCAAAACCATCTTACCACACATTCGATGATGATGTTTATTTATTGAAGACCGACTCCAGTGAAAAGGGTAGTTTTGGTGTTTTTAACATGTTCTTGTGGCATTTTTCTCATAATGGAGGTAATCTATAAAGAAAATTAAGCTTGAGATTGCTTTTCGGAGTATTTATCTATGTAAACTGCTGTGCATCAGATGCAGATGAAAAAATGTTTAGAAAAGCTAGGTGTTATGTCGAAAATAATTTGGGCAGAGCCACAAGCTCCCTATCTTGCGCCATTCCGATCCATCAACTGGTAGACGAACAGATCCATGCGTGTCTTTGTTTTCCTCATCTGAGCTGGCCCAAAACTGTATAGCTGGATAGGTTCGATATTTTGCTACACAGTAATGTTAGGTTGGAGGTGTAAAGGGCTGTCAGCTAGCGGAAGAGAGTGTAAACAGATGGATGATGGGAAGTGGGGTTGGGCTCACTCCGCACTAACAGTCCACTACTGCTGCTTTGCAGAAACTATATGTAGAAAATGACACCGTTTTTTTTTTTTTTTTGGACAGAAAATGACAAAATAATTATTAAAAGAAAACTGGGAATACTTTTTTTTTATCAGATCAAAAATGATTGGAGTGGGACTTTAAAGAGGTACCCTGAACATCAGCAGGATTCACACAGGAAAATACGCTTTACACCAGATTCAAGTCTTGGAGCTCTAATAAAACAGTTTAAAACAATAAAAGTACATTTTAAAAAATAAACATAAAATCTTTTTACAAGACAATGATGCATTTAAATAGCTTGCTTTTAACATGTGTATTACTATGTGGTTCCCTTTAGGGCCATTTTTCTGCAGATGAGGGAGCAGCAGCACCGCAGTGTGAATGAGGCAATCAGAGGACACAGGGTAACCCACCGCTCAGTAGCCGCGTTTACATGGGCAGAATATCTTGATCGGATCAATGGTCGGGTTAAAATTCACCCGTGCACATGGGCCCAGAAAACCTTTTTCCGATTAGAACAAACGTTCCCATGGCTCACACCTTTGGTCGGAATGAATCATTTGGGCATGCGCAGTAGTGGTACCCCCCCCCCCCCCCCCCCCCGAAGAAGAGATGCGTCCCATTGTAAACAGACCGCTGCCACAGACATTTATGCAGCAGCTCCATGATACGAGGCGATCTTCCAAACGTGCTTGTTATTAATGTAATTAATATTATGAAGCGCCTGCGAGCTCATCGTTTTATTTAATCCGTGTGGTCACTGCTTTTTATGTTGAAGAACCGAGCTGGAAGGGTTAGGACAGGCTATACACACGGGCTAACAACATTATTTTTTTTTATTTTATTTTTTTTTTTTACTCAACCTGACTAACAGCTGGGCAAACAGATGAGAGCTGAAGGTCTCTTGTGTTGGACATATTTTGCTTTAACAACAGGGGTTATGAATCTATGACAAACCAGAGGAATGTCTGAGTAAACCCCTTTTGTAGTTGAGGCCAAACTTTATTAAATTCCATCATGTTTGAAAATCTTTGGTGCTGGACCGGACGGAAAAGGAAAGGAGGGAAGAAGAGAGAGGGATGTTGGAGAGGAGGTGGGATAGGAGGGTGATAATAGGAGGGGGGGTAGAACCATGAAGCAGCCTAAAGCAACAACTTTACTGGATGTTTATCATTACGGTAAGGTTCAAGTGTAATACAAATCTCAAAGGGCGGGGCCTGTCCACACACACATTCAAATGTTATAAACACACCTGTTAACTGCAAAGATGTCCACATGTCAACATGTACACAAAACATGCACACAGATAACAATACAGATAACGTTCACACACGCATACTTATGCCTTTAAACCAACTAGTGTGAAATATTTCATTCATTCAATCATGCAAACTATTAGTGCAAAGGTAAGCTAACACCTGTGCTCAGGTGAGTGTTTATGTTCTTCTAAATGGATGGTGGAATGTGAAAAGAAGGAGGGAGAGCGCCCAGCCATCCCCACCCCCAGACCCCCACCGCAGCAGCAGCGGCAGCTAGAACTCCCAACGCCACCCGGCAGCAGGCAGAGAACAACCACCCCCCGGGCGATCACATCCGCCACCCAGGCCAGGGCCAGCAGGACCACCACGAGGCCCCCAGAGCCATAGAGCAGGGAGGCATGGGGGGAAGAGAGCGCCGCCCCCCGCCGCGCCGGGAGGGCCCAACGCAGGGCCCCACCCGAGAAGAGCGCCCACAGCCCCAGACGAGCACCTCGTCACCACCCAGGAGTTCTGGGTATCCCCCCGCCCCAACCCCAGGTACGAGCCAGGACCCCCCAAGGGAGACCCGCTCTGTGCTCCAGGCAGCCACCCACCCGGCCTACGGTTGGTCCAGGAAGGAGCAAGGCAGGGGACAGCCGGCCCCGCCCAGGAGGGGGGCACCCCGGAGAAAAGAGGGGCCCACAAGGGGTGTTGACATGGCCCGACCAGGCTTGGCCACAGTTGGAATGTGGGCGGGGGCCCAGCGCCCAGGGGCAAAAACCCGAACCCACCCCAAAGGGAAACGGACACCCCCGGCTCAGGTGTAATGTGAACCCCCTCCCTGCGCGGAGAGAGCCCCGCCGGGCCCAGGAAACCGGCACCCAGGGGACACTGCCACCGCTGCCAAGGGCCCAGTACTCCCCACCAGGGATGGGGTAGGGGACAGATGGACCTTGGACCCACCTTCCTTGTATAATGTGTGTGCGTGTGTTCGTAAGTGTGTATGTGTGCATGTGTGTGTGTTTGTGTTTGAATGTATATTATGAGAAGTAAAAGGTGTGTGTACTAGGGGGGTGCAGTTAAAATTGGTGGGTAGGGCACAGAGAGGACATTCCCTGATTACTCACAGTAATGTCCCTCACCCTCCCCACCAAGGGTTCCTAAATGTCTAAGGTGCAGTTAAAATTGGCGGGTAGGGTGCTAGGAGGACATCTGCTGCTTGCTGGCAGTGATGTCCAAGCACCCCCCCTACCAAGGGCCCTACATGTCTAAGGTGCAAATAAAACCGAGAGAGGGGGGGCCCATTCCATACGGCAACCATGGGAGGGAGACCACTGCCAAGTAGCCCCCCCCCAAAGCGCATCGCAGGCTAAACCCCCCCCACCCCCTCACCCTAATATGAGATTATATGAGGAAGGGGGTGAGTTGGGGACAGCTGGCAGACTGTCTCCCGGTGGTCAAACATCTGTCCCCCAGCCCCCCCCAGCATAGGGCCCAGGTCCCCCAGCCTCGGGGCCCCATCCCCCGAGGCACCGACGCCCCAGGCCCAGCACGACCCACCCCACACAGAGAGAGAGGAGCCAGAAAGCGCCGCCCCCCCCGGAGCAAGCCCAGGCCCCCACCCCCAGGCGCCGGCCCCGAGGGAGCTCTGGTCAGGCTCTGACGGGACCAAAGGCTAACAACATTAGGCTAGCCTTGATGGACACAAAATCCAGGACCGTGCGGGGAAACATTTTGTCGGGAGACAGCTGGAAACACAAATCCACGTTATTGTTTGAACTGTTTCTAAGGACTGAGCGACATTTATTTCTGCTCTGAAAAGTTCACACACCGCCCCAAAGCTGTGAGCTAGCGGCCCAAGCTCTGCTCGAACACGGTTCCTCCTGAGTCCTGCAGCCGCTAACCCAGAGCGGCGGGACGGCTCGCAGTCTGAATTCTCCCACACATAACAAAACAACAAAACGCACACGTAACAAAGCATCTCTCCCTTCCCTCACACAAAGTTATCCGGCTCCTCTGCTCACTTGGTCCACTGGCACCGGGGCTCGGGTGCCAGTGGACTGAAGCGCTCCTGCCCCGCATGCCCCTAATGAAGGGGGGAGAGGCAGAGAGCCAGCGGGGCGAGAGCGGAGCCCCCGCAGACCAGCTGATCGGTCCCGTATGAGCTCCAAAGCTTTTTCTCAGCGAAACACCATCTATGCGTGACGCAAACCAGAGCAGAAGTGACACACGATCGGAATGAACCGTGTACATGACCAACGATCGGATAAAGGATCGGTATAACCCACCTATCTCGATCGGAAAGAAAGTTTGATCCGAACGAGTCTGACCGGGGCAGACTATTCCGAACGGCGTGTTTACATGACACATTTTCTTTCCGATCAGGCATTCTTTCCGATTACTTTTGCCCATGTAAACGCGACTAGTGATACGTTGAAAAGTGGAGCTGTAGTGAGAGCTAAGCATGCACGAGGGACAACCTGAGGACTCTAGAGCTAACGCTAGAAGAGGTTCTTTTTAAACAAAGCCAGTGCTTAATATTGAGGAACAACTAGCTTTAAAAAATTCTCATGCCATTTATATAGACTAAATCTCCAGAACTTCAGCCTTGATCAGTGCCAAAACTGGAAGTCAGCTTTGAAAGTATCAGTGATGCATTTACAGTTTCTCTCTCCAGGGACACTTTTCAGTTCAGTTTCCTTAAAGAGCAGGCTTATTTTGAGAAGTGAAAAGGTCATTCAACAAGGGTTTCGGTTCACTTGAAAGGGACAGTCGATGTGGTTCAGTTCACTGTGTGTTGACAGACTTTCCATCAATCCAAAAAGTGTGCAGGACCTCAAAGTACAAATGTACCATATTTAGACATTTCTTTCCATAAGTGCTGCATTCATGTCACATTGTGTCAGAATTAATTATAAATTAAGCATTATCTGTGACTTCAAGGTATGTACTTTTATATGCTAAATAAAATATGTAAAATATAAACAATTCGTTTTAAATATATAAATATAAATGTTAAATCTAAATGTAAATGCTAATAACAAGAATAATTGGTAAATCCACCCTCACCGGCCACTTTATTAGAAACACCTTGCTATTACCAGTTTTGTCTTCAGAACAGCCTTAATCCTTGGTAATTCAACAAGGTACTGGAAACATTCTTCAGAGTTTGGTCCATATTGAAATGATAGCATCACACAGTTGCTGCAGATTTGACAGCTGCACATCCATGAAGTCCATCTCAGACATTCTAAAGGTGCTTTGTTGGGTTGAGATCTGGTGACTGTGGAGGCCATTTGGGTCAAGTCATTGTCTTGTCCAAAAAACAGGTCTGAGATGATTCCAGCTTTATGACATGGCCTGTTATCCTGCTGGAAGTAGCCATCAGAAGATGGTACACTGTGGTCCTAAAGAGATGGACAGACAATACTAGTCCGTGGCAGTTTATTTTGCCCTTTTATTACTGTTTATTTCCTTTTGACTGATATTTCTAAGACAAAGTGGCATTATATATGTAACCTAATTAGTCATTTTAACAAAACAATATACCTAAAAAGGAGTGTTCATGGCTAATTATAATTTGGTCTTAAAAGGGCATGACATAATAGCTTATTTTGAGAAATCTTTAAGACATCTTTACCAGACAAATTCAACTAAATACTCTGGCAAATGTTTTCACTTATAACATGGGAAGAACATCTTATATTCTGTATTTTTTATTTGTTTTGAGAATACTTTTAAGCATAGATGGAGTGAAAAAACACATCGGGTGGTTAATGTGGGTGAGGGCAATGCAAAGGATGGGATTAGACAGATTTGCTGTGGCGACCCCAAAGGGAGCAGTTGAAAGACAAAGAATTACACAATTTTTTAATGGGTACAAACCCTTTGGTTCTTTTTAAATGTTACTCTGCAATGGAGCTTTATTTAACAGCTCTGTTACTTCTAGCCCTGAATGTCGGTCGATGTGCTTATGCAGTCATGTCATTTAATTCCTATCCTCTGAATAGAGTCTGTACACATGTTCTGTCATGTCCCTGTCAGGAAGTGAAATCAAACCCTAATAAGCTGACCATCTTGAACAAGCCTTGCTATTGCAGGCTCAAAGATGATATCAGCTGAGCTGTAACCTTGAGTGTCAGCAGCAGTGACAATTCAGGCTGGTGGTTTGAATCAGAATTGCAGCTGTGAAGCTTTTTGACCCACCAGGAAAAAAAGCAATTTGATTTTCAAGAAATGTGACTGATCCATATAAGCAGAACTATGAAAATGGAGGCAATAAGGAGTAATAGAGGAAGGTGCCTTTGATGAAAATAGTCTGTGAAGGTTGCTCCCACTGTGAGTTTAAATTGAGGTGGTTATCAGTAAAGAAGCAGCGGCAAAGCTAAGCTCTGTAGGACGCTGTGTGTGGTTCTGCCAGAGTGTGCAATGTATCTGATTGAAACCGGCTCACATTGAACAGCCAGGGCGATTGCAAAGCAGCATGGGAGGTTTTGGCATCCACGACAAGCAGTTTTCAATGCACACTTTGCCATTGCGCGCACACACACACAAAAAACACGCCACACAGCGAACACACACTACCATGTCAAGTCTTATTTAGAGAGTGTGTTTAACCTAATCACACTCAGCCATGCATGATCCTCAGAGGGGGAGTCAGGTCAGTTGTGACAGCTGATGTGCTGTGTGACGGCCATGGGCTTGAGAGCACACCCTGCTTTTAGTGCATGCACAGGAACATTGTCGCTTCACATACGCATGACAAAGACCTGCTCTGGGTAACAGTAGACAAAGACGGCAGCCAGACAGAGAAGTGCTGAGCGATACATGCAATGACTGAGTGGATCGTTTGTTTTAATGCTTCTAACCTGTGAGAAGAAGCTGTGGCGCTTTTGTCTGATCACATTCACTACATAAAACCCCCTCAGAAGCTTCGGTTAAAGGGTGTTTCAATAGGAAGGGTTTCAATAAGGAGATATCTTATGAAATGTGGATCAAAAAAGATTTTTTTTATATAAAAAAGTGCATGAAATAGTTTATATGTCTTTTGGCGATTAGGCCCTGGGCCGATGACATCTTTATTCTTGTGGGATAACCTTAGACTATAGATGGATAAACCCTGGATAAACCCTACTCGCCGATGGTGGCTGAGTAAGTGCACGACAAAGTATTGGCCCAGGTGGAGAATGGCAAGCAGGAGGGCTGGTAAAACTGCCCAGAATGTAGAGATAGATGCCCATGAATTTAAAAGCAGAACTATGATTGTGATTGGTAAAGAATATTTAGCTAACTGAGGGAATTTAGCTATTGGTTTTGAGGGAAGGCCTAATTGTTGAGTGCCGTGCAGAGTGAGTGATTCAATATCCATGCTTATGTGGAAGTGAGGTAGATCTTCCTTATTGAAAATTGCATCAAAGCTTCACAATTCCACAAAAATACCCTCTGCGAAACGCACAAATTCTAAAATCAGACATCATTACTTTTCCTGTTTTATTACATGTTCTTTGGCACGTTTTTTTAAAAACTGTCCCAAAGACTCCTTCCCTTTTGCTGGACTTGTATACTGAAATGAGTTTTACAATATTGTGAAGGTTAAATACCCCTTAATGCTTGTTGTTGCAAATATGCAACAAACCGCTTTGGCTCCAAAATGAATTAAATGTAGCATCTACTTAAAAGCAAATACACATGTGATTATTTTTTTCATAGCTAGAAATAAATTTGGGTGTTAGGGGTTTAAATAAAATATATAGAAAAGGAAATTAGAAATCTTCACTTGGAAGATTTCTTGGAAATTTTCCAAGACTCCAGAACAAAACCTTTTCTTGAAGTTTCACCTCTGTGAGCAGCCTCTCAATCTAAAAGTCTGCAAACAGGGCTTTTTTTCTTGCTGATGTCTCCATTATTGATGTCATGATTGGCTGAACAAAGCTGCTGATAAATGTTTGCATAGTCATTTCTCAATAACAAGGCCCTGGAATCTGCAAGTCTGTGTGAGGATTTGCATCCTTAGTTGGGACACACCACAGATTCCAGAACTGTGTGTGACTCAACATCACCCAATGCTCAGCATTGATGTTTGGAGAGTCAAACCAGCATATGGATCCCAAACACAGCTGTGGCTGCACCTCACTGCCCCCTCAGAGTGCAGGTCAAAGAGAAGAAATTTCATATATTTAGGTTTCTGGCAACCTATGAGACTTAAACTGTATTACCCCCAAAGAAACAGTTGCCTCACTGCAGAACCATTGACTGTAAATGAGAACTGGTCCAAGTCAATTCAGTCACAATTTTTTCACAATGCAAATGTAGCCATGTTGAAACCATAAATAGTCAGTATGCAGTAACTGGTTAAATCGGTCTGAGTCAATGTTTCTGTGGCAACCACTCTCACCAATCAGGCTTGAAGTTGTTTGAAGGCCACACTCCTACCAATCAAAGCGGGGTCTGGAGAATCTTTCAATCAAACGTTTTGAATGTTCATCTGATTGGCCAGTTTATAAGTCCTTGGTTTGATTCCCGCCTTGTCAGCCCATTGTCGTAGTGTCCTTGGGCAAGACACTGAACTCCACGTTGCCTCTGGTGGATGGTTGGTGCCAGTGTTCAGCAGCGGAGGAATGGGACTGTAAAGCACTTTGGGCCTTCAAGGAAGGTAGAAAAGCGCTACACAAGTATAAACCACTTATCATTCCCCATTCACTGCCTTTACACAGGTGGTTTGGCAGAGATTTTTTAGGCAGCTACTTGGCTACTTCAATTTCTCCTGTATGAAGTCTAGCTTTGATATTAAACTTTACCCACTATATTTTTATCCAAGAAAAATAAACTGTATCCACTGCTACCTGTACTGCAATTGTCGTTGACACATATAGCGTCTTTACTTAACAACAATTACCAGTTTCTACACCGCCTTTTCTTACATTGTTGTTTCACCAGTGACTTCTCCCCGTCTCAATGAATCAGCATTGACTTGTTCCACTGTGTCACATATACTACTCGAGTTACATCAATCACTGAAGACTACAGAAACACACCGTATATCCGTGTATGTCAGGCAAGGTGAGACTGTCACAGAACAAAGTGAAGCCATAAAGCACTGCTAGCATACTGCTGTGTGTGGCAGATACTATTTATCTAACAGGGGGAGAGATGTGCAATCTCTCACACTCTTTGTCATTGCCACAGATTCACACAAGTTTTTTTTTAAACATTCATGGGCAGAGGAAACTAGTTTCTATTCCTTAAGCCCTGAGGTTTCATGTATCAGGATTTAAAATTAAATAAAAGTAATCTTAGTGTAAAATAACCTCAGATAGAAAATATATTTGCATAAAATATAAAATGTACTTACAGATTGAAAAAAATGCAAATGGAGTGTGAAGGAAAAGCAAAGTACAATTTCAGCTCATTAATTTTGTGAAAGATATTTTTCCTATTGCTGTGATGGAATTGACAATGTCCATCCCTGTTGACTCAGGTTTTGTGAGTTGTAGCTACAGGTGTTTACCATCTTGAGACTTTTTTTAACCAATGGTTGTAAATTTCATGTTAGAGTTAAGATCATTGAGCTGTCGCATTACCTAGTTTTAATTACCTTTTAATTTTGTTTCAGATGGTTTTAAAATGTATTAATTCTCTGGAAAACTTAGGGGTTCTTTGTCCAAGTGGTGGCTCCAAAAACAGCACACATCAAGCCCACATGATAACACCTCCGCCACCATCACCATGTTTTAGAGCTGTTTGTGTCAAAGATCCACTCCTGTCATCTTATGATTTATTTTCAATGTGTTCTCAGTGATCTTTTAATTGTGATCATGCTGTTTTTAATCAAAAATCATAAAAACCTGTCATTTTCTAGGACGTAGTTTCTGCAGAGTGGCAGAAGTTCATTAGAAATTCACCTCTGAGTTGGGGCCATAGATCATAAATAGAGATTGACAAGGCCAGCTGTGAAGTCACCCAGAGAAAATGCCTTACCTCTGGCTCCAGCATTTTATGCATTTAATCAAACATTTGACTAAAAGCAGAAAAAGGAAAAATAATTCCTTAAGTATACAATGTATATTTAGAGTTAAACATGTTTCCTATATTTAATGAGATCAATTCCCGTACTCCCATTACAAATCTGTATTTACATACATCAATGCTGAAAAAGAAATCTACTTGTCAAAAGAGAACCAACTGTTTGATAAAAGATGTGAAAATTCAAAGAACACATCTGTAGCATGAAAAGGGGGAAAGAAGTGCTGAAATTGGCTCCCTCCCTCGCAGCCTCCTCAATTCGGGGGTTCACTATGCTCAAAATATTTTTCCACCAGGTACTATATAGGTTTTGGTGACTCTTTAAGTATGTGGCAGGGGACAAATTCACAGAATTGCGAAAACTGGGACTGGTCGAAACAGCACAAAAGAAGAAGGTGAAAATAATTATTACACAAAGGTGATTAAAAATTTTATTTTGCATATTAAAAGATAGACCAGTTGAAACTAAATTAACACATTACTAAAAGCAACAAATTAAATTGAGCTAAATTAAAAAAATTAGAAAGATTAAAACTTAATCATTACCGTTAAATAGATTCAGGTTGAAAAAATATACAACAGCAGGAAAACAACGAAAGTGAAAAACATTTGGGGGTAAAAAGGATCCTTGCAGGAAGAGGAAATGAGGATGCCAAAAATACCTAAGTTTGTGTTTGTACAGAGGGAAGTGGGTGTATGAGGTTGTGTGTGTGTGCGCAGGCATGTGTGACAGATGGAAGCAACAAGGTGACGATGAGGTGAGAAACATGGTGGGACTAGGGGAGTAAGACTTCATGGAGAAAGTAAAACGAATGGAGGAAGGGGAAGGAAAATGAGACAGCTATGAAAGCAAAAAAAAAAAAAAAGCAAAGTGGCTTCTCTGCAGGGTTATAAATCCCGTTTACACCTCTCCGTTTGCAGTTTTTCATTTGATGCATTTTTGTTTTGCTCTGACTCTACCTTCATTCCACCAGACGGTGTGTCAAATGTCACTGGACAACTTGCATGTGCTGGCTGCAGACTGAGAGAAATGTCAAGCATGCTAAAAGCGCTGACGTATTTGACTATGCGTGTGCTATATTAAGCAGCTTGTGTGTAGAGCAGAAAGACTGAAAGCAGAGGCTGAACACAGACAGTGTTTTTAGGCACAGCTGTGAAATCAATTCAATGCTCTCAAAACTGTTGACTGACTGTCTCATAGAAGTGGTTATTAGCACTTTAAGGATTAGAAAGAGGTAAAGACTGGCTTCTGGTAGAAAAAGAAAAAAAAAAGATTCAAAGATGTACCTTTACTGTGCAGTAAAATGAGCTCAATATATATTTTTGCTTAATATAACATGTTTCTAAAATGGTGGAAATACATGCTTAACAACCATGTATGACTAATGTAACACAGCTATGCGGCTGGGAGTCTTGTTTGATAACACAGCCTGAGGTAGTACACTTCACCCCGTCTGTCTCCATCAATAACACAGTGAATCACGTGGTGCAAATGTCAGGGACCTGACCTTGGCATGGGAAGTCGTGACTCTACCCTGTGGATTATAAAGGATGGAACGGTGGGTTTGCAAGATGTAGTCTCAGTGGACATCGAATGGAAAGCTGTGGGGAATAGTAATTAAATAAAGGTGGTGAACACCTTTTGCGTGGTGGTTAGCACTGTTGCCTCACAGCAAGGAGGCCCTTGTTCAAATCCCGGCTGGGAATTTTCTTAATGTATGTTCTCCCCGTGCATGTGTGGGCTTTGTTGGGTAATGCGGCTTCATTCCACAGTCATTAGTGACTCTCAATGTGTCCCTTAAAAGTTTGAGTGTGTCTCTTTGTGTGTGACCCTTTGATGGTCTTACAAACTGTTTACCTTAAAGTAGCTAGGATAGGCCCAGGAATAAGATAGATGAAGGTTAACAATCCTTCCATGATAACAAATCGTGTGCTTCTGGAAAAGTTAGACATCGAAATTGCAAAAACAAGCTTAGATCTTTTTCCTTAAGTCAAATGCACCCATATAGGGTGGTTTACCCGTACAGGTGCTGCAGGTTTTTGGGTTGTCCGGCCCCGCAGAGGGTCATTGAGAGAAGCGGCTGCCCATTAGGGGGAGCATTATATTCATGAGAGTTTGATGTGTTTACTGTAGCTTCCAGAGGCTGAGATGTCGCGTCCAGTTTTTTGTAGTTTTGCAATCGTTGCATGGTGAATACAGTGATGATAGTCTTCCGGGAATTCCCGGAAATCCGGGTTTTTGAGCAAATCAAATGTACCTTCCGGGAAATAAAGACCTGATCTCTACGGAGAAATCGCTTTCCGGATGAAAAATGGTCTGAAATCTGCGAATTTTAGTTTTATTTTCTATATTCCTCTGTGGATCGCTTCCTCTATGGTTGTGGCCATCTCTCGTCTTCCCGGCCATAAGCCGCGTTTACATGGGCAAAAGTAATTGGAAAGAACGCCTGATCGGAAAGAAAATGTGTCATGTAAACGCGCCGTTCGGAATAGTCTGCCCCGGTCAGACTCTTTCGGATCAAACTTTCTTTCCGATTGAGATAGGTGGGTTATACCGATCCTTTATCTGATCGTTGGTCATGTAAACGGTCATTCCGATCGTGTGTCACTTCTGCTCTGGTTTACGTCATTCATAGACGGTGTTTCGCTGATAGAAAGCTTTGGAGCGCATACGGGACCAATCAGCTGGTCTGCGGCGGCCCCCTGAAAAGCACCGCTCCGCTCTCGCCCCGCTGGCTCTCTGCCTCTCTCTCACCCCTCACGAAGGGGCTGCCGGGGAGGAGCGCTTCGTGCCCACTGAGGTCTGGACCCGGCACCCGAGCTCAGTGCCAGTAGACCGAGTGAACCTCTCTGAGCAGAGCAGCCGGATTTATTAATGTGTTTGGGGGGGTGCTTTGTTACGTTTGCATTTTGTTGTGTTGTTATGTGTGAGAATTCGGACTGTGAGCCGACCCGCCGCTCTGGGTTAGCGGCTTCAGGACTCACGAGAACCGAGCAGAGCTCGGCCCGTCAGCTCACACATTTGGGTCGGTGTGTGAGCTTCAAAGCAGAAATGTCGCTCAGTCCTTAGAAACTGTCCAAACAATCACGTGGATTTGTGTTTCCAGTTGTGTCCCGACAAAATAAAGGCTGAATAAAGGCTTATTCCCAAACATTTGCGTGCAGCCAAGCTAATGTTGTTAGCCCGTGTTTATAGCCTGTCCTAACCCTGGCTTCAAGCTCCCCCTGCACAAAAAGCACCGACCACACGGATTAAATATAAAACGATGAGCGAATAGACGCTTCATAATATTCATAACATTAATAAAAGCAAGTTTGGAAGATCGTCTCGTATATTACCGAGCTACTGCATAAATGGATGTGACAGGAAAGGTTTGTTTACAACGGGACACTTCCTTCCAGGAGTTTTTACACTACTGCGCATGCCCAAATGATTTATTCAGAACGAAACTGTGACCCATGGGAACGCTTGTTCTGATCGGAAAAAGGTTTTCTGTGCCCATGTGCACGGGTGAATTTTAACCCGACCATTGATCCGATCAAGATATTTTGCCCATGTAAACGCGGCTATAGTTTGAGAAAACAGTGCAAGTGGATGTTTTCCATCTGTCATTTCTAAAGCAGAAATCATGTACAAATGAGGTACTTTCATAGAATATCATAGTTGCTGGTGTTCTTTTGCCATTTGGGGCTTTGATGTTACTATATTTTAGCAATTGTATGTTTTGCAGCTTTTAGGAAAAGCTTAGATTGTAGGATTGTGTTACTTTTAGCAATTATCCAAATTCTTTTTTAGGACCAGCAAGTCCTTGATGGTAAGTCAAACTAGGGGTTTGAATGACAAATCACGATGCTCCAATTCGTCTTAGTTTCTTGATTAAGAAGTGAATAACTAGCTGCCAAAATGTACCAAAATGCATCTAAGACCATGTATTTTTCCAAAATTTCTTTCCGCGCCCTCCATGTCGCTCAAAGAAAAGTTCAGGGATTTTTTCCTTGCCTGACTTTCATCACTGTGAATATAAGAATTTGGAGGGCCCCCGAAAATAAAACAAATTTCCTAAATGTTTTACACAGTTAATAATGTTCTTTGATTGTACTCCTAACTGTTTTTAAATAGCCTTTTAACAATTTTCCAGAATCATGAGTGATAAGAATTCCACTGGTCTGCTGGATGATGTGTCTGCCTTCCCTCTGAGAAATGCAAACAACTATCCTTCTGGGTGGTCCACCGATTTCTTGCCTGGGGCGCACAGCAGTTCAGATTCTTTCACCTGCTAAATGGAGCAAAGCAGGACGTCTAAGTCTTGTGGAACTCCAAACTCTCCATTATATCAGTCACTTTGTTGTTGTGAAAAGGTGTATGAACACTGGCAATCTGATGATGCATCTGCATCTGGGAGTTAACTGGAAAATTTGCCTATACACCAGGTGTTTGGAAAAGGGTGAACAATCGCAGAGAGTGGAACACTCTTAACAGGAAAAAATGAGTATTTTAGGTTGGGATTAGCATGATGGGAGTAGAACAAAAGCTGTTCCTCTGGAGTATCTACAGCACAATTTGATTGTATTAAAAAGTGCCTTACTTGATTGGAACATCACAAGTTGATCTACAAAATAAAGTGGGAAAATTAGCCATGAGCAAAATGTTAAGTATAATAAAGAATATTCTCTGATTAGTATTAACATTAATATAAATTACATTTCCTATTGCTTCCCAAAACAGAAAGAGGGTGAACATATTTTAGGTCTGTGGATTTAGGTGTATATTCAGTTAAAGTGCTTTAATTAACATTAAAAAGTGTGGTTAAAGTTGTCAGATCCACTTATCTATCAAATTCAAACATCTGATTCAAACAAGGAGCTTGATGCTTTCGAATGTATGAGAATTCAGACACATTAAAGCAAACCAGATGCAACATTTTTAGATTGGAGGCCTACATTTCAGCCAACCTGAAGAATGACAGCGCACAGACGGAGGGGATGAGTAATTATTCAGAGCCAGAACCTTTATGTCCTTTCATCCACGCTCTTATTTTCCCCATCTCTGTCTCCTGCTCTCCTCTCTAAGGGAGATAGACAGGGGATTCAGCTGCCAGAGTATGACAGATCCACAAATCACTGCCTTGGGGGAGGAACGAAGGCAGTAGAGATACTGCGGGGGGAGGAGAATGATATGGGAAGAAAAACTGATGGGCAACATGAGAAGATTAGCAAATAACAGAATAGATGACTGTAGTTTGGAAAACTTTTAAATAAATTGAAGAATGTTGAATCTGTCAATAAAAAGAGGACAGATAGCTTCTCTGTAAGACATGGTGACAGCAGGATGGAGAGATGAAGTCTTCTTTTCCTTTGTCATTCCATTTTTTCTTGTTAAGAGGGATTTCTGCTTCTCTTCAAAAGATGTTCCCTGCCTTTATCGTGATTTATCCCCTTATTTATAGTGGCAGAACTCTTTTCCAGGGTAAATTGTGGTCCTTTTCTTTCTTTCCCAATTTGTGATGATTCCTTCCAGCTGCACATACCTCCATCTCTTCTCTTATAGTTTATACCCTCTGCAAGATACATTGCAGCCAATTAACAGTTTGTGCAAGACATGCTGTCTCCTCTCAGCCACCTCCCAGCACTGCAACTTCGTTCCCTGTTAGATTAGGTTTGCAGAGACGATGAATGGGAATCACAGTCAGGTCAAAAAAGACTGAGACTCATGCCAGAATGGAGGTGATGGTGGTTCGGAGAGTGATCTGAAGGTCGGACACGGGCGCACGCACGCATCCACCCACGCTCACAGACAAGTGCACACTCTCTCTGAGAGCGCATCCACTAAGCATCAATCACTGTTAGACATGGTGAGTGGGCTGCTAGCAAGAGATTCATGTAAAGACGAGTCTGCGCCTGATCCGAGAAGACAAAGAAAGATAGGGAAGAGGAGTCTCGCAAGCGAGGAAGAACCGGTAGTGTGAACACACGCATTGCACACAGGTCGTGAATGTTTTTGTGCAAACCTTATATTCACAGACCAGGGACTGACAGTCTGAGTTGTCTTTAAAATGGGCAATAGACAAGTAGAAAAATGAAAAAGTATTAAAACGTATAAGAAAAAGTATTTCATTTTTTCTGCAACAATATTAACTTACATGATGTAAAATTCTGTATTGCAAAAAGCTAGTCTTGATCTCATGCACCCATGGGGGTTGATCCGTATGGGGACTGCGGGTTTTTGGATTGTGTGGAGGGTGGTAGGGAGAAAGTATGTCTCGCAGCTCCTTTGAGATGCATCCGGCCATCTCAATGGACATCATGAAAATGGAATGTACGTGCAGGTATTACTGTTGTCCGATGCTCTCACGTCACACTCTAGTCATTAGTAAGGTGCAGCAAATGTGGCATAGTGTGTGTATGAGAAACTTAAGTGCCCATATGACACCCGTAGGATTCACAAACAAACTACACTCTGAGTTTTTGAATATACTCAATTCTAAGGCCCAAGAACCTCCATGACTTTAACAATAACAATAAATAGTAAACAGTAAGCTCCTAGAAGCACAAAAAGTAAGATGTCAACTGCACCAAACCACCATTAAAGTCTTAGTTACAACTGCCCTTAGGAATAAAAGGGGCTGTAAACCTGTATAGGACACGCAGATGCCATGCACAAAATATCAAGGTTGCAGACCAATCAATGAACCCATAGAGCAAAAATGTTCCTGCATATTTTTTCTTTGAGCATGCTGCAGGCCACAGGTCTTAGAGAAAACTTTTACAACATGTAAGGGTGAAAGGTGAAAAAGATGAGACGCAGGCATCTTGTACATAATTTTCATTTTTCAACCCCTCGTTGCAAAGCATTACAAGCCTGTTAGTGCTGTTCCAGCGATAAGTACATGCTCCTTTTGTGCTCCTTGCGCACTTCTTACATGCAAGGGCACTGTTAGAATTTAAGAAATTAAACAGTCAGAGCACAGTTTGGGTGTCACCAGCACACCCTGGTCATGCAACGTTTACATGTGATCAGCAAGGAGCCAGTATGTGAACCTTATTAATGGCTAGAGTGTGGCATAAAAATGCTGTACAACAGCATCACCCATAAGTGCATTTATTTTACATTATCCTTACAACTCCTTCATGATACATTATCCACATGCACAGCAATGGTATGTGCTATATTCATGACATTCCTTAAGGTGGCCATATGAGCCTCAAAAGGTACTGCAAAACACACCAGTGGTCCTCTTAAGACGCAACCGCTCCTCTTTACGACCCTCCAAAAATAACCCATAAAATAACATTAAAAATTAAAAAAACAGTATAAATACTTATAACATTCCTTAAAAAGAAATGTTACTGTAGTTTTTTAATTATTTGTTGAGCTCTTGAAATTATTCAAAATTTGACAACACTGCAAGCTTTTTTAATATCAAATACCAATTTACCCTAATAAAATTAAATTAAAGTAAGCAATAGAGTGGAGTAATGCCTTGATATCTAAAACAAGAGCAGGTTCCTTAAAAGTGAAGAAGAGCCACCAAAGACAGTTTAACATGAAGCGATCCTAGCATAGAAAACATTAAACTTCTTTAATTTTGGGTAACCAGTATGATTGCTCTGTTTCAAGTGGCTGGCTTGAACCAGCGGCATAGAGCCTGATTTGGTAGACTTTGGCACAGTAGATGGCTGCTAAATGTGCTTGGGCACAGTGCTTCACAGCTGTAATCTGAATTATGCAACTATGCATGTGTAATTTGCCAAAACAAAACAAAATATTTTTACTTTGAAACAGACTGCTTTGTTTTCTACTCAGGAAGAGATGTACTAAGTCTGTGTGTTCCTTAGGTTGTTGGACCAAACTAAAAATAGATTTTTACCTTTTTGGCTGTTCATCTGGACAGCACTCTCAAAAAGCCCAGATTTTTTTCAAGAAATGGGACAATATGTGAGAAAATCAAGCTTTGCGAACAAGCACGGCAATGAGTCATAAAAATATTCACGATTCATTCAAAAAGACCAGAACTCATCAGTGGTCAAATGAATTAGAGTAAAAGTATAAAAAGAATGAGTACAGTGGTCACAAATAGATATTTATGCTTAAAAGGCTGAAATTTTTAACAAGTGGCTTTTCTACGGTGCCTGTAACCTGACATGGGTAAAAAAAATTACTAAGTAATTCCCACAAGATACTAATTCGCTCCATCAAAATAATTGTGACTTTTTACACCCCCTGTATTTTCAACCGGAAGTAAAATTAAATATTTACATATTTACTGTATATAAGATAACTGATTTAAAGCAATAATAGAAATAGAATTTTTTTTTTCATTTTGTGCAAAACTGCATTAAGTGAGTCACGTGACCAACAACTCATAGAGAGATACATAAATCTTTATAGTCCTTGTCATACGTACAAAGAAATTAAAAGTGCCTTCTGGTCAGTGCAGCATCCATCCATTTTAAAAATGTAAACAACTTACTACTAAAATAATAAATAATACATAAAACTACATAAAAACATAACATGTTTATGGCAGTTGGATACAAACTGTTCTGAAATCTTTTTGTCCCTACTCTGCTTGACCTGTAGCGTTTGCCTGAAGGCAACAGGTCAAACAGGCAGTGTCTGGGGTGTGAAGAGTCTCTAATGATGTTTTTTGCTCTGATGAGGCAGCTGGAGCTGTAGAGGGTTTCCAGAGTGGGCAGCCAACAATCTTTTGGGTGGTGTTGATGACACGTTGGAGAGCCTTCCTTTGAGCCGCTGTACAGCTGCTGAACCAAGTGCTTATGCAGTATGTTAATACACTTTCTACAGTGGCATGGTAAAAGGCCACCAGCAGTCTTTGGGTGATGTTATTTCTCCTGAGGATCCTCAGGAAATACTTTTTCTGCTGGGTCGTTTTCAGCATCTCACTGGTGTTCGTACTCCAGCTCAGGCTCTCCTCCATGTGGACTCCCAGGAAGTGGAAGTCTGCCACCCTCTCCACACATTCCCCACTGATGAATAGTGGCAGTATGTTTGTCTTCTTCTTCCTGTAGTCTATGATCATTTCTTTGGTCTTTGATGTGTTGAGGAGGAGGTTGTTGGTTGAACACCAATATGCATATTGATAGCCGTTCCACCTCATCTCAGATTCGTCCCCGTCAGAGATGAACCACACCATTGCGATGTCATCAGCAAACTTTACCATGGTGTTGCTGTAATGGGCAGGTGTGCAGTTGTACGTGTACAGGGAGTAGAGCAGAAAACTCAATACATAACCCTGGGGGGAGCCGGTACTGAGGCTTAGTGCAGTGGATGTATCATGTCCTACTCTGACTCTGTATGTGACCGTAGAGGAAGCTGCTGATCCACAGGCAGGTTGAATGGGGCAGTCTCAGGTCTTCCAACTTGGCCACCAGCTTATGTGGGAGGATGGTGTTGAAGGCCGAGCTGTAATCCACAAAGAGCATCCTCACATTGCTCCCCTGCTGCTCCAGATGGGAGTGAGCAGCTTGCAGAGCAGGACTCCCTGCCACACCTGTCGGCTGTCACCGTTGTCAAGGTGGTTTTCAATCTTCTTTCTGTAGTCTGCTTTGACTTTTCTGATACCTTGGTTCGGGCTGCGCTGTAGACGTCTTTGTTTCCAGACTTATATGCGGCATTTATCCTCCTCAGAAGCTGTTTGTCCTCGGGCTTCTGGTTGGGGTAGACCCAGATCTGTTTGTCCACCAGTGACAGTGTCTGCAGTTCTTAATGTAGAACAGCACGCTGCCGTACACTGCATTGGTTGTCAGATTTCATTCATTCATTTTCTTAACCAGCTGGGGCTGCAGGGTTGCAGAAGCCTGTCCCAGTTACTGCTGGGCAAAGGTGGGATACACCCTGAAAAGGTCGCCAGCCTATCGCACTGCCCACGGGGCTGGAGTGATGGCTATGCTGGGTGGCCCCTGGGGGGCTGGTTCGCTTGCAGACAGAGCGCCATTGCGGGATGGGGAGGCCGTCAGCTTGGGTCTCCTAAATCTAATGATATTTTTCTGATAAAAAGATCCTCTAGTTTGATTCTTGTTTTTATTTTTCCCCTCTCAAACTAATGTGGGTCACAGAGACATGGAAGTAGCAACAGAAAGCGACTTTTGCAGCGGGAGTGAGGCAGGAGAGTCTCTACATGATCGTGTAAACCCAGAAATGGAGACATGATTACCAATGCTTTTGTGGAGCTTTTTAAAATAAATAAATCCGATCTGTAAACATCTTCCATGACTTCCATGCATTGTAATGAGATATACACAGACATTCACATCCCTGTTTTTGAATGACTTATTGCGTGAGTTGGTTTGTCTTTAGTCACATAAATGATTTAAAGAAAACAGTGTAATTACACATTTTACTAAGTGAAAATTCCCTATGTTCTTAACAAGTTTGGGAGTCAGCGTAGTTACATTAATGTTGGTTTTAGTGTATTAGTTTGCTTTTTATGTACTGCAGATAAGGTTGGGTTGTTACAGGGATTGTAAATATGCTCAAGTGACTCATGTGTAGCTAATGACAAACATTTTTTTAGTTACTGTCAACAAGGTAATCATGTCTGACTGATGGACCTCTCTCTGACTCTTTTCTCTCACAAAATGTAGCTTATAGTTCAGTGCATCTTTTGTATGATAAAATATATGTGTTTATAAAATATGTTTGTAACTTCTTCACGAATAAATCGCAGTACTACATTCATGACATTCTAATTTTTCTTTGGGGATTAAAAGAGTTCCTTTAAACTGCATTCTGCACCCACTTTGCACTTGTGAGTGAAACCCTGCTGAAAAGAAATGCCTTGTGTGTTGGTCTCCTTTAAAGGTTGCAGCTGTGGCGGATTTAAGAGGCTCTTCTTATGATTTAACACCAAAGAATAAGAGTCACACTTCACACACCCTTCTTGTAATGCTGATGTGGCTGAAATCTTAAGTAGCGGTTGGGGTTTTTCAACCTAAAGAACACAGTCAGTTGTCTTGATCAGTCGCCCCTGCCTGGGTGTTGTAATGGGGGCTGTTTAGTGAAGGACAAAGCTTGCTGCTGAGCTTTTATGATGCTGAGTGAAGTCAGTGAGCTAAGTGATTCTAGGGCTTTTGCCTGGAGAATAAGGATGAGGTCATTTCTGCAACAGCTCACACATGCAGTGCATGCAATTCAGCCAACTCAAACAGCCTCAGATGCACCTGCACAGAAAAAAGGAAGCTGCTGATACAGTAAAATACTGTTGGAGCACATTTTGAAATTCAGTATCAATGACTGAATAATTAATAAAGATAATTAGTTAGTGTGTTCATACCAAGCTTAACTGTGTTTAACTTTTTTTAATGATAAGTGTTAAAAGTGCTAAAAAAAACAACAATGCTGTAAAAAGTATTTGCCACCATGCACTTTTTTAAATAAATCCTTCTTCCACATACCTTACAATTAAAAACATTTTTCAAACTAAACTAAATGTTTCAAACACACAAAAAAGAACATCCTCTAAGCTGTAAAACACCATCCCATCACACTACAACCACCATCTTGGAAAGTTTTGATGTGTTGTTGTTTATTGGCCGATAAGCGACTGGATCTTTCAGTTGGCTGCATGTAGGACTGGCGCATGGGATACCAGGGTTCGATTACCAGGGGTGCAATGAGAGCATTGGAGAAGTTTGGGTCCAACTGTGCCAGTCCCCAGCCCCGATAAAAAATACAGGGTTGTGTCAGGAAGGGCATCCAGCATTAAACTCTCCGCTAAACCACCTGTGGGAATTAGTGAACACTAAGTGAAGGGATATACTGAAAGTTGAAAAACATTATATATTGTCTGATGAAACAGAATGCACAACATTCAACACTCCCAAAAGTTCTTGTGGACTTACTTTGTTTTCTCCCTAGAACTCTGCCTTAAAGCTTTCTTACTAATGGGTCAGTCACAAACACTGGCCTCAAAGAACGTATATTTTAAGCAAAATCAACTTTAGAGCTTTTAAGTGTATTATAGTGCTAATTCCTCACAAATAAACAACACCAACACAGTATTTTGACCAATTAACACATATCTGAGTTTTCTTCTTTTTTAGGCTTTTCCCTTCAGGGTCACCACAGTGAAACAGCTTCCTTCATAACCCTGTCTTCTGCATCCTCTACTGTAACACCAGCTACTTTCATGTCTTCTTTAAATGCATCCATAAAGTCCTCTAGACCTCTTGCCCTTTTGACTTAGTATCCATCTACCAATATATTCACCATCTCTCCTCTGGATATGTCTGAACCATTTCAGTCTGACCTGTGTATTCTTTTAAAAACCTGCACTCTAAAAACCAGCCCCTCCCAATCCACGAAAATGATTGGAATTTTTACATTTTAAAGTACATATGTGAGGAACAGACCCCTCCAGAAAGAGTATGCACTGCCAACACCACCCCATGGCTAGCATTCTCATCCACTTTCTCCACATAGCTAGCAGTGATCTACAAAAATGTTTTCCTTTTATATGCACAATATGCACATCCATCTTTTCTTCTGCCTTTTTTAAACTTACACTAGCATGCATGCTTTACCGGTATGTGTTAACGTGCCATAAAACCCGGTGCACCTTTTGTGTGTGTCAAATACCGAAAAATCACCCATAACTGAAACTGCGCCCTATAACACAGTGTGCCCTGTGGTCATGAAACTACAGTAACTCATATTTCATTTAAAACTCTCTTTCTTTAGTGTGCTAAAGGTAATATATTAACACATACATGGATATTGTTCAATCTAAAAGGCTTAAGAAAAGGATTAAATAGGTCCTTAGATAAAAAAGTAAGGTGTGCACATTTTGTTTTGGGCTCCTAAGGCTTTGTTTGGGTGACTTCGTGGTCAACTAGTGACAGGGACATTCTTCGCTATTCCAAATTGTTTTATTTGCTGTTCTTTTGGGTTCTAAACTTTGGAAATGTTGTTGTAAAAGTTTTCCAAAGCAAAAAATGTATTTTCTCCGATTTCTTTTTATGTTCCTCGAGCAAATACAGTATGTTGGTGAGGGTTCTCATTTTTCCAGGTGAAGTCTTGAAGTGAAGTCATGGCCCCTTTACTTAAAAACGTCTTTCTTCAAATCTTTCACCACTCATCCAAGTGAGTTCATCAGTCAGACTGACATACTGATACACATTTTAGAGGACAAATGCTAATATGTGAAATTCTAGCAAAATTGTTTTCAGGCCTTGAATGGTTACAAAGTTTCCAGTTTCTAAGTATCTTATTATAAAAAAAAAAACTGTTTGAATCATTTTTTCCTCTGAATTGTTCTTTTACCTCTCGCTCTTTTTGCCTTTATCGCTCTGCTTGGGCTGCATCAAAGGTCTTTTCAGTTATATTTCATAGAGGAACCAATACCTGTATCCCCTGGCCTTTCTCTTAGTGTGCATGTGTGCATAAATAATTCATTAAAGGTTTTGTCACACAACCTGGCAAACCATATGGGGTGTGTGTTCTTTCTTTTCTTGACCATGTGCGTATCCTTTTTAACCTTGGTCTACAAGTAATACTTTGAGGCTGATAAGCTTCATGAGCACTTCACAGACTCCAGAGTGTCAAGCTAAGATCAGCTTGACACTTTAATCCTTCAGGCATTTTACACAATAAATCATAAGAGATTAATGCTTTTCTTTTGTCAACATAAATGAACCGTTTTTTTTTTTTGTTTCTTTGTTTGTTTGTTTGTTTTTTTACTAGTTAGCATGCAGCTGTTTGGTGTCATGTTAAAATTGGCAGCTTCTTTGATTCCTTTAGGCCATATTTCTACTCCTCAATTCCCTTTTATTGGTACGTTAGCCCTTGAACACATCTTGACCGGGCCTGAGGCCGAGGACAAACAGGCTTTAAATCTAAACCAGTATTACTCGTGATTTATATGCTTGGACAGGAGATCAAGCAACAAAGAATGCAACGTTTTATGATTTATGGTCACTTTGAAGCAGCTATGAAAAGTACATTACATCTGAGTTGTAGCGTTGATAGATCACTCTTTATTTAAGCTAAGTGAAGGGGTTTTAGTCTTTTCTTGATAGTGAGCATGTTGGGCTACAGAATTAGTTTTCACTTTGATGTTCAAAGTTCCTTTGCAAACTTCTGGGATTTTTTTTTTATATGCAGATGTACAAGAGAATACAGGAATGAAGGAAATGCCTTAATTGAAACCAGTGGCCCATTGTTAAATGTTGGAATTGAAGTCTGGTTATTTTCAATGCCTTGGCGCTTTGATGGTGTGACCATCTCTGTCTTTGAATCATAAACATTCTTAAAATCTTCATGATTTCACATTGGTGTTTGAGGGTGGAGGATGGTGGTCTTGGCTTTATTGGGAGCATTCTGACTGCCAATAAACAAGTTGAATTGAATTTGGGTTTCTTCCAACTGTAACACATTTACCTGGTTCTTTTCAGATTTATTTAAAAGCTTTGCATGTGTACTGCGCACATTGTTTCTGGAGGTGCCAGTTCCTAATGTTATCAATTCTTGGTGACTAGCTGTCTTTAGATCATTAACTATATATTTTTTTGGTAGTTCTAAGATTATTCGTAAGTGAAGAATTGATCTCCAGACCAAAGGAGACAACCAGTTATTTTGTGTTTCATTGATTAAAAAAAAATCGTACCAGCAGTTTTCACCATCTCAACAAGTTTCTTATAGATGATCCAGTAGTTAATTGTTCTTGTGTCACTTTTTGGCAGTTGCTTAACAACAACATGGTTCATTACACCTGGACTGGAGCGTGGGTCAAAATGTTTTACCCCTCCCTACTAATACTACACTACACCTCAGTCATATCTTCCCCAGTAGCCCCATCTTTCTCTGAAATTCAAACAAATATCTGTGACTCAATTTGTTAGCATATTTTACACACTATAAGATCCACTAAGAAGCCTTGACCTTTTTCGAAAAACAACAGCGTGCCTTATAAGCCAGAGCGACTTATACATGGAGCAATGTTGAGAAATGTTTGTTTGGATGTTGTTGTGAGTACGCTAACATGGCAAACATAAAGCAGTGTCATACTGTGTTAATTTTTTATGTGTTGCCAACAAGGTTGGGAGTTACAGGCACTGTGAACACACTAAAGTGAAGCAAAGAGGTGCCTGCACTTTTTTGGCATGCAAGCTACTTTTGAGACGACACCTACTGGGTATGTACATACGTAAATTGTTGTCTGTGATATTTATATAGGTAAATGTTTTGGAGCTTGTCGTCTCAAAAGTAGCACACTGCCCCAAAGCCGCTGTGTAAGCTGGTGGCCTGAGCTCTGCTCGGAGACGTGAGACATGGTTCTTCTGAATTAGGCTGCTCGTTCACATAGAGCTGCAGGACGGATGGCAGTCCAAAGCCTCCCACACATACCAAAGCATCCTCCCCTCCCTCAAACACCAAACTGTAAGTCCGTGTCTGCTCAGAGACATGGTTTGCTCATCCGCTGCACTGCGCTGACCCCGCGAGTCCGGACGTCAGTTAAAGAATTGATCGGAAAGAGTCTGGCGGGGCAGACTATTTGAACGCGTTTACATGACACATTTTTCTTCTGATCAGGCGTTCATTCCGACTACTTTTGTCCATGTAAATGCAGCTAATGTGTCTCATGGGTTATGAGGTAGGCAGTAGCAATAAGGGTCTTGCCCAAGGACCCTCACTGGATTATGTAAATAGCTCACTGACAGTGTGCTCAGTGAAGTCTAGCAGAACACCACTTCTGAAACAATCCGCACCATTCAGGGGTAGATTCTGGCAGGGAAACTACATGAGCGCCACTCAAGTGATATAGCAAACTGTGGCCATTTGCACCACAATGTCTCCGAAATTCGAGATGGAGAGCAAATGTAGGTCTCCATGGCGAGGTAATGGCGAACCAGACATTGTTGTGGTGGACAAAGAACAGAGGAAAGCCGTGGTGGATGTGGCAGTGCCAAGCGATGGGAACATCAGGAAGAAGGAACATGAGAAACTGGAGAAATACCAGGGACTCAGAGAAGAACTGGAGAAAGCCTGGAAAGTGAAGGTGACAGTGGTGCCTGTGGTAATTGGTTACATGTGGTCTGCGGTTGTGAGGCCAGTTGGATGTGCTGCCAAATTCTCGGAAACGCCTTTGGAGACGGCTTATGGTGGAGAAATGGACATTCAATTCCCTAGCAACAGCTCTGGAGGACATTCCTGCTATCAGCATGCCAATTGCACGCTCCCTCAAAACTTGCGAGATCTGTGGCATTGTGCTTTACTTTGTGAAGTTGAGTTGCGAACAGCCTGTTTATCCGTCTGGCTTCATTGTCTCTTGTGTACCTCTTTAGGCGGCTGCTCAAGGCTAGGAGCCTTTGTTTGGCAGTTTCCAGTGCTTCTGGTATGGGCATCTGGCTGTATCTCTTAGGTACTTGCTTTCTCATTGTACCTCTTTGAGCCTCTGTCAGCTTACTCACATCCTTCCGAGTTGCCTTGATTTTGGCCTCTAACCGTTGCTTCCATGGTGGGTATTGTTTTCTTTCATGGTTGCTCTTATAGCCAAGCATCTCAAGGATCACTGCTGCTGAAGTGTAAACCAGTTCATTGGTTTCTGTGATGGTTGTGGTAGGAATTACCCTCAATGCTTCATTCACAGTTTCCAGAAGACTTTCAGGCGGTACATCACTTAACCGTTGTAGCTGGTGTCGGGGTTGCCAAGTGTTCATTCTAGACATGATCTTGTCTTTCAGGTCAGTTGCTGCCTCGCTCAGCGTAACTGTGGTTGTTGGGGCTGTGTACCCAATCTCAGGGTGGGAGTGTGGTATAGCCTCCTCTCTGACCTGTTGTTCTGGCTCTCCCGTGGTATTGCCATTGTATTGTATTGTTTCAATCTCAAGTTGTGATAGGAGTTGTCGCTTGTGGATGTTCGAGCATTGGGTTACCAGTTCTTTGGCAGTTAGCCTTAATTGTGGGTTTTGAAGCATCCATTCATTCCTCATTAACTGCATGTAACCACGCTGGTTGGGATTACTAGAGTAGTAGCATTCTGACAGAACCTTGTTCTCGCATCTAGTCAATTTCCGTCTTGTTCCACTTTCCATCAGAGTGCTCTGGTCTCCCAGCACCTGACGCAGACCTTGTTTGGCCGGGCAACATCTGAGCCGGCATGACATGTCTCTCATGTTGTGAGGTAGGCCGTAGCGTAAAGGGTCTTGCCCAAGGACCCTCACTGGGTGATGTTAATTGCTCACCATTGTTATGGTAATTGCCCCCATTTACCATTACCATTACATTGTTCATTCCGCCCCTGGAAATCGAATCGTGGTTTCCTGCACCTTACCAACTGAGCTACCCAGCCGCTGGTCAGTGTATATATATAATATATATATATAATATATATATATAGATATATATATATATATATATATATGTCACCTCCACACGCTGGGTAGGGAGCTGAGGGTCTCCATTTTTCCACCTTCCATCTCCAGGTTTCTCATAATTTGTGCACTCCAACTTGCTACTCCCCAGCCACGTGTCCAATTACCACAGGCACCACTGTCACCTTCACTTTCCAGGCTTTCTCTAGTTCTTCTCTGAGTCCCTGGTATTTCTCCAGTTTCTCATGTTTCCTTCTTCCTGATGTTCCCATCGCTTGGCACTGCCACATCCACCACAACGGCTTTCCTCTGTCTTTATCCACCACTACGATGTCTGGTTGGTTCGCCATTACCATCCTATCAGTCTGGATCTGGAAGTCCCACAGGATCTTTGCCCTCTCATTCTCTACCACCTTCGGAGGTGTTTCCCATTTTGACCTTGGGGTTTCCAGTCCATATTCTGCACACATGTTCCTGTATATGATTCCAGCCCCTTGATTGTGGCACTCCATGTATGCTTTACCTGCCAGCATCTTACATCCTGCAGTTATGTGCTGGATTGTTTCAGGCGCCTCTTTGCACAGCCTACACCTTGGGTCTTGTCTGGTGTGGTAGATCTGAGCCTCTATTACTCTGGTGCTCAGGGCTTGTTCCTGAGCTGCCAGGATGAGCGCCTCAGTGCTGTCTTGTAGGCCAGCCCTCTCTAGCCATTGGTAGGACTTCTTGATATCAGCCACGTTCAGTTATGGTCCGTTGGTACATCCCATGCAGGGGTTTGTCGTCACATGAGGATCTGTCCTCCAGCACTGTATCCTCTGCTCTCCATTGCCTGAGACATTCACTGAGCACACTGTCAGTTGGGGCCTTGAGCTTGATGTACTCATGCATCTTGGATGTTTCATCCTGGATAGTGGCTTTTACGCTTACTAGTCCTCGGCCTCCTTCCTTGCGGCTAGCATACAGTCTCAGAGTGCTAGATTTGCGATGGAACCCTCCATGCATGGTGAGGAGCTTTCGTGTTTTAACATCCATGGTCTGTATCTCTTCCTTTGGCCATCTTGTTATTCCTGCAGGGTATCTGATAACTGGCAGTGCATAGCTATTTATTGCCCGGGTCTTGTTCTTGCCATTGAGCTGGCTTCTCAGGACTTGCCTTACTCGTTGGAGGTACTTAGCTGTTGCAGCTTTCCTTCTTGCCTGCTCCAGGTTGCCATTTGCCTGGGGAATTCCAAGGTACTTGTAACTGTCCTCGATGCCTACTATTGTTCCTTCTGGGAGTGAGACCCCCCCTGTGTGGAGTACCTTGCCTCTCTTTGTCACCATCCGGCTGCATTTCTCGAGCCCGAATGACATCCCAATGTCATTACTGTAGATCCTGGTGGTGTGGATCAGGGAGTCAATGTCACGCTAGCTCTTAGCATATAGCTTGATGCCATCCATGTAGAGGAGGTGACTGATGTTGGCCCCATTTCTGAGTCGGTATCCATAGCCAGTCTTGTTGATTATTTGGCTGAGGGGGTTCAGACCTATGCAGAACAGCAGTGGGGACAGAGCATCACCTTGGTATATCCCACATTTGATGGACACTTAGTGCAAGTGGTTTCCCATTGGCTTCAAGGGTGGTTTTCCACAGCTTCATTGAGTTTCTTATGAAGGCTCTTAGAGTCCTGTTGATGTTGTACAGCTCCAAGCATTCAGTGATCCATGTGTGTGGCATTGAGTCATAGGCCTTCTTGTAATCAATCCAGGCTGTGCACAGGTTGGTGTGTCGTGACTTGCAGTCTTGAGCAAGTCAGTCTTGAGCATACTGATCATGGCCTGGAATTATCCAACAAAGTCACTTTGTTTAGTTACAAAATTGATAACTTCAGTCAAAAATGCAATGTTTATGTATTAATGACTCAAAAACAACACAGTAAGAGTAGCGAACTCTTTGTGAGGATTAATGTGTATTATTGTTATTGTTGTAGTAATACATAATTAGAACAAATAAGGTGTTTTTTGTGAAAACAGAAAGCAGTGACAAATGCGTTTTATGCTCTGCTGTAAATCCTGTAATGGGGGTGGGGACAACATTTCTAAAGTTCATAACCACAGCTGAGCAAATGGCAGCCCCTGCTCCATGGGCAAGTCTCAAGGAGCACGAGCTTCTGGAGGACACTTAGTGGTTTTGGATCCTCCAGGTGGGAATCGCGGACACGACAGCAGGCGCCATGGCAGGATGGCTGGGTCAGACGGGCGTTTAAGTCTTGCTTCTAATCGAAGCTAGCCTCAGTAAATGCTGCCATGGGTCGGAGTGGCCCTCTGCAGGCGCACAGTGGGGGCAGCAGGCAAGGGCCTTCCGATGGCAGTAAGAATGTGCACTCAGTGACGTATGCATGGGAGGATGTCCAATTGGCTGTTCTGCATGACAATCTAGAGTTACTGTAAATGCTGTTATTAAAGCCTGACTGATTGACTTATCTCTGACTCTTTTGTCTCACTTAATGTGACTTAAAGTTTGGTCTATTTTATATATAACACAAGTTCTTAAATAGACCATTTATTGACTACGTGCCCGATGGTGCGGAAAATAGGGTATAATATTGAGTATTGTCAATTTAATTTTCATTTAGTTTTATATTTGTTTTTTAAAAGTTTCCCTATGTCACCAGTATTTATTTCACCTCATCAGAAAGTATTATACAGTTTCATTTTCCTCAGTATTTTATTCTTACTCTACGTCTATCATAGACAGGAAGTTGGAGTCTGATAAGTGGTTGCCTCCGTGAACAGGTGTCTCCTATAAAGCTAATGAGCAGAGATTAAAAGCTCTCCAATTAAACCTGGATTGTCATATTAAAAACACCTGGGGGTCAGAAATCTTCTTGCGTAGCTCATCAAAATATAAAATGTAATCACAATTTTCAACCTGGCTTTTTTCCTTTTTGTTTGTGGTTTGTCTGTGGGCAGTGGGCAGATCAGTGTTAAGGTCCTCCGTTTCACAAAGCCACCACCTAAACTGTCATTTCTCAAAGGAATTTCCATTTAAATGTAAAAAAAAAAACATTCCTATGTATGGTATACACTAAATTACAACATGCTTTTAAAAGAAGTCTCAAGACTTTTAAATCTTGCTTTCAGAAATATCTTTGTTTGGGCATGTAATACTTAATTGACTTAATTGATACCTACGATCCAACCAGATTGATTTGTCTAAGGCAGTGGTTCTCAAACTTTTTGTCTTCTTCTCCCTTTTGAAAGAAAAAAATTTCACGCCCCCACACCACGAAAAGACTGTGACAAAAAAGCCAAATATGTGAAATCTTAATAACAAATCAAATGCTGCTAGAGACTACAAAAATTAAACAAAGAATCATTGACTTTGTAAGAACAACAACATTGAACCTATTTGCAAAAACAAATAAAAAGTTGTGTTAATAGCTACAATGTTCCTGCTTTGTGCTACACATCGTTTCAAAATGAGGTTGCAGGTTTGTTACTGCAACTCTCAAGTCATGCTCAATATTGACCGTAGCTCTGTTCTCTGTTTTCAAAGTGGCAACAGCCGAAAATCCGATCTCACAAAGATAGGACATAGAATGGAAGCAGAATGCCCACAGCCTTCTGCCCCATGAGTGGATGCTTCCTCTCCACACCCAGCAGAATTCAGGGAGTGTCTGTGCTGTAAACTTCCTCCTCAGGGTGGACCTGATCCTCCTCAGCAGAACTCAAACCATGAGGTGCTGCTGCTTTAAATGGATCTCTCAGCCAGTCGTATTGAGCACTGCTGTCTGGGAAATATTTGAGATAGAATCTTCACAGGGAAGACATGTACAAAGTTAGAAGTTAGAATTAGGTTAATGTAAGTGACGTAAGACCTGCAGATATGCAGTCCCGAAGCATGGTTTGTTCATGCTCCACCGCGGAAAAAATCCTGACAACCAAACATTAGTCCCCCCTCCTCCCCTCCCAGCCTTCTCCCACCGGGTGACTCGCACCCCCCTGAGATGCCTCCATGTCCCCCAAGAGAGGCGCGCCCCACAGTTTGAGAACCAATGGTCTAAGGCAAGTTGTTAGTTAAACTGACCAATACAATTATAAAATCGTTTTAAAATTAAATAAGTCGATTATAATTGATATTGGAAAATATCATTTGGATTGAGGCAAAGTATTTTTTTTCTACTATAACGTAAAACGACAAAGTGCGGCCACAATGGACAACACATGTGATGACATGAAAACATGATAAAACCATCATTACAGTCCGATGTGTGGAAACACTGAATTTTGCAAAGACGTGACTATAAAGTGTGGTAGAATGTTCTAATAATGTTCCTTTGTTTTATTTTTATGTGAAATAACAACAGCGCTGATTAACCTGATGAAACTAAAATGTTAATGGCTTTGACATTAATTTGTGTTTACTCTTTTGTTTGTAGACATATTTCATTTACACTTGATTATATTGCACTAACTACAAGGCATTTGGAAATTTCCCCTCAACTCACTACTCGGGTATCTACCTCTGCGTCAAACTGGTTGAATTTTTGGCTAAAGATGTCCTGGATTGACTTTAGGTCAGTGAATTGGATCGTACAAAATGTATCAATTTCAACTTTGAATCGGATTGGAAGCCACAAATTATGATATGGCTACTGCCCAAATATTTATACTTTGTTTTGCTGCAATGGACTAGCAAACTGTCCAGGGTGTGATTCGGAAATTGGAAGAGCACACACTTTGTTTGTATTATGTTTTATGCAGGATAATGGATTTAGGAGATCATTTATATCAATTTTAGGTGTTCTTGTTGCTTTTAACTTTATTTTGATCATTATTTGTACTTTCATGTATTCTCTTACCTTTAGATTTCGTTTTAACTTCAGTGTTTCATTTAGGGGATCGTCCACACCAGTGACTAAGCCTTTTTGGTGATCAGGGTCATTGCAGGATCTGGCTGCTTGCTGTATTGGGGGATCTTGTTGTGTCATGTGTTGGGGTCTCATTGATGTGGACAGACCTCTATATCATTTCCTTACTTCAGCATCAAGCCAGATTTCTACTCTTACACATTTATATTAATTTTTTCTTTAGTTTTATGAGATATTGTCAAGGACTTTGGGTTACTAACCTTTGAAAAGGGCTTTACAAAGCTTGCTTAGATTTTGATTTAAACAAATCTGAGGTAAAAATGAAGGGAGAAAAAACTCCTTACTTTTTTTTAAGACAAACACAATAAGATAAAAGTTTAGGAAAAATCTACAGAAAAAGACAAACACTCATCACAGACATATAAAACAGACAGATGTGATCTCTGTGTAGCACGCTTTGACATGAGTATCGGACATCTGTGAGTGTAAAGTTGGGAACTAGCAGCTGCTTGGCCTCGGTGACGAGAGGCCATGTTTGGCTCAGGATCTAGCTCAATAATTCACCAGTTCTGGAATCTGACAGAGGGTAGCTGCACTGCAGAGACTAATGTGCTCACACACACAAGCACATCCAACAGATTGGTTGTTATTAATTCATTAAAGTGAATAAGTAGCTTACATGACCGCAAAAACCTTCTTCCATGCAGATTCAGAGAAGTGATAGTACAAAATGCATACCAAGCTTTACATGACATGTTGAGTGTGAGTGTGTTTCTGAAAAATTTAGCTGCAAACAGCTCATTTCCTCTGCTGTCCAGATATTTTTGCAGTCATGCAGCAACAGCTAAATCCTTTGCTTTAATGCTACATTCACTCCAGGCATGTGATGCATGCTCAAGAATGCGGTAAATGGGCATTCTTAAATGTACTTATAGATAGATAGATAGATAGATAGATGACATTATTAATCCCACAATGGGGAAATTTGTTTTTTAAATTTCGTTTTAGCATATGGTGTTCATACTGGACTGTTTTTACTCAATATCGGCGCATGTAATTGCAGTTTGAAAAGGCTTGGGGACCCCTTGGGTGGCCTGCGTGCCTCCTATTGGCTTAGCCGGGCTGATGGGGGCCAGGGAGGGGTTGTCAGCCACCTGGCGGGGATTTGGAGTTTCATCTGATGGGGTTGGGGTTCCACCATCCAATGACCAAGGCTTCCATTAGTGGCGTGATTGCTCTGGGTGGGGGGTCTAGTTCTGAGCCTGGGGAAGGTGTCTAGCCTACTGGCTGTGTGGACTTAGATGGCTCTGGTACGGGGTTTGGGAATGGGGTTCTGACGGGCCATCTTCCTTCTCTACACCTAAAACCTCATTAGGGAGCTGGGAGGAGAGACCAAAAAACACAAAGAAAAGACATTAGAAAAAAGAAACTGGAAAGAGAGGGAAAAATAGAATCAAGAAATTGAGAAATGGAGAGGGGAAAAAAATCCTCTCAAACCCAGATCTGAATTACTTTAGACAGGCAACCACCAATTTAAATCGCACCTCTTCTTAGTACATACACTACAGATTTCACACCACAGATGACACACGCAGGTGAGTGTGTAGGGGTGATCGGACGCCGCTGTTGGCAGAAGGAGGTGTTTGTATTGCCCCATCCCACCAACTTTATCTGCATCCCTTTTTGTACACATACACACAAGAGGAGGGTGGCGACTATTTTCCTGTGCAGTTGGGGGAGTCCACAACATCTGCGGGTGTACCATGTCCCCCTGGGTGCCAAATCTTTCCATCACTGCACATTGCAAATGGAGCCCTTGAAGGAGAATTAAACAACCCTGATTATAAAAACAAAACATGTCCATCACAATAAGCAATCTGTGTGTTCATTTGGTGGACAGGACAAAAAAAAAAGGCTTGGTGCAAAATGTCGAAGCAAAGAAAATCTTGTGAATCTTGTAACTTTTGCTTCAGGCTTTTTCTTTTACATCTCTGTTCTGATCAATGGAAGACTTGGTGTCATATAATTTCTGGCAGGGACAAAAAACAGCAAGTATTATTTCTCCTCCATGTCTAAATTTTTAAACTGCTGACACTTGCATGAATTGAAAAGGATGCTATCCAAACATCAACCAAATTGTCTACCAAATCATAGTCAGTGATTGGTCAAAGTTCAACTGGGTTAACTATTAATGCACGTTCAATGATCACTTGTTTTATACTTAGAGTCCATAAATGATAAATAAAATCTTGCGAAGAACTGCATGAATGTGAGTGTTTGGACTTTGAGTCTTTTTATTGGAAGTGGTCACTTGGAATGCACTTTGCCGAGCCCAGTGTGAACATAGGATAACCCTTGTGCTATCCTATGTGGTCAAGATGACCATTGATGTGTTCTCCATACCATGACAAAGGTGGATAAAGGTGGAGAGGACTTCATGTAACCCATGGCAACCAGTGAAGATCACAAATCATTGAAGAAAAAAGTTCAGCGCACTGTCTTGTGGTGTCTAGATGACCCAACTCCCAATGTTAAAGTGCCTAGGATAGCACAAGGGTTAAGGCAGGGGTGTCCAAATCCAGGCCTCGAGGGCTGGTCTCCTGCTGGTTTTCCAGAAATCCTGCCTCATCTGCTGTTGATTACCTGGATCAGGTGTGTTTAGCCAATAAGGAGCTTCAACGGCAGGTTGATTAGAAAACATATAGGACACTGGCCCTTGAGGCCTGGAATTGGACACCCCTGGGTTAAGGAATGCACAAAATGATTACAGAGTATCTAAAGCAGGGTTCTCAAACTCAGTTTACCTCGGAACCACTGAAAGCAGTGTCTGGGCCGCAACCTCAGAGCGCATACACACGCGCACAGCTCGTGGGTGCCTGGAAGCCAATGCCAATTTGAAGCAGACATTTTTAAAAATCCATTTTCTTCAGTTTTTTTTTTTTAATTTTATTTTATAACACAAAATAAGATGAACAAGGACCCTGCAGGTTGTGTATATCTTCCTCAGATACATCACTTCTTTAATAGTAAATTTGTATGGAGCATGTATTGTTAATAACTGTATTATTAACTGTTTTCTGTAGAAAATTACTCATAAAACTCTCAAACAATCAACAAATACATAAACAAATGTATTTTTATGGTTGAATTTCAACTGTGGTTAGTAAAAGAACAGGTGCTTTTGGATGCAGAATTGCAGGTGCAGAATTGGATGAAAGTAGATGTTTACTCATGCCGGAACTATAATAAATAAATCAAATTTATTGGTATTGGAAAATACCATTTTGGTTGAGACACGGTAGGTTTATTTAACTATAACATAAAAATGACCAAATGGCATCACAGCAAACAACACACATGTGATGGCAGCAAAAAATGACGAATCCATCATTACAGATTGCAGGGGGGGCGCGGTGGAGTTTTTTTTTCATACTTTATTGACAAACAACATAATACAATAACAATGTGAATGTCTCAGGGGGAATTGAAATGTGTACATATTGCAGAAAAATATAAGAAATAAAAGAAAAAGTATATAAATATATACACATACATATACAACATAAGAGAAAAAGAATTTTTACTTCAAAAATCTTTGTGGTTTAATAAATTTTAAAACTTTCAAAAATTAAATTAGTCCGAATAGCTTTTTGGTTTTGCAGATGTTTGATAATGGTACATTACTGATTGATTTCACTCAAAAACTGCTGGAATTTAGTTTTGGAGTTTGACCATTTTGTTTTATGAATATGGAATTTTGCCAATAATAAAAACAATTGTGTAATGAAGATACAATCTTTGTCTACTTTGACATTAAGGTAACCCAGAATAATGTCTTTTTCTAAAAATGTAACAGTTTGTTTAGTTATATTTCCAATATAGTTTCCCACTTCAATCCAAACCTTATTTGTGTGTCTGCAGTCCACAAACAGATGATAAATAGTTTCCTCCTGAGTTCCACAGAATGAACAAAACAGGTCCATGTCCAACAAATCTACTCAAATTTTGGTAGGATATATAGAATGCAATATTTTGAAGGACACCTCTTTTATTTTGTTATTTAGACAGTATTTATTACTAATAGTCCAAGCATAAGTCCAGTTAATGTCCACAAATTTGGATTCCCAGTAAAACCTCCCAGCAGGTAAGGTTGTGGTATGTAAAAGATTTCTTATTTGTTTATTGGAAACTGAATGAACACAAATATCCACATTGTCCCAAAAAATTGTCTGGGTTCTTAATTGACTTGTGTTATAAATCCCTTTAAACAGTTGTAGTAGACTGGTTGGAATGGCATCTAACACTATTACATATTCTCTGGGTGGAGCAGGAATACCGAATTTTAAAAGAAATTCTTCATACGTCAGAAGATGTCCATGAGAATTGAAAAGTTGTCTGATTAAAACAATATCATTATCATACCACCTAGGAAAAAAAGTGATTTATTTTTGTATTGTACATTACTGTTATTCCAAATAAAACAAGTTGTTGGAGAAAAATTATGTTTATAAACGAGTTTCCAGGCCAGCAGGGCTTGTTTGTAAAAGTTTGAAAGTTTTGTGGGTAATTTTTCAATTTTACAATTACATTTTAGCAAGAATTTAATGCCTCCCAGTGTGTCAAATATATATTTGGGAAATGCATTCCAGATATTGTCTTCCCCTTTCAATAAGTTACGTAACCACTTTATTTTAAAAGAGTTGTTTAAAGTTTTAAAGGTTAATACATCCATGCCCCCATGTTTTCTGGTGTTACACAAAACAAATTTTGCTTAAGTAATGAAAATTTTTCCTCCAAATAAAATCAAATAATGTTTTGTTTAATAGGTTACAGATGTGTTTTGGAATTTCTAAAGACACATAGACAGATCTAGAGATTCCTTCAGCTTTAGATAACATAATTCTACCGTTCAGAGAAAGATTTCTCATTAACCACATGTTATAAGGCGCGGTGGAGTTTAGAAACAAAGGATTGTATGTTTATGTCAGTGTGGGGGGGCTCGAAAATATTGTAATTTTCAGAAAGGGGGGCCCTGCAGAAAAAGTTTGGGAACCACTGGTCTAGTGTGTGGACGCCACAGAAATAACTGATAACATGAGGGGAGAGAGGGAGTTCAATCACATTATGTAGCGATGATAAGATACTAAAAACCACAGAGACGCTAAAATGATGAGATAAAGTGCTGCCAGGTTCACAGTTTTAGTTGCATCAGCAGCATTTGGCAGCAGTTTTAACCCAAGCTAATACATGTGTGGTAAAGCAGCAAAGACCGGCCACACAGCTGGTCTCCTTCGAGATGGTACTGCATACCGCCCCCGGATCCTATACCAGAGACATACCAGCTCACTTTCAGCCCTGCACATACCTGAGAAAAAATAAAAGTAACGTATTAATGTGGTCTCCAGTCTGAATCAGATCAGATCTATGTGAGAGTAGGCTCCAATCAGAATGCATTGTGCATCGTAACCTCCATCCACTCGCATGTAAAATAGAGGAGGAGGGGGGGGGGGGGGCATCCATAAAGCCTGGTCAATGTCAAGCCCTCAAAACCCATATACCCCATCGTGATTGGTCAGTTTGTTAGTTTCGCACACAACACTGTAAGAGAGCCATTCATTCAAAACTCACGAGCCGCACTAACATTAAACTTCCATATTGAGGTGGAGGCTGCAAAATATCATAGTGGGGGCTGAAAATGTCCCCCAGTCTGCCAGTTTGAAACCCCTGGTCTAAACCTACATTCCCACCGCCCTTGGCAACGCGCATTCAAGCGGCCATTTCCAATGAAAAGTCATTGTATATGCGCGTCACATGATAGACATGTGTCATGTACTAGTAACATGACATTGATTAAAAAGATTAGCTCATCCTGATGTGGTATTTCTGAATAAATTGACTATTTGTTAGACTGTTGGTTCTTGTGCTGTATAAAAAAAAATTGTGGCTTGAAGTAGTTACCCTAATTGAAAAACGGTAACATATTTCAAAAGTCTGCATCATGCGTTTGTGGGTCACAGCCCACCGCCACAAATCGGACTTAACCCAAATTTCAAACAGACAAAAGGAAAAACTGGAGAAAAATTCCTTCTGATTTTTCACCATAACTTCAATGTGCCAGCTTCTGCTACCCCTCACATTCCAATTTAAAGGGTTGATCCTTTGGTTTAGATTCTCTCCCTATTAAAGATTCATTCATGCAAATTAGTTGAATGTTTGAGATCCTGAGTTGTTGCATAACTGCAGTTTCTTCACTCCCTTAATTCCTGCTGCTGGTGGAGGAAGCTCATGATGATTACGCAACATACCGCACAAGGCGGAGGTTTAAAACAAAAACAGAAAACATCAGTATGATGAGTTAGTGAGTTTTTACATTTGCAGTGCAGTGCAGTAGCCGCTAAGAGTAAGCCAATGATCTGAAGCTCAGAAGGGATAGCCAGAGGTTTGCTTTCTGTCTTCCTAAAAGAGGAGTCACAGGCAGAAAGAAAAAGGAAGCAGAGAATGAGTCATGGCGACTAGCGAGACTCCAGCAAAGCATCAGAGCCAAAGCGGTTCTTTGTAGATAAGGAAAAATAAATAAAGGCGTAAAGAGATTCCTTAACACTGTTTGATACACTGTTACATAACCTACATGACTCACTTTTGCAATAAAAATCCCTCAATGCAGGAAATTTGCATATAAAGTGTCTCCAAAAGCGTGTTTTTATTTAGCAGATCCCTATTTTTATTTTCATTTTTATCATTTTTAATTGTTTTTATGAACTAACCAACTTTGGACGAAGGAAGATGAATAACCAAGAATTAAAAAAATGAAAAATCAAAAATGCTCAACCCTGTGGGAACAACATGCATCCAATCAGGATTTTCTGGGTTCAAAAAGAGATTATTTCTTCCTTTATTTATCTCCAGACAGGGATAATTCTAATTTAATGACTCTTTAAACAACACAGTTTACTCCTGTAATGCAGAACCCTTGATTTATTGTACCTTTTTGGTTTTAAGTGAACTACTTTAAGGGTGAAAGTAAACCCATCTCTCATTTCCTTTTTTAACAGATGTTATAGCTATTTTTCTTTTGCTAAATATGGGGTTAAAAATTAAAAAGTCCCACTATCTTTCACACACCTAGGTGTGTGCAAAATTTGTTCTCCACATTTAACCCATCCCCTGGGGGAAGCGGTGAGCTGCAGACACACTTGGGAAACATTTGATGGATTAACCCCCCAAACCAACCCCTTAGTGCAAGCAGGAAGGTATTGGTCCCATTTTTAAAGTCTTTGGTATGACTCGGCCTGGATTTGAACTCACAACCTTCCAGTCACGAGGCAGACACTCTTCCACGAGGCTACTAAGCTGATTAGGAATGGGATGGCCCTTCAGTTCATATGTGAGTTTAGGCAGGTGAGTGAATCATTTTGGTAATATAGCCTACTGCATTTTGTGCAAGTCTGACAAATATCCTGGATTCTTTTTTTGCCGCAACTGATTCAAGTTTGGTTTACAACAGATCTGAGATGGGTTAGAGAAAAACTTGAGACTTCATAGATACTAAGGGATACTAAAGAATGTTTTTAGCTTGTGTTTAAATGTTTGTGATATGAAAGCAAGATGTTGCTAATCAAACAGGAAATGCTTAAGGGCTTTTGGAAGCTTAGACACAAACTCAGCAATTTGTTGTTGCAGCTCAGGTTGGAATGATCTTCAAAGCACAGATTTCTAGCTTTTTACATTCTTTCTTTACTACCTCCATTGATTTTTCTGTTTTAATCATTCATTTTCATGACAACACACCGTCCTCACCTCTCACAACAGCAAGCCTTGCAAATCACTCAGTGTCCAGTGTGTAGATGTATAGTACTGGACTGCATTATGTAGAGTGCAGGCAGTAAAGCTCAGTGCATTCAGTGTGTAAGCAAAAGGCAGAAAATAACTGCTTTATCCCGTGCTGAGCTCTTGTTTACTCTGCAAAGACAGTGTGGGAGAAGGGAAGAAAAAGGATTGAGTGATGACAGAGAGGATTTCCTCCTCAAATCAATGTTTCTAAATTACACTATTTAGCTAACACAACCAAAACGGACATGAGAGAGTGTAAAACAAAAGCACTGAATTATTTGAAAATCAGGATAAAAGTGATTTTATTTTTGTAATTAAACATGCTTGACCAACTTCTTATTGCCAAAAAGTCACAAAATACAGATGCAAAACAGCAGCCACAATCCTGCTTTCCATTTGATTAATTGTCAGGGTGTACACTAAATGTATCTATTGGCATCTAATTCTACTGTATTTTATTCTAAAAAAAACTGCATTGCACATTTATCAAAGGCAAATGTGTAAAATGGATTGAAGGAACTGTTTTGCCCCTTTAACACAGGCAAACTGGTGATTATTGAATTAAACACAACTTGCTTTAGCACAACTTTTAATTTAGCAGACGACTTTAAGCATGGATTTTTGAGAATCGTAGAATCTGTTAAAGTAAAGTTTAACGTGATAAAATCTTTGGATGTTTCATGAATCGACAAAGAAAAACAGCAGAGATTTTTCAAATATGTATTAAAGCAAAAATACTTTTAATCATCATCAGACCAAACAACTTCGTAAACCACAGAGAGACATATTCTGCACAAAACAAAAGAAATTGAAACCATTGTCAGCATGTTTTTACAGGCCAAATGAACAAAAATAGCACATGCTAAAGCATATTTCTATTGTGTACGTCATCAAATAATTGTGGAGCATCCCCTTTAAGCTCAGTTTTTCCTGCAGAGCAGCTGTTGCCTCTGAGGTTCAATCAACTAAGATGCATTTTACTTTTAAATATGAAATCAAAGACCAGACATTAGCTGCTGGCAAATGTGCAGTCCCAATAGAACACTTCTACATTATTATTTCTGGGTGCCTAAACTGTCTGATTTTAGAAACTAAAAAAATTTGGAAAAAACATTCAAAAAATCTGAACTGCTTACAGAAGATCTAAAATTTTTTTCTAAAACTGAAATGCACATGATAATTAACAATCCAAACACTATAGAATACTGACAAAATGCAATTATGTTATACAACACAAAATAGGGCAATATTGACAGAAAGCCTTGCCATAAACACAATCTGTTTATTCTGTAGCCCTCTTTGGAAAAAAAAAAAAAAAAAAATTATCCATCAATTTCTAAGACCTGTTTCATTCCTTTCAAGTTCAAGGGGCTGCTGAACTGGTTTGCCAGTCCATTGCAGAGACACAACCAAACACATTCACAACTCGGGACAATTCCAAATCCTCAATTATCCTGTGAAGCATGTTTTTTGGAGTGTGGGGGGAAATTGGAGTGTCTGGAGAAAATCCATACATGTATAAGGAGAACATACAAGCCCCCCACAGAACTCTACTCAGAAAAGACCCAGCCAGAATTTGAACCAGGGACTTTCTTGCTGTGAGGAAAGTGTGCCTAACCACCACCCCATGGGGCCCAGCCAAACTAGCTGAAATACTAAATGTATTCAAAGGATACAGAAGCAAGAATATGTATAAAAAACGGATGTAAAGTTAACTGAAGGATTTTAACATTTTAGTGATTAAAAATGTGTTTGATTTACATTGTAAATATTGTGTACAATCCGCAAAGGGCTGATTTACTAGGAAGCCAAGCGCAAAGTGCTGTGCATGGATTGTATACTGCTATGTTATATAAAAGTAATTCCTTGTGATTGACCCGGAATAATATCCAAACAGCATTCCATTAGAATTCACCATGATCAAATTTACACACACTCAATAGTCTTGGTTTAAAAGAGTAAGTCCCCTAAATGTTTTCTAAATGTAATAAATAAGTTTTTCTAGTTATTTAACAGATTTTTTTTGGACAAACAGAGAACAAAAAAAGGGTAAAAATGCAACTACATTCACAGGTGGAGTCAAATAAGCAAATTATTACCTCATTATCATTTGGCTCTTATAAAAAAGGAAAACAGCAATAGAAGCAATTATACTCTGAAGTTCCAAACACTAAACAAAAAATCACAAAAGTTGAGGTTGAATCCTGATCTCCTCAGTATTTAGTGCACTATATATAACATTTACCACTTTTAGGGGGTGTCTGACTCCACAAATACCAAAATCCAGTGCCCTGGAAATTTTCCAGAAGTCTCTGTAAAAAATGAGTGTGAATTGATGCTCACTAGATTGGCAAATACATGTACAGTATAGACGAGCACAATGCATTACATTTGAATGAAATTTTATTTAAGAAAAATGTATTTACAGTTACTTTTTTATAAATCATCTAAGTTGTCATAAAAAATCTTTATAAAATGTTCATAGTTTTCAGGTTTTTACTTAGAGAACCTGCACTTGTCTAAAACACAAAAGTGTAAATTTAAAAAGAAATATTTGAAAAGCATCCAAAGGAATTATAGCTATAATGTAGCTAGTTTTCTATAGTATTCCTGCAGTTTTATTGATAAACAAACAGAGTAGCTTTAAATGAAAGGCAGCAAATTAAACTGAAGACTAAACCTTAAAAAAACTTGGGAGTGAACAATGAAAGTAAACATCTTGGCTCACTGTTCAAAGTTCCCTTTGCTCTACAGCTGTTCTTTCTTCTTTTTCTTTTTTTTGGCTGAAGTTAGACAAAATAGTCAGAATTTGCATAGCAAATAGTACTACTCCTCAGCAACATTCTTTAATCAAGATGGTGATAAAGACCCACTGAAAGGAAAATGATATTTTTGGTGTTTTTAACATGTTCTTGAAGCATTTTTATCTTCAAAGATGGAGGGACTATTTAAGGGAAATTAATCTTAAAACTCCATTTCAGAGTATTTCTTTGTTCAAATTGTGGTGAATCAGCAGCAGACTAAAAAAAGATTGTATTTATGACATAGAAAATACACTTGGGCCTCCTTGGTTCACTCCATTCTGATGCATCCACTTGTAGACAACTAGATTCATGTACGTCGTTGTTTTCGTTGTCTGAGCTGGTATCTGGCTCAAAACTGTACAGTTGATTAGCTCCATTATTGCCCTCCATTTTTGTTGCACAGATAATGTTAGATTGGCAGTGTGAGAGGGTGTTAGCTAGGGGGAGAACGTGTAAACAGAGAGCTCTCAGCAACAGGGAGGGAAAGTGGGAGGCAGGGTTGCTCTATGCCAATTGTCCCGCCCACAACTCAGAGGAAAAAGTTTATACACCCCTGACTTAAAACAACAGGTTGCATTTTTCAGTGCGTTTAATGCATAAATCAACACAGGGCTGTCCTCCCTTCATCTCTGCCACTCCCACCTCAGTGCATCTTTTTTTCCTCGTCTTCCTCCTTGCAGCTCTGCCTCTGCCTGTGTGACAGCAGTCATGTCAGAGGAAGGCTGGCTGGAGCCCTTGCAGCAGTCAGCCTCTTTGATGCTGAGCCCTGCCGAATTAGGCCATCACCCAGCGGTGCTCTGCTGTCTGCCTGCACCCACTCGCAGTAGTCTCTGACACACAAACAAGGTGCACACATGCAAGGCAAACAAATGCAAGCTGTCAGGAAGGCACAGACATGGAAAACAAACTTTGCATATTGCCGTCCGAGCAGGAGTTCTAGATACTGAGCCCCTGACGAAGCTTCAGATAGTGTGCGCTCAAAACACGTCTGCAAACGCCTTAGTGCCATTACAGCTTCAGCTCACCACAACATGGACTAATGCACTGGTTTTTTTTTTTTCTCGTCTCCTACATAAACATAAATGCAAATTTTTACGAGTGTTTCTCCTCCGAGGCGTCTATACAATGGTACATCAAAAACATCTGCACACTGATGAACAAACATGCCGGGAAAATGTAGGCCATTCGCAGGGAATTTATTCAAGAATGCAGAACATGGACAGGAATTTATTGCTTTTTAATCTTCCTACCACACACTCACAACAACACAGAAAACATGAAAACCAGGCTGGTGGACAGGCCTTATGAAACGAGGAAGATCTCTCAAAATAGAAATGTTTGTGTGCTCAGAAACGGGAGATTTCACAAAACAGTTGAGGGTTTCATTTCATTCTCAGTCATGGGAGTCGCAATAGACACATTTCCATTGCCTCTGAAATTGAGCAAATTGGATATGTGATAGTATATTTGCTTGATAAAAACATGCACATTTTGAAAATAACTTGCATTTATCCAAATAAAGGTGATTTTTCAGGTGTATCAAAATTAACATATTTCACAAAACTGCGATGGAAAAACTTTTTCAAATGAAATGAGTCATGTGACTAACAACTGTGCACAGGTAGCCAGTTTGCATCCATTTCCTTAACCAGCTGGGTTGCTGTAGGACTGTGCGGGCTACTATTGGCCGAAGGAGGGATACACCTTGGACAGGTCGCAAGCCTGTCGCAGGGCCCATGGGGCTGGAGCAATCACATTGGCTATGCCAGGCAGGCCCTGGGAGGCCAGAGAGTCGCTGTGGGATGGGGAGACAGCCTGCCCAGGCCGCCCAGGCCCCCTAAGGGGCCGACATAGCTGGAAACCGGGTGAGAGTGAATGATCTCATGAATACAGACATGGAGACGTGATTGCCGATGTTATTTTAGAGCTTTTTAAAATAAATAAATCGGATCTCTAAACATCTTCGTGTCTTTCGTGCATTGTTTGATACACACAGACAGAAATTTGAATGAATCTGCTTTAAATTAAAGTATTGTTCACATCCGTGTTTTTGAATGACTTATTGGGTGAGTTGGTTTGTGTTCATTCGTATATTATAATTTCATGGAAACAGTGTAATTCCGAATTTGTGATTTTCAACATTTCTAGAATTTGATAAAGTTTTTCGCATACAGTATGAGAAATAGAAACACAGCTTATGTGATAAAGTAAATTTCTGAAGCTACGTTCAAGTGACAAGAATGCACTAAACAGAGGTTCTTGAACGCCCTGTCAGCCTAAGGTGTTCACCAATGAGTTATATAGGCTAGAGGTGCTTTACTAGCTTACCCCACCCTCACATTGACGTGTTATCCCTACCATGTCAAAGGTGGATAAAGGTGAAGAGGATTTCATGTAATCCATGGACACCAGTGAAGATCACAAATCATTGAAGAAAAAAGGTTCAGGTTGGGTGTTTTTGTGACATGTAAGGGTGTCTGGCTGTACAAGTTTTGAACTTAGCATAGTCACAGTAACGTTTGCGGTATTCTGAAAAATCTAAAGCAGCTACCGTGATGCTGTGTCAGACTGTGGTTGAGAGTTAGCATAGTCACAGTTTGTTTTAGCTGTATCTGTCTTTTTTTTTTATTGTGTCGCAAACAATCTTGTGAATTATATGCATCGTAATATGCTAACACGGATAACACTTCTAACATGTAGCAGTGTTACAAACAAGTTGTGAATGCAGTTAATAAAGTCTGACTGACAGACTTATCTCTGACTCTTTTGTCTCGCTTAGTGTGCCTCGGTGAATCATATATATTATTATTATTTCAAAAATACACCATTATTTGACAGTGTAACTTATAATCCAGTGTGCCCTATATTTTCATTTATGTTTTTTATTTACTTTGATATGCAATATTTTCCTTTTTGTAAACACCCAAAGTCTTATTTAAAGTTGTACGCAGGTCGTACGCATTTTCTTTAACAGTTGTTTTTTTAATTTAAATATTTCTACTGCTACTCCATGAATGCTCTCTCTAAAGCCATGTTAGTTAGATCAAACTGGTTTGCCCTTGCCACATCTATGTTGTAATACCATAACAAACTCTGTCTGAATCTCACCCTCACTCTCTCTGTGGTGGGAACAGCCCTGTGGTCAAACTGGAGATCGGCCAGGGATCTTTCCATCTATTAGCTGGTATTTTTTTCCCTGTCCATCTCTGCAGTCATCTCTTGCTGCCTCTCAACTCCTCCTGTCATTCCCCTTTCTCCCTGTCCCTCTCATTGTTTCCACTGTTGTGTTTGGAACACTTGAATGCATCAGAATGTAGGACACCTACTGCTTCAAGTGTTGCATAATCACTAAAATCACACAGATAAAAAAACTTTCACCAGGCACCTTTATGGTCCAGAGTCTTGATCAGATGGTTCCACAAAACAATAACAGTTTTCCTCATAGGATTACATCCTATGACGAGGCCTCCCTCACATTGTGTCATAGCTGCATATCAATTACACGGGGATGTGGAGAACTTATCTAATTCAATCAGTCAGTGGCAGTGTCACGCTCCCTGCTTCGTGGCTCTGGCCCTGACTTTGCACCCGGTGATGTGCTGGACAGCAGGGATGCCACTTTCATCTTTTTGTTTACTAGTGGATAAGAAGCCCTCCCCTACTGCAAAAAGTTTTAGTTCAGTACTTTCGGGGAGAGGAGAACACTTTGCGATGACTTAATCCTCCTTTGACCTTGTTCACTCAGAAAGCCATAGGGGATTAAGGTTAAAGATACTCAGTGAGTAGTTTTACACACTTCTGACAAATCGATGCTGTTGCTGTAATATTAACTTGTAGTACTAAACATTTTTTTTAACCAAAAGCAAAAGTTCCAGCTCTGATCACATTAACAAACTCCAATTTAGAGTGCAGCACATCAAATTTGCAGAATTCTGAGTAATTATGATATTCAAAACATGCTCATTTATTTTCAAGCTATTCAGATTTCAATGTTGACTTGCACAAACAGATGAGCATTTGTCAAATTTTGTGACTCGGCTGCGTTCTCGTCTGAACGAAGCAGGGATTGAGAGACGTGAATAAAACAGAGATATATAAATTATAAATGTGCTGCAGCGATACGATTCTATCAGCAGTTTGTCCGCAGATGTAAACAAATCTGTTATCTTTTCTGCAAGGTACGGACATTAGTTTATTTTCCATTTTTACCCATGAATGGAAGCAAGCACACTCCTATAAATGATGGATGCATAAAAATTGTGAACACACCACAAACAAGTACGAGAATACAGTAAAAAGAAAAGAAAAGGGAGAGCTTTGCGAAATGCAAAACTTTAATTTCTAGTTGTGCAATAAGGGAAGGCTGTTATTTTCTGCTTGGTTCTTAATTGACTTTGTTAGTGATTGATAAAGATGCATTCAGAGATAAAGCTTCCCGTGGCTTCTTAAACAGTAAAAGCATCAGTTTGTTCACAAATTTTTGGATTCTATTACAGTTCTAAGTTGGTGCATAACAACAATACAATTTATATCATGTTTAGGGCAGATTAACCCTTGAACATCAGAGCTGTAGCGAAAGTGTTGAGATTGTTTTGACAACCAAAACTCTTCAACCGTTGACGCAATTAATGTAATTCAGGCTTTATCTAACTAAACTGCTTCCTAATAAAACATAGTTGTCATCCATAAAATTAATCAAATTTATTGGCTTTACTGGATTTAACGAAAAAGAAGTAAAAAGAAGGGAGCCTGCATCAAAAGTGAATTTGTTTCCATCATTTCACTCATCTTAACTCTGGTGTTTGACAGACAGAAAAGTCTATTCAAGGTTGTGGAAAATGGACAAAAGATCAAAGGAAACATCACGCTCATGAAAAATAAATATAATTAAATAAATATCCTGACAGCATTTTGAATCAATACAAGTATGTATGTATGTAAATGAACTTTCACGATATATCTGCAAAAACATTTTGTTAACACCCTCAGTGTTGCGGCTCCCTGGGCTTTCATCTCAGTGGGAAACTGATCCAAATGGCTCTTTGAGAGATTCAGGTTCAGACCCCTGGTCTAGCACATCCATTCCAGGTTTGTATTGGATAATTATCATGTATAAAGTAAAATGTTTTCTTAAAAAAACAATGTTGTTCCATAATGAGGAAATAAAACACTTTATGTTCTAAATTTGTTATTTATTTGTTTATTTTTCTTCCTCAAAAAGTATCGATAAGAGTATCGTTAAAATACCGGATCGATAAGAAGTATCAATAAGAGTAGTAGTACCGTTAAAACCTTAACGATACCCATCCCAAGTGCCAATATGAAACACTTTACATTAGTCATGTGTTACATGTCTGTGCAATGCCAATTTGTTTGCTTGTTTTCTCTGCGTCAGAATTAGCTAATTCATGTTGATTGCATAAATGGTAAGTCAAAGAGCGCAAGTTATTTAGTTGTCACTGGTTATAAAGAGTTAATGTCCTTACTTATTTTTGTGTTCTTCTATCAATACATTTTCTAAACCCATTTAGTCCATTTTAAGGTCACGGAACAACAATCAATGAATTAATGCAGTGGTTTTTTTTACGTGTTCTTCAAGATTTCTTAGATTCTTTAAATTGATATACGTATGTACAACACAGAGAATGGGGTTGCTGGGCCTGTCCCAGCACTGTTGGGACATATTGAAGAAAAGTGGGGTAAACTCTGGAATGGTCCCCAGTATATCTCAACATTTTTGTGTATCAAGATTAAAAAAAAGCTATATAGGTACTTTTTTAGCTTTCATTAGAAACATATGTTTTCTTTTACTTACCAAAGTCCATTGCACGTTTGGATTTCATTAATTATTTGCTAATTTCTTGCCATTATTTGATATGACAACAAACGTGTTTCCAAAGTTTTGTAACTCTTGCAGAAGCAAAATTTCCCTTGTTAACGATACCAACTTTGCACTATTATCATGGGTACAAATAGCAAAGGGCAGGGTTGTTTATATACTTCTAATACCTTAATAATACCTTTTGCAATTTTTTCTAAATCAACTGTAGCTTGTTTTAAATTTTTGATCACATTGTTTTTAGAAACAGTAACAATATTGCAGTAAATGTTGTATGTACCAATATTTTGCATAAATGTTCAAATGTATGTCATGTTATTATTATGGTTAACAAAGGAGCCAAAAATATCACTACTTCAATCCAATTATGGTGTAAAAACCTAAAAGAAAGACAATCAAAAATAATATTGAAAACATCATGGACAGAAATACAAAAGGGTTTTATGATGGACTCACTAGTGCTTATCTTCTAAGTTTTACAATAGCCGCAGTTACATGTGCAAAATATCTTCAACGGATCAAAGATCGTATTAGAATTCAACCATGTACATGGGTCCAATAAAACCTTTTCCGATTATAACAAACATTTATATGCGCCACACTTTCGGTCAGAATAAATCATTTGGACATGCGCAGAACTCTCTAAAATAACGGAAGAGGAAATGAGTTCCACTGTAAACAAGCCGAGCTGCCAGATATGTGGCATGTCGGTAATATAAGAGATGATCTTCTGAACGTGCTTTTATTATTGGTACGGTTATTATGAAGCACCTGTTCGCTCATCATTTTATTTTGAATCCGTGTGGTCAGTGCGTCTTTAGTGGGGGAACGGAGCCGGAAGACGGGTTAGGAGTGGGCTAACAAGCGCTAATAACATTTAGCCTTGGATGAACATAAGATGCATGCAGGAAATGTCTGCATCTTGGCTGCACGTAAATATGTGGGAATAACATCAGTCTTTATTTTGTCAGGACACAAGTGAAAACACAAATCCACGTTGATTGTTTGAACGGTTTCTAAGGACTGAGCGACATTTCTGCTTTGAAAAGCTGTGAGCTGGCAGTCAGAGCTGTGCTCGGAGACACAGTTCTACCGGGAGATACGGTTATTCGGCCGCTCACCCAGAGACAAAGCACCCCCCCACCCCAAACACAAAGCTAAAGTCCGGCTGCTGTGCTCACAGACACGGAGCAGCCGGTCGGTCCTGTTTGCGCTCCAAAGCTTTCTCTGGAGCAGCGCACCATCTAAGTGTGACATAAAAATAGAGCAGTAGAGACACAATCAGAATGAACTGTTTACATGCACCACGGTCGGATCAACAATCGGCATTACCCACCTATCTCGATCGGAAAGAAATTTTGATCCGAACAAGTCTGATCGAGGCTGACTATTCCAAATGGCGTGTTTACATGACACATTTTTCTTTCGATCAGGCATTCATTCCGATTACGTTTGTCTATGTAAACACAGCTATTGAGTCCTAAGAAGAATATTGTCATCACTTCATTTTACTGATGTTGATTCAACATTTGCCTATTTTTTCTTTCTCTGCCAGCATTAGATCACAACCATCTGAACAACGCAGCTTTACCTCCCCTGGGTCCAGCCATGGCTTTGTCTCACCCCCATAATAACTTGGGAATTGGTTTCAACAAGTACGCCTCGCTCAAGACTCTTGGTAAGTGGGACTTCATGGATCTACGTCTACTGCAACCTCATGGGAACTTGCATCTCTGCAAGTGTGTGTAGAAATGTTTGAATACTTGCTTGAAGATTGAGCTGCTGATGTGAACATAATGAGACGAGTCTGAAGCTAAGGCTTGATATATTCAGGTCAGAGAGAAGGAGAATTACCATAATTAATATCATCCTAGCCATCATTCATTTTTGAAAGCTCTCTCTTTGATTCCTGACTTTTATGTTGAACAAGATCTGGAAGCCCTGATGTGAATATTGTGACTGTTTTAGTTTGCTCATGAAAAGACATCTGATTTAAAAAAAACTCCTCTGTTTCAAATCTGTTTATTGTTGGGTTCTAGCTTCTCACGTTTGTGAATTTAATTAAAAAATAGGTCTTTTATCCACACTGAAACAGTTCCTCAACCTAATGCGTCCACAACAAAGGCTGTTGTTCACAACTTCCAAATCCAACAGAGTTTTCAGTTCCAACTTTTTTTTTTTGTTTGTTCTTCATAGCCATCATCACACTTGTGTTTGTTTAGCCAGTCTAAAGCATTTTATTCAACTTCAACACCTTTTTGGTATGAAACTTAATATTATATTTTTTCATGTTCTTGGTTCATTACCAAAACAAAGCTTGAAAGCCTGTAATTATAAAGGACACTGTTGTGTCAAGTTTGTTAGCGATAGCTTAATTCTGAAATGTCATCAAAGACGATAGAACACCAAAAGAAAATAGTTTTATAATAATAATAATGGATTGGATTTTTCTGCACTTTTCCAGATGCTCAATGCTTACAGTGTGTTTCTATTATTCATTCATACTTGGTGATGATAAGCTACTGATGTAGCCACAGGTGTCCTGGGGTAGACTGACAGGGGCGTGGCTGCCAGTAAGTGCCTATGGCCCCTCTGACCATCACTGGGACATTCATACGCATTCACACACCAGTAGAGCCACACTGGAGGCAAGGAGGGTGAGGTGTGTTACCCAAGGACACAAGCCAGTTGACCAGAGGGAGCGGGGTTCGAACTGCCGCCCCTTTGATCGTTGACCCAACCACCTAGGCCACTGCCGTCCAAGAAGAATATGTTATTCTGACTTTCTGTAAAGAAATTTAATGTAGTTCTTTTTTTCTCAGCCAAAAAAAATACATAAGACATGCTGCTGCATTATTTCCTTTGTATGATTTGCTAAGTTTCACAGCAGCTGGCAATGGGTACATTTCTTAATTGCTTCTTCTTGTTAATACGTATTTAATTTAAATAATTAATAAGTTGCTTGCTTTTACCAACTTATTAATGTTTACTACTATGCATGTTTATTACTTGGCACTACTTAATGGATTTCTATGCGTTAAAAACAGTTGCATTTTTTAATTATTTATCATCAAGTTTGTAGTACTGTGAATCAATTATCACCATCCATCCATTTTCTTAACCCACTATATCCTTTTCAAGTCTGTCCCACCCACTGTTGGGCAAAGGCGGGGTACACTCTAGACAAGTCGCCAGTGTGTTGCAGGGCACACGGTCACTCACGCACACATTCAGACGCAAACACTAGGGTTAATTTGTTGTAGCCAATCAACCTTTTATGTGGAGGTAATAATCGTATCATTTCTGTTGCATGTTAGCTAAATGGGATTTGACAAACAAATAATGTTTTGTGTTGTTATTGTTTTATTCGTTGCCGTGTATGTCATTAAGTAGTTCTCATCTGACCATAAGACATTCATTAAAATAAGATGTCTAATTTAACTCTTAGTAAATGCGAGTTAATTATTTTGAATTCTTTTTGGATTCTTATATGTAAATTATTATATGTAATAATAATACATTTAATTTAAAAAGTGCCTTTCAGGACTCTCAAGGCCACTGTTCAAATAAAACAGGTAAAACACAATAAAAAACAAGTGAAGAGACAGAAATGGTGAGGAGGTGTTAAAAATAAAAGGGTTTTCTCAGGAGATGCGTTTTTGAGTTTGGATTTGAATAGGGACAGAGAGTCAGAGTTTCTTAAACCAGTGGAAGAGAGTTGCAGAGTTTGAGGGCAGAGCAGCTGAAAGCCCTGCCCCCCATGTTGCTGAGGCGGGGTAAGGACACTGTCAAAGCAAGGGGGGATGAAGACCTCAGGGTAGGTGTGATGACTCTGATGAGAGGAGACAGAGAGGGGAGAGATTGTGGATAGCCTTAACCCTTGTGCTATCCTAGGTACTTTAACGTTGGGAGTTGGGTCGTCTAGACCCACTAGACAGTGTGTTGAACCTTTTTTCTTCAATGATTTGTGATCTTCACTGGTGTCCATGGATTACATGAAATCTTTCCACCTTTATCCACCTTTGTCATGGTAGGAATAACATGTCAATATAAGGGTGGGGTCATCTAAGATAGCACAAGGGTTAAAGGTGTACAGCAGGATTTTGTATTCAATTCTTGATTGGACTGGAAGTCAGTGGAGCTGGTGTAGGATTGGGGTGCTACCCAGATCATCACCAGAACTCCCCTTCACCACAACATTAGAGTTCTGAACCAGCTGGAGTTTGTGAATGGACTTGTTGGGGAGACTGAGACAAGAGAATTGCAGTAGCCTATGCGGCTGGTGACAAGGCTGTGGACCAGACGTAATAATAATTATTATTATTATTGATTGCTTAATATAAAGTGCAAACTGTCATCCCTATAGAAATGTGGAACAGTTTTTATACATATTTACTATCAACTGAAGCAAGGACATATAAAGCATTTTATGCTTTTTATTTGCGCCCCAAAACAGGGGCAATACATACACATGGTAAAATAATTTAAAAATCCAATTTTATTCATGTTTACTATACCATGGTCCAGGTGAATACTCGATTCTGATTGGCTGTAGGGTATGTGATAAATGGGTTTAAAAAGTGATATACCACAATGATATACCACACCTAAAGAAGAAGTAGCCCAAATGTTCCATATCAGACAGACTTTTGCTTCATCATCTGAACAATTTTAAGCGGAAGAGGTGAAATTTCTCTTTTAAACTGATGCTTTATTTAACCTATCCTGATGATCACCATATATATCCCTTTCCTTTCCTGCTGCAGTCGAGGTTGGTGCTGGCTAAGACGTTACTATGACAACGTGCCACACCACATATCTAATAGTCCGCTTTTTGTGAAAAGGTGCTTTAAACTAAAGAAATAACAAGAATAAAGGACTGAAAATGCATTGAATTTTAATGATTTCGTAAGTGACCATAGAATAAGCAGGATAAAGGCCTTCGAGGTCTCAAGTGTTGAATGGTTCAGGCCTCCAATCATTTCTGATAATGGTATCCCTTATGTAATGCATTAGGTAGGTTTAATTATTTAAACATTACTTAACGGCTTAATGGATTTAACTATAGGCTTTTTAATGCTAAGTAATATTTATAAGCAGTTGTTAATACTTATTAGTATTTAATTAATGCTTAATAATGCACTAGCTAACATTAATTAAGTGTTACCTTTGAAAGACGGCAAACAAAAGGATACGAAACCCTGGTTTATGATGTGCAGTTTAAGAAGCTATTGATGTTGAAACTTTCCTCTCTCCCCCATCTGGTTGGGAAGAAGAAAGTATAACCTGTAAATGAGCCCATAAAGCTAGTGAGGTTAATGGCCAAACCCAAATAGAACTCCTGCAGAGCATGCACGGACAGCAGCCAGGTGAAGCTGACAGATCAAACCTCAAAGCCTGCTTCATAAAACACCACCCAGAAATCCATCCTGCATGCAGATGAATGCACTAAATGATCCAAATGTCATCCACATCCAAAGGTTTTTATGCCAATATGGACACGGAAAAAGTCTCCATCTGATCACTGCACAGACTAGAGCACAGGAACAAAGTAAGAGTATCGACAATGCGATGAGTCCTGATCATTGACCTAAAATGCATCAATGTAAATCTTGGTTAAAGAGAGCAACAAATCGTATGGTGGAACTGTACAGGGCCTTTTCTGTTTGTTCATTTTTGGCAATGACAGCATGGAGACAGAGATGGGATGGGAGTTGGGAGCAGGGGCGTGTCCAGCACCCCTGCTGTTCAGACATACCACACCAGGTACCCACCCAAGCTGAAATTTAAGTCCAAATTCCCCCCTAAGCCTTTACTACTAAAAAACGATATATTGGGAGACTATCTAGTGCTCTGGATTATAAAAGCAATTCGGAGACCATGCTCACTACTTTTTTTTTTAATTAATCAAAGACGTCTTCATAGCTAAACTCATATGTCCGAGCGTCCGTGAACGCACCACTCACGTACTACGTGCCTCTTCCACCTGCCTTCCGCCCCACCCCCTACCATCAGTACCACTAACTAGAAACGGCTGGAAAGTCACGTTGACGGCAGAAATCGAACGGAACGATTTTCATCCAATGAGATAGGTTTTAAGTGAAGTAAAGTCAATGACATTAAAGTATAATGAAACAAGTAAACCGCAAAAACATATATAAAGCAGCAAACAATATTACAGGCATTAAAAACCAAAAACAACCATTTTAGTTGCTGGTTTGGTTGCAGGTTAAATGTTTATGTTAGCATAGCCTGGACAGAGGTTATTAAAGATTTAACACGGCAACTAAAATGTCCAGATATCCCATGGAAATCTGTAGACAATAGTAAGCCAATATTTCATATTAAGGAAATATCTTCTCCTGATGTTCTAAAAATAATCTCATCCCTTAAAAGCTCCAAAGCTAGAGATGCAAATGGTTTCTCTAGTCATTTTATTAAGCAACATAAAGATGTTCTCGCACACCCAATTGTACATCTGATTAATCTGTCCATTAACCACAGCATAGTGCCAACAACATGGAAAATTGCTAGGGTTATACCTGTTTTTAAGTCTGGGGACAAAACAAAACCTGAGAACTACCGTCCAATAAGCATTCTACCAATTATTTCAAAAATCTTAGAAAAATGGGTCACAACACAACTAACTATACATCTCAACAACAGTCAAACCTCTCTCCATCCAATGCAGTTTGGCTTCAGAAAATATCACTCCACCGATACAGCCACTTGTTATTTCCTTGAAAATGTGAAACATTTGCTTGACAAGGGAGGCTTTGTGGGTGCTGTATTCCTTGATCTGAAACGTGCTTTTGATACTATCAATCATGATGTTCTTCTTGCAAAGTTATCATATTTTAATTTCTCGAACAGTGCCCTCTGCTGGATGAAATCATATCTCCATGACAGAAAACAAGCTGTACAAATTGAAAATTCACAATCATCGTTTCTTAGTTGTTCAGATGGAGTTCCTCAAGGCTCAGTATTGGGGCCATTTTTATTTAGCTTGTATGTGAACCACCTGCCAGATGTATGCAAAAAAACAAAAATACAATTATATGCAGACGATACAGTTCTATATGCTCATGCCAAAACAAAAGCTGAAGCAGCTGCAGTTCTGTCTGGAGCCATGGTTCCAATCTTTCAGTGGCTCCAAAGGTCATGCTTACATCTCAATACTAAAAAGACTGTATGTATGTTTTTTTCGCGTCAGCCAACGAGGGAAGAACAACCATCTGTAGTGGTCAATGGGGAGCGATTGGAAGTTGTACAACAATTTAAGTATCTTGGCGTAATCTTTGATTCAAACTTAACTTTTAAAGATCATGTAAAGAAAATATCCAATATTGTTAAATTTAATCTCTCAAATTTTAAACAAATAAGGTCTTCTTTGACTACTGAGGCTGCAAAGGTTTACATGCATTCATTGATTTTTAGTCATATAACTTATTGTCTTACTACATGGTCCCAGACAAACGAAAGCACTTTGAAACCCCTCAAGTCTCTGTTTAAGAGAACCCTGAAAGTTTTAGACAAAAAGCCTCTGCGTTATCATTACTGTGACATTTTAACCAAGTATGGCATAATGGACTTTGAAAGTTATAAAATGTACATGGATGCCTGTCTCATTTTTAAAGTTTTGAATGGGCTGGCCCCTCCCCCCTTGTTAGACTTTATAAGTAAAAAAACAAATGTTGGAATAGGCACCAGGGCTTTAACTCGAGGGGACTGTAATGTTCAAAGGCGCAGGACTAAATTCAGCCAAACTGTGGTGTCAATTAGAGGCACACAGTTATGGAATACACTGCCACAGCACATTAGGAACTGGGAAAACTACCCTACCTTCCAAACAGCTCTTAAACAATGGCTAAAAACAAACCAGTCCTGCAGACATTAGTTATTGTTGTTTTTCTGTGACTATCTTGGAATTTTTAGACCTGCTTTTTATTGTAATAACCTTTGTAAATATTTTTACCTCTAATATTGTGCTATTTCATTGTGTTGTCAATGTAATTGTTGATATTTTTACCCTGTCCTAGGACAACAGATGAAATTTAGCTCCTGTGCTAATTCTGGCATATTTATGTTAAAGCAGCTGCTGAAACATTGTTTAATATGCATTGTCCTAATTCAAATAAACAAATAAATAAATAAAATATGGAAATATTTCTCCTTCAGGTAGTTCACATTTTATCTAAAGGACTTAAAGAACATACCAAAATAGCATATCCCATTAAATTACAGTGTATTTGTGGACATAGATGACTATTCTTTTCCTATAGAGTTTCATTTATTCACCTATTTTATCACACCTGATTTAATGGATTACTACAGCTTGGGGAGAATAATTTTAAATGTAATCAGAAACTGGTCCGTTGAAGTGGGAAACATCAAAACCCTGAAAGACGGGAACCTCTAGGAATTAGATCCCAAAAATTGTATTTTGTTCAGAAATGTTGGCTTTATTTCTTCAGGATCAACAAGTAGAAACAGGGATAGAAATAAGAGGAAAAAAATCAAAAGATCACAAAAGATTTCAGATTTCTTCATTAAGAAGCATAGGATAGAAGGAGAAAACAGGGAGGGAAGGACTGAGCAGCAGCCATCAGGGAGACTTCTTCAAATTAAGGTATGTGTGTGAGAATGGAAGAAGTGTGGTTTGAGGTAGTGATGTCTCTACTGGACATAATAATACACTGACATAATCATAGGAATCTTGTTTTTTAGTCAGTGTAAATGTAAATAGTTTGTAGTATGCCAAATAATATAAATATTGTTAAATAAACTCTGTTGAATGTGAATCACAAGCTGCTATAGAACTAAATTTTTTTTGTTTAATGTCAATGGAGAATCTTAAAACTCTGCCCTCTCAGGTTGGAGTCCAGGGGCCTCATTTATAAAACCTTGCGTAGGATTTGCGTCAGAAGTGGCGTACGGATGAAACATAGGACGTGCGTACGCACAGAAATAGTCGGATTTATAAAACCGTGCGCACGCACATCCTACGCATCCTTCCCTTAATAAATCACAACCAATTCTGCGCAGCTTTTGCGGCTTCATGACACGCCCATAGTTGCCCATAAATAGTCCGTGAAACGCCCACAAATGAATATTCATTGATAGCGAAACCATGGCAAACACAGAGAAAATAAAAAAAAAACGTAACTTCACTCAATGTGAAGTAGAAGTTATCGTTGGCGAGGTGGAAAAGAGGAGAAAAATGTTGTTTGGAGGGCACAGTGTGGGCATTACTAATGCCGAAAAAGCACGTGAGTGGCAAACAGTGACAGACGGACATCAAAGTCGGGGCAAAAAACGTCTGGCGCTGCATCGCTAGAGTGTGTCTGCCACGGGTGGGGAACAGGGGACACCGGAGCTGACCCCTCTTGATGAGAGAGTGGCGGCAATTATTGGGGAGTCCCTTTTACGTGGAGTACTGACTGAGGCGGGGGGTGGGGGGGTGTCGGGGGGGACACCGACGCGCCAGATGCACCAGGTGACACACCCCCAAAAGCTCCAACAGGACGGCTTGAAGAAGTCGGAACCGGCTTCCATTTGCCACATCTTCTAAGATCCAAGATCAGCCATTGTGCGTCATTACGCACTGTGATGGGTCATTTTATTTCCATCCATTTAATTGCATCTGACAAGCTAAAGATGTCGGTAATAATCCACGTGGAAATGGGAAATTGTTCAGCGCAAATGTAATTTCTTGTTGCTTTCTGAATGGTTGAGACATACGCCATACATTGTTTTATCAAAAATCAAACAAACTAAAGGCATATGCATGAATACCATAATTCCATAGCTTACGAAGAAATGTTTTACTATGAAAACAACTTTCCCCAGTGGACAATTAATACGTCTGTCTGTCTGTCTGTCTGATTCGCACGCATCTGGCGGCGCGTGCACACGCAGCGGCTCCATCGGCTTTATTGTTTTTAAAAGAATGTATTTTTTAAGTCATTTATTTATTATTTTATATGCTGCTTGCACTGTGGGGTGAGAGGAAAGCAATTTCATCTGTGCTGAATGTCTTACGGATGCAGCATATTTGACAATAAAGCTGACTTTGACTTTGACTTTGACTATATCTGCTCCGCCAGACGGACACATTGACGAGAATATCAGTTTTGTACATTATTTCGTTCTGTTAACTATATTATTTATGAGGATGAATTGCACAACATGCCAATATTGCAGAACATATTTCACTTTTCTTTTTGCAAGTAAGTGTTCATTTGAATTTCTGTTGTAATTGTCGTTTGATTTTTTTGTTTGTTTCACTGCTGATCGATCAAACGGGTATTCATGTAGCTGTTATTGTGAGACTTGCTTTGTGAAGTCTTCATGTTATTTATGAGAGGCAGTATTGTCATTTTCACTTTCACGTGTTTCTTCCATCTGCCGACGGTGTCGCCGTTTCTCATTTCACCCGTTTTTGTGCGTACGCCTGGGTCAGAGCTTGCGTGAAGGACCGCACATTTTCCCGTCAAGTTTGCTTTTTATAAATCTCAACTATTGCGTAGAGAGTGGCGTACGCCTTCTTTTGTGCGTACGCAACGTTTATAAATGAGGCCCCTGATCACAGTGAGGGCAAAAGCCTTTTTGAAAACACTGTACTTTTTATATAGATCAAAAGGTATGAAGAGGGTTTGTTGTTGCTTGTTTCGATTTGCCTTTTGGTGTTGAAACGAGCTGAGAACCACTAACATTTACGATTAGAACAAGTTTTTGGTAATTTACATGTCCCCCCCTTTCCCCCAACCTGTGCCTCCCAAAAAATATTTCTAGACACGCCAGTGCCTGAGAGGAGCCAAACTGTTGCACAAATGTCAAAGATGACTGAGGAGAAGAAGAGGAACATGACGATCTGGTCTCATTATTCTGCTCAGTGACTGAGAAAACAATAGTTGATTGTTGCAGCAGCAAAAAACCCGAGCGCTCAACAATGAACACCAGACACATTTCAGGGGGAAAAAACACACAGCTCAAACACTGAGCTTTAATATATTTTCTTTTTCTCAAGGTGTTGAGCTCAGTCTCTGCACAGTGACACACAGGTGCATTTTTGTCTTACTCACACAATCATTTTTTTTTAGCTTTCTGCCATCAGGGCGGCTGATCCACAGACAGTGTGGGCCAGTAATGATGTGGCTACAGTGACAGCAACACCTGTATATCTGCCAGTAAATATTACAGCTTGTCATCTCTTGTCCCTGATACTTTTGTCAAAGAACACTTCATATAAACAGTAAATTCACTGTTAAACATCCAGACAATCACGTGTTTCAACTTTACAAGGTACATACCAGGATTACAGAATACCTTTGAGATTGGTAGATTTGGACAAATGCCGTCCACTCTCTAGTCATCTTTCCACACTTTTCACACCTCTGTTGTTTAGTAATAAACAAGCTGCATGTTCCAGAGCTCCTGCCTGTGCTGACAAAGTCAGGACGAGGGCATATATCAGTTTGAATGGGACAGCTGACTGTTTGCCAAGTAAAACAGCAGGTTTCACGAAGATCACGTTGCTTTGAAATCTTTATTAACTCGCTGGGCATAGAATCTACAAAGATCTGAGGATCTAAAATGATGTAATTTGGATTTTTAATTTAGCTCTATGGTCATTCAATTTTAAAGACCCAGTTTGATTGAATTAGGTCGCACCCGCAACTCATAGGCAAATTTCTAATGAACCACTGTCGCTCTGCAGAAAATATGTCCTAGAAAACAACACAGGTTTTTTGACTTTGACTTAAAACAGCATATCAAAATTAAAAGACCTCTGGGAATGCTTTTACAATAGATCAAAAGTAGATCGGAGGAGGACTTTAAAGAAAATGTCATCTGTTGGAATAAAAACACATTTTTAAGCAGGCAGGGGTGAGAAAGCAATAAACATTTTTAAACTTCTGACAGTTTGGTAAACTTTAAAGCTGCGTAGGAGGACAAGTCCCCATTCACTCTGCAAACATCCAACGTCATAAAAAGTCTCGGGACCCTCAGGGGTCCGATCCTTACCTTCCGCCTCATAACTGATCCGAAATCCTTCGAGTAATTTAGTTGCATCATAAAAATCTTCCTCTCTTTGAAGAACTTGACACATATAAGACACACATAAGACACATAAGAGTTAGGCCGTACAAGGGAGAAGTGATGCTGGGATGGGTTTTAAATAGGTGTGACTGTGTATGACTTGGAAAAAGTCATAATATATCAAGTGGGCAAAACAATTTCAATTCACCAGAAAAATTGCCCCAAACCAATGCCAAGATTAGCAGCAGGACTTTGGCTGAAACAACTCTAATATATCAACCTTAATTAAAGCACCAAAAGGAAGACAGGTGGCCACAGTAAAATGTGGGATTAAGACTCAAAAAGTTGAGATGGGGCCATCTGGCTCACCTCTGCATCTCTCCTTAGAAATTATGATTCCAGCTCCACCCTCTACTATTATTTCCCTGTTCGTTTTCAGCCATTCCTGCACAATTTGCTGCTCATTTCCTAAAGTTTGTTTAGTCAATAAAAAATTGGATCCAGCTAATATTAATAAGCAGGGGATTTGGAAAACAAGCAGAGCAATGGATCTTGACTACCAGTCAGCAGACTTTAACTGCAGTGTTGTATATGGGCTTGGATTGTTGTCAAAATGAAACAAATGCTTATGGACAAAATTGTGCAAAATATATAAATACTATATTTGGTGTTATGTTTGACTATGTCTGTTTTGAATATGACTTTTCTCTGTTTTGATAATGACATTTCTCTGTTACAAATGTGACTGTTCTTTGTCTTGAATACAAAATGTACCCTATTAAAGTTACTGTCAAAAATATGTCACAGGGTCACAGACATGTATCCTAAGTCACCAAACTTCAATTCACCAAAGGTCGCGTGCGTTCTGACTACCACTAGAGAGAAAGTCAGGAATACTGTGAAAACCGCTGCAATGGAGAACAATCAGGCACTAGCCGCGTTTACATGGGCAAAATATCTTGATCGGATCAGTGGTCGGGTTAAAATTCACCCGTGCACATGGGCACAGAAAACCTTTTTCCGATCAGAACAAGCGTTCCCATGGGTCACAGTTTCGTTCTGAATCATTTGGACATGCGCAGTAGTGTAAAAACTCCCGGAAGGAAGTGTCCCGTTGTAAACAAACCTTTGCTGTCACAGACATTTATGCAGTAGCTCGGTAATATACGAGACGATCTTCCAAACTTGCTTTTATTAATGTTATGAATATTATGAAGCGTCTATTCGCTCATCATTTTATATTTAATCCATGTGGTCGGTGCTTTTTTGAGCAGGGGGAGCTTGAAGCCAGGGTTAGGAGAGGCTATAAACACGGGCTAACAACATTAGCTTGGCTGCACGTAAATGTTTGGGAATAAGCCTTTATTCCGCCTTTATTTTGTCGGGACACAACTGGAAACACAAATCCACGTGATTGTTTGGACAGTTTCTAAGGACTGAGCGACATTTCTGCTTTGAAGCTCACACACCGACACAAATGTGTGAGCTGACGGGCCGAGCTCTGCTCTGTCCTCTTGAGTCCTGCAGGCGCTAACCCAGAGCGGGTCGGCTCACAGTCCGAATTCTCACACATAACAACACAACAAAACGCACACGTAACAAAGCACCCCCCCCCCCCAACACAATAAATCCGCCTGCTCTGCTCAGAGAGGTTCACTCGGTCCACTGGCACCGGAGCCCGAACGCAGAGCTCGGGTGCCGGGTCCAGACCTCAGTGGGCACGAAGCGCTCCTCCCCGGCAGCGCCTTCCTGAGGGGTGAAAGAGAGGCAGAGAGCCAGCGGGGCGAGAGCGGAGCGGCGCTTTTCAGGGGGCCGCCGCAGAACAGCTGATTGGTCCCGTATGCGCTCCAAAGCTTTCTATCAGCGAAACACCGTCTATGAATGACGTAAACCAGAGCAGAAGTGACACACGATCGGAATGACCGTTTACATGTACCACGATCGGATAAAGGATCGGTATAACCCACCTATCTCAATCGGAAAGAAAGTTTGATCCGAACGAGTCTGACCGGGGCGGAGTATTCCGAACGGCGCGTTTACATGACACATTTTCTTTCCGATCAGGCGTTCTTTCCGATTACTTTTGCCCATGTAAACGCGGCTACTGATGAATGACTTTAGTATTTTTATTATCTAGCATTGCTTAACCCTTGTGCTATCTTCTGGGGTCAAAATGACCCCACCCTTACATTGACATGTTATTCCTACCAGGACCAAGGGGGATAAAGGTGGAGAGGATTTCATGTAATCCATGGACACCAGTGAAGGTCACAAATCATTGAAGAAACAAGGTTCAGCACATTGTCTTGTGGGGTCTAGATGACCCCACTCCCAATGTTAAAGTGTCTTGGATAGTCCAAGTGTTAATTGATTTTTTGTGTAGATCATTGGTCACAACAAATCGTTGCCAACCTTCATGTTGCAGAAGTGGCATCATAAAAGAAAACAGTATAGTTTAACGAATAATAATATAATATAATAGTAATACAATTACACTATATTTAGGGCTGTGTAGATAAAACTAAAACAATACAATCTTGCATATGTTAACAAGAAATTTCAGATAAAAAACAAAGTTGGGTATATTGATCCTAGCGTGACTTTTTTTTTTTTTTTTTGACCAGCGCTGCTGTAGGCTGCCAGTTACTTTAGCACTGAGTTAGTTTACCTGTTTTAATTTCACTTTCTTCTTATGATCACAATTTTTTAACAGACATGGAGCTATGTTTAAACATGCGTTCACCCGCTTATTCACAGTTTCACGTATTCGCAGATTCTTTTCAGCCATCACAGAAACTCAGCTCAAACTTTTATGAGACTTTTGCATCGGAAGGAGGTACTGCAGAGGAGGAGGGGAGCTGAGATGAAGAGCTGCTAAGTCCGTCGACTTCCTCTCTGGCTGCAAAAGAATATTTCACAGCTATTTCCCCCGGTTTCTGAATTGCTACCAACCGAAGTTTGTTGCCCCCGCAAGGAAGAAATGGCATCAGCTGACTCAGAAGCGGCCAGAAAATATTTTCGAAAAAACTGAGGAAGACAAGCCTAATAGGAGAGAATAATTATCATCAGAGCAAGTGTTTAATATGTATGAAACCGGCACGGGCTCCTGGTTTTAAGGCACAGAGTGACAATTTAATAATAATAATGGATTGGATTTTCTGTGCTTTTCCAGACGCTCAAAGCGCTTACATTGTGTCCATTATTCATTCACTCCTCATTCATACTTGGTGATGGTAAGCTACAGATGTAGCCACAGCTGCCCTGGGGCAGACTTACAGACTTACAGACTTTCGCGCCTACGGCCCCTCTGACCATCTGACCATCACTGGGATCATCCATGCACATTCACACACCAGTGGAGCCACACTGGAGGCAAGGAGGGTGAAGTGTCTTGCCCAAGGACACAACGACATTTGGCTGGTGGGAGCGGGAAATTGAACCGCCGACCCTTCGATCATTGGACGACCCGCTCAACCACCTGAGCCACTGTCGTGTGCGTTATAGAGTGCACAAGAGTACAGTCAGTTGCTCTGGATCAAAAAAATACTCTATGTTGAGCAATACTCCAATGTTCTTGAAAAAATGTTTTACAAAGCATCAGAAATGTTCTGGAAGGGTTTTTAATGAGCAAGGATCAGAGACGGACATCCTTAAGCCACGGGGGGGTGGGGGTGGGGGTTCTCAGTATTTTTAGATTCTGCGGATTAGTGGGTGGTCCCTAACCCCTGCGAACATGGGGGGAATACTGTAGTGGAATGCTTGCTGCTCCTTTTTAGTTCTTTTCTGGGTCTGAAATGGTCTGTTGGTGCATTGTTTACACAATCAGCTGTTGTCGCGTGGCAACAACAAAACGCTGTTGGAAAAGCAGAGTAGAACGCTGCTTTTATTATCTGCCATTGATTTCAAGAGTTCTGGCATGAATAAAGTTCAATTCTATAAAAAAAAAAAAAAAAAACAGTTGAAAAATGCTTTAAATGGGAGTCTTAAACTGAAATTTAGCCGAAACAATGTATGTAAAATGACACTGTCACCAAATTTGTCCCTAAAGTTAAAAGGTCATCCATGATCATAAACATATACAGGCTTTAGAGCAACACTGACGGCGTTTAAAAGTATTTTACCTTTAGGTAAGGTCTTGTGTTTTCCGAAAAGTATGTTGGTAATACCATGGGGATTTTTTTTAGCTCAGTTCATGAGCCAAAGTGAAATGTTTTTTAACTAATTCAGTTTAAGAGTTCAGAAATATTTTTATATGATTCAAACATTTCAAGACAAACTATCTATGTAAAGATTTTTGCAAAAAAAGCAAAAATATTAAGAGCATTTCACAGATCCACCCGTTGACTAGCTTTTCACACAATAAAATGGCATTTCAGGTGAACCAAATGGAATGAAGCATGTTGTCAGACAAAGGGGAAAATTGGGCCCAGGAGCTTTGCAGAAACTGCTGAAACTTGCAGAGAATAGCAAAAAAGCTGATGTTGTGAAGAAGAAGGATCTAAATGAAATAAAGAGCCGAAAGCAGAACGGAGACTAGAGGAAGAACAGAGGCTTTAAAATGGAGGAGGTGTCGAATGGAGCTGTCACAGAGGATGGGGCTGTCAGATGCTCCTGCTGGCAACATCTGTGAAAACACTTCATTGGACGGCAACAGCAGTTGTTGCTACAACGAACACTGTGTTTAATTCATTGCTCCTCTACTGTCCCAGATTTTCCAACAAGGACAAAAGTTTTATTACAGTTTTTCTGTCAGCAGCAGTATAATATGTGCAGGAAAAATTTACCATGTTTAAGAACATAATTAGAGCCTTTCAATATGACACAGGTAGATTCTAGTAGATCATATTCTGTGTAAGGAGCTGAGCAACCAGATAAAGTTTTTCTTCTCTTCAAAGTTTATTGTCTATGGAATTACTTGGTGATGGTAAGCTACTGATGTAGCCACAGCTGCCCTGGGGCAGACTGACAGAGGCGTGGCTGCCATTTCGCGCCTACGGCCCCTCTGACCATCACCGGGATCATCCATGCACATTCACACAACAGTGGAGGCCACACTGAAGGCAAGGAGGGTGAAGTGTCTTGCCCAAGGACACAACGACATTTGGCCGGTGGGAGCGGGGGATCGAACCGCTGACCCTTCGATCATTGGACGACCCGCTCAACCACCTGACCCACTGTCCAAACCATCCAAACCCAATCTAATGAATAAAAAATAAAAAAAACACAAAACCAAATAAAACTCAGTATAAAGCCGTAAAATAGTACAAACACGTGCAATTAAATCAGTTAAAAAAGGGTTCCGAAAACGCCTCCTTGTCTTGTGCTAATTCTGATTCATACTGATAAGCTACTTATCTGAAAGAGCAGCGCGTGTGACCACACTCCTGTGCTGTTGTCCGACCCATCTCCACCTTGCGGTGCCATCGTTTACTGGGCCCAACTTTGCTCTCCCAGCCACGTGGCTGAGCCCAGACTCCACAGCATTCAATTCCTGTGGCTGGCATGCTCCAAACACCACCGCTGCTGCTCCAAAATACAGCCTTCCCGAGGCGGTGCACAAAGCTTGTGGTGGTGGCTGTAGCCTGGGGTGGCCCCTGCCATATCTGCTCATCCCACCAGCACCGGCCGTAAACTTTAAGCACAGTTGTATGTTTTAGTGTCAACGACACTGAAGTTACTCATATTACAAACCTGTATCAAAATTGGCACAGCTCAGATGTCCACATTTTAAATGTTCATAGAAAATTTAAATGGTGCCTAAAGTTCATGAAAATATTCACAGAAACCAAAATTGTGTTTTGAAGGCTGTGGACTATTTTTGGTGAACCTCAGATTTATGGTTTGTGAGAGAAATAAATGTTGAGTGTGACATGTGTTTTATGGCAAAATAAAATTGCTGTACGCTTGTACTTTGATGGATCTCAACCAAACTCAGCAAACTTCGCCATCACAGTGTAGACTACCACTGTAGCAAGTTTGGTATTGATTGAGTAATTGGTTATGAAGATCCACACATTTGCTTACTTTTGAAAAAACAGCGTAAGCGATTAGTCCAAGGTGCAAAAGTACCAAATGTCAGGCATGATTCAAGGAATATGTTGTGCAAATCTAAACCTTGTAGGACAAACGGCTGATTTTTAATGAATTCTTTAAGTTTAAAGGCATGGAAAAATGTTTTTCACCCATAAGCCCACTTCCGCAAATCTACACCAAATTGCAGCTATCATGTCTAGGTGTCAGGGAGTACATGTGTATCGAGTTTGGTGGAAATCCGACGACGAGGGTGAAAACCCTAGGACAAGTAGCGTTTTAAACATTTTGCATTCTGGGCGACAGCAAAAAAAAAAAGGCTAGGCGGAAATGAGCATGGCCTATATCAGAAGACGCAGAATGATCCAAGGATCACGTGGATATAAAGCAAATCCTGTGGGACACACGATTTAGGATATGTGAGCCCAGACATACTTGGACCTGGTTTAGCGCCACCTAGGAAATGACACGTCGTTTTTGGTGTCCAAGGTCGTTTCCAGGCTCAGACCAAATGCTCCAAATGGTTTCACTTACACGCGTCCGGTTTAGGCCGCCCATAGAGTTTTAGGGTGGGAGGAAAAAGAATAATGGAAAATAATAATAATAATAAATAAAAACATGCTTTGCATCTGCGGTTCCCAGCTCTCCATAGGCTTGGACCCCTAAAAACCCAAATGTTACAAGAAGAAAATCACCCAGTTACATAAGGTCAATGTAATGTTACATTTACTCCACTATTTAGATTTTTTTCTTGCGTGTCTGTAGTGTCCATTGACTGTATATGAGAACTATAGACCGACTGACCCCTCCCTCCTCGAGGGATTTGGTCTCACATAGTATCTTAAGTGTTTGATTGACAGGTTCTTTTGAGCCCGCTTTCTAGAGGTAGGAGTGTGGACTTTCAACAGGCTCATTTCAGATTGGCAAGAGTTGTTGCCATAGAATTGTTGACTCAGACCAACTCAAACCAATCACCGCTTACTGACATAATCAGGCTCCAACATGGCACTGAACATTTAAAAAAAGTGAGAACTTAATTAACTTAAATTCATTGGAGCCCAAAGTAAGTCATTTTTCATGGTGACATCACAGTGGATGGATGGATAGATGGATGGATGGATGGATGGATGGATGGATGGATGGATTCTCATGTTCATGCAAGGAACCATCCATTGAAGTTGTTGAGCAAAATCCATCAATAAATGAAAGCCACCTTTATCACTAAACCTGTGTTTACTCATTGCTACTGCTTGTGTGCTGGAATATCACTTAGGGCAAATATATGCAATCTAATGCAGATTTGTTAAAAACAATATATCTATAGACCATGTTTACCATTTAAGGATAGTTTGCTAGGATTTTAAGTTATAATCTGTATAAATGCAAACCCTTTTTTTATCTGATATAATGAAGGTGTGCTGGAAGTGTCTTCCAGCACACCTTCGAACAAACTTTAAATGCCTGAAAACTGCAGGACATGAAAGATGGGTTTATGGCATTTTTAACACATCTATGTGTGATGTAACTAATTTCTCCCTTTTCATCATCCAGACACAGGTGCAAGGGACTATTACAAGAGTTACCCAATGGTAAATTATACCCATCGCCAGTCTCCGCCCACTTTCCAACCCGTCAACTTCCATCCAAAGGACAAGCCCTTCCTCCCACCTCCCGATGTCCACGCACCTCTGGCCATCACCATCAACGCCTCCCAGGTCCCCAAACCTAAGATCTCCAAGACCAACACCCATCCACTCACATCCAGCTCGGCATTTAAAGCCTGGGATCCCAGTAAAAGCCACATTCAGCACCCGACAGCGGTGCACATCGGCATTGGGGGGCAACAGCATCACCCTATCCAGCAGCAGCAGCACCAGCCATTGCATCAGCAAAACAGCCGGCGTCAGGCCTACTCCAACAAGAGGCAGTTCAGCATCGAGACACTGCCTGAGCTCTTCTCGCAGCCTCTGGGCTATGGCCACTCTCCTCACATGCACCCCAAGCACAAGGGACTGCCCACCAACAGTAAGACAGAGGTGACGGTGTGAACATGGAGGCAAAAACACACAGGTGAAGGTGTGGATAAAAAAGAGCAGAGTGGAAGGGAAACTCTTTGATATCGTTTATATCCAAAGCTAAGACTAGTCTGTGGATGCAAAGAAATATCATAACTGAAGTTTTGTAACTCTGCATTTTATTCATCATTGTGGAATTTGGGAGTAATGATTGTGTAATCAGTGAAACGGAATCCAGGCAGAAAAACTGCGAAGGACTGGATAAGCTGGTCGTAATAACTTCTTGAACCTGCAGCTTTTCTTAAAAAAGCTGCGTTGGTCCACCTCTCCAGTTCATCTCTTCTCAGCCCTCTTGCAACTTAACAATATTCTGCACCGCTGCACCACTCCAACAAACACTAGAACTTTTTTACCCTGCAACCTCTAACTCTGAGGCTGGTTGCAAAAGCACTTCCCCCTAAGACGTTAGCTTCCCATCAGCAGACAGTAGGATTGTTCTGTCAGCCCTCATTGCCCTCAAGCCTTTAGAAAAGAGAGATATCAGCCCAACAATTCATACCAGAGAAGAAAAAAGGGAGTGTGGGAAGGATTCATTTTATTCCAGAGGCAAATGTGATAAGACAGATCTGAAAAAAACACACACATAATCACATCTGCACACACAACTGCGCGCTTGTCAAAAACTTCAGAGGGTCTCAGGCACTGTCAGAGGCCACCGGCAACCCCAAGCGTCTCCCATCTTGTCAGAGATAGATAAACATGCATGCTTGTTCCAGCAAACTAATTCTTTAAGACTAGAAAAATGAACATGCAATCCATCTTGGTGTTAGTTGGGCTTGTTGATCTGTCTCTTCCACTGCTCTACAAAGTTTTGAAGCACCAAGGGGAGAATTTTGATGCCAAAAAAAGGGCCAGAACAGCCCTAATATCCCAAAAGATCATTACAAAGTCCTTTGCAGTTGCACAAAAACATCAAGCAACTGTCAGCTGTATATCTGATCTATGAATAAGGATCGTGCATATCCTCTGAGATTGTTATTTTCAGCTCCATGCATTTACCAAGCTAATCAACTCATCTGTGGAGTCTTTCCTGTTGTAGGGAAGCATTAATGCACGCAGGACCAGCTTCTTCCAGTATGGCTGTTCCCAAATACAGTACAACCGTTTGATTCATGCGTTTGGAGCTGCTGCTGCTGCCTTGCAGCTTCCTTTACTTACTCTTAATTTAACGCTTCGCCATAACAAGTAAAGGAATGCCAGCACTTAAAAACAGCATTAATGTAATCCTTAATTTGGATGCACACAGCTGACAAAAGGAAACCCAGAAATACACCAATCATAATAAACATCCACACAATCTGTTTTCCTTTTTTTATACACAAGGTTAAAAGTCATTCAATTCAATAAAGAAAACCCACCATATTCAATATTTGTTTCAAAATGTGCAACAAATGGATCAATCTCTAAAAACAACAATACATCGAAAACACACAAACTTTGAAAACATATATTTTTAAATGTATGGAGAAACATTGTTTTCTTATATAAATGTTGATTATGTTGAAAACCTTCAATTCTTTCACTTCACATTTCTCATTTTCTGGGCTCAACACAGTAGTTTAAATGGAATATTCTCACTTCGTAGTGAGTGGGCAGGGCCTACTGCAAGTAGCCTTCCCTATTTTTGGTTAGAGGTTGATTCATTTGGAACTGTGTGGTGTCTGATACAACTTTTTCTTATTTAATGACGTAAAAGAATAACCAAATATTATGGCCTGTTGTAGCAGCAATTAAAAAGAACTAACAAAATCTATAAAATAAATAAAAAAAACACACAAAAACAGAGAAAAACAATCTACAAAAAGTTCAACCATGTTGTTCATTATTCATTGATCAAACTGCAGGGCGCAAAATGGCACGTTTCTTCCTCATTTCAATTTTCCAAGTATAAATTAAAATTAAAATTTAAATATGTTAGATTCAATTCATAATAATATAAATATACATTAATTTGTTAGGGTAAGTCAGTCTTAAGACATATGTAACCCTTTTTTTTTTTTAACTTTCTCATTCTGATTAACAGTAGAGTCTATGTTGAATATTTGCTGTCGTAAAAATTCTCGTTTTTTTTTTCTTTTTCGGTTATTACAGTAAATGGCATAAGCAGTCAAAGAATTATGGTAGTAACGGTAAACGGCCTTAATGGTTGCAGAAGTATGGTATGGTCTCTTCTGTGCTTTAAACAGAGCAGGGCACCCTTACAAATGTGCCACGTCCACACACATGCAGGTCTAGGACTGGATACTGCCTAGACCTGCATGTGCCTCAAAGGGTGAAAGACAGTGAAAAATCCTGTATCTGACAGCCACAGAAGACAGCCAATCATAGACAAGAACATGAAAGTTGATGTCTGTGACTGACTGGCTTCAAGAGTAAATTAGTTTGGTTTGAAGCTAATTTTTGAGTTTCATGTGCATTTTTCTGTTTCAAGTCCAAAATATTTTTTTGAGCAGACACAATTTTGAAAGTTTTACACTGAGCACTAAATTGGCACAAAAATCAGTCCATAGTTCTTTCGATGCTGGCTTTTAGGCTGGTTCAATCTCCATTAGTAGCAAAGCCTTTTCCTTACCCAAATCACCTGCATCTTGTTTCCAGTTTATCACCCTGGTCAAATTTTTCCAATAACCTGTGCATGGGTGAATGGTGGGTGTGGCTACACAAGGAGCTGAACAGTGTGATCCTACCCGGATCCAACCACAGCTTCACTTTTTCTTCATTATCTCAGCAATCAGTTATCAGAACACGTTTTCCCCTCTGCTTCAAATATTTTCAATCAAAAAAGAAGTTGAAACTGGGTTGGCTCCAGCAGCCCCATGACTCCAAAAGAGATTCAACGGGTTAAGAAGATGGATGGTTGACAAACAAAAGTTAGCAATGGGGACAACAACCCCTCCAAGAACCTCTGGAGTTAGATTTATCGTGGTTTATAAAATAATCTAGTCACGAAAGAGATTGTTCTTATTCTAGTAACAGTGCAAAACAAAAACCTTGCTTCTGTATTAACAAGCCTCTAATCTGCATTTGAGGACATTAAAAGAAATTTAGACTGCAACTTTAAGTAGCATTAAAGAGGCAGTCCAGTATTGTTAGTGCTTTTTTACCTTTTTTGCCTTGAGACAAGATTTTTTGTTATTCTTCCTAGCCAATAGATGTTTTCTTTTGCCAAATTCTTAAGGTTTTATGACATTTCTCAGAGCCATTCAATAATTTAAATCTGGATTTAGAAAAAATTTAAAGAGTTGTTGCCATGATCAAATTCCCAAAAAATATCCCTTTAGATTAATGTCTCTCTTTTGACATGTGATCTGTTTATTGTTTAATCTGAATTAGAAATCGGTTTGTGAAAACCTAAATAAATGTTAATCTGATCGTACCTGAATTCTGTTCTTTAAGGCAAAATGCTTTGTAGCAGTTAATATGTTTCTGGTTGAATTCCCCTTCGTTTGCTATCATGGGGTCAGTAGATATGCCGCAGTGCTTTAGCCCAACACATCAGAGAGCGGAGCTGCATCTAGCTTCCCCACTTTATCAAAGTCAGGAGTGATTTAGCCCCATTTTTTCCATCTCCATTCTCCCTCTGTCAATCCTTCTGTCCCTCAAGCTCGTTTATTTTTAATATTTCTTGTAGACTTTCTTTCACCAGCTGATCCCCCAGCCTCACATTTATGAAAGGGTGAGCTGTGGCCTCCAAGCATTTACATTTGCGACCCAAGACTCTAAGCTGTTATAAACCATGAAAGCCTCTGCTTGTCCTCCTAGTGTGCAAGTAAGAGCGTCTTAGGAGGGAGCTATAATTAATGACAGAGTCAGGGAAAGCAAGGCAGTGGATGGATTTACTCTCTACTGCACTCTTTACACACAAGCATAATTACATTCCTGCATGCGGACAGACACACAGACAGCCACATGTTTTTTCTGCATATTTTTTATATCTGATAGAGATGAATGAATATATCGGCGTTAGCCTTAACGTGACTCTTTTTTTTTCATGCAAGTAGAAGATAATTTTCCAGGGAAAAAGTCTGCATCTCACTTTAATGAAGCTGCGACAGAACAGAATGGAGTAAAACTTTAACAAGTGTGAATAAATTAGGGAATATAATGCTTGATTGTCATGCTGCGCTGGCTTTTCCCCTCTCCAGAATGTGGAGAAACCTGTCAGGCGGGGGTTTGGAGTAGGACTGGAGAGCTGGGACATGCCAGGTATGAATATACATCAGGCACATTTGTGCTTGTTGTTCCACTGCATAGTTTTTGAAGCTGCAGCAGGGTTCTCCTCTTGTCGCAGTTGTCTTTTCTCACGCCTTCACCTTTGGTAGGTCTTTTTGTATTTTTTGGGCCTCTAAAATCCCAATCAAGCTAATTCCCAATTTTTAAATGCTTTAAACATGTTCTTGGGGTATTTTTCTGATGCTGGAGGACATCATCAAAGAACATTTACAATATTTCTTTATTCAAATCAATGTGAATCAGGAGCAGACAAAAAAATGCCATTGGAAAAAGAACATATTTGTGACACAGAAAACTATACTGCTGGGTAGCTCCATTATTATTGCCATTTTCGTTGCACCGGTAATATCAGGTTGGGGATGTGAGGGGCTGTTAATGGGCTGATTATTGGAAGTGTGTGTGTGGGGGGGATTTATTTTGCTCCAATAGTCCCGCCCACAACTCAGAGGGGATTTTCTAATTAACTCCAGCTGCTCTGCAGAAACCATATTCTAGAAAACGACACAGGTCTTTTGATTTAGGCTAAAAACGGCATAATCATTAATTAAAAGACCACTGAATGCATTGAAATAGATTAAAAGATGATTGGAGTGGGAATTTAAACCCTATTAACAAAGTACAAGTAAGTAAACCAGCAATATGCTTCAGAAAAGCAATAAACTTCATTGGTTTTCCAGAGTTCAAGGGGGCTGAAACTGATAAGAGAGGTTCTAAAGAGAGAGAAGATGAAGAAGAAAAAAAGACTGAGGCTTGCATGGACACACTTGATATCACAATGGCTGTTTTTCATTCTGATTTGTTCGTGTTAACCGAATGCATCCATTCAGGGTTTTATCTCTTTGATATATTTGAACGTCCAGCTTTCGGGAGAGTGATGCTGGAAAAAGGAGTCCCTCTGATGGGAGCAGTTTCTTGCTGAAAGCTGGACTCTACTGTTCTCTTTTTCACAACTGCAGACCTCACAGGTTCTGATGCAAGAACTAGCATCAGAAACTGGGATGACATGGACCGAATCAACAACGGGATTTAAAGTTAAGGACAAAATAAATAAAAAAGGCCGAAGGGCGGCCGGCCCTCTGGATTTCTGAAGATTTGAAGTGAGCACTCCAACACAGAGACTTTCTTCTCAGTTTGGGAGGCACATTTAAAAGAAACACAGTGAGAGTTTCTATTATTTTCCCATGTTTGAGTAGAACCAAGGGACTTGTTGTTTTTCAAAGACTGAAGGAAACTGCAGGTGGAGTTTATTTTATTGGACTAAAAAACGTTTGCCGTCATTTTGGACACTGAAAACGCTTGAACACATGCACGAATTTAGGACGTAAGAGTACCCAGAGGCAAAAGTTGTAGCCTGCAAAACCCCTGCTGTGTGGCGTCAAACAGGACCAAAAGCCTTGAATCAGGAGAAGATGAGTCCATTCAACTGATGCGTCAAATCGCCACTTTAGAATGGCTTTACTCAATCTCTCATGATGACCAACAGACTATGGCTCCGCCCATTTCTCTCAGATCGAATTGACTGTTTGAAAAAAAAAATCCACAACGCAAGTATTCTACCGAAGGTTATCTGAATGCAACCGGGTAGATATACTTGAGCTTTCACGATCCTTAGCAATATATAGATCATGGTAAATGTATTCTTTGTCTTCTGTCAGTTTTTGTACGGTGTTTTTCAATGCTTGTCAAAAACATTTACGAAAAACAAAAAAATGCAGACTGAAAATAAAGAAGTGCTTCCAGATTTTTGACTCATGGCTGCACATCCTTCAACTCCAAAGATCATCGAGGGTCTTTTGAATTTCATCATATATATGAGGCTTGTGATCTTCCCACTTAACATTTGTATGCACTCACGTATTTATTGGTGAAATTTATTGCATTGTATTCCAGTATTTGCCGACACATTAGCTGAAGACTGAGGAGGGACTGGAGGGTTTCCTGTACAGCTTTTGCACTTGCAAAAAATAAAAAAATAAAAAATTCATGTATTGTTTCATGATATTTTACAACAGGCAGCAATAGGCTGCTTTGAATTGCTATGTCCTACTATATGTATGCTATACCATTTGTCTGCTGTGAAATTTGTTGACTCAGCTTATATAAGGGCTTTTTATAGATTAAAAAAAGCAGACTGGGGGATCGGACTGCACTCAAATTTCTCAACAGGTTTTCTTTGTTTTGTAGGGTTGAAGGGATCAGACTTAACTGCTGTGTAATAAAGTTTTGACTGACTTGCTGAAATGTCTATAGGCACTCACATCGCATTGGCCCATGTGTCCTGTTGGAATAAATCTTTCGAGAAAATACACCAGATTCCTTCTACTTTCTTTTTTTATTTGTCTGCTTCCTTCAGGGATCACCACAGCAAATCATCTCGATCCATTTTTAACCTGCATTTTATTCCTCATGGCCTCTTTAGCTTGACCCATAAATCTACTCCATGGTCTTTGTTGGCCTCCTGGCTGTGTGGTTTGTTTAGGCCCCTGTTTTTCTTAAGGCAGCTTCAAAAATAAACCTACATTCAAGCAGGCTTTCAATTACTTTTTTTAATGCCACTATTGCATTCTAGATTCCTCTGCACATGTGGTTCATTTTTTTAGAAGCTAATTGCCAAAACTTATTTTTTAACAACTGAACTACTCTCAATCAGATGTGACACCCTTACTATTAGGTAAAAGTAGATTTAACTGCATTACATTGGCTTTACTGGGCCACAGATTTGCTTATCCTATGTGTTTAGAGATTTTGTAAATCAGATGAGCATTTTAAGACAAGTTGACATTTGGGTATAAGTAAATTCCATTCATTCCTCCAACTGCTGCCTCTCTGGGTTTCCATAATGAGTATCATAGTCTAAAGGCTGATTTACATGGGTCCCGTTTGCGGTGCATCTCTGTTGCATTGACACAAAAAAATAAAATATTTATCAGTTGCAATGTTCACATCACCTCTGTCATGTCTGTGTCTGACATCCATCCCTCAACAACGCAAGCTTTACGCAGGAGTTCTATTTCAAGTCAATTTTGTCGGAGAAACAAAATAAAAAAATAAAAACTTCTTTTGTGTTTTCAAAATAAAAATGTATAAAAGGTTATTTTATATTTAAGGTGACATGCTGTGTGATAGCACACATTAGCACCTCAGATAAAGCCGCTTCCATCATGGACAACAATGGTTTAATTTTTTAAGTACAAAAACATAACATAATTTATGAGACATAAATGCATTTTACAAGGATTTACTGAGGAAGGGGGGGGCATGGGGCCTGACTGCCATAGTCTTGGATGTTGATGGTAAGTAAAATCTTTTTTATTTCAATTTCTTCTTTTGTAACCACTCCTCTGGAGGCCACGGGGGAGGGGGACAGACTGGAGATTCAACAAAGACAATGGTTGTGTCCAAAATCCTCCACTACTCACTATATAGTGTGTTTGCCATTTTGTAGTGCCGTTCGAATCTGCAATTCCAAAATCGAGTGCCCTGGAAATTTCCCAGCAGTCTCTGCAAAAAACCAGTGTGCATCGATGCTGACTAGATCGGCAAAGATAGACCACAATACATTGCGTCAGAACAATTTTGTCATGCTCGGCTTAGACGAGAACAGACCCAAGTGGTGGAACCCAGAATGATATACACAGGAGATGGCGAAAAACTATTTATTTAAAGTCTTTGGTGGCTGGCGAGGAGTCAGCAGAAACGTCATCAGAGGGAAGATCTGCGAGGCCGGTGTGCTTGGCTAGCCTTCTGTCTCTACGAGTGTTGTTTGTATTTGCGGTTTGTTTACTGACTTTAGTGACGAATGTCAACTTGTTGCTGATCTACGATCGCCAAACTCTTCTGAATCTACGTCCCCCCTTCAGAAACTCGTTTCAAAATCCGCTTCAACTTAAATTCCCCGGGCAAGAATCGCGCTGTCCCCCGCTTTTCTCAAGCATACCAGCTCACCTGTGTCGTGCTCCGCTTCCGCGATGGCGGCGCAGGCGGCGAGGGAAACGTAGCGGTTTACTGGTGAAACTGAAAGCTTTACGCTGTACGGACCCGGTCGCTCCCTGTTTGGTTTCTCTGGTCGGCGTGGACGTGGAGCTGCGGGGCCGTCGACCCACCTTGCCGTACCTCCGCAAGCGGGGAAGAGGCCTCCACAACCTGCGGCAGCTTCCTCGCGCTCTGCCAATGAAGGGCACTCCAATCCCGGCTAGGATGGCGCTTGTGAACGCTAGATCGCTAGCCAACAAAACCTTCATCCTAAGGGATTTCTTCGTCACCCATCGACTGGATTTCCTTTATGTAACTGAAACTTGGATCTCTGGAGACGACAGTAGCGCTTTCATTGAACTTTTACCACCGGATTGCTCATATTTAAGCGCTCCTAGATCGCCTGGTCGAGGAGGGGGTGTGGCCACCATCTACAGGACCAGCTACAACTGTAAACAGGTGACTTTAACAAAGACCTACTCTAGTTTTGAGGCAAGCGTCTTTAAACTAGACCCTGCTCTCTCAATGTTTTGTGCTGTTATATACAGGCCGCCAAAATACAACAAGGACTTCATTGATGATTTCGCTGTGTTCTTGGCTGGAATAATGCCAAAATATGACAGAATTTTGATAGTTGGGGATTTTAATATTCATGTCTGCTGTCCTGATAAAGCACCGGCCAGAGACTTTTTGAATCTTATCAACTCTTTTAATCTTGTTCAACTTGTGTCTGCCCCTACGCAAGAACATGGTCACACACTTGACTTAATTTTAACCCATGGCTTAACAACTTTTGACCTTGAAATCTGTGATGCTGTGTTTTCTGACCATATGCCTGTTTTGTTTAATGTGCAGCTACCATGTCACACAGTTAAACCTCCAGCCCCTGCTTTATGCAGTCGCACTATTAACTCCCATACGGCCGCAGAATTCTCTGCAGCTTTTAACTCTACCATCATTTTACCAGAACATCAGAGCTGCAATTCAGATGTTGAGAACATGTCATCCTGCTTGTATTCAACCTGTCAAACTGTTTTAGACAGTGTAGCTCCACTAAAAACAAGGCTCTCCAGGTTGAGGTCTGAGCCCTGGTTAGATGAGACCACTCGTGCCGTCAGGCGAGAGTGCAGGAGAGCCGAGCGGAAATGGAAGAAAGATCGGCTGCAAGTTTCCTTCCAGTTGTTGAGAGGCAGCTGGCGATCTTATCAAAAGACCATGAAGGCTGCTAAAACTAAACATTTTTCAGACATCATTGCAAGCAACCAACACAATCCTCGGGTTTTATTTAAAACCATTAACTCTGTTTTAAATGTTCCACAACCGGTCTCTCTTGAGAACTCAACTGAGGTTTGTGAGATGTTTATGACCTTTTTTATTGATAAAATCAAGAACATTAGGACCCTCATTAGCCCCCCCTCTCTCAGTCACTCCGTCTCCACCTCATGTTCTACTGTTCTCCACCGGTTTGAGCATGTCAGTCTGTCTTACTTGGAAAAATTAATTAGTCAGATGAAGCCATCAGGATCTCCTAATGATCCAGTTCCACCTCGTCTTTTTAAAGAAGTGTTTCCCACTCTGGCTCCCCATGTTCTCGATTTAATTAACGGCAGTTTAATTCACGGGAGTGTGCCTTCGTGCTTCAAACATGCAGTAGTAACACCACTTATTAAAAAGCCTGGCCTGGACTCCTCCATTTTGTCAAACTTTAGACCAATTTCTAAGCTCCCCTTCCTTTCGAAGGTTTTGGAGAAAATTGTGTACTGCCAGTTAACAACGTTTTTAGAGGAGAACAGCATTCTTGAGGTGTTTCAGTCAGGATTTAAACCCCGTCACAGTACCGAGTCTGCGCTATTGAGGGTTTCAAATGACATTTTTCTAGCATCGGATGCCGGTCACCATGTGGTTTTGGTTCTGCTCGATCTGGCAGCTGCATTTGACACAGTTGACCACCAAATCCTTTTGTCTCGCCTGGAAAGCTGGGTGGGTCTTCGAGGTAGTGCTTTAGAATGGTTCAGATCGTATTTAAATGAGAGGAGCTTCTGTGTCCGTCTTGGACGTGCAGAATCCCGTAGAGCAACTTTCACATGTGGCGTACCTCAGGGCTCTGTTCTGGGGCCTCTTCTTTTTTCATTGTACCTGCTTCCACTTGGGTCTATTCTCCGCGAACACGGGATTTCATTCCACCTCTATGCTGACGACAGTCAGATTTACATACCGTTAAAACAGGAAGAAGCATATTCTGCTCACCAGTTACTAGAGTGTCTTGATAACATTAAGACATGGATGTCATGTAACTTCCTGCACTTAAACCAGGAAAAAACAGAGGTTCTGCTATTTGGTCCAAGTGATGTCTCTAAGGCACATGTCGACTTAGGCATTTTAAATGATCACCTGAAACAGACAGCAAAAAGTCTAGGTGTGAAACTGGATAGCAATTTAACTTTTAATGCTCATATAAACTCAGTGGTGAAATCCAGTTTTTTTCACCTGAGACAACTGGCCAAGGTTAAACCTCTCCTCTCCCGCCATGACTTTGAGATTTTAATCCATGCTTTTATTTCAACACGTTTGGACTACTGTAATGCTCTCTATGTTGGGCTTTCCCAGAAATTACTTGCTCAATTGCAGTTAGTCCAAAATGCAGCTGCCCGTCTTCTAACTGGTACACGGAAACAAGAACATATCACTCCCATTTTAGCATCTCTTCACTGGCTCCCAGTTCGCTTACGCATTGATTTATAAATTCTTCTATTTGTTTTTAAATGTCTCCATGGACTCGCCCCAAAATATCTGTCTGACCTGATTCAGGTGTACACTCCCCCCCGCTCCCTTAGGTCCACAAATCAGACACAGCTGGTCGTCTCGAAGACCAGGAGAAAACTGAGAGGTGACCGAGCCTTCTCAGTCTTTGGACCAAAAATCTGGAACGAATTGCCCCTGTACCTCAGACAGATAAACTCACTCAGTATTTTTAAATCTGCTCTTAAAACATATTTTTTCACTTTGGCTTTTAACTGAGTTGGAATCCCGACCTATTTTATGTGTTTTAGGCTTTATATTTTCATGTGCTTTTATTAATTCTTGTATTGTTCAGCACTTTGGTGAACCTTGTTCTGTTTAAAGTGCTTTATAAATAAAGTTGAGTTGAGTTGAGTTGAGTTGAGACAAAGGTGAGTTTTGCTTCCGTGGTAATGTTGGGAAGAGATGTTGACGAGGTGAAGTGTAGTAGAGCATGGTGCTGGGGTGAGCGTGGTTTGACGTAGTAGGAGGCGGAAGTCAAAGCATGGAAGAAAGCTTGAGCAGGCAGATGGTCTTGAGGATGAAGAGCGTGAGACTGAACCCAGGTCGGCACTAGTGAGAAGATGTTCTGTAGACAGATCGAAAAGTTGAATGAGACAAGAGTAAAACTTGCAAGGCTTGAGAGAACGTATGACCATGTATGCACCATAGAGGGCAACAAACTGGCGAGGAATACTGGACTGCGGCCATCTTAAATACAGCAGCAAGAGATAAGGTAAGTGCCGACAGCTGGGTCCAATCTGTAAATAAAGCAGAGCATGGAGGGGGGAGGAGAGGACTCCCGGAGGTACCATGACAGTACCCCCCTCTCAATGACCACCTCCAGGTGGTCCCGGGCACTGGTCAGGATGGGCCCGGTAGATCATCGATGAGGGAGGGGTCAAGGATGAGCAAGCGGGAGATCCAGAAACGCTCCTTGGGCCCGTAACCCTCCCAGGCCACCAAGAACTGGAAACCACGACCCGACACCGGACATCCAGCTGTGAAGGCAATGTCGCCGTCAATGATACGGGCGGGAGGCGGGGCAGCGGAAGGCGGCCAAAGAGGACTGTCATTGACCGGTATGATCTGGGAGATGTGGAATGAGGGATTAATCTAAAGGGCTGCAGGCAAGCAAAGGCAGAGGCAGGTAGGATTGATGATCTTTTCAACTTCATAGGGACCGATGAACCGAGGGGCAAGTTTACGCGACTTGGACTGGATCGGGATGCTCCTGGATGAGAGCCATACCTTTTGCCCAGGTTGGTACGTGGGCCCTACCACCCTGTGTCGATTGGCGACTCAGCAGTTGTTTTCCTTGCTACAGAGGGGTGCGTCCCTGGTCTGTCTCAAAATGCCTCTGCATCGGTGGAGGGGATGTTGGACCGAGGGAACCGCCACATCGACTTCCTGGGATGGAAAAAGAGGTGGTAGTGAGGTGGTAGGCCTCAAATGGAGAGATTCCAATGGCAGAAGAGGGAAGTGAATTGTGAGAATACTCAATCCAGACAAGACCAATCAGATGCGTTTTGGGCTGCAACACAATGGAGTGCCGCCTCCAACTCCTGGTTAGCCCTTTCTGCTTGCCCGTTGGACTGAGGATGATAGCCTGAGGAAAGACTAGTAGTGGCCCCAAGCCCAGAACAGAAGGCTTTCCACACTTGAGAAATAAATTGAGGACCTCTGTTGGAAACTATATGTCGGCAGGGATTCCATGGTACCTGAAGACATGACTGGCAAGGATATTAGGATATTTTCAAAGGCTGTGGGGAGTTGAGGATGGGGAATGAAATGAGCAGATTTTGAGAACCAATCGATAACAGTGAGGATAAAAGTAGTGTTATGAGAAGATGGCAGACCCGCAACAAAATCGAAGGCAATGTGAGACCAAGGTTTACTGGGGTGGACAAAGGATGGAGAAGGCCGGAGGGGGGTGAGTTGGATGACTTGGACCACCTCGTCCCATAGCCAGGGAAGGAGTGATCCCAGCCCCAGGTGCAGATGGACAACCCATCTAGCGCCGCTGGAACCCCCCCCCCCCATCGAGTAAGGCCCCCCGCCAACCCCCTGAGTCCAATCTAATCGTGAGTTATGTAACTTTAGCCAGGGGAAGCCCAAAACGATGGGAGTCTAAGAAGTATTAGTGATAAATAACTGCAGGCGTTCATGGTGGTTACTGGAAGTGATGAGGTGGATAGGTCTGGTGCGATGAGTGATCCAGGAAAGAAGTTGTCCTCCTAGCCCAGCAGCTTTAACCGGGGTGTCCAATAATTCAGTTGGGATGGATAGTTGAGTGACCAGATCTTGATAGATAAAACTCTGCTGGGCTACAGAATCCACCAGTGCTTGCAGTTTATGAACTTCAGTCTGTAAATGTAATTTGACAGGTAAAAATAAAAAGTTCCCTTGAACAGGATTCTTTTCCTTACCCCCCCACGTCCTGTCTTAGTCGGGGGTTCTGCAGTTTAAACATAGAGGACATTACGAGACAAAGTAATCCTTATTGCCAAAGTAAAATCAAGCCCGCTCTTCCATTCTCGTCTGACGTTCCTCCTCAACTTAGAGTTGCTTCTGCATGATGATTGGAGGGTCTGTGTCGAATGACTGCATCTCCTTTTGACTGACAGCGATTCGCGGACCAGAGCGTCGGCCTCACGCTGGTGGTCATTGTGGCCACGCTGATCTGCACGCTGCTCTTCATGCTGTTCGGTGAGTCTCCTGGGAACAAACGGTAACACGAGTCAGACAGAGCAGCTTATCTGCAGCTCCGGCTGATACCGATTTGGAAGCTAACGGCAGCTACTAGCTACTTCTTCCTTTTTTGTTATTGTATTTCACTTTTTTGTATTAGATCATTTTGATCAATAAAGTTCAAGAAAAAAAAACATAAATAAATAAAATACGGGGTAGTGTGCACAGGCCACCAGGGGGCGCTCCTACTATGCAGTTTGGAGTTGCCGCCTGTCTTACTGTTCCTATTGATGTCTGAGGACTAGAAGACAGTGACTTTGCAAAGATTTACGCAGATCAATAAGCAAAACATAGTCCTTCAGTTTATAACTTTATAATTTGTGTTTTGCCTTGTTCTTATATCTATTGATATTAGCATTATATGCTCTCTATTAATGAATATTGGTTTTGTTTGTTTTTATGGTCTTGTCATTTGGGCCTTAAGTCCGTGATAAATGATTCATTCATTCATTCTAAAAATATGTTTATATATTTGTTTTTTGTAGCAATAAAAGTAATTGGCGGCGGCGCGTGCACACGCAGCGGCTCAGCGCTCTCTGTTTTTGTTTGTTTTTTTCGTGTTTTTGTTGGTGCTACAGTCACTGGAAGCGTTTACTCAGTACAGCAGGACGGAACTACTTCAAATTAGTTGCAATTGTCAATTTAATACTCCCCCAAAGTCGGACTTTATACCACCCGAGATCCAACGGACTGCCACGGCCTTAACCATACCCCCCCTGTGGCCAAGGAGACGGAGAAGATACCGTAAACAAAAGCGGGGGAGGAGAAGCGGAGCACGCGCCAGGCTACATGCTAACCCGCATCGACCAGCTCTCCCCAGTCTCTTCCTCGCTAACGTAAGATCGCTCGCCAACAAACTGGATGAGTTTCGGCTACGGATCGTCTCGCGGCGGATGGACAGCTGTGTGGCCATCATAACAGAAACCTGGCTGGACAATAACACACCTAACGCCGCGGTGGAGCTAGCGGACCGTTCTTTGTTCCGCGCGGATCGGACTGCAGACTCCGGTAAGGGCAGAGGCGGCGGACTGGCGCTTTACATTCACAACTCCTGGTGTGCAGCCACACACATCATCGGAACGCACTGCACACCCGATCTGGAATACCTGGCGGTGAAATGCAGGCCATTTCGAACGGCAAGGGAGTTCTGCTCTATCCTGATCATAGCTGTTTACATCCCACCTCAAGCTAACGCTAAGCTAGCGCTAGAGGAGCTCTATTGTCTGATCAGCAGGCAGATGAACTCCAACTCAGAAGCAGCTGTGATCGTGGCAGGAGACTTCAATCATGTGGAACTCAAAGCAGTGCTCCCCAAATTTCAAAAGTTTATTCACTTTCCCACCAGAGACAACAACACACTGGATCAAGTTTACTGCAACATCCCAGGTGCATACAAGGCTGCAGCAGCTCCTCACCTGGGCATGTCAGACCACATCTCTGTGGAGCTAACCCCCACATACAGACCTCTGATCTGCAGGACCAAACCAACCATCAAAACAGTTCAGGTATGGACTGAAGAGGCTTCTTCTGCACTACAGGATTGTTTTGAACTCACTGACTGGGAGGTGTTTAAAGATGGCTCAGACCTGGAGGCCTACACAACATCCGTCCTGAGCTATGTGCAGTTTTGCACCGATGCTGTTCTGCCTACAAAGTCCATCAAAGTCTACCCAAACCAGAAACCATGGTTTGATGGAACAGTACGGTCTTTGCTCAAAGCTCGGGATGCAGCCTACAGGTCAGGTGACAGGCTGGCCTACAGCAGAGCCCGGACGGAGCTGAGGAGGGGCATCAACCAGGCCAAACGCAGACACAGACAACGGTTGGAACAGCACTTTGCTAATAACAACCCGCGGGAGATGTGGAGAGGCATCAGAACCATCACAGACCACAGGAGCAGCATGCAGCAGACCACTCATGACCCCACCCTGTCTGACACTCTAAACAACTTCTTTGCACGCTTCGACACGCCCGGCAGCAGCAAGGACTCTGGTCCTCTATTACAGCTGGAGGAGCAGTCCCAGCCTCTCGTCCTGCAGCTAAGTCAGGTGAGCTCCACTCTGAGGAGGATCGACACCAGCAAAGCCGCAGGACCAGATAAGGTGTCAGGTCGGGTTCTGAAGCTGTGCGCACATCAACTGGCTGGAGTCTTTCTGGACATCTTCAATTGGTCCCTGCAGCTCACCTCAGTTCCTGTGTGCCTCAAGTCCTCCATCATCGTGCCGGTGCCAAAAAAATCCTCTGTCTCGTGCCTCAATGATTACCGGCCGGTCGCTCTGACACCGGTGATCATGAAGTGCTTTGAGAGGATCATCCTGAACCACATCAAGGACATCATCCCTGCTACTCTGGACAGTCATCAGTTTGCTTACAGGGAGAACCGATCGACAGAGGATGCAGTTTCATTAGCCCTGCATGCTGCCATGTCCCACCTGGAGCATCCTGACACCTATGTCAGGATGTTATTTGTGGACTTCAGTTCAGCCTTCAACACGGTGATCCCGGACAAGCTGACGCTGAAGCTCCACAACCTGGGTCTGCCTGCCTCCCTGTGCCTCTGGATCAAAGACTTTCTCACCAACAGGCCCCAAGTGGTGAGAATCGGGGACTCAACATCATCCACTCTGATCCTGAGCACAGGAACACCACAGGGGTGTGTCCTCAGCCCCGCCCTCTTCACTCTGTTCACCCACGACTGCTCAGCTATTCATTCCACAAACCTGTTTCTAAAGTTCGCCGACGACACCACCGTAGTGGGTCTCATATCCAACAATGATGAGACTCACTACAGAGAGGAAGTTCAGTACCTGACAGGATGGTGTGCCAACAACAACCTCATCCTGAACACCTCCAAGACCAAAGAGATCATCGTGGATTTCAGAAGGTCCAGAAAGGTGGTACACACCCCCCTCCTCATTAACGGGGAGGAGGTGGAGCGAGTGGACCACATCAAGTTCCTGGGGATCCACATTACATCTGACCTCACCTGGTCGCTGCACACATCCCACCTGGTGAAGAAGGCTCAGCAGAGACTCTTCTTTCTCAGGAAGCTCAAAAGGACTGGACTTTCATCACAACTTCTGGGGAACTTCTACAGGGCAACCATTGAAAGCATCCTGTGTCTGAGTGCTACGGTGTGGTACGGGAGCTGCACCGCTCAAGACAAGAAGGACTTGGCCCGGGTGGTGAAAACCGCACAGGAGATTGTGGGAGGACCTCTCCCACAACTTGACTCAGTGTACGACAGCCGGGTCAGACGGAAGGCTGGTCGTATTGCTGCAGACCCCACCCACCCAGGACAAAACATGTTTGTACCTCTTCCCTCTGGGAAGAGATACAGGAGCATCAGAACTCATACAAACAGGCTGAGGAATAGCTTCTTCCCAAGAGCAGTGAGGTCCATCCACCCCCCCCCCCCCCACATCACACAACTGGGTCAACGAAACCGCCCCCTCCCCCCAGACTTAACATAACCCACTAACCCCTGTCTGCACACAGCTGACAATGCTCTGTCTCTATTTTAAACTATGTGTGCAATATTCATGCTGTATGTGCAATATCCATTCTAATGTGGAATACCCATAATGTGCAATATTCACCCCACTCTACTGTACAGTATTTAAGTATTTATGCCTATATAGCTCCTTATTCTTATCTTATTTTATTCTATCTTTTATATTGTTGGACGAGAGTGGCTGGAAAAAATTTCATTGTGCTCTGCAGAATGATAATAAAAGATTCTGATTCTGATTCTGATTCTGATTCTGATTAATTGAATAAACATGAATAAATGAAACCAAGATTTAAAAGATTAAATAAAATTTTATTTTTATAAAGAAAGCTCACATAAAATCAGTCAAGATCCTTTTTTAAATTACTCCGTCCAAAAATGTTTAAATTATATTGCTGTGATTATATTGTGTCATATTGCTTTAAATTATATTACTGTGACTCTGTCGTACTACGACCATTTTCTTGAAAAAGAACGTAGGGCAGAATTTACTTTTAAATAAATAGACAATTTTATGACGTAGGCCGAAAATGAGCTTCCCCCTCTCTGACAGACCAGTAGCTGCCACTGCAAGGTTGTAAAGTCTTTGTAGTTGTTTGATGGCTTATGTATGGTGTACAGATGTAGTGTGCTTTGGATTATGATCTTCTCCACGCCTTCTCCATACTTTTTTCTTGCCATCATTCTGGTAGAGGTTAATTTTGGTTTTATCTGTCCAAAGAATGTTTTGCCAGAACTGTGCTGGCTTTTTAGATGCTTCTTAGCAAAGTCCAATCTAGATTTCCTATTCTTGAGGCTTATGATTGGCTTGCATCTTGCAATGTATCCTTTGTATCTACTTTCATGCAGTCTTATTTTTATAGTAGACATGGATATTGATACGCCTTCCTCCTGGAGAGTGTTTTTCACTTGGTTGGCTATTGTGAACAGCTTCCTCTTCACCATGGAAATGATTCTGCAATCATCCACCACTGTTGTCTTCCGTGAACGTCCAGGTCTTTTTGTGTTGCTGAGTTCACCAGTGCTTCCTTTCTTTCTCAGGATGTACCACACTGTTGATTTTGCCACTCCTAATACAGTGGCAATTTCTCGCATAGTTTTTTTTTCTGTTTTCTCAGCTTAATGATGGCTCCTTTCACCTGCATGGAGAGCTCCTTTGATGCTCCTTCGCATGTTGTCTATTCACAGCAAAATCTTCAAAATTCAAGCACGAGTCCTCTAATCAACTTCAGGCCTTTTATCTGCTTCACTCATAGTGCCATAACAAGGGAATTGCCCACAGCTGCTCATGCAATAGTATGGAAGTCAGTTGTCCAATTACTTACGAGCCCATAAAATGAAGGGATTGTGTTTAAAAATGCTTTAGTTTTTCACATTTTTATGCAATCTTTTTGTTCAACCCATGGAATAAAAGCTTAAAGTCTGCACTTCAATAGCATCTGAGTGGTTTTATTTAAAATTCACTGTGGTAATGTACAGAAACAAAATTAAAAGGAATGTGTCTCTGTCCAAATATTTATGGACCTGACTGTAGGTCTTTTCCGCTTGTTTTTCCTTTAAACGAGCATCTGAACGAAGAGCTGCAGAAACCAATTTTTCGAAGGTCTGAGCTTCAGGCTAAGAGCAGAGATGATCTCTTATGGTGTCATTGAGAGACTGATTAAAAATTCCCTTTAGAGCTTTGTCCAGCCACCCAGCTTCCACAGCCAGAATGCGGAAGTCTATGACGTGGTCACTCACTGAGCGGTTGCGTTGTTTTAAACTCAGGAGTTTCCGCGTGGCTTCATCCTCACGATGTGGTTGATCAAAATCTAATTTAAATTCATCTAGGAATCTATTGAATGATAGCGGAGAAATGGGGTTGGAAGTTAAGTGTGGCTGTGCCCATTGCAAAGCTTTGTTATGTAATGAGTTTACAAAAAAAAGTTGAAAGTTATCTTGCTCTGATTGGACTGATAATATTTGGGTGCTTGTTGAAAAATTAGTTGGTGTTTTAACAAAAATCCTCCACAGTCCTTTACTGCCCCGTGGAAGGGTTCCGGTTGTAAGCTGAAGTTCTCTGATGACGAAGCAGATGCGACTACCGCCATGTTTCCTGGGTGCGGAAGTGGACCGGTACTCAAAGGAGTAACTGTCGCGTGACAGATGGACCAGTGTAAACCCGGCGAAGGCAATGTAGCAGGATGATGCTGCACAACTGCAGGCGATCCTCTTACTACCTGGGAACAGTATAAGAATGGTTTGGCCCAACATTTGAGCACTTGGTGTGTGATACTCATACCCTGCCCATTTCCTGGTGGCTAACCATCAGTGGTAAGTGTGGTGGTGCAGTCTCTCTGTGAGCCTGTTTTGGATTTTTAAATAGGTTGTGTTCATAGCTGAAAAAGAACTGTGGCTCTCCCCTCTACACCCCAAGCGGGTTTCAGGTGTGGATGATTTTTCTCCTTACTGCTCAGGTAATGAGAGTTTAATTTGTCTGTGTCTTTGCCTGTTTTAGTCTTAATAGTTATTTGGTTTTTAACTGATTTGTTTATACTCAGGGGTACCAGAGGCAACATTGCTGTTTTCTTTGGCTGCCTTGGTTTTATTGCATAACAGTTGTGGCTTGCTGCCGCCAGCTTCAGCCAGTGGGCTACCAGATCTACCCGTCTGCCTCCTCGGACACACAGGGTGTCTGAAGATCCTGGGTGTGTTTATTTACAACTGCAGCTCGTAGCTGCCAATTCTTGGCCATGATGCTCCAACTCCTGCTGGTGGGCCTCAGGCTGCAGTTGGTAAACTTGGACACTCTTCCCCTTGACCTCTGTGGGGGCCGACAGAGAGCAGTTAACACCACTCTACTCGAGAGGTGCCACTCCTTCCCAAGGACCCGCAACAGGTGGGTTGGTTTTTTATTCTGGTTTGAGACTTTATGGTGTGTGTGTGAGTAATGGTGGGCACTGAATGCTGTTTTTAGCTGCCTTAACATCACATTCCCCACTCCGGTTTTATATTTCTCTTCCACCTTTTTATTAGGGGCCAGTTGCTTAGACGGAGTGTTTCGGGCAACAACGCTGAAGGCTCAATTGGGGCGTGTGTGTATTCGAGTTTGGTCCTTCAAGTGTGTGCATGCCACAGAGTGGGGTGTTTTCCTTTGTTTTTAATCTTTGTTTACAGATCTCCTCCACTTGGGCCAGCCCAACGCTTCATTGGTAAGCCTCGGCCTGGAAGGGTCTCCTACCCAATCTTCCCTCCCCAGTGTGATTGTATCCTTTTTTTAAAAAATTAATTTTATCTTTAATAAAATTACTTTAAACCGGTACCACATCTTGGCCTCATTTTGGAATACAATCTGCCCTCTGTTACGTTCACAAACACACAGGTCTAGGGACCTGTGGGACGGAGGTGTACGCAACATAAACACTCACAATGAGGAACTTTTAAAGATTTTATTGGACTGGGAGAAGGGGAGGTAGGGACTAAGGTTGGGCCAAAGGAATGAAATTAATAGAACAAAACCCAGCCTGGCTATCAAAGCGCTAAAACTAAAACAGGAAGAAAAAAAAAGACTCACTGCCTTATCTATAAAGTGGTGATAAAACACACAAAGGGTGGCACCAACCAACTTACCTAGTGTGTCTAACAGAAAGCAAGCTGCATGAGGTGTACAGGGTACCCTGTCTTACCTGTCCACAATCTCCAACACAAAGCGCTCAAAAGATTCATCTGGTTGTGATCCAGAAAGACCTCTGCTCTCCAGTGATTCACAGGAGCTTTAATGCAGGCCTGGTGGCTGGCTCTGGGGCCTGATTGTGCAGCTCGTCAGGTCTCCACCAGGTGTCTTCACTCAGCTCTTTAAGCACATGCAGAGGAAGGAAACAAAAGAAAGACACATGAAAACCCCTGCATGTAACACCCCCACCCATACAAGACCAAACACTTTTGGTACGATGCAAGAGAAAAAAAAAAAAGGAAAAACAAAATAAAAATAAAAATTCTCATTCCAGGATTGCTCTGGACAAAGCATCCGCCATCACATTTTTGGAGCCCTTTTTATGTTGTATGTCCAAGTTGTAGCCTTGACAAATTAGGGACCACCTCATAAGACATTTGTTTCTGTTGTACATTCAGGAGAGAAAGACTAAAGGGTTGTGGTCCGTAAACACCTTTATCGGTACACAACTAGAGCCTAAATACACTTCGAAGTGTTGCAGGGCTAACAACAGTGCAAGTGTCTCCTTTTCTATTGTTGAATAGTATAGTTGGTGTTTGTTGAACTTGCGGGAGAAGTATGCAACTGGATGGTCAAGGGGGGAGCAGTTCTTGCAAAAGAACTGCTCCCACAGAACTAGTGTCCATTTCAAGCTTGAAAGGCCTGGAAGAGTTGGAAGCAGACAAGACAGGATTGCAGCACAGGATGCCTTTGAGGTTATTGAAAGCCTGCTGGCATTCGTTAGACCACACAAAAGGCACAGAAGGAATAGTCATCGATGTTAAAGGGGCAGCAACAGAGGAAAAATTCCTCCAGAACCAGCGATAATAACCAGCCATTCCCAGAAAGCGATGGAGTTCTCTCCTGGTGGTAGGTATAGGAAAGTCCTTGATGGCCAGCACCTTAGCACGTTAACATGACACACTCTTGTACTACGATGCCTTTCAGCGGTTCGAATGATGTAATCTGTTGCACTCAACTTTTTCTCCACAACATAAGGTCCGGAAAAGTTGGTAGACAAGGCTGATCCAGGTTTGGGCAAAAGAACCAATACCTTATCACCGCACTTGAATGACCTTACAATGGCCTGCTGATCGTAATGTCGCTTCATCTTCTCCTGAGAGAAACCTAAGTTGTTCCTTGCCAGAGAACAAGCCTGCTGGAGTCTGGCCCTTAGTTTGGCAACATAATCCGGAACACTTTTAAGTTCCTTTGTCTGAGAAACAAAAGTTTCTTTTAACATTTTAAGTGGACCCCTGACGTCATGTCCAAACACCAACTCTGAAGGACTGAATCCAAGAGTCTTGTACAGCCTCACGAGCAGCAAACAAAACAAAGGGAATACTTTCATCCCATGTCTTCTCTGAGTCATAACAGTGCTTCCGTAACATAGCTTTAAGCGTCTGATGAAAGCGCTCCAGATCTCCCTGACTCTCAGGGTGATATGGGCTGGAAGTCACGTGTTTGATCCCAAGACACTCTAATGCTCGGGCAAAGGTTCTTGATTTAAAGTTCGTTCCCTGATCGGATTGGATTTCTGTTGGGAGTCCGAACACTGTAAAAAATTTCACCAAAGCTTTGGTGATTACTGGGGCTGTAATCTTTCTCAAAGGGATGGCCTCAGGAAACCTAGTAGCAGCACACATTATGGTTAATAGGAATTGGTTCCCCATCTTTGTTTTTGGCAATGGCCCCACACAATCTATTATTACCCTTTCAAATGGCTCTCCTATTGCAGGGATGGGATGGAGTGGAGCAGGTCGTATCACCTGATTTGGTTTACCTGCCACCTGACATTCATGACATGTTTTACAAAACCTCACCTCTGCCTTGAGGCCAGGCCAAAAGAAATGCCTCAGGATTCTGTTATAGGTCTTGTTAACATCCAAGTGTCCAGACCAGGGGTGGTCATGGGCCAAGGACAGAACCTTGTTATGGTAATCTGTGGGCACCACAACCTGATACACATCTCTGCCTCCGGTTTCCAGCCCATCTGACCATCGTCGCATCAGCCGGTTATTGTCAAGGAAGTAAGCCGTTCTTTTTCTCTTAGCCTCCTCCTTCAAGACAACAGAAGACAAACACCTAGAAAGGGTTACATTATTTCTCTGAGCCATGATAAAGTCTTTACGACTTGCAGGATTCGGATCGGCAATGCTGGTGAGAGGAGATACAACTTGTTTCACTTCCTTTGTGCACTCTTCTCTGTCAGACAGCTTATCTGTGGCAAGAAATGAGTCAGACAGGTCAATATCACCCTTCTTGGATTGGGCCCTGGTTACAACACATGATGGAAAAAGACCAACATCCATCAACTTATCTGGTACATCATCCATGTCAGGGCTGTCGAGTAACTCAGGGACTGGGGTGACTTTCCCCCCAGCCAAATCGTTTCCTAAAATGAGGTCAATGCCGTCGATAAGCAGAGCTGGAAGAACTGCAACTTTAACCATTCCGGTTACAAGTGGTGACTTCAGGTAGATCATGTGCAAGGGAGCAGAAACCAGGTTTGCTCCAATACCGTGAATTATTGCAGAAGAAGCACATGATGATGCCTTTGATAAAGCTTAGAACACCATCATGGATTATAGTCTGTGACCCTCCAGTGTCTCTTAAGATTTTTATAGGACACCGGACAGGCGTCTCATCAGTAAGAGACACAACACCAGTCGAGACAAATGGCGTGAAACAGGGGTCCATGTTGATACTCTCCTGCTGACGTGGGAGATCAGAACATGTAGCCTGCATCAATCCCATTCCCTTCGGTTGAATAGAAGAGGTTGATTTCTTCTTCAGGGCATGGCAGTCGGCAATAAGATGTCCCCTTTTGTGGCAGTAAAAACATGAGCGAGGGGGTGACAATGGTGGCTTTGGTTTATCTGGATGTCTTAGCCGAGTTAATGGAGGATCAAAGTTGCTTTGAGAGTGAAGTGCCCCAAATACGTTTTTGTGTGTCGACACAAACTCGTCAGCTAGTACTTAGACAGAGAAGACACTTTTTGTTCATTTAAGAACACCACAAGCTTTTCTGGCAAAGCTCTCTTGAAGTCCTCTAGCAAGACCAGCTGACGGAGTGCTTCAAAGTCATCTTTGACGTTGTTAGAAGCACACCACTTGTCAAAGAGATTCCCCTTTCCACATGCGAACTCCACAAAAGTCTGCTCACTAGATTTTTGTGGTTCCTATACCTCTGCCTGTATGCCTCAGGAACCAGTTCATATGCACGTAGTATAGCTTCTTTGAGAACACTGTAAGCCAAGCTTTCCTGTAAAGACAAAGCAGACACAACTTCTTGGGCCTTTCCAACCAATTTGCAATGAAGCAAAATAGGCCACACGTCTTTTGGCCAGTCTAGTGCACTAGCAATCCTTTCAAATGCATTGAAGTATGAGTCAACTTCTGACTCCCTGAATGCTGGTACAAGTACAATATTTTTACTGACATCAAAACGTGTGCTTTGTTAAAACATCCCCCGATTTTTCAGATAGAGAGGATAGAAACTGTCCTGAAGTTATTTTCATGGCTTCAAGTTCCAGCTGACGGAGCCTAATCTCTTTTTCGGCCTCAATTTCCAATTTCTTCTCCTGGAGTCGTAGATCATACTCTGCTTTTCTCACCCTCTCCTTCTCTTCTCCTTCCAAATGGAGTCGAGTTAGCCATACTTTAAGTTTGGCACCGGAACCAGAAACATGAGGAGAGGATGCATCAAAGCGGGGCAAGGTGACAGGCATTGCAGGAACACCCTCTGGTGGACGAATGGGTGTGATATGGTCCTTCACATCTGAAACAGAAACACCAGGAGAAACAGCCTTCCCCATAACAGCATGGTCAGCATAAATAGGCGCTCCCAGAACACCGATCTGAATTAACTTCCCCACCACATGGTTTTTCATTTCTCTTTTCAGGCTTTGCTTAGAAACACTAATGCCAAAATGAGCAGCAATAAGCAAAAGATCATCCTTGCGACATAAGTCAACTTTAAGATGGCTAGGGTGATCCAAAAAGTCCTCCAAATCAAACATTGTGTGAAAACAAACGTAAATGTCAAACACAGGTTAACAAAATCCCGGACGAGCCCCCAATTATGTCACGTTCACAAACATACAGGTCTAGGGCGGAGGTTTACGTAACATAAACACACACAATGAGGAATTTTTAAAGATTTTATTGAACTGGGAGAAGGGGAGGTAGGGACTAAGGTTGGGCCAAAGGAATGAAATTAATAGAACAAAACCCAGCCTGGCTATCAAAGCGCTAAAACTAAAACAGGAAAAAAAAAAGACTCACTGCCTTATCTATAAAGTGGTGATAAAACATACAAGGTGTGGCACCAACCAACTTACCTAGTGTGTCTAACAGAAAGCAAGCTGCATGAGGTGTACAGGGTACCCTGTCTTACCTGTCCACAAACCTCCCACAATTTTCAACACAAAGCGCTCAAAAGATTCTTCTGGTTGTGATCCAGAAAGAGCTCTGCTCTCCAGTGATTCACAGGAGCTTATATGCAGGCCTGGTAGCTGGCTCTGGGGCCTGATTGTGCAGCTCGTCAGGTCTCCACCAGGTGTCTTTACTCAGCTCTTTAAGCACATGCAGAGGAAGGAAACAAAAGAAAGACACATGAAAAACCCCTGCATGTAACACCTCCTTACCTGTCAAAGAGCCTGTTGGTTCCCCGGACTCTGTACCCAGGGTGGCGTTGTTTACTCGATCTGCTTCACCACTTGCCACAGTACGGACAACCGAATTTCCATCTGTCAGTTTGTTCAAAGCGATCCCAAGCCAACCAAGAGATATAATTGTTGTCTGCAACAGGTCCTCCTGATTTGACTTCCCTGAAAATCTTTTGAGTGGCATATTTGCCAGATATACTACAAAGCTTTGTCAGCTGGCTCCTGTCAATGTGGAGGAGAAGCCTCTCCCTAAAGGATGAGCTTGGAACATTATGTCTAAAGTAGACACACTCTGATCATTGTAGTGATCTATTGTAAGAGTGTTCCTAGTGATCTTTTAATAATGAGTGTCCTTTTAGCCAAAACATGAACCCTGGATCATTTTCTACAACATTGTATCTGCAGTGCAGCACAAGTTCCCCAGAAATTCACCTCCGAGTTATAGGAGGGACTGTTGGCAACCCCCCCCCCCTCCCTCTCCCCATTGTCACAAAACAGGCAGATGGCTGGTTCCAATTGCAGCAGGTTTATCAGGTTTTTTTTTAGCTCAGCTAAAAGTCCACAAAACTAGGAAGGCAGAGAGTAGCAACGAGCATGGGAGTATCACAAAAATAACGAAATTAGTCAGGATCCAGGGGCAGGCGGAAGGCAAAACAGAGTCAGAGACAAAACAGGGTCAGAAAATCAGAAGATCATGTCTGGCTGCAACGCTTGGTAATGCGGGCAGAGTGGCACAAATGATACTTCACACTGAGCCAGGCTAAGTGCAGTGCTTCAGTGTCATGTGATTGATTGGCAGATGAGAGTCAGGTGTGCAGTATCCAGAAACTACACCCTGGGGTTGCTGGGAGATGTAGTGCGTTTAGAACTCTGGAGGCGGCTCCCGCCGGTGACCAGAGGGGGAGACAGAGCTCTGACTCCTGACACCCATTGCTGAGAGCTTGGAGCAGGGAGATTGTGGCCCTACCTGCGAATTGTCTACATCAAAACAAAGTTTTTCTTCAAACCGTATTTTTTTTGTCTACTCCTGATTCACTATGATTTGAAAAAAGAAATACAGAGAAATGCAGTTTTAAGGTTAATTTTCTTTATATATGTCCTCCATAATCAGAAAATTGCCACAAGATCATGTTAAAATCACACAAACAAAATTGTCATTGTGTAATTGTGTACTATGTCCAATAGAGGGCATAGGCTTTGGCATTTTTGAATTAAAAAGTGGAAACTGTAAACAGCTGTCCTCAGATTAAACATGTTGCCTTTCCGGGTTAAAGTGTGCATGTGCTGGAAGTGGAAATCATCTCCAGCTGTCATGGATGTCACAGTACATTTAGGTGTCTCAAGGGTTTGGACCAAATCCATCACAGAGAGCAAAAGGCCAGATGTCATAAACTATGTCAAAAATAATTCTCTCTCAGTCTCCATCCCTGTTGCCCTCAGCAGCTGCCCCCAGGCTCAGTACCAGAATATAAATGTTTTTATTCAGGTCAGAGGACACTTAAACATCGCTTCACCATTATATGTTAACCCACCCTGCTAGTACATGTGCAGGGATTTGACAGTTTACCAGCAAAAAGAACAGAGCTTTCAGCATCCCTGCTTTACAGCAGACATTCACACAGTGTGAAGATTACAGCTCTCACTCTCCAGTGAGCCATAACATTGTGACAATTAGCATCTGCTCCACAGAGCGTTTATAATGTTCGTCAACTTATTGTCTTTACTGTCTTGCTCAGTGGTACGACTCATTTTTATTCCCTTAATTGACCAAATCTGCAGACACAGGAGGCAAAGCAAATGGTGAAACATTTCTGTTTGTGCAAAGTCTTCACAGAAAACGCACAATATAGGAAGAAGCAGGAGAACAACCTCAAGCATTATACATCAAATAAGTGAAATATTTGCCTCCGGAGTCAATAAAAACAAAGGATAGAAGCAATAATGATCAGATGATAAAAAAATTAAATATGAGGGTTAAAAACAGAAAAACCAAAGTTATACTCCACATGTTGTTTACACTAATGCAAAGCACAAAAATGTACCATCTGTCATGGCTGTAGAACAATATAGACCCAGACGCTGAAACCCGGAAGGAGACACAGGTGAGAACGGGCGTGAATTGAGAATGGATTTAATATTCAGGTAAGTATGAAGGGGAGCAGAATCCGAGGGGTCCACGATGAGGATGAACGGTTCCTGTAGGCTCGTGGCGTCACTGGTGGATGCGTCTGCAGAGTCCGACGAACGGCTGGATCAGTGGAGGCTTGTGAGGAGAGGAGAATCAGCAGAGGCTCGTGGTGTGACCGGATGAGGCAGACAGAGCTGGGTTTCAGAATGATGCAGGCTAAGACGACCACTCGTGGCTATGGATTCCTGGAGATAGGAAAGAACAGGTTTTAGATTCTGGCTTGAGACTTGAGAGCAAAACGTGATGACCAAATATGCACAATCAGGGGCAACGAACTGGCGATGAATACAGGAACCCAGGAATCCTGGAGCTCCTTATGAAGGCAGGCGGGTGATGAGGTAAGTCGCCGCAGCTGTGTCGCATCAGGAGCCAAGCAGAGAGGGGAGGGGGAGGAGACTGACAGAGGCATCATAACAGTACCCCCCCCCCCTCTCAATGGTCAAGGGCGGCGATCTGGGTGGGCCCGGTAGAAATCCTTGAAGAGCGAGGGATCCAAAATGAGCGAGCGGGAGATCTAAGAGCGCTCCTCCGGCCCGTAACCCACCCAGTCAACCAAGAACTGGAATCCGCGACCCCGACGACGGACATCCAGAATCCGACTGACCGTGTAGGCCAGAGCGCCGTCGACGATACAGGCAGGCGGTGGGGAAGCAGACAGCGGGCACAGAGGACTGTCCTGTACTGGCTTGACCTGAGAGACATGGATGGGGCGACAGTGGCTCAGGTGGTTGAGTGGGTCGTCCAATGATCGAAGGGTCGGCGGTTCGATCCCCGCTCCCACCAGCCAAATGTCGTTGTGTCCTTGGGCAAGACACTTCACCCTCCTTGTCTCCAGTGTGGCCTCCACTGGTGTGTGAATGTGCATAGATGATCCCCGTGATGGTCAGAGGGGCCGTAGGCGCGAAATGGCAGCTCTGTCAGTCTGCCCAAGGGCAGCTGTGGCTACAACAGTAGCTTACCATCACCAAGTATGAATGAGAGGGTGAATGAATAATGGACACAATGTAAGCACTTTGAGCATCTGGAAAAGCACAGAAAAATCCAATCCATTATTATTATTATTATTATGGAATGACGGATGTACCTTGAGGGCTTTGGGTAGATGGAGATGGATGCAGGTAGGATTGATGAGTTTTTCAATAACGCAGGGTCAGGATCATGAATTGAGGAGCCAGTTTCTTGGAAGATGCCTAAATAGGGATGTTGCGGGTAGAGAGCCAGACCCTTTGACCAGGTTGGTAATTGGGTCCCACCACCCTGCGGCAATTGACGATGCGGCAGTTGCTCTCCTTGGTGTGGAGAAGAGCAGCCTTTGTCTGAGTCCATACACGTTGACAGTGTTGGAGGTGATGTTGGACGGAAGGCACTGCCAAGTCCAGTTCCTGTGATGGAAACAGAGGTAGTGAGTACCCGAGGGTGGCCTCAAACGGAGAGATCCAGGTAGCAGAGGAGGGGTGAGTATTATGGGCACACTCAATCCGGACGAGGAATTGGGACCAGTCCTGTTGATTCTGTGCCATCAGACAGCGAAGAGCTGCCTCCAGTTTCTGGTTCGCTCTCTCCGCTTGGCCGTTAGATTATGGGTGATAGCCTGAAGTAAGATTGACCGTGGCCCCCAAGGCCGTGCAGAAGGCCTTCCAGACCTGAGAAATGAACTGGGGACCACCGTCGGAAATGATGTCGACAGGGATTCCATGATGCTGGAAGATATGGTTAACCATGATGTTGGCAGTTTCAGTAGCAGTGGGGAGTTGGGGGAGTGGAATGAAATGAGCCATTTTAGAAAAGCGGTCAATGACAGTGAGGATAACGGGGTTACCTTGAGATGGAGGCAACCCTGTGACGAAATCCATAGCCAGGTGAGACCATGGACGATTGGGGGTGGAGAGAGGATGGAGTAACCCCACAGGAGCAGAGGATGACGTTTTGGATCAGGCACAAGTGGTGCATGCCGAGATGTATTCACGAACATCCTTGTCCACAGATGGCCAGAAAAACCTCCTGCGGAGGAGATTAAGGGTCTGGTGCACCCCACCATGGCACGCCATGCGGGAGGAATGCCCCCACGACATGACTTCAGAACGGAGAGAGGATGGCACAAATAAGGGTGCCTCAAGGAGCAGGAGGGTGGTTAGTGTCTTCATCTTGAGCTTGAAGTACTTTAGTTTCAATGTCCCAAGTAAGGTTTCAAATGATGCAGGTGGGCGGCAGTATAGTGGTGGTGGTGGGTTCGGAGGGGGTGTATTTCCGGGATAGGGCGTCTGGTTTGATGTTACGGGAGCCTGGTCTGTAGGTAATAGTGAATTGAAAACGGTCAAAAAAGAGACACCAACGAGCTTGCCTGGAATTGAGCCTCTTGGCAGAGCGGAGGTAGACTAGGTTTTTATGGACCGTCCACACGATGAACGGCAGTTTGGTTCCCTCCAACCAGTGACGCAACTCTTCCAAAACCAGATTGATCGCCAAGAGCTCCTGGTTTCCGACGTCATAATTTTGTTCTATGGGGGACAGCTTTCGGGAGAAAAATCCACAAGGTTTCAGCTTGCCTGAGCGTTCTTCCTTCTGGGAAAGGATGGCTCCCACACCAGAGTCTGAAGCATCCACTTCAACAATGAATTGACGAGACGGATCTGGTTGAATGAGGATGGGTGCAGACAGGAAAAGTTCTTTGAGTTTGTCGAAGGCCCGTTGAGCTTCGGTGGACCAAATGAAGGGTTGTTTAACGGAGGTGAGACGTGTGAGAGGGGCGGCAATGCTGCTGTAGTTTCTGATGAAGCGTCTGTAGAAATTGGCAAAGCCCAGAAACTGCTGTAACTTTTTGCAATTGTCGGGATGTTCCCAGTTAGTGACGGCCTCTATTTTGGAGGGGTCTGGACGTATGCAACCAGCCATAATGATGTAGCCGAGGAACTGCACAGTGGTGACGTGGAATTCGCACTTTTCATGCTTCACAAATAGCTGATTTTCTAAAAGTCTCTCTAAAACTAGACAGATGTGGTGTTCATGCTAGGCTTGATTGTGGGAATAAATTAGGATGTCGTCCAAATAGATGAAAACGAAACGATTCAGAATATCATTGACCATCCTTTGGAAAACTGCGGGGCGTTGGTGAGGCCAAACGGCATGACCAGATATTCATAATGCCCTAAAGGAGTGTTAAAGGCAGTTTTCCATTCATCTACGTCTTTTATACGAACGAGATGATAGGCGATCCAGTTTGGTGAACATAAGGGCTTTTTTCACGAAAGTCGAAAACAGATGAAATAAGCAGTACGGAGTATTTGTCTTTGATAGTGATTTGATTGAGTTCCCGGTAATCAATGCACGGCAAAAGTGTTTTATCTTTCTTTTCGACGAAGAAGAATCCAGCTCCCACTGGGGAGGAGGATGGCCGGATGTGACCCAGAAAAAGGGCTTCCTGAACGTACTCTTCCATCGCCACCCTCTCGGGACCAGATAAGTTAAACAAATGGCCTTTAGGAAGAGAGGCCCCAGGCAGTAGATTTATAGCGCAGTCGTAGGGACGATGAGGTGGAAGAGCGCTGGCTTGGTTTTACGGAAAACGGACTTCAGGTCGTGGCAGCATGGAGGAATTTTGGACAGATCGACTTGGCTGGTGTTTTCGGGGCTGGGAACAGATACGGCAGGGATGGCAGGGGGATAAACAGTTGGCAAGGCAATACGAACTTCAATTATTGATGGTGCACTGAGACCAATTGAACTAGGGATTATGCAGTTTTAGCCAGGAAAAGCCCAAGACAATAGGGGGTATGAGGAGACTGCGTGATGAGGAGTTGAATAGATTCTCTTTGGTTACCTGATGATACAAGCAGGATGGGTTTGGTGCGATGGGTGATACATGACAGATGTTGACCACCCAGGCCGGAAGCTTCTATTGGAATATTCAGAGGCTCTGTGGGTATTGACAGTTGATTAACTAGTTGCTGATCAATGAGACTTTGCTCCGCCGCGGAGTCAACAAGAGCACGTAAGTCATGAACGTGTATGAACGTATTAAAACATAGTTTGACAGGGAAAAACAGAAATTCTTTACCAGAATCGTTGGTAGCAGTCCCCCCCCCTCCCCCCCCTCCCCCCCGCGGCCTGTCATTTAGCGGGGGGTTCTGTAGTTTAAACGGAGTGGGCATGATGAGACCAAATGACCTTGAGTTCCGCAGTAGAAACATGCTCCTTCTTCACGCCGTTTACGACGTTCTTCTTCTGATAACTTAGAATGACCGATCTGCATGGGTTCTTCCGGAGGCTTGTTTGAGGCTGGAGTTTTGGTACGAGAAGTGGGTTCAGCGGTGGGAATACTGAAAACATTAGCGGTTGAACGATGGGGTATTTGCGTGCGTTCCTTTTGGCGTTTACATAATTTAATATCAGAGCGAAGGGCCGCCGAAACCAACTCCTCGAAGGAGCGTATTTTGGGTTGCGAGCAGAGGTGATCTTTGATGATCTCATTTAGTGACTGGTAAAATACTCCCTTGAGAGCTACGTCAGGCCATCCAGCTTCAACCGCTAGTATTCGGAAATCGATGACGTGGTCAATGACCGGTCGATTACACTGTTTGAGACCGAGTAGCCGCCGAGTCGCTTCTTCCTGTTTAAGGGGTTGATCGAAGATAAGGCGGAACTCACTGAGGAAACGGTCATACGAGAGTTGAGTAATGGGTTTGGCGGATAGGAACGCTTGTGCCCAATGGAGAGCCTTGTTTCTTAGCGAATTGATGATCAACGTGATTTTACTGTGGTCGGTTTGGTAATACCTGGGGGCTTGCTGAAATATTAGCTGACACTGTAGCAAAAACCCTTCACAGGTTTCCACATCCCCGAGGAATGGTTCCGGTTGAAGCCGGATGTTTTCTGGTGTGGAGGATGACCCGGAAGCAGAAGGAGTCGGGTTGACTGTAGCATGGGATGTAGCAGCTGAAACATGGGCAAAACATGAGCAAAACGTGACAACCAATTATGCACCATCAGGGGCAACGAACTGGCGATGAATACAGGTCCTGGAGCTCCTTATGAAGGCAGGCGGGTGATGAGGTAAGTGGTCGTAGCTGTGTCGCATCAGGAGCCAAGCAGAGAGGGGAGGAGGAGGAGACTGACGGAGGCACCATAACACCATATATATGTTGCAAACATTAAACAGGTTAATTTATACATTGTAACACATTTCATGGGTCAGTCTTCTTTTTTAATATAGATTTGAAGTCTCAGGGGCAAAAAAAAAACAGTCGCAGATACAGAACAAACATTTTTTATCAAACATTAAAGTTGTCATGGTGTCCTTACATTGGGGCCATGTTTTGTTGATGTCCCAAGCAGGTCTGCAAATTTATGTCTGGCTGTGTTGCATAATTGAGTAAATTAGTGGCTGTAGTTTTGTTTACCTCCTAGTGGTAATGCAATTGTCTCCAGCTAGTTTTACTTTTAAAAACTGTTTAAAAAAACAAAACACCACAAATAGACCAAAATTTGTTTTAAGTAAAAACTGCATCTAGGCCTGCATGATGTGAGGAAAGCTTGCAATGTGTGATATTAATGATTAATATTACGATGATGATTTAACTTGCAACACATGAACAAAAAGCAAAACAACTAATACATGATTTGCATTTTACTGCAAGTTTTATTTTAATAAAAGTCACCTTAACCCAGGGCTTCTCAATTACTTTTTGCAAGGCCCCCCCTAGGAAAAACAAAATGTTTTGCGCCCCCACTCGCCGCGCTGACTATAAATAAGATCAGGATCTATAAAAATTGTGTAAGTATACCTAAAATTGTATCTTGTAACATTAACTCAAGAAAAAAGCAAAAACACAGATTCCGGAAAAAACGAAGAAACCTCAGCGGTGCCCACATGAAGGAGGGGTCCTCCCCAGGACGGACAGGCGATTTACTTGAACTCATAGAGAAGAACTAACTTATCTAACTCCACCACTACATATTTCAAGTCCAGCAGACGGCTTTATCCAGCCGGAGTTGGGGGGACAGTCGGGGGCGCGAGTCGAGCTGGAGACGGGATCCACAGCCAGGTGTAGGCGCAGGAGCAGAGACGAGGTATACGCCCAGGTACAGAGCAGAGATAAGACAGAGGCAGGATCCACAGCCAGGTGTAGGAGCAGTAGTAGAGGCGAGCCAGAGACGAGGTACACGGTCAGGTACAGGAGCACGGATGAGCCAACTGCATTCCAGGAGGGGAGTGGGAAAGAGGGACAGTACATGAATCGAACTGCACCAAACAGAGGCATGGAGAACTAAATGATGAATAATAATCAAGAATAGAGAAGAGAAGGAGGGTAGATGTAGATGAGAAAAGAGGACAGAACCTCAGTGCACCATAGCTACCCCAGCTTCAAACTTCAAGCAGCCTACTAACAACAAATTGTTATTGTTATTAAGTGTAATTAAAACACATTAACATTAAATTAAATAATCTCTGAATACTAACTAGTCTGTTAATAAGCCTGTCCAAAGAGGGATGTTTTCTGTCTAACTTTGAATGTAGAAACTGTGTCGGCCTCTCTTACATGAGCTTGGAGCTTATTCCATAAAACAGGGACTTGGTGGCTAAACGCTCCACCTCCAACTGTACTTTTACTAATTCTAGGAACCACAAGCAGTCCTGCATTTTGAGAGCGAAGTGTTCTGTTTGGGTGGTAAGGCACTATGAGGTCCTTAATATGCACTGAGCAAAAATATAAACGCAACACTTTTGTTATTGCTACCATTTTTTATGGTATGAAGTCAAAGATGTGAAACATTTTCCACATACACAAAATAACCAGTTCTCTGAAATATTGTTCACAAATCTGTCTAAATATGTGATAGTGAGCACTTCTCCTTTGCCAAGACAATCCATCCCACCTCACAGGTGTGCCATATCAAGATGCTGATTAGACAGCATGATTATTGCACAGGTGTGCCTTAGTGCCAAGAAAAGGCCACTCTGAAATCTTCAGTTGTATCACACAGCACAATGCCACAGATGTCGCAAGTTTTGAGGGAGCGTGCAATTGGCATGCTGATAGCAGGAATGTCCACCAGAGCTGTTGCTAGGGAATTGAATGTCCATTTCTCCACCATAAGCCGTCTCCAAAGGCGTTTCCGAGAATTTGGCAGCACATCCAACTGGCCTCACAACCGCAGACCATATGTAACCACACCAGCCCAAGACCTCCACATCCAGCATGTCCACCTCCAAGATCGTCTGAGACCAGCCACTCGGACAGCTGCTGAAACAATCGGTTTGCATAACCACAGAATTTCTGCACAAACTGTCAGAAACCGTCTCAGGGAAACTCATCTGCATGCTCGTCGTCCTCATCGAGGTCTCGACCTCACTCCAGTTCGTCGTCATAACCGACTTGAATGGGCAAATGCTCACATGCGATGGTGTCTGGCACGTTGGAGAGGTGTTCTCTTCACGGATGAATCCCGGTTTACACTGTTCAGGGCAGATGGCAGACAGCATGTGTGGCGTCGTGTGGGTGAACGGTTTTCTGATGTCAATGTTGTGGATCGTAGCCCAGTGTGGTGGTGGGGTTATGGTATGGGCAGGCATGTGTTATGAGCGAAGAACACAGGTGCATTTCATTGATGGCATTTTGAATGCACAGAGATACCGTGATGAGATCCTGGGGCCCATTGTTGTGCTGTACAACCAACAACATCACCTCATAAGCATGATAATGCACGGCCCCATGTTGCAAGGATCTGTACACAATTCTTGGAAGCTGAAAACATCCCAGTTCTTGCATGGCCAGCATACTCACCGGACATGTCACCCATTAAGCATGTTTGGGATGCTCTGGGTCGGAGTATACGACAGCGTGTTCCAGTTCCTGCCAATATCCAGCAACTTCGCATAGCCATTTAAGAAGAGTGGACCAACATTCCACAGGCCACAATAGACAACCTGATCAACTCTATGCAAAGGAGATGTGTCGCACTTCATGAGACAAATGGTGGTCACACCAGATACTGACTGGTTGTCCGAGTCCCCTGCCCCCCTCAATAAAACAAAACTGAAGATTTCAGAGTGGCCTTTTCCTGTGGCCAGTCTGAGGTACACCTGTGCAATAATTATGCTGTCTAATCAGCATCTTGAAATGGCACACCTGTGAGGTGGGATGGATGGTCTTGGCAAAGGAGAGGTGCTCACCATCACAGATTTAGACAGATTTGTGAACAATATTTCAGAGAACTGGTTATTTTGTGTATGTGAAAAATGTTTCACATCTTTGAGTTCATACCATAACAAAAGGGAGCAATAACAAAAGTGTTGCGTTTATATTTTCGGTCAGTGTAGGACGGGGCCATACCATGTAAGGCCTTATAGATTAGCAGGAGGATTTTGAACTTGATTCTAGAATCAACTGGGAGCCAGTGAAGTGAAGCCAACACAGGAGTGATGTGATCTCTTCTGCTAGTTCCTGCTAACAATCTAGCTGCTGCATTCTGAACAAGGTGGAGACTTCTTAAGGAACTCTTAGGACACGCTGCCATCAAAGAGTTACAGTAATCCAGTCTAGACGTAACAAACGCATGGATGAGTTTTCCAGCATCACTCTTAGAAAATTATATTGTTGATATTCCGCAGGTAAAAAAGGCTGTTCTACACGTCTGAGAAATGTGAGCCTTAAATGATAAATCCTGGTCAAATAAAACCCCAAGGCTTCTAACTGTGGGATTGGGGGCTATACTTACTAGGGCTGGGAATCACTGGGTACCTCACGATACGATACGATACGCGATACACTGCTCACGATAACGATATTATCACAATATGGCGATAATGCGATAATCGATATATCTCGTCTCTAACAACTCACGATATCTCAAACTTTAAGAAAGAAGAACTTTTAAAAACAGCTTTTTGGAAAATATTTCCCCATTTATTTTTTATTTTTTAAACACCATGATAATAAACAACTTGTGTCCTATTTGGTGTAATGAATAACAGACTTTTGTGTAACATTGCTGAAATTAGTAATACTCTGTCTTTGACAAACAATGACAATTTTCATTTGGAAATATCTGTAAAATTCAGTTTAAACAATAGTGAACATGAACAGCAGTGTCATTATTTAGTACAAAACTGCTGTAAACAGGATAAAAAATGAATGAGTCAAGTAGCTGCCAGACACATTGGTATTAACTTTTGAAAAACAAAACCATAGCCATCGCTTAATTGAAAAAATAGCTGTAAATCAGATATTAATTCTGTGAACAAATTATATTGTCTTTGTTAAAAAGTAAATGACACCATTTAGTGCAAATGTGGTGTAAACAAAAATATGATTCTCACAGAAAAATAAAAATCAAGTAGCTAGGACCTTTCCTTTAAGTTATTTAAGACATAAACTGCTTTCAAAATAAATAACCAGGGATAAAATACATAAAAAACTTAAAGGGCATCTAAAAGTTAACGTCTTTGTGAACAACACGTTTGGGGAAAAGCTGCATGTGATGTATGTTTATGTTCATGTTTTTCTGGAGAACCACAGACTTTTTAGCGTCAGAGGAGAAGGGGGGGGGGGGGGGGTATAAGGGCAGGGATGCCTCTCTTTTGTTCCGTTTCCATCTCAGCTGTAGCTCTGGTCTGGCCGTACAGTACAGGGATCCTTTTTTCAGTATTTCCGAGAGGGAATGTCAAAGCGTGGCTCTACTGCATTCAATAAAAACCCAAATCCCTCGTTCTCCACCGCGCTGCAGGGACCATATTCCATTTGTTATTGCCGCTGCTCTGTCTCTCTCAGAAGACGGCGGTAGCTTCGTCTGAAAAAAAGTATCCGCGTCGGGCTGTGTCGGCTTCAGGCCAGCAACAGCCACAGCTTTCTTACACAACTCCGGGTAATGCAGCTTCAATGCTGCCGGCGCGTCTTTTAACTTACTGCCGTCGCCTCTCATTGTTTTCCCGCTCCGCCATCTTTGTTTGAATGGGTGTTCTTCTTCGTCCGCCCGCAACAGCCAATCTCGCAACGAGCGCCCCCTATCGACCCTCCAAGGAATTGTCTTACCAAAGGATGGTTAATATATAACGTTTTACAGGGTTTTTAAACGTAAATAAAAGGTCGATACTTGATGAAGACGTATCGATAATCGATCGCGGGACTAAATATCGCGATATATCACCATATCGATATTTTGGCACACCCCTAATACTTACACCATCCAGGGAGACTATCGGATCAGACAGAGCATCTCTGAGGTTTTTGGGACCTAGTATAATAACCTCAGTTTTTTCTGGGTTCAAGAGGAGGTAATTAAGTGTCATCCAAGTCTTGATGTCTCTGATGCAGGCATTCAGTTTCTCTATATTTTCATTCTGTTCAGGTTTCATGGATAAATACAACTGCATATCGTCGGCACAACAATGAAAATTAATGCTGTGTTTCCTGATTATGTTTCCTAGGGGTAGCATATAAAGCATAAACAGGATGGGTCCTAAAAGTAAGCCCTGTGGGTCTCCGTAGTTAACTCGAGTGCAGTGAGAGGAATGTCCATTTACATTAACAAACTGGTACCTATCGGATAAATAGGATTTAAACCACAGATCCTCTGATCCCTATGTCATGCTCTAATATTTGGAGTAAAATACTGTGGTCGATGGTGTCAAAGGCTGCACTGAGGTCTAACAGGACCAGAATAGAAAGTAGTCCCTTTTCTGAGGCCAATAACAAGTCATTAGAGACTCTAACTAGTGCAGTTTCTGTGCTGTGGTGAGGTCTAAACCCCGACTGAAAGTCTTCAAAGTGGCTGTTGTCCTGTAGGTGGCAGTAAAGCTGCTTAACTACAACTCTTTACAGGATTTTAGAGATAAAGGGGAGATTTGATATTGGTCTACAGTTGGCAAAGTTGCTAGGATCCAAACTGGGCTTTTTCAGAAGAGGTTTAATAACTGCATATTTAAAAGACTGTGGCACGTAACCCATTTCCAGAGAGGTATTTACTATCGTTAATATGGAATCATTTATTAGGGGAAAGGTTTCTTTAAAAAGTCTAGTGGGAATTGGGTCTAAAGTTGAGAGGTTGCTTTCTTTTTGTCGTGCATGTGAATAGTTGGGTTCATAAATATCCATAAAGAGAGAGAGGGACAAATTTGTTCTCATGCAGTGCATCCACTGGAACATTCTCCATCTATCCATCACTCCTCCCATAACATTGTGGAGGGAAGGCTGGCATTCTACCAGCCTACCTTTGTGCATCCCACCAACAACTGGCCTCAACCAACAGCTGACAAAACCTGATAAGACAAGAGCTGCCACTCACAGCAGAGGATAATGACAGAACAGAAAAAACAAATGAACGAAGAAAGAAACACCAAAAAATTGCCAAAGCAGGAGCAGAAAGTGACAGAAAATGTTCCCACTAGAAATGATGTCAAGAAAAGAATGATCACGAGTGAGTGAGTGACGTTGTGCCAGACAATGCTTACTGGAAAAAAAAAAAAAACAGAAGGAAAAGACGGCGGAGAGAGTTGACATTTTCCAGCCACATGGGAAGAAAAAAAGACAAAACGGATGCATTTATGCACAACTAACAAAATATAGCATTTGCTGCAGGAGGAAAAAAGAACAGGAGGTACAATGGCAAAAGAAGAAAGAGGTAGGACATATTTAAGTCTGGTGCTGCAGGAGACAGACAAGCGACCAAAGTAAGCAGCAGGAGTGTGAGGTTTATCCAACTGATGCTGTGGCTCTCTCAGGAGTTCACAGTTGGAGTTCTAAACAGAAAACGGAATGGGGAGTTCAGTAGACAAATTTAAAGACCCGCTCTAATGAAAATTGTATTTTTGTTGTTTTTAAGAAGTTCCTGCAGCAATATTCTGATAATGTAAGACATATAGGAAGAAAATCAATCCCAAAATTGCATTTCTGAGAATTTCTTTATTTAAATCATGTGAATCAAGAGCAGACGAAATAATGCTATTTGAAAAAGATCGTATTTGTGATGTAGAAAAAACGATAGGCGGACCACAAGCTCCCTGCTTTACTCCATTCCAATGCATCCACTTAAATACGACTAGATCCACGTCTTCGTTTTCCTTGTCTGAGCTGACATCTGGCTCAAAAGTGAATGTCTGATGGGATATCTCCAATATTGTTCTTCATTTTTGTTTCACCAGTCATGTTAGGTTGGAGGTGTGAAGAGCTGTAAGCTGGCGGGACAGTGTATGAACACAGAGCTCTCAATTATGGGTGATGAGAAGTGAGGGTGGGGTTGCTCCACCTCAGAGGTCCCGCCTACAACTCAGAGGTGAATTTCGAATGAACTGCTGCCGCATACCTTTGTGTTAGAGGTTTAGAACATACTCTAAATACCATCAGGTAAAATTTGGAATACTCTGTTGCACTGATCTGCAAAAGGAAAGATAAAAAGGCTTAACAGGATGAAACAGCTGAAGAATTGAACATAAGTATGCATAAATGAGACAATAACGTGTTACAGTGTGTTAAGACAGTGTTTTTCAACCAGTGGGCCGCAGCACACTAGTGTGCTGTCATGGGAAGTTGCCCTCATTCACTGATCTAACAACATTTTCCATCTCCAGGATTTCAGCTCTGTGTTCATCCAAACAGGCCCTGATAAAACACTATCCGCGGTTACATGGGCAAAATATCTTGATTGGATCATTAGTCGGGTTAAAATTCACCCGTGCACATGGGCCCAGAAAACCTTTTTCCGATTAGAACAAACGTTCCCATGGGTCACACTTTCAGTCGGAATGAATCGTTTGGGCATGCGCAGTAGTGTTAAAAAAATCCCGGAAGAAGAGGAGATGCGTCCCGTTGTAAACAAACCGCTGCCACAGACATTTATGCAGCAGCTCGGTGATATACGAGCCGATCTTCCAAACTTGCTTTTTATTAATGTTATGAATATCATGAAGCGCCTGTTCGCTCATCGTTTTATTTAATCCGTGTGGTCAGTACTTTTTTTGTGGAAGAACGGAGCTGGAGAAGGGTTAGGACAGGCTATAAACACGGGCTAACAACATTAGCCATGTGGACACAAAATCCAGGACCATGCGGGAAATTCTGCAATCTGCATCTTGGCTGCACGTAAATGTGTGGGAATAACATCAGTCTTTATTTTGTCGGGAGACAGCTGGAAACACAAATCCACGTGATTGTTTGAATAGTTTCTAAGGACTGAGCGACATTTATTTCTGCTCTGAAAAGTTCACACACCGCCCCAAAGCCGCTCTGTGGCGGCCAAAGCTCTGCTCGAACACGGTTCCTCCTGAGTCCTGCAGGCGCTAACCCAGAGCAGCGGGACGGCTCGCAGTCTGAATTCTCCCACACATAACAAAACAACAAAACGTACACGTAACTAAGCACCCCCCCCCCATGCAAAGTTATCCGGCACCTCTGCTCACTGCTCTCCGAAGCGATTCTGCCCCGCATCCCCCTCGTGAGGGATGTAAGAGAGGGGAGAGTTAGAGAGCCAGAGGGGCGAGAGCGGAGCGGTGCTTTTCACAGGGCCTCCGCAGAGCAGCTGATCAGTCCCGTATGCGCTCCAATGCTTTCTCTCAGCGAAACACCGTCTATGCGTGACGTTGTGGGTACCAGATGTTCTCGGGTTGCCGTATGTTCTCGGGGTCCTTCGACCAATGATGACGTCACACTATTTGATTGGCTGTAAGTTGCCACGACCAATGAGTTAACGTCGCTAAGTTTTTTTTTAAACTTTATTGACAATTGCGGTATCATACATTAACAATAGCATTAACGTTAACAACGACGAACAATAACAATGTAATCAATATTGCCTCGAAGATCAGTCGCCATTGTCAAACATAACATATTAAGACAGAAAATAAAGAATAAAGGGGAAAAGAGAAACAATGAACACAACACACAAATAAATAAAAACATAAGTAAAATAAAATAAAGGAACATAGAAAAAATCTAAATAGTCTAATACTAGTTAAGTTAGGGGTACTTGTGAAGTTTGTATTTCTGAACAAAACTAAGCAATTTCAAGCCATTCTTCTTTTTCATATAATGAAGTGATTGAAAGTAAAAACAGAGTTCTTTATTAAATGTTATAAAAAGTGGTTTGGTCTTCAAAACTTGACCTCACCAAGATGGCGGTGCTCTCCTCCAATGAGGAACCACGTGATGTCTCCTCTAGTGATATAACTCATTGGAAGGACCCCGAGAACATCCGGCAACCCGAGAACATACGGTACCCACAACGTAAACCAGAGCAGAAGTGACACACGATCTGTTTACATGCAACACGATCGAATAAACAATGGGTATAACCCACCTATCTCAATCGGAAAGAAATTTTGATCCAAACGAGTCTGACCGGGGCAGAGTATTCCGAACGGCGCGTTTACATGACGCGTTTTCTTTCAGATCAGGCATTCTTTCCGATTACTTTTGCCCATGTAAACACAGCTACTGAGTAGTTAGGAATGTGAAAGATCGTTAAATACTTTTTTCTTTGCGTTTATTTTATTTTATTAAAGACATTTTGATAAGAATGATGGTACCGCGACTAAGCTGCATCTTAGTATTTTGGAAAAGTCCCGCCCCTTTAACTGTCTCCACCAATCATTCTTGGGGGGCTTAATCACATGTCATCAGTCTGACCAATCAGAAGTGTTTAAAGTCTTTACTTCCTTGTCCTGATTTAGCTCACAACGTTTCTCAGTTCTAACAAAAATACCAGCTAAAGCTCTTCTTTAGCGGTGTAGCTTTCCACAGAATCCGGTGTCAGAAGGTGGAAAAGGTGAACAAAACAATGAAGCTCAGAGAAGTGATCTCCGGTCGTTTTATGCACTACATCTCCCATGATGCATTGGGTTAAAGTGACAGTGTATGAAATCTGTTGTTAAACGTCTTGAAACCAACGAACACACCTCAAACTATTTTTAAATCTTCTAACTTAACTTTTATTACATCTTTTAGAAAAACAGCTGCAGCTTCCAGCTTTTTCTGCCACAAATATCACAAAAATGCACGTGAGATTGTGGGGGACCCTGGGCCGCCTCTTCCAGGGGCCCTAAGCGAAATTTAATTTGTGGGCCCTCTAACTGATCAACAGCACCAACAAAACACAACTTTTGTTGTAGTATAAATGAGATCTCTATATTCATATATTTGTGAATTATTGTTGCTGCTGAAGAATTGAATACAGTATATTGCCTGCATGTTGGATGCAGATTTAGTGGTGCCAAACAAATTTTAAATGCAAAGAAAAAAAATATGAATGACAAATGTAAATATATATATATATATATTTACATTTTTTTTAATGTAACATTAGGCACTCAACAAATGACATTCACAAAACTCCAACTTATTAAAAACAGCAACTTAATAGCAAATCAAATAACGATAAAACAATCCAAAATAAAGAACACATCAGCTCAATGAGGGGATTTTGGAAAGTCAGAGTCTTTCTCAGTCTGAAAAGGACCTCTTTACACCAAATCCATTCTTACTGGATCAGAGTGTGGTTGGCCATTCAGCTGGACCAATTGGATTTGAAGTACTGGTAGGTGGAATTTTGGATCCAGTAGGCTCCTCTTCCATAAACGCCTCTCTTGGAGCCTCTGGAACCGAAGATACAGAACATCAACAAAAGCAAACAGTGAAAAGTCAAACAGTCAAATGTTTTCCCTTTCAACAGTAAATGTGGTGACAGCAGTTTCTTCTACAGCTAAAAAACAAGAATTATTATTATAAAATAATAAATGATAAAGCTAATAAAATAACTATAGCAGAATACTACTAATAATATAGTGGCTCATTTAAAATCTGTGTGCAGGTTTTTCACAATTTCATGATCTTTTTATATATTTATGAGAGATTTATTGTTAGATTGTATATTTGCACAATATCATATTTATTTATTTAATTATGAACAGTTTGGGACTCCATTCTCTTCAGCTGCTGTTTATGAACATAAGGGGTTATGCAGACACTGTTTTGTTAACTTACTTAACATGCTATTAAAATTACCTGAGATGACATCTTCAGTGATGTCAGGAACATCTTGGGATGTGGACGCTGCACCACCTCCAATACTTTTGGATACTTTTTGAGAGCAGAAGAAACTGTCGGCTGAGAAGGAACTGTGCAAAACATCCTCATTATGTAGAACCAAAACTGCAAAATACAAGTAAGAAATAAATGTACCCATTTATAAATATTAAATGTGAACACTAATTTGAGTATAAATGGAAATATAAGCATTTATACACTTTTTTGATCTATTATTTTGTATGTTCATAATTTTTAAATTAGTACATTTCTTTTGTTTGTCATTTATAAATGAGAACATTTATTTCCTATTTGTATTTGGCAGTTTTGATTCTCCATATTTTATGCCAATGCAAGATTTTAAGACACACTGTTGAAAAAGTAAGAACATCTGACTGTCTATAACAGATAAACAGTTTTTATACTGAGATAAACCGGAAAATGCAGAACGCACTAAATATGTGTAGCAAAACAATGAACCAATACGATCATAACGTGAATAAAAATTGCAGCCATCATACCATCATTATTTACTTTTCTCTGCTCTCCGCTGGTTTGGAAGGTCATGTCCAACCTCATGATCTTGGAAACTTGGTGTCAGAATTATTTTTGAGTTTTCCATTGGAAATTAATTACGACAAACGGGGTCGTTTATGTACACACTTTACCTCAGATCAATTAATTTACGTAAATCTCGCAGCTGCACAGAAATACTGGATAGTGTAAAAAAATACTGCCCCAACATGATCCTCTAAACTTACCTTGTGATTGATGTTGAAGTTCTTCATCTTTTTTCAGCTCCTGATGGATAAAGTCTCCTTGGCGTGAAGTTCTCTTGTTGTCGCTTTGATCAGTGTGACAAAATGTGCTAGTTTTTTTTTCTTTTTCCCAACTTTATTGAAACAGAATGCACTCGTAAATGCACACTGTGCCAGGCTCAGATGCAATGATGCTGACCAATCATTGCTAAGAGTGGCGTAACGTCAATATTTGGGTTGCCAGATTGGTTCAGGTGTGTTGAAGGGGGGGATCATAACAGTGCAGGCAACATTCTTTTGCACAACATTCAGAGCACATGTTGGTATGGAAATTCTATGAAATGTGTTGCCAGATTTGGGTCTTTCTTTGTTGTATTTTCTTCGCCACGTCGGGGCCCTGGTAGTGACGGGGGCCCTACGCGGCTGCGTAATTCGCGTATTGGGAGGGCAGGCCATGGGGGGACTGTTGATCAATACAGACTATGAGTTTCTTCTTTTTTTTTTTTTTTTTTTTGGATGCTGGTGTGCCGCAGGATTTTTTTTAAGGTTAAAGTGTGCCGTGGCTCAGAAAAGGTTGAAAAACACTGGGTTAAGAAAATGGATGGAAGTTCAGGGGAACTATCTGATCGTTCCACCATTTTTTATGTGTATTCTACCCACTAAAAATGTCACATACCCAAAGTTGAGTCCCTGATTGGTTGACGTCACTCAAATCACACTGCTGCTAGCTTCACACAGCGCCCGTCGCTCAAATCGCGCCATCAGACTTAATATTAATATTGAAAATAGCCTTTAGTGTGAACGTAGCTTTAAATCCAAACCATGTTTGTGTCACAAGAACAGGCAGATGGATGGATCCAAATGCAGTAGGTTTAAAAGCTCAGCTAAAAGTCCACAAAGCTAAATCAGGGTCAGGGGTTGATAACAGGCACAAGATCATCAGAAGAGAGAATGGGTAGTAAGGATCCAGGCGGGGCAGGCGGCAGGCAAACAGAGTCAGGGTCAGAAGACAGAAGATCTGGACCAAATACAATGCTCGATAAAGTAACCAGTGACACTTTGACGTCTTCTGAGGGATAGAGGCGCAAAAACAGATCCCACTGCATAAGAAATGCCACGCATTCCTCTGGGTCCCTGTTGAATTTGTCCTGAAGCGCTATCTCTGTCCCAATTGCATGAGTGAGCGTTGCTCCAGGCTCGCCACTTCCAGCAGCCACTGAGCAACCGGAGAAATCTCAGTAGATGTGTCGCTGACAGGCGGCTTGATTCGCAGCCGTGACATGATGGCTTCAGTCGCAGTTCAGACATAGGAGCTGGCGACCGTGCTGCAGCAACAAGGTAGCAAACCCCCTCAGGTTTGTTGGGCTAGGAACTCCTGCTGCTAGGTCCATGTTTGGTAAAGTATTCTGTCATAAGAACAGGCAGATGGCTGGATCCAAATGCAGCAGGTTTATTAGCCAGTTAAAAGTCCAAAAAGCTAAGTCAGGGTCAGGCAAGCAGAGGTCAATAATAGGCATAAGATCATCAGAGGAGAGACAGGGTAGTCAGGATCCAGGCGACAGTTGGGGCAGGCGGCAGGCAGCAAGTATGCTGTGGTTGATGAGTGAATGAAAGTCCAGTGTGTCCAGGAAGTGTGTGGCGGGGTTGCTAAGAGCTGTTAGAACTCTGGGGACAGCTCCCGCCGGTGGCCGGGGGGAGACAGAGTTCAGTTTTCTGACTGTAACAACTAAAAGAAAAATACTGTCCAACACCACCACACGTTAGCCACATTAGCGTATTCACAATAACACCCGAACAAACATTTTGACAGAGCGCTGTGTATCTCTCAAAATTGCTTAGACATCAGTAAACACAACCATAATTGGTCCATATATGAGGTACACTGTAATTTTTTGAAAATTGATATGCTTTTTAAGTATGACTTACAGTGCAGAGAATACGGTAGTTAAATCTTTTATGGATAGTGCATGTCTACCATGTATTAATATGCATATTGAATTATGTGAAGGGGAAAGATATACAGCCCTAGTAATTAACATTGTTAGTGTGCTGTTTTTTCCCCTCTTTTTTTTGTTTTCTCCATTTGGTCTGTATTTATTCTGTTTATATTTTCTCTTTGGTAAAACAGGGTCTGACTTGTAACATCCCACTAAGTGGTTAGCTGGTGATTTTATCTGGTTTTAACTACTTTCCTCGTGTAAGGTGCTTTAATCTCGATGTCCAGGTGCTGCACTCTAGTCTTGCGCAATGAAGTGCTTTGACATAAACCATAATTTGTCAAAAGTAAACCTGGAAAGTGTTGATTTTTTTATATTCTTATGGTATCAATTCTTTCAGTAACAAGATTTTTAAACAAGCAAACAATAAAACAATAATAAGAAAAAGAAAAGGCGTGGGATACAGATTAGCCTGAGAATAGAAACATCAGGTGAAAGATGCACAAGGATAAGAAAGACAGTGTCCCACAGAGATCACTGCGCTATTAGATGAATGTCATCAATCAATCTGCTGCTATAGCTGATTCATAAACTCAATTAAACTGCAAGCCTCCTGAGGAGAGAAACACTCTTTTTCTCTACCTGTCTCAGCCTCCATCCTTGCCTCTATAATCTGGTTGGAAATGTTTGTACATGACACTAATTTTTAGAGATTTTCTTTTTCAGCAGTTCACCTTTATCTTGACACACAAGTGTAATAAATAAGACATGAAAATTAGAGACATGACTGCTGTTTATTGATCATGTTCTCTGCTCACCTCATTATGACTTCATGTCAACACAGATTTCGGTTAAACCTCCAGGTTTTTCCTTAATTCCTTTGATGATTTAATCAGCAGCAACAACAGGGACTGAGAAGACACAAAATAGGAACAAACACTCATGTTGACCGCGTCTGATCAATAATTTCCTGTTAAAAGAAAGTGAAGGGAGATGGAGAGGTGGGCGGCACATATGAAACCTGATAGATGGAGTCAAAGGAGGCTGCAAACAGTTAATTATACTTAAAGGAATTAGGAAGCGGATGTGTTTTGCTTGGAATTTATTGTGGAGGGAGTTAGGGTTCTGCACTTTTATAAATTAACTCTTTTGGTTTAAAGTACTTCAGTAAATCATCAACAAGCAGCTAAGGAAAACCAATGATATGTTTTAAAATGGTTTTCATCCTACTGAGCCCTTTGACTGAATGACAACAGACCCTTAACCCCCTTGTTTTCCTGACCTCATTCTGTCAGAATCCTCAAGGAGGTTTCTCCTTATTTATTCAACATTTCCATTCTTGATAAGTTATACTGTTAGGGGTTTTTTCTTCGTAGAAATACATCTGATTCATAGTAGTTTGCACAAACCACACCACTACTGTGTACTTGTCCAGTGATGTGCAAAAATTAGCTTAAAAAATACATAAATTAAATAAAATAAATGTACTTTTCTATTTAAAATGAAAATCAAATATAATTCTTAGACATGTTTTTCTGTCGGTTTTTTAATGTTTCTTTTTTGTAAAAGATAAACAAATAAATAAATAAACAAACAGGCGAATTTACTGTTCAAATACGTAAGAAGGCGGCAGGTGAGGCCCAGCAGCCAATGCCCAGCACACACAGCTGAGCTGCAGCTGACATGTGCTTTACTCTTTCGGTCTTTCTATCATCATAAAAGTCGCTTTCTTTTTAATTATTTTATATGCTTATTTCTCGCCAAACTGTCTGATTACATTGGTGCCAGTTTTTAAGAATAATACACAAAAACAATACAATCATCAGTTATACATTCATACAATGACGAATCAAACCTAGGATAATTAGACATATTAAAAAATATTGCTTGAAAGGGAGTGAAAGGAAGTGAACTTATATAATTCCACCCCTGTTCTACCGTTACCATGTTATTACATGATTTATCATTATCCGGTTCCTAGCTTTTATCAGACAGAATTAAGAATCCTTGGTAATCACTTGGTAAGGCATGCACATACACATGCAGTACACATGCCAAAAGGCATAGGACGCTTCTTCTTCAGTCAGCATTTGGTCGCGTACTTGGAGCTGGAAAAAGAGGGACAAAGCAAGAATAAAAGAGTGTGGACCAAGAGGTCGGAACATTTTGTGAGAAGCAGGAAAGTTCAGCATGGCAAAATCTGTGCTAGAGTTGTTGAGGGAGGTTGCAGCTGTCCTCAAACAGCAAAACCAGCGGGAAACAGCAGGAGACGATGTTCCAAATGCGATTTTATTATTGTTATGATTATTATTAAGGGCCTGTTTGGTCGTAATTTTTTTTACTGTGCGGCCCATGCTTTATTCGTGGCCGTACAGCCCTGGAAGAAGGGTTAGGATTAGGCTAATACGTGTCAACAACAACATTTAGCTTTGGATGTAGTTAAAATCAGTTCGGGCAATGCTGCAATCTGCATCTTGGCTATTTGAGAATAACATCAGCCTTTATTTTGTCTGGACACGACTGGAAACACAAATTCACATGATTGTTTAAACAGTTTCTCAGGACTGCGCGGCATTTCTGCATTCAAAAGCAGTCTCCGCTATCTCACACACTGTCCCAAAGCCGCTCCTCTGCTCAAAGACACAGTTCTTCCAGGAGACACAGTTCTCCTGAGTCCGGCAGCTCACTCCGCGTAACAGCTGGATGGTCCGAAGCCTCTTCCAGAGCGCACACCGCTGCAAAGCACCCTTCCTTGGAGTTACGAGTCCGGCTCCACTGCTCAGAGACATGCTTCGCACGCGTGGAGCAGCCGGCCAAGGGTTTAAAATATGGATGAACTGTCCCCCAGCCCCCTTCAGAGTTGGGCTCAAGTCTAACCAATCCCAGAGGCCCCATCGCTGCCCAGGCCCCCACACTACACAAGGAGAAAGAGCCAGGCCCAGGGTCAAGCCCGGGCCCAGCAAGAGCTGTGGTCAGGCATCGACGAGTACGAGGCACTTTGACCAGTTAGGGTAAAACTGTTCAAACCCAATTAGGCTTAAATGGGTCAAACTGCCTCAGAGTCACAATGCAGAAAGTTAGAGAGAACACATCTGAGAATAATCACCACTTTTAGAAAACATTGTTACTTTTGAGGGCCTATACCATTCTAAATACTTTTTTTGAGCTTTTATGGTAGGTGTATTAGAATGTTCTTTCCTCAAGAAAAGAAACCCCAAAGTAGTATTGTGATCCGTTCACACATTTCTCATTATTCTTCCAAAGAACTTGCACTCTGAACACCCAACCCATGAAAACAAATGGGTTATCATGAACTGACAGACAAGTGAGAACAGCCCTTCTACGAAGAGTCTGCTCTGGATCATTAACACAGATCAATGGAAAATAACATTTACTTAATTTACCTTTCTAGCTTATCACGATCATGATGGGTGAGGCTGTGCCTCATCAGTATGGTGACCCTCATACTGAGAAGCAGCTGAAAATTGACCTGTGTGAAAAGAACATAACTCTGTCTGGCAGATCATGATAGAACCGCAAATATTAAACAGCTTAAAATGTAATACTTTTTTCTTTTTATATTCCAATTCTACTCCTTGGTCTATGTTGGTCCTCTCCACTAATGCTATTCGCTTAGACAAGCTGGAATCAGCTCTCACCTGCTTACTCCAGGTCCCATGTAGTACTTGGCCTGCTGCATAGTCCAGGTCAAGTCAAGTTTTCAAGTTAAGTCAGTTTAGTTTAACCTTGATTCTTTACTCAACCCATCCTTTGTTTCAGGCCATTAGTGCCATTGAATGCATGTCAACAGAAATTCCCATAAAGAATATAAAAAACGCCTAGTCAACCATCATCTATAGAGTTTTACATTCAGAGCCATGTCTTATTAGATGCCATGTCAGTTCAGATTTGCATATAGATTTAAAAAAAAAAAAAAACATTGTTCCTATTTCCCATGCAGCTCCTGCCTTTTAATCAGTCACACTTGGCTATATATTGGCACCTGTGAGCTCCTGAATGAATCTATTACACTGCGCTTTGTAGTCATTGGACCCTTCTCCCTGTTTGCAACAATGAGCAGTCCAATTCAATTCACTTGAGTTTAAATCAATTCAGTGTACACTGTCTCGGTGGTGTGTTACGCTTAACAATAATACTAATAAGCATCGCTTTTTAAGACTAACTGAATCTATTGTTGTGAAGGGAATTAAAGACTAAAGCTGTATTCGCAGTGAAAGTCTTTGTTTAGGAAGACAAACTTTTTAAAGAATTGTGAGAAAACAAAAGATTGTTTTGTGAATAAAGTCCCACTCCATTCATCTCTTGATCTATTTTAAAAACATTCCCAGTGGTCTTATAATTATGATTATTCGGTTTTTAGCCCAAGTAAAAAAAAACTGTCATTTTTTAGGACATAGTTTCTGCAGAGCAGCAGGTGTTCATTAGAAATGCACCTCTGAGTTTTGGGTGGGACTGTTGGGATGGAACAACCCCACCCCCCTTCCCGTCACCATAATTGAGCGCTCTGTATATTTATGCTCTCCTGCTAGTTTACAGCCCCTCACACCCCCAACCTAACATTACCAGTCTAACAAAAATGGTGAACAACTAGGAGTTGCTACAGTTTTGAGCCAGGCGGCAGCTCAGACGAGGAAATGAAGACTTACCTGGATCTAGTCGTCAATAAATACATGTTTTTTCAAATGAAAATTTTTGTCAGTTCCCAATTCATAACAAATTGAAAAAAGAAATACTTAGAAATGCAATTTTGATCATAATTTTCTATATATATGTCACTGGTTCTCAAACTGTGGTGCGCACCTGCCTGGGGGGGGCGCGGAGGCGGTGGGACAAGGCTCGGAGGGGGGGCAATTTTTTGACGTCAGAATATCTTTTCGGCGGCGGAACATAAACAACCACATCTCGGGACCGCATATCCACGGGTTTTACGTTGCTTACATTAACCTCATCCTAACCGTGACATTTGAAGATGCAATTATTGTTATTAATGGTGGTTTTAACATCTTAAAAGGACGGTAATGCAGCCAGGACATTGACCCATTTCGCACATGCGATCGGTACGGATTCACGGCGCTGAAGTTGGCTTCCTATTCACAATTTCCAATTCATGAGGGTACTAAAGGAACATTCCACTGCACCTTTCACACTAAGACCAACTACCTCCTGTTTAACAACCACAGGAGCTGGACTGCTCAAACCCGGATTAAACTATGATTTAGATAGCAAAGAATGCCTTAAACACAGTTTCTGATTTGTGAAACCTGCATCTAATTTGTGAAAATGTGAAATAGGAGGATTTCATGTAGTTGATCAATTTAAAATGATATAAATATTTTTTGTGCATCAGTCTGCCCATTGTTGTGGGGTGAGCTGTATTGTAGGCAGACAACACAAATTCACAAGACTGGAGGCAACAGAAGTGCCAAACAACAAATATTTATTTTTAAACACAATGCGCTGCAAGCAAGAAAGCCACAAAAACATAAACCTGTCAAAGTAAACGTGACCAAACCAAGTCAGTGACCAAACCGTCAGTGCGAAAAATGCAATAAAATGATTTTATTTCACATTTTTACAAATGGAACTGTGATGAGACTTGTTAAAAATGTAGAAATTCATGTATAATGGATGTAATGCCCCCCACACACACACACAAACACACACACACCTCAGGGGTGCCACACAGTTTGAGAACATACAAAGTGAATGATCCTTTATTTACTTTTTTTCAGGGCTCAGGGATCGCGAGGGCTATTTCAGGGCTTTACCCCATCCAGATTTCCTTGGTTTCTCTAAGACATCTTCAGGATCAAGCATGAAATTGTGCCCGTGGCTTCTCAGAGGTGTGACAAACAACAACAAAAGATTCCAACAAAGTAAGAAATGAGTGTGAAAACATAACAAAGAAAACAAGCTTAATGTGTGAAAAAACAGTGCACGAGATAGTTCAGCTCAGCATAAAGATGCGAATCTGTGAAGAACCAGTTGTTCTTCTTTATAAATGTATGTATTTGTCCCCTCCGGTCTGTTCTTTTGTGGATCGCTATTCTGCCTGTTTCCTGTCTTCTCCTCTTCTTCTGTGTTTCTTCTGCTCAGATGTCACTCAGTTAAAAACTGTGTATTTGGTGTTTTCAACATGTTCTTGTGGCATTTTTCTGACGCCACAAAATAAAAACAAAATTGCATTTCTAAGGATTTTTTTTGTCACATTGCTGTGAATTAGGAGCAGACAAAAGATTAAATTTAAAAAAATTACCTTATCTGTGATGTAGAAGAGCCATGCACAAGCTCCACTCCGCTCCCTTATGCAACAGGGAGGGGAAAGGGGGTCGGGTTGCTTCGCGCCAACAGTCCCGCCCACAACGCAAAGGCAGGACTGCTTCTAATAAACTGCTGCCACTGTGCAGAAACTATATCGTAGAAAATGATGCAGATTTTTTTATTTTGGCTAAAAGCAGCAAGGAACGGTAGTAGATCCTCCACACACAAATGGGGGGGGCAGCACCGAGCAGATTCTCAGCAGCTCCAAACCCAAGACACAGCTGTGAAACTGGCTGAGGCAGCAAAGTCTTTCAAGGATGGCTGGTTCCAGGATGAGTAGGAGGTCACACGGTCCACAGATTCAATCCAAAACCTGGGTGTTTTTCATCAGACAGGTAGAAATGCCGACAGGGGCAAGTCCAGGGAATGGCAGGGTCAAAACAGGATCAGGTAAAGGGAGCAGGATTCAAAACAACAACCTAGAGAGCTGCAGAGAGATGACAACTTTCTAGCAGAGAACTAGTTATGAACAGAGCAATAAATAGGCAGGTGAAAAGGTGTATGATTGCAGAGCAGACATGGAGAGAGGCAGAATTCTGCCCCTTCCCGTGCATCGTAATATAAAGTAATGTCTTTTCCCGGATAATTACCATTTTTTTCCACCATTACAAAGAAAAGTCTGCAAACATCTATGTATCACCTTTGTGGTATTTTACCAGTTTACTAACACCACTTGCACCAATTCCTAAAACAAGCTGTGGCTTACTATAACCAGCTGTGCACATTGATAGTTATAAATTATAAAACAAATCTAATGACCATCAGTCTTTATCATGTTTCCTTCAGTGGTTCACCCTGGTTTTTAATAAACTCCTTCAGCTGCCAGAGTCTTTGTCTCCTCGCGCCTCACTGCAAAATTCCCGGGAGTGTTCTCCTCTTGCATTCTCCTCTTCTTTTCACTAGGTCTTAAATTGCCAGTGACAAATATAGTTACAGTTTTGATCACCGCACAAAGATCTTTCCAAATTCATCTCACATTATTCTTTATAAACAGAACAGACGAAAATAAAATCTGCAGCACATCAGACATTCATATGTTCCAGGAATGAGAAAATGATATATGAGTAGGGGTGGAACGATTCATTTTGACAATGATTTTATTTTCTTGTAATTTGTGTTTGCCAAACCGATTCATGCCTATATTGGTCCATTATTATTAGCACATTCTACCACACTTTATGCTCAAGTGTTTCCACACATTGGATGGCTTAATCATTTGATCATGTGAGGCTTTTAAAGGACGTTGTCATGAAAACAAGTGTTTACTGAATGAATGAAAATAATCAATTATTGTGAGTAGTTTTGGTTTTAGGTGGTATTTAAATATGGTATCTATATTAAAGCAGAAACCCCATTTATGGCTTGTACACGCAAAGATAATATAAACAAGTTTCATTCAAAATAAACTCTGTGTAGCTTCAAGATGCAAAAATGCTCTGTAAAGGAAAGGAAAAAAGACCCTTGTTTCAAAAAATTACCTGAATTTGTTACTTTTCTTTTGTTTATTTTATTTTTTTATTTCTTTTATTGTTTAACTGCTTTTATTGTTTTATTGTTATTGTTTCTTTCACAGTATTAATTGTTTAGTAATTTTATATATATTTAATTTTATGCTAAGCCCTTTGGCTGCCTCTGTTTTTATAAATGGTATACAAATAATACATTGATTTGTTGACTATCTGCCTTGGCTGCACGGTGGCGCAGTGGTTAGCACTCTTTCCTCACAGCAAGAAGGCCCCTGGTTCAAGTCCTGGCTGGGGGACCTGAAACAGAACAACAATGTGTGGAGTTTGCATGTTCTCACCATGCATGCGTGGGTTCTCTCTGGGGTCTCCGGCTTCCTCCCACCATCCAAAAACATGCCTTATAGGTTATTTAGCAACTCCAAATTGTCCCTCGGTGTGAATGTGATTGTGTATGGGTGTGTGATATGTGTGACTCTGCGACAGACTGGCGAACCGTCCAGGGTGGTCCCCTGCCTTCGCCCATAAGTGGCCGGGATAGGCTCCAGCAGCCCCGTGACCCCGAAAGGGATAAACGGAAGAAAAATGAATGAACTGTCTGTCTTGCAAGAAAAATCATCTCTTCACGAAAGTTTCTAAGTAGCAAAAAAATCCTAAAAACATGTGTGGTAAAAATAAGAATTCTTGGTAAGACCAATTTTCTTACCCCATTGGCAGATTTTTTTATGCTAGTTTAAAGAAAATTTGTTAAATGATACAAAATTTTGTCTTATTTCTAATGCTATAAATCAGAATATTTGTTTGTCTGTCTCTGACAATGACATCCACAACCGTTTCTTAAACTGATCTTACAGTGACTAAAAGTTGAGTTTTAGCTGCGGCACGGCAAAGGTAAGCACACAGACGTTGGCATGTGCAGGCAATGTGCAGGAGCTGTCTTTCCAAATGGGACAACCCAAGGGCATCCAGGGAAGTACAAATGCCGAGTGATGTGGCAGAAGGTCTCAGGGACAATTCACATGTGTCTGTTTATTTATGAGCCTGTGTGTTTATGCAAGGACGTGGCACTTATTCTGACACAGACATGCAGCAATGAGATACTGTTGACCCACGTGAGTCCAACTGAGTGACCTGGCCAGCTGCTGCGCTGTCTAACCAGCGGAGGAAGACGACAAGCTGGATGTCGAATTATGCAAGCAAAGGTGATTTGAAAGCTTGTGATCAGCTACAAACCTGCATTTGCTAAACTTTACTGAAATTCTTTCATTGCCTGAATCTCTGTATTATTTAGTAATATTTTTTGCCAATAAAAACTAGACAAAAAAGTGAGAAATAAAATCTAAAACCCGATTAAAATGCTTCACACAAATGCGCTTTTCAAAGTTCTCTAGACACACTCAGCACGATGATTGCAAATGTTTGTGGACTAGAAAACAAAGTAGGCGATAGAAAATAATCGAGGTTGAAGAACAAGGTCAAGAGAGTCAAAGGAGGAGGAGAAAGAAACGAGAGGAGGCTCAGCAAGCGGGGGAGACGCAGTGAAGCAAAAACGTTCTAGGTAATCAGGAATGCTGACAAAGAGTGAATGAGGATGAAAGGATGAAAAGGAAGGAAATAAGGCGAGAGGAGAGAAAATGATCTTGAGGAGAAACAGGTGAAACACTAAAGAAATAGAAGAGCGGAGATGTTGGAAATGACGGATGAGATAAGCTGGAGCAGGCAGAAAGTGAAGAGGGAAGACGGGAAATTTAGGTGGAAATGTGTTTGGGGGGAAAAAAAGAGGAGAAAAGAAAGACTGATGGAACTAATTGACAATCATTCAAACTGACACTTACAGCAGAGATGAATCCATGTTTCAGCAGGCATGACTGGACAAGAATAATCATCACACTTATTGATGTGGCTTCACAACATTTAGTCAAACTCCTCTGAGACCAAACCCCATTAAGCGTGAAGACAAGTGTCATGGCAGCACAAGAAAGTGTCCGTGAATGGCAGCAGTGCTTGTTTTACCAGATTACTACAAAACCAGCCAAATATATTCCTCTGCCTCAGCTAAAAGTGTGTACAGAATCTCCTTCAGTATTGCATATTTTATAAGGGTAATGCCACTTGAGAGCCTTTGACTAGTTTGTTTGAATTTGTGTGCATCCAAAGAGATTAAAGAGATCAAAGTTGTGTGATGTAGGAGCGCTAAGGATGTGAAATCACTTTCATCCAAAACACCAGATTTAATAAATATGATGGACATAAAAGCTACTTCAACTTTAGGAGCTTGACTCTGCCATTGTGCACTGGTTCAAAGCCACCTCTTATAATAATGATGCAGAAACCCCTAATTATTGGTTCAGGCACTAAACCGTAGAGATAAAGCTTTAACATTTTTACTGCAGCCATTAAATATTTTTTTTACTTGCTTGCACTCCTATAATTGCTTTTCCTATAATTTTTCTAAATCTGAATGGTAAACAAACCCAAAAAGTCTCCATCATATTTATACACTAAGGTTTTAATTCATGTGTGCTGCGTTTGCACTGAACGGCCGCCTCTCTTTCAGCACGCATCAAATTCTCTGCTTACCACCTGTCCATGAATGTGTTCCTTAAGCTCAAAAAGCCAGCAGCGTGTGGGGGGAGCTACTAGCTAAAGTTTTCAGCCTGATCGTTACATGGAGCGGTGTATGCGTTTATCTAATTTAAAATGCATTTAAAATGCATGGAAAACTCTGAGAAATCAGGTTTATTTGCCTTAAAGAGCTCTGCAATTATCTTCACTAGCGGTGTCCGAAAGACACCGCTAGTGAAGCTTTTTCCGGCTCTCCTTGACCCCCCCTTTGAAGGCTTGCTGTTCTGCATTAACCAGAAAGGGTAAAAATACAAAAAGAGTTAAATCAGGGGACCTTTTTTACTTTTGTCTCATCGAAAATAAGAAAAATATCATTCGTTTAAGGAGGTCCGACCAGGCTAGCTCTTCAATGACACAGCGGCTTTCTGTGTGGCTGCCAGATCGCCTCCTGATCGCGATCGCTCCAGTTCCATGGGCCCTGCAACAGACTGTCTAGGGTGTACCCGCCTACGCCCAAAGGTAGCCGGGTCAGGTTACAGAAATAGCGACTCGTCGCGTTTCGGGCAGGCACACTCTGCAGAGTTACTCTGCAGAGTTACAGATTACTCCCCTAGGGGAGTCAGTCAATTAACTTACCTGCTCAGCGTCCTATTTAGGTCAGGTGTACAATTGTTTATTCTCTCTTACCTTCAGTGCTCATTCTTCGCCGGTTCTCCTTGCTCGCTGTTCTCTCTCATGTTCCTTCCCCCGTTCTTATCGGATTGGGGGGGCGTCCGTCTCCTCCTTTACACAGCAGCACCGCGTTCTTCATCATGGATCGTAGAGGCATTTCGCTGGAACGGTTCGCTCTCCAGTGATGGCACGGAAGCCCGGTTCTGCCGTTAGCTGGTGGCGGTGACAGCGCTCTGTGGTTCTCCATGCTCACTGTTCTCCTTCTGTGTCATGATGCTTTCACCCCGTTCTTCTCAGACTGTTGGTTCCCCTGCTTACGAGGGGGGGTCCGTCTCCCCTCGCCTGCCCCTCTTTTTCGGCTGCCGGCTTCCGGTGCGTTTTCGGAGCCGCGGTTCTCGCGTCTTCTACCGTGTGTCTACGGAGAAGCGTCCTGCAGCATTTGGGTTGTCACTGGCGATCGATCGGGAGATGTTTTAGCCTTATTGAGTGCCGGATCGCCAGAATGTTTGGTGAGTGAGTGCATTATCTTTCGTCTTCTGTGCTGTGTTTTCTTCCGGGTTCCGTTTCCTGCTCGAGCGGTCATCGGTGACGTCACGCCTCTAAGGACCCTGGGACTTGTAGTTCTTTGTAAAGACGCAGTGATTTTCTTCCAACCTGGTCCGGTTTCTGCTGTGTGGGCCGTCGTTCTGTGCTGGCTTTGTCATAGTGGCTCTTTGTTTTGCTTCTTTTCAGTTGAAGCTGTGTGCATTTGCTGGTTTGACCTGCATTTAGAGTGGTCGGTTGTGGTCATGTCTCTTCTGTGGGAGAGAAGGTAACGAGAAGAGCATTCCCCTGGCTTCAGCCAAACAAATTCTGCCCTGTTGTGTGTTTGTGTGTGTGTGCGCGTTTGTGCGTGTGTGTGTCAGTTTGTGCATGGCCCTGTTTTCTCAAACTCACTGTTTTGTGTTCTCTCAGGTTGTTTTGGGATTTATCCTTGGTTTGTGGGGGGTTCGTGATGGGCTCTTCCCAGCCCGTTTTCTGTTTTGAGTCGGTCCCAAGGTTGCCACTCGGACGTTCGGGTTTGACGCGATTGTGTGGGTACTGTTGGCGCTTCGGTTCCTCCATTTTTGATTTGCATTAGCAGCCTTTTCCTCGTGTTCCTTCTGGTTTTGTTTGCGCTTAGCTGACTATGCCTTCTCTACAATTTGTTCCACCGGACGCTGTGCGTGGCTGGGGGAGGCTGGTTCTGTTGATGCTCTCTTTGTTCTGCCTCCATTCCTCCCGGTGGCGTCTTCTGGCTTAGGTGGGGTTTGAAGTGCTATGTGTCAGTTTCCTTCGGCTGTCGTATCTGTCATGTTTTTTATTTCAATTTTCAGAAGCCTTGTGCTGGACTTGGTGTGATCCTATAGGCTCCCCTTTGTTTTAAATTTTCTTAATGTTTTCTCTGCTCTACTTTCATTGTCGCCGGTCTTTTGCAACTCCGTGGTCGGGCCTCGTGTTTTGGATCTCGGTTTCCACTTATTTAAGGAGGACTTTGGTTCTCCGCCCGTCTGAATAATTTCTGCTTTATGATGCATGCCTCTCAGCCTCTATGTAATCTCTCGCGTTTGTGCTGCATGTCATTTTTCGCCTCTTGGTGGTAAGGTATGAATTGGTCGCTGTTGGGCCTGTATTTTGCTGTGTGCATCCTTCATCCGTTCATCTTGTTTTCTCGTTCTGGGTGGTTCCTTCCTGGGCCCCCGTGTTCCAGTTGTTTTGGACTTTTCTGTTTGCTTTTCTGGTCTCTAATTCTCTATGCTTAGCATGGTGTTATGACGCTGTTTGTTTCAGGTCTTCGGTCTCCCTCCACTTGTTTTTGTGGCTCCACCCTCCTTTGGTTTGGGGGAGAGGAAGATGTATGAAGATTTACTTATGAAATGTCCGGCAGCTGGAAATTTTTTGGTCACTAACCCAAATGTACAGCTCTAATGTTTCATCAACGGCTCATGTGGTTCTGAGAGAATTCAGCCGTGGAAATTATTATAACAAAGTATCCAGACGCCCTTGGCTAATTAAAATTTCACTAGTTCATGTAGTCCGTGCTTTGTTGTCCACCTATTTGAGAACCACTAATATCAAATAAAGAATCAAATCCAGCTGAGCTGCAATCCATTGCTACGTGGGATGTTGACCTTCCTCATCTACAAATCTCCCTGGTCCTCGGTTACCCTTCCCATCGGCTGCTCCTCGATGACCTTCAGAAGGTGCGTCCCTCTGGAACTTTTAAAGGTTACTTCTCTTACAATTGGTGTACATAAAATTGGTGTTAAGGTTTCGTACGGGTTTTATATTTCACTATCAAGTCACTGTTGGAATTTGTGATTCTGGCGGTTTTCTATGGTACGATGAATCCTCAATGGGACTTTTCCTTAACTACCTACTAAATTTCACTTTCTCAGATTTGTTCTTTAAAAGCGCTGTTATTCCATTTATCTCAAGCCTTTTAAAACTGATCAGTTTCTGGGTTATTTATATATTCTTTGCCGAGACTAATGCTGCTTTGTCTTTATCTATGCATCGCATCCTGAGCCTGTGAACCCCTACTCCCCGGTCTGCTTCTCCGTTTCCGGCGAATGATGTCACTTCTGCATACCTTGATCTGGTGTTGCAACGATGACTGCTCGACGGACCTATGCTGCACTGAAAGTGAAAGGGCGGTGGACCTCCTCTGCGTTCCAATGACACTTCTGACTTGAATCAATCAATATGTCAGCAGCAGAATGAATGTTAAATTCTTCATTATAGTGGTTAAAAGAAAATTATTTGCCAGGTGGAAGCCTCTAAAATTTAGGATGTTCTGGGTCTGTATTCAAGGGATGGAGCTCAAATTTGGTTCTTAAGCTCATTTATGTAGTTAGCATGCCAATGAAGCATAGTAATTATGGCTGTTGAGCTCATTCTTAATATTTAGATAGAACTTCGACTAAATGGAGGTTCTTGAGGACATATAATTGGTGGGCCAAATGAAGAAAACTCCGTGGCCGTTAAACTCGTTGTAGTACTGTCGTTGGAAGCTTCAAAGATGGATGTTACTAAGCTCATATAAATAGTTTGCCAAATGGAAGAAGTTATGGCCGTCAAGCTCGTACATATTTGATGAAAGCTTGAATACTGGATGTCACTAAGCATGTCATCGTACACCAGTGGAAGGATTGGATTAGATGTTAAGTTAGTGTCTCATACAGGTTGTTCTTGGCGGTTCAATTATTGTTCCCACAGCATTTTGCGGACGTGAGCTTACGTTCTAAAAAAAAAAAATCAGGAATGAGTAATTGTATGTTGGCTCCCCTTTTATTTATTTCCCTCTCTCTTTCAGATAGTATGTTCCCCTAGTGAACGGGAGCGGCCCAATGGTCAATGGTGCCAGGTAAACACATAGCAGATATACTAGATAGCATGTTCCCTTTGTGGCGCAGTGCTCGAACGGGAGCGGCCCAATGGTCAATGGTGCCGGGTAAACACATAACAGATCCACTAGATAGCATGTTCCCTTCGGGGCGCGGTGCTCGAACGGGAGCGGCCCAGCGGTCAATGGTGCCGGGGTAAACACATAGCAGATACACTAGATAGCATGTTCCCTTCGTGGCGCGGTGTTCGAACGGGAGCGGCCCAATGGTCAATGGTGCCGGGTAAACACATAGCAGACCCACTAGATAGTATGTCCCCTTCGTAGCAATGTACTCAAACGTGGCGGCCCAAATGGTCAATGGTGCCGGGTCACAAATAGCAGTCATACTGGAAAATGGAATGAAATGAAATGAAGTGAAAATGGAATGCCGCCGAAAACACACCTCATCTTATTTACACACTGATTATACATTCACATTTTCTTCTTCTGGATGATCTTGGTGTTGGGGGTTTTGTTACCCGAAAGTTTAAGGAAAAAATAATTATCTCAAGGAATTGAACGGAGCCTAATGCCAAAACGAAGTTGTGAATCCAAAACGAAGTTGTGAATGCCAACCTAAAGATGTTTTGAAAACCTAAAGATGTTGTGAAATAAATATTCTTCTGCAAGAGTTGTCTGACTGAAACCCAGCCGCCCTGAAAGGAGTGCAGTGGGTTAAGAAATTAGATGGAAGTTCAGGAGGGGAACTATCTGATTGATCTACCATATTGGATGTGTTTTATACCCACTGAAAGAAGGCAAGAAGGGCCCCGGTTTACGTCCCAGCTAGGGGACCTGAAACAGAACACTAATGGGGGTCCTTTCTGTCATGGGACGCACACAAGAGTAGAAGACATATATGAGGCTATTAAGGAGATGCTGATACAGAGGGGTGTTGATCCAAAAAGGGGGATCTCAGTCACTAAAGATGGTGCTCCAGCCATGGTAGGAAAAGAAGCAGTGGCTGTAACGCAGATGAAAGAAGATAACCCAGATCTCATTGCATACCACTGTATTATCCACCTGAGCGTTCTGTGTGCCTCTCTGAACAAAGAGTTTAGTAATGTAATGGGCACCATGATAAAAATAATCAACTTGCTGTGAGTCTCGTCCTCCCGGCAACACAGTCTCTTGAAAGATTATTTAGAGAAGTTGAGGCAAATGCAAATGACTTCCTGTTGAACGACAATGTTAGATGGCTGAGAAAAAGGAAATATTTTAGCTCGCTTCTGGTCCCTTCCAGCAGAAATAAAAAGGTTTTCTCAACAGCTGAGGAGGAGTCCTGGAGTTTGTTTGTTTTTGAACCTTTCATGTCCAACAGCTGAGTAAGCACATATGACCTAAGGACCTAAGGATGAAGTGTATATTTGTAAAAAGAAAAAAAAAAAAAAACTTTTGTATTGATGGCTAAGCTTTATTTATAATATTTATATCCATTCCTTGTTGGACCGGATGGACAAATAAAAGACACAGGGAGAGAGTGTGATGTTTGAGATAGGGGAAAGGGGTTTTCATGGGGGAGATGGAGGGAGTGGGGGAACTGTCATTAATACAGAGTCATAACATAAGTAAATTGGATGACTTAGTTCTCACATATACACATCAAAACACACAAAACTTTTTACGGTTTTTTTCTGAAATTAATTCATGCACACAGACAGGTGCACACAAGATTTTCCCAACCAATTTTCTCGGAGAGGGGTGTAAAAACAGTACCCATGCCCATATTTGTGCAAACGTGACTAAGCAGGTGGGTTGAATAAATGTTTCCTTCTTAGAGTGTACCTTGATTACATTGAATGTTCCAGCAAAGGCAGGAGGCCCGGCACCTGACACCCCAGAACCAGCAGCAGACAGTTCAGCAGCCCGGCCGATCCCCCAACAGAGAAAAACCTAACAACAATCTATTCCAATTGTGATCACCCATTTGTAATTTATGTGTTGCAGAGACTATGGAGCACATCAGAAAGAGAGGAATGCTTCTGGTCTGGATTAAGCTGGTCCATAACAACAACTATGGGTTGTGAGAACCCATAGCTTATTTAAATCCAATTTTGGCAGCAAACTTCTGACATTGAAGTGAAGAAATCCAAGTCAAGATCTGGATTTAAAATCATCAGATTTCATTTCTTGGAGGGGGCCCGGATTGAGTGACAATATCTTTTAATGTGTGTGCATGTGTATTTTATACTTTTGTCATTGTTTTTGATCTATCTTCAGAGCCAGCCCCTCATGAGAACCGGGTTACAGGTGGTGTGGTCCTGCTGGTGTGCTGTGCTTCCTGGATTTGACTTCCCTCTACCTTCACGGTTTGTGTGTGACATGGTGCATATGAGTGGGGTGTTTAGTTGTTTTAGGTTTCTCTCCCCACCTGCTGACCCAGTCTGGTAGGTATAGGAAGGCTGAGCACAAGATTGTTCTTAGTATTTAATGACTGTCTGCTTTTTTTATTATAATTGATTATATAATTTAAGAGACCCAACAACTTACATCACTGTTGTTGCCACACTAACATCACCAGTAGCTCCTCCCACATGTGGAGGGTGCGTCAGGTTTCAATTTTTCATGTGTCTTAGCAATAGCTTTACCCCAACACCATCACAGAAACACCTTAATTTGATTTGGTACAATCCTTCGGGAGGATCTTTGGAACCCCTAATGTCATTAATTCGATATTCCTCACATCCTCAATATTTCTGTCCTGTTCTTCTTTAAAGGTAGAACATCATAACTTTGTGGAATTATTAAGATGCTGAAGAATGTGGAAGATGACCATATCCCTATAGCAATGCACAGTAGTGAATGCAGTTTATTTTTTAACTCTATTTGTGACAGTTAGTGTTTTGATTTCTCACACAGGACAACTTTGTACAAAACAAAAACAGCAAAAACAGTATTGAGCTCAATATTAAACAAAGACGCTTCAGATATCAGGTAGCGTTTAAACTGCCTAGGATTCTGCTAAAAATATTAATTATTTTATGTTTGTAAGGATAGTTTACACACTATGAGTGTGGTACACTCTGGGAGATAAGAGTGTTTTATTTTTCTTTAGCCAAATGTTTTAGGACAAACATATGTAACTAAGGGACAATAATAAACAACATTGGCTTCTGCATGTCACCTGAAAAATCAAAACTTTAAAATCAACAAAGATGAGCTCCGATAAAATAAATGCAGTTGATTAGGGCTTAAACTAAACTTAAAGCCAAATGTTGTATAGATGTCTCAAAAATGTCATTTCCATCTACAGTTGTTCAGACAGCTTGATCTATAAAACAAAGCAGTGTGTCTGTGTTTTACAGTGGTAAAGTGAGCTGCCTCTATTTATCACAGCAAAGAATGCATTGATTTTTTTTCTTTATTCATCTAAAATCTATATAATATAAAATAAGCCCAAAGTACAGAATGAATCAGATTATTCTCTTCCTCATGCTGATGATCAATCACCACATTTCTGAAGTTATTAAAACACAAAAAACTTATCTTAAGTGCATTTAGTCTGCATTCAAGTCATCGCTACAAGATGTTAGGGACAATAGTTCTGTGTAGGACTATTTACTGAATCCCTTTGCCCTTTTCCAATGGATTTCTGACTATTTCCACATTCTCTTTCATTCAAAGCAGGTAGGAGAGCGAAGCTTTTGCTCTGCTCTTGTTCTGATTGAAAGCTACTTCTGGGTTAGACCTTCTTTAATCCTGATGAGACCGCTTCTGAACTCAAATCAGTGTTTGTCTGGTACTATGTGTCAGAAAAGGTTGTGTGAAGTATATTAATTCACGAGCAACCTGTATTTCTTACTGATAAACCTTTATTCAACATTTTGGCGTGTATGTGGTGCACCCAAATATGTGCATCCACATTTGTTTAGTTTTTTTTATATTGAAAGGAATATTTTTGTTGTAATTAAAATAGTCATTTTTAGGTATTTATTAATTTTAGCCTGTAAAATAAAAAGAGAAAAAAAGGAACAGCATTGTAAATCTGGTAGGATAAGAAAGTCCTGTTTCCGATTAGACGTACTTTGGAGAAGGAAGTGAGTACCCCTGTTGTTTGTTGATCTGAGACTTGTTTTTATTTTACAGACACTATTCTTTCTGTTATTGTTGCCACCACACTCTGGACCCGTAACAAACCGTGGGGGCTCATCCAGGATGTCTCCTCTTCAGTCATTGGGGAGCAGATCTAGTTATAATTGAAACAAGATACTTCTGAGACCGGACCACCATTTACATCAAGTCAGTTGTTCAGTGTCCAAGGAGCGAGATCAGGGAGCAAAGGATCTTCCCGTCAATAAGGAACTGCACAGCTAAAAGGAAGTAAAATGTGCATAAATCACTGAAAGCCATAACAGAGACTCATCCGCCAAGGCATAAAATTTTTTAATTTCTTATAATAAAAAATAAAAAGTGGTGTGTATTTATTCATATCTAGGGGGAATCGGACTTGAAATATCAGATTGGGCAAGTATACATTAGGACTTAAACACTGTCCATATAACCTAACCTGACAGAATCATTTAAAAGAATTTATGCTAGAGTAACAAGCAAACATATGTTTTCTATGCAACTATAATTGTCACTTTAAAAAGTTATAGTAAATAAATAAATGAGTTATTTAACATTAAGGAGTAGTTACGTTTATTTTTCATTATATTTAGTTACATGTATAAGTTATATCTGGCCCTTAGAGGACAGCCGCTATGCTGATGTGGCCCTGGGTGAAAATGAGTTTGACACCCCTGCTCTAGGGGGCCATCTGGGACAGGTAAAACCCCTTTTGCGAGTCTTGGAGGTCGCTTGGTGGCCTAGTGTGAGAAAGGAAGTGTGGGAGCACACGAAGACGTCACATTCAGTATGTCAAAGAATGAAGGCGGATAACACCAAACAAGCAGGATTATTGCAGTCCACCTCGGCACACAGCCCCGGAGAGATGCTAGGAATCGACATCATTTCCCAGAAGCAAGAACTCCAAATCTGTGTTGGTGGTCGTTGTGGACTATTAAATGAAATGGGTTGAAATGTTCCCCTTGAAAGATGCTAAAACACCTTGTCTAATCAAAATCCTGAGGGAGGAGATTTTTACCCGCTAAGGGGTTCCCAAGGATCTGGTCTCAGTCCCCAGTTCACTAGTCATCTCATTAAATACTTTGTACCACCGGGAGGGTCATTCCTAAGTTGAACTCTAGTTATTACCCTCAATTCAATCTCACAGAATGTCTTAGCAGAACCATAAATATCATGATAGCCTCATTTATTGGACAGTATCACAACACGAGGGAAGAATGGATTCCAGAATTCCGCTTCGTCACTGCACGACACAAAAAACCACTAGAAAAACCCCATGCGGAGTAGGCCTAACTATCCATTAGGCGAGGTTAAGGAGAACGGGGTTGCGCCAGACAAGACAAGCTAAGTACTTTATTGACCGTAGGAGAAATGCGCACCTCCTGGCGGGTGACTTAGTCTAGGTCCGGTCACATTCATGATCCAAAGCAAAGGACACATTGTCAGCAAAGCTAGCACCCAAGTGGGAAGGGCCAGCAAAAGTTATAAGAAAACTGGGACCTGTTAATTACAAAGTATATATGGGCGACTCACAAAGAGAAGATGTGGTACATGTAGTACGCTAAAATAAGTATCTTGGGGCAAATCCCAAATAGCCATCAGCTGGTGGGGGGCCTATGTAGCAGTGCCACATAATAATTAGGATTGTCATTTTACTGTTGGAAAAATAGACAGTAATTGCATTCCAAATTTTTGTTGGCATGTGAGCACATTATAATAGTTTTATTTTTACGTATTTGTGTTAAGGTCAATTATGTTTATGTTGCAAAAATGGTGTATAACTGATAAGACTCAAGGACAACATATATGGCGGCCAAGAGACTTCCTGCTGGTGACTTTTGGTCTCTCTGGTGTATGACTGATTACGGCTAATGACGGCCCAAAAAATGAAGAGACGGAGCCAAAAGGGGGGAGAAACAAACTTTCAAAAAGACGCCATCACTGCCGCTTCTGGGAATACAACACATCCTCAATGAATTAATGCACAACAAATGGTTCTCTGGAGGCATCGTTGGGGTGTATACAGGAAATTTCTGCCATGCATCAGGACTTCCCTTTGATCAGAAAGTCATACAGAAACTGCCTCAACTGAACTGTAAGAAATTGTTGTCCATCTGAATCCAGACGGAGCGTTAGGAACCCGCTATCTTTGAGACTGCTTTGTCCTAAGAGATGAAAGACGCCAAAGAAACTCTAAAGCACTGAGTGTAAATAATATAAAGACTGGATGTATTTGGGTGCTGGTTTGACCTGAGGGAGATATTTTTATATATATCTGTGTATATTTCTACAGTAACAAAGTGACTGAAAAAACATCAATGAGTCATGTTGGGGTTTTTTGTGTAAATAAAAAAAAAAAAAGAAACAACCGCATACTGTAAAGAAGGAAGGAGATCCCTGTTTATTTATTTTTTTTGTAATTACTTTCATTTAATGTTGAGTGTTACAGTCTTTTGACAAACATGTCCAGGTGCTTCGTGGAGTGAAGCTAAAAAAGACAGAAAGTGCGAGCTGTTCTGTAAAGAGGTTAGATTTGTTGGCTGTTTAGTGTCTGCAGAAGGAGTAATAGTGGACCTCAAAGACATCAAGGCTATGCAGGCACTCAAACACAAAAGACAGCAAATTGTCTGAGATGTCAGACAACTCCTGTGATTGCTGAGATGTTATCGACATACATGCAGGACTTCTTTTAGATCGCCATGCCTCTATACAACTTGCTCCATGTAAAATCTGACACGCACAACTGAAACCAACCAGCTAAAGCTAAACATCCACAACTAGCCTTCCGTGCGTGCTCCACTACAGTAGAATGAGAAACAGCATGAGATTCTGGAATGCCTGATTGACATATGTTTAAATAGTTGTAATAGCAGAAAAAGGTGGACCAACATCATATTAAACTCTATGGGTTAGGAATGGGATTCCTCTTCAGTTCATGTGAGTCAAGCCAGGTGAGCAAATAGTTTTGTTAATATAGTGTATATTTATTAGGTTTCTACTTTGAGAAATTGGTGATATCACATTTACTAAGTAGTGAGCATGGTGTTAAATTGCCTTTAAATCCAGGGTACCAGATAGTCCCATACTATGGTGACATCAGCTAAATTAGGCCACTTTTTTGGTTAATCGCTTGGAAAACTGAGAAAAGACTATGCATGACATTTGATTGTATTCTTAATATTCATAATAATTGTTCCGTTTTCAGTGGTGTTTTTGGTCATACTCTGTCCTGTCAGTCTCATTTTATTTCTCCACAGATCTTGTCCTGTTCATGTTCATTTATTAAATGTTTATGTTTCTGCCTCCAAGCCCAGTTTCCTGCATTTTGGCTCCAACACCTCCAGTTCTGGACAGTTGTATTCAATGTGACTCTTGTTCTATGTTGGGGTTCACAGCTAAATTCTCTTTTGCATTCACTAAACACAGGTTTTTGTTGTAACGAAGCAAAAGGATTTTAATACAAATAAACTTCTGATGTTTTAATTTTTGTACAGTTCAGATTTTAGAGAAGAGTTTCTTAATATTCTTTAATACACCAAAGATGGTGAAACTGAATAATACAGTGTTTAAAGTCGGAAAGTCTAATCAGAAAATGTTACATTAAACATATATTTAGTGTCAGACCCTTAAAGAGAGAGCTACTGGCTATAAAACTGTTCCTATTTTCATTTATTTTATTTTGTACCCAACTTCCTGTCCCTGCGTGATCTGCTCTGTGTTGAATTGATGCGCCACTCAGACATCTGGCTAAAGTAAAAAAGTGACTCCTTGGCTAATATAGATTTTCTGAAACATCAACCACGTGGCGGGTCAGAGTGGAGTCACAAAGACAGAACAAGCTCAGAACAAGAAAATAGTTACAAGAAAATTGTTTCGATAGAATACCTGGGAGTTTTGTTGCCGCATTTTTTCTTGTATCTTTATTAAGAAATATATATATGTATATATGTGTGTATATATATATATATCTATATATATATATATATATATATATATATATATATATATGTATACTTTTTTTAAATAAAAAAATAGGGCACTTTTTAATGCGAGGCAAAAGGGGCATGGGCAAGCATCCCTAGGACCCTATGTGTGCATTTGTCTGGGTATCGCCACAGCAGGAGGGTCAACATGACTCAGCAGATTTATTAGAGAGGTAACGCTAACATCTTTGACCTTGCTTGACGTTGGCCTTCAAGGTGAGAGAGAAGGTTAAAGTTTGTCTTTAGACTCTTGACAGGGTAATTTGGCCTTTCAACCAAAGACGTGCTTGGGTTGTGTTTACTTCCTCTTGGGAGCAGCGAGTGGCATACAATGAAGTTAGCCTTCTCTACAGCTTTTGTTCGCAATTTTTTTTTTTTTTTGCCTCATCCCTGGTATTTAACGTGGTGAGTCAAACAAACATTCACCAAAATACAGAATTTGTGCGGCACTTCAATGTTTTTAAAATTATGTGTAGAGTATCTCCTGGTTCTCAGTTAATGTTGGTTACATTTCTAGAAATGACAAACATTAATTTGGTCTGTTGTGTCTAATTTATGTTTCCCAACATGATTTCAAAGGTTTTAACATTTACTGCATCCTTCAATCTCTTGATGAGATTGTCTTTTTTTATCTTCTCTTTTAGCATATAGAAGTGTCCTAAAAAATGGTTGTCCAATTCATATTGTTTACAGTAATATATTTTTAGTTGTTCAAACAGTTTTTCAGATGATATATTTATTTCTATCTTTCCAAATGTTTGAGATGCTTCACTGAGTAAACTGAACTCAGTCTGGACTTCGTGTAGCATTTTCAAATTTTACATTTTCAGGTATTCTGCATTGTTTCTTATTTCATATCTAGGTAATTCAGGAATTCTACTAAAAGAAAATTAAATAATGAAGATTTATGAATATCTTAGGGTAATTTTGCTCGATAGAATATTTCCTGAAGTGTGTTCTTAACAAAAAAAATCTCCAAGTTGAAATATTATTGTTGTTTGTCAGTTATTATGAATTTAGGATATTTTCTATACATAGATGCCTGATAACAAGCACTAGAATCTACAAACCTACACAATTTATTATTGACTATAAGATGCCTGAAGTGCTCCTTATCCTGTTTTTTCCACTTCAGGCATCAATATTAAAAACTTACTTTGGTGCAAAAACACACACACAAAAAAACATTGTACAGACTCTGACTGCTTGTAGCTAAGAATGGCAGTAGTTGCTTCTGGTCACTTGAGTTCTTAAGGGAACCATTAAAATCTCCTTGTTTTATCTTTACAAACTTTTTTTATTCTCTTCGTAACTCTTGTCCCTGCTGGACAAAACACATCACTTTCAGCCTGTCAACAATCCCAGCAAAGGATGTGGGAACTGCACCTCCCTTCAGGCAGCTCCTCTTTTGTGTTACCAACATTACGGCTTAGTGAAACAGCCTTTGCCTAACAGAGACAGGTTAGACACAGAGAGGACGTGATTTTCTGGATCATAGCACAAAACTTCGGGTCAGAAAGTCAGCTGATTAAGGCTTAACAGAAAACACCAAAATAGAAAAATAATTGCTGATGGACTGAATTTGTATGTCGCAAAGAGTGGGGGACATTCATGTATGATTAAAGCTGACTGCTTATATATTGTTGTGTCACACCATCGCCTTGGGGATTAATAATATATTATTCAATTGCATGGACTTGCCTTGGACATGTCCACTGACAATTTATTGCCTTAAACAGAATAATTTAGACTTTTCATTATTAAACTGCTGCATATTATTCATCATGCATCCTCCAGATGTGCTCTTGTTTAATCATAAAAACAACTTTGTTTTACTTTTTTAAGGGCAGGTGGAATCCTGACACCAAGTGGAAGGACAACATCATTACATCAGCAAGCAAGGCCAAGTGGGCTCCATATGGTTTAAAAGTAGGCAGAAAATGTGGGCGCCAGATGTATGTGTCTGTAGTTTTTGTGGTGGCCCCACACATGTTTGCCCACGTTAGCCAGTGGACACTCAGTGCTGTCCACAGGCCTTGCTGGCAGAGATTTTGTTTTCACTTTGTATTATCTGGCCTGTGTGGCAGGGAGTTGTTTTTGGACCCTCGGGAATTCACAAGTAATTACACTGTGTAGTATTGATTTGATGTTCAATATTACTGTGGGAAAGCCTGGAGTTCTTTTTGACCAGAATGCCTTTTACCTTACCATTTCAAGTAATTGTAGATAAGAAGAGAAATGCAGAAAAATTTGTTCAAATATGTTCCTCTAAGATTTTACTGCTGTCCTTTGTGAATTATGAGCTTGACATGAACACTTCTGCAGTAGTGCACCATTGTTAGCAAACTGTTTAAAAAAAAAACATGGATTGCCAAGCTCCATCATTTCTTAAATATGTTACGGGTTTATTGAGCTTACTGGATGATCAGTGATCTGGGAAACATGAAGCAAGAACTTGTATATTTGTCAATGTAGAAAGGTGAAAAACCTTTCTGGTAAATAGTGGTCAGCAGTATGAAGGTCCCTGTGGGTGACCATGGTGCAGCAGTAGGGCGGTCGGCCCACAATCGTCAGATTGCAGGTTCGGCATTCCAGCCTTGCAGGCCCATGAGTCGAAGTGCAAGTCTTGGGCAAGACATGAAACCCAACGTGCCTCTCGTGGCAGGCTGGCCTGTGTTTGGTGGAGCTGCCCACCGGTGTGAATTGTGTGTGATGACTGGTGAATGGTCTGTGACTGTAAAGCACTTTAAGCCTGTAGGTAGAAAGTGCATAAAAGTATTTACAATTTAAAAACCTTCTGCATTGACTGAATAACATAGCGGACCATCACCAACCACAACTGAAAGAAAATAATTACACTTGACTAAAACAAACTGGAGTTGTCTCATCTGACCACTTAAACTAATTCTGAACAAAATCGAAATGATTTTCATTGAAGAGGAGTTTGACAACACAGGGTACAGAGATTAGAATGACCACAGGTGTGTCCAAACTTTTTTGGCATGTGAGCTACTTGAGACAACAATGTCCAAAAGATCTACCTCTCTCTCAGTCATTTTAACAATCATTCCAACACCACAGTGAAAGCCACCTTTCTTTAAGTTTGTTTTTTTCCCTGAGGGTCTTCAACCCATGGGCATTGGCCACAAAACATAGAAAAAAGTGACAATTTCGAAACAAAAATTCCAAATGTTCTCATTAAAATTCTACATATTCCTTTTCAATCAAAATGGATGTTTTTGTCCAGATTCTGTGGTTATTCTTTTTTAGGAGGTGGATTACCAAAAACTCTCCAGGTGCTCATAGTTGCCCTCTGTCAAATTTTATAACCTTCGGCCAGGTGTCAGAAGTCTTGCCCCGCCCGGATTAGATCATTCAAACATCTTAATTTGGGAGCAAAATATGTAATTAATAAGAATATTTTTTGGTGCCTCAGCGCACTGGGACGAGCAGAGTGCAGAATTGTTCCATATTCTTGAGTCATGCTCAGTCAAGCGAGAGAAACCTTGACCACAGCAGTTATCCTGTGTTTGCAGTAACATGTGTACAAGATGCTAAAAATACAGTAACCTCCGTAGAACAGATCAGGTAAGTCATCTGCTCCCGAAGACGTGAATTTGCAATCAACCAGGTTTCAAACGGAACGTGAACCCCAAAAAATTGAGGGACTTGGTGTCTGACAGTCGACACAGTTTTTTACTTATTTTTTCCCTTCATTTAGTGGACTTCAGTGTTTATGTAACAGAAGATACATTTGTTGCTCAAATACACAGCTGCTATATATTTTAGGTAGAATGTCATCAGATCGGTTTTTTTATTTAAAAATCGAATTACGTTTGTTAATCGCTTCGAAAGGACCAAATCTGTTCGTAAACTATAAATAATGCTCTTGTTGGGAGATTAGAGAAAAAAAAACATAAAAGGCCTTCATATTTGCAGTCAATGGCTTTAATGAGATTTACAAAAACAAATGTGCAAGCAAAACCATGTGCATAAAGGACTTATGTTTTACCAACTAAATCTGGAATTAATATCCACAAACTAATCTTTACAATTTGCAAAGTTCCATTACCAGCAGCGCAAAAAAAGAGTCGAGCAACAGACGGCGAGTTTAGAACTAAATCTCAGTGGTCAGGTTTGAATTCATAGGAAAATCAAAGGCAAATGTTCAAAACTCAGAGGGTCAGTTCTCAAAGGGGGAAGAAAACTAGATAGTTTATTTAAAGTCAAAAACAAGTTTTTAACGCCTTACTGAGATGCAGACTGTCTTCTTTATGCACAAAAATAATAAAAGTTGGATAAACCTTATCCATATTCAAGTCGTGGGGTCCATATGGATTTCTTTACTAAGAAAAACTTGATTAATGCTTAAAGTAGTAGAAACTCTTGCAAGAGAAGCTTACAGCTTAAGATAACCCGGAATGTTTTTCTGCACCTTTATGAAGCCTAGGTCAGAGGTGTGACCCTCCGAGGCACGTTGAGTTACTTTTTGACCCATTTTGGTTCTTGCACTACGCCACTGCCAATAGATGACAGCTGTAATTATGATGTGGCGAAGAAGAGGGGGGGTAAAGGCACAGACGTGTGCGTTTTCCAGACCACACTCTGGTGATGGTTAGAGAATACAGCAAGGGGGTCAACAATCATTTTATGGAAACCTACAAACAGTAAATGTTGGAGAAGGAAATCTAACCTTTAGGACTTGATTTTTATTTTTTATCTACTAAATAACACATTCTTGCAGTAATGTGGATTTCCAGATTTGCTCCCTCAGTGTTTAGGGTCAATCATGCCAAAATGTGCGGAAATTACAACATATGGAGTCTACAAATAGTCACAAATGGAAAAAAATAAAAATAAATAAAGGTGCAAGGAACTGTAGGAAACAAAGTGAAAGATATAATTATTACATATTCAAAGAGGGGGGGGGCCAAAAATGAGAACATGTTAGCATAAAAAGACCACCCCCCACCCACGGATTATGACAAAAACATTTCCCACCAAGGTCGAGATAAATCCATGCAGCAGTTAAAAGGGATTGGGAAAATGTGACAAAGCAATGACATTTCAGAAGAACTAATATGGATCAAAAAATATTAATGCATACTATGATTTTAACCTGTTCTACCCTTAAAGAGATGTAAGAGAAGGTACAAAGAAAGGAGAGATAGTAAAAATTAAGTCGTCTTGTTTTTCAGCTGCCCTTACTAGAATTTCCCTTCCTTCTCTTTCTGCTCTTACTTGTTTTTCTTCTTATTCCTCCCTGCTCCCATCTCTTTTTTTGCGTTTTTTGTTGCATTCTTTTTTTGTTGTTCCATCTTCTTTTCTTCATTCTTGTTTCTTCTTTTCTTTATCAGTTTGTGAGTCATTCTCTAGCGCTTTCCTTCTTACCTATTTACCCCTGTTGTTTTCTGTTTTTACTCTCTTATCCCCTTTTTTCGTTCCCCCTCCTCTTTCTTTGCTTTGTGGTGTTTTTTCTCATCTTTCGTTAATGTCACTATGTGTGGTTTGTTCATTATTCCTTCGTTTGACTTTTAGTCTTTTCTTTTGTTCCGTTCTCTATTATTTCCCCCTTAGCTCCTTTTATATTCTTCCCTGTACTTAGTCTCACTTTTCTTGGTGAGCCCGGTGTGTCTATTCCTTTCTCCCTCCTTTTTTTTCTCCCCCCTAACTACTTTCCGTCGTCCTCTTCGTTACCTTTTGTACCTGTGTTTCTCATCCCCTTTCACTAGACCCTTCTCTTGTGTTTTTCCCCTCATTTCTTTTTCCGATTTCCTTTCGTCTTCTTCGTTTGCTCTTCTGTTCTGTTTCTCTTGCTCGCGTCATTTCTAATCGTTTATTCTTCGCCTCCCTCCTTTCCGTGTCTATTCCCTTTTTCCCACTTCTTCTCTTTTGTTCTTTGTTCTTTTTTTGTCAGCTTTGTCCCTTTCTTTTACTTCTCCTTCGCGTTCCCACCCTTTTCTTCTTGCCTTCTCCATTTCAGTTGCCCTCTCTTTTTCTTAGCCTTGCCTTTTTTTTTTTGCCCTTTCCTTTTCCTTGTTCTTTCTTTCTCTCTTTGTCCCTCCCCCTTCCTCCGTTTTTTATTTTGTCTATATTTATTTGTACTTCTTCTTTTTCGTTATTATCCGCTCTTGTTCGATCTTTTTTTTTTCGCTTTTCCTTATTTCCCATCTTCTTTTTGCCTCTTTCTGCCCCTGATCTGGTCTACTTCTTTTTCTCCTTGTATTCGCTGTGGTTTTTTTATGTTATTCTTCTCTTCTTCTTGGCCTCGCCTACCTTTTTTTATTTTGTCTTTTCTCACGGAACGGCTTTCTTTCCTATCTTGTTCTGTTCATTTCTCACCCCCCTCTCTTATCGTCGCTTTTGTGCTTCCCCCTTTTTTGTGCCTATGTCAACTTTGACCTTTCCTCTTTTCATCCTCTCCCTTTTCTTTATTCATTCTCTCCTGCTCATTTCGACTTCCTTTTTCCTGCCTCCTCCTTCCTCCTTATTTTGCTTCTTTTTTTCCATTTTCCTCTTCTCTTCCCCTCGCTCCCCTCGTCGAGCGTCCCTCCCTTCTTTCCCTTTTTTTTCTCTTCTTCTCGCTCCTTTTTCATACTCACTATCTCCTTTCCCCCTTCTCTTTTCGTCTTCTCTTTCCCCGTTACTGTGCCGGTTTCCCTACATTTCCTTACATTTCATATTTCTATTTCTTCCTATTCCTTGTCCTTTTTTCTTTCATTGGTTCACTTTTTTCCATGTCCTTTTTTCCTATGCACTTTTTTCCCTTGTCTTTTCTTTTTGAATTATTTCTTTTGGTCCTTTTTCGGGCCCTTAACTTACTCTTCTATTTCCTTCTTTCTACTGCTCCTTATCTTTTTCATTTATATTCTGCCCCCTTCCTCAGGTCGCTCCTTGTTTTCTCTCGTTTCCTCTTATTTGTCCCTCTCTTTGTTCTATCCTGGTTATCTATTTCTTTCTCCGTCTTCACCTTTTATTGCTGTGCTTCTCCTGCTTGTTCTTCTTTATGCACCTGTCTTTTTATTCTCCTTTCCATCTCTTCAGCCTATATACTAAGTTTCACCCTCGCCCACGTCCGACTTTTAGCCAAAACCGATTCTTGCACACTCCACTACCCAACCTCTACTCCACATATATCCTAGAAACCCCAAACACAACTTTCCCCCCCCCCCCCCCTTCCCTAGAGAAAGTCAAAAAGACGAACCTTCCTCACCCCCCACCCCTTTAGAACACTACCCAACCATATACACAACTTATTGCCCCCCCTCCCCCCACCCCTCCCCCCTCCCCGCGACCCACTCTCTTTGTTGCCTTCCTTTACTCTCCTTTCTTCCCGTCGTTTACTTTCGTTCTCCCCACCTTTCTTCTCTGTTCTTTTCTTTCCCTCCCTCACTTTTTTGTTCCCTCCTACCCTCTGTCTTGTCCGTTTGATATTCCCCTCTCTCCTTTTGCCTTCTCCCCTTCTGTCTTTTCTTCATGATTCCCCCCCACCCCCCCCCCCCTTCCCCACCGCTCCCTCCCCCCCACCCCCCCTCCCCACCCCACTCCCCCCCCCACCTGTCCCCCCCTCTTCCCCGCCCCCCCCCCTCGCCTCCCCCAACAACCCCCCCCCTCACCTCGGGTCTTAATATTCTTTTCTCTCCCGTTTCCTTATCTCCCTCCTTCTCTCCTATTTTTATCCTAGTTGTTCTTATTTTCTCCCCCCGTTCTCCTCTCTTCCTCCCCCCCCCCCACCCCCTCCCCCCCCCTCGCCCTTCTCCTCTCGCCTACCTCATCTCGCCTCCCCCTTCCTCCACCTCCACCTCCCCCCCCCCCTCCCCCCCCCCCCTCCTGCTCTCCTCCCTTTACCTCCCCCCTCCCATTCCCCTCCCCTCCTTTTCTCTCCTTTCTCTTCTTTCTTCTTTTTTCTTCCCGCTCCTGGCCCTTCGTCTTCTCATCCCCCTTTCTAACCTTCCCCCCCACTTTCTCTTTTTCTTCCATTTCCCTGACTCTTTCCCTTCTTCTCCCTCGTTCCGTCATATTGCCCACCTCTTTTGTCCTTCTCCCCCTCCCTTCATTCTTGTTTTCCTTTTCCCCTTTTTTTGCTCTCCTGCCACCCCCCCCCCCCTTAGTTGTCTTTCCGAAAAGAGGGTCTTCCCAACAGGAACTTTTCAATGGCTGGACGCACTTCATGTTGCAGGAGGTGTGCTGGTTGTAGAACTTAAGGTTTTTAAAACTTGTTGTTGTGATCTAAATAAGTCAAGAGCTTAATTTTTAGAAACTTAATATAAAAGGGTCAGTTGGACACTGAACCTAGGAACCCATAAGGTGCTTAGTACACAAAATGAATTAATAAATCACTTTTTTATTAACTTTTAAAGACAAAGCAGGTGCTGGGTTTAGTGCCGTGAGGGGCAAGCCTTTCCTGTCGGCGGTCAGGATCCGTCCGCTTGATCGTTGACTCACATGAAGAATAATGTTAGTCTGTTTTTCAGACTGCCTGCAATGAAACGTGACCTGGGTGGGGTCATGCATTTGTCAGGTACATGTTCTTCCCCCTGGAAATGACCTCCCGCGGGGCACTGTGGATGAGCGAGGGAATGGGCCGCAGCATCTGCCCGAACGGCTGGAGAGAAACAAGAGTCAGTTTGATGTTCCGAGCTGAGGCAAAACAAATGGTGTTGAGTTAAAAACAAAAAAAAAGTGCAGTAATGTTTTTACATTGTCTACTTGCCAGAGGGCAGTAAGCCCATCAAGGTGTCTCAACATTCATCAGTGGCATTGAAAAAGTAATAAAATGTGCTGGTTTTAAAAGATGCTTTTGCTAGCTCTGTCCAAAGAATCTTATATCGGCAGCAGTGGCTGCCGTTTTATTTTCCAGAGTCGTGACAGTCGTAGCAGTGAGGGGTTTTGTCAAAATACCCTTACGGTGGATACGGGACTTAGCCTGACCCCCGCCCCACCCGACACAGGCTCCTCGCTCGCAGTGTGATGTTTAGCAATACGGAAATACACCCCCCAGGATGTTAGCTTGAGGATGAGTGCTCGTCTCCAGCCGGCATTCACCAGCAAATCACCTGCACCCCCCACTACCCTATGCCGCCCCACAGTCAGGCACCGCACGCTCTACCCCCGCCTCACTATAAATCCCAAGTGCGTGTGGCGACTAATTACCTCACATGTCACTGACTATCACACATACCACCCACACCACACACCACACCAACAAACCCTATTGACTGCACATTTTCATCCCCAACATACAATCAAGTTTGGCACGCAAACCGACGCACTACAGGAACACAGGCGCCGACAAGTCTCCCCCTACCTTCACTCTGATCACTCCCTCATATCTCACCCCCCGCTCCCGCCCTCCTCTTATCAATCCAGGCCGCTTCTACTACACCCTCATGGACCGGACTACACAAAAACCCTAAACACCATACGGGTCTGACCTTGTGAGTGTGACTTGGCATTGTTTCTACTACACAGGGGAACGGCTTTCTGCAACACCCACGCAACGATCCAGTTTGGAGGAGCAAGGTATGCTCTACCTAATGTTCCACATCTTTCGAAGCACCATTCCAGACCGTGACACCTACTCCCACTTGTGCCACCACCCTCCACTATCCCACCACCATTGGGTAGCATAGTCTGAAAGCCCGTCACCACACCGATTCAACACTGTTACCACCACTGAACAACTAGAAATCACCACACCACCCAGATGCTCCCTCATATACACTGTAATCTGTAGTCAGCATGATGAGTGTGTAAATATTTTGACAGCGGTCGAGTCCCACACAAGCCACAGCGGCAACCTTATCTCCTCGATGTCGCCTCTGCTGCACCAGGCTTTCTACGCTCTAGTCTTTCAGCTCGTTCTGACCCCTCTGTATCACCCAAACCCCCTTCCCATATGGCCCCTAGTCTTTGCGGAATAAGCCTGGTGTGATTGTATGAGAAAAGTCAACTGAGAAGAAGAAGCAACCTTAAACTGGGCGGAGAATCAAATCGTGTTGTGGAGGATGAGAGGACCACAATACACACTACATAGCAATGGGGCCTTCTTTAAGGGACGGTTTCCTCCCCCCTT